>JBBGZY010001348.1:2402500-3002500 GCA_037952925.1 Lithobates clamitans
GGCCACATACAGTACTGCATACACCAGCGCCCCGCACCTCTGGCCACATACAGTACTACATACACCAGCTCCCCCACACCTCTGGCCACATACAGTATTGCATACACCAGCACCCCTGCACCTCTGGCCACATACAGTTATGCATACACCAGTGCCCCTGCACCTCTTGCCACATGCAGTACTGCATACACCAGCGCCCCCGCACCTCTTGCCACATGTAGTACTGCATACACCAGCGCCCCCGCACCTCTGGTCACATACAGTACTGCATACACCAGCGCCTCCACACCTCTGGCCACATACAGTACTGCATACACCAGCAGTGATTGTGGAACAAATCATCTGAGTTTCCATTATTAACTATGGGGAAACTCGCTTTGATATACCAGTGCTTTAGATTACAAGCATGTTTCTGGAACGAATTATGCTCGTAATCCAATGTATTACTTTATAATAAACCTGGAAAAAGAAACATACAGTGTATTATTTTACCTTGTGAAGTGAAGCTCCACCCAAAAGGGGAAGCTCCGCTTGTTTGCTTCCTCCCCCCCTCCACTGCCATATTTGGCACTTTTTTTTGGTGGTGGTGGTGGGGGGGGGTGTAACGGACACCTTTCAAAACAACACCGGTCCTAGAAGACAGTGGGACCAGTCAGAAAGCGCAGAGCGACTCGCGCATGCGCAGTAGGAAACGGGCTGTGAAGCTGCAGGCTTGGGCTAACTTTACTGGTAAGTTTTTTTTTTTTTCTTAATTCATTAACTACTTCCATACTGGGCATTTTCACCCCCTTCCTGCCCAAGCCAATTTTCAGCTTTCAGCGCTGTCGCACTTTGAATAACAATTGCGCGGTCATACAACACTGTACCCAAATGAAATTTTTATCATTTTTTTCCCCACTAATAGAGCTTTCTTTTGGTGGTATTTGATCACCCCTGCGGTTTTTATTTCTTGTGCTATAAACAAAACAAGAGTGACAAGTTTGAAAAAACACAATATTTTTTACTTTTTGCTATAATAAGTATCCAAATTTTATTTTATTTTTTTTAAACTAATTTTTTCCTCAGTTTAGGCCGATACGTATTCTTCTACATATTTTTGGTAAAAAATATCGCAATAAGCGTATATTCATTGGTTTGCGCAAAAGTTATAGCGTCTACAAAATAAGGGGATAGATTTATAGCATTTTTATTATTTTTTTTTTACTAGTAATGGCGGCGATCTGCGATTTTTATTGTGACTGAGATATTGCGCCGGACACATCGGACAATTTTGACACATTTTTGGGACCATTCACATTTATACAGCGATCCGTGCTATAAAAATGCATTGATTACTGTGTAAATGTGACTGGCAATGAAGGGGTTAACCAGGAGGGGGCGCTGTAGGGGTTAATGTGTTGCTAGGGAGTGATTCTAACTGTGTGGGGAGGGGATTCACAAGGGGAGGAGACCGATCGGTGTTCCTCTGTACAAGGAACACACCATCGGTCTCCTCCCATCTGACAGGACGTAGATCTGTGTGTTTACACACACAGATCCACGGTCCTGCTCGGTTACCGGGCAATCGCGGGTGCCCGTCGGACATTGCGGCCGCCGGGCACGTGCACCGGGACCCAAGCGATGCGGCGGGCGCGCGCCCCCTGGGCTGCCTGGAAGGCTGCGCTGTCATATGATGGCGGCCCAGGATAACAGCTGCACCGTCCCGCCGTCATATGACGGCGGGCGGGCAGCAAGTAGTTAAAGTAATTTTTTTAAAAAAAATTTGTGTTTGAAAGACCGCTGCGCAAATACAGTGTGACATTAAAAAAAAACAACCACCATTGTATTCTCTAGGGCCTCTACTAAAAAAATATATAATGTTTGGGGGGTTCTAAGTAATTTTCTAGCAAAAAAAAAAAAAAAATGATTTTAACTTGAAACCAACAGATGTCAGAAAAAGGTTTAGTGTTTAAGTGGTTAAACTTTCCTCATTTATACACAGGAAGTCTATTCCTTTGACAAATTGTTACAATGTTTATACTTAAGATCCACTGCTAAAGAATGTTGTGATTCTTGGCAGACTGCCCAGTTTTTTTTTTCTTCCCTTTCTTTTGATGTCTTTGGCTTCAGAAGAGCAGAGAGAATTCTTTGCATATTAAGAATCGTGAAACATTTTGTCAAGATCGCAACGGGGAAAAAAAATCGCGATAACGGTTCTTGATTTATTAATCGTGCAGCTCTAATACAGTAGTATCGGTCTTGAGATGCAGCTGTCTCATGCCGCCTCCAAAGTCAACCATAGACGGTCCGAATCTCAGCTGGTTTCCATTGAACCATGTATGGGCAGGCTGAATGTACCAAGTTGATCAATCGATTAACTTGGGTTACAGCCAACCTGACGGATTTTTACGTGTGATTTTTGCTAGTGGCTGGTATAGCCGCTAGCAATAGTAACTGTCTCCCGGCGGGAGGGATTCCCATGCAACTCCAACCTGTGGTTGCAGGAAAGAAATTCGCTCTGTGTATGGCCTGTATTTGACCAAGAACTGATCGATCACATGACCCCTGATCACTCAGTTCTCAGTCTGTTTGGAGTGGAGATCGGTGACTGTCAGTCTTTGCTCTCTGCTCTGCTCCTGCAGCACTCACTGGAGCACCGGGCTGGGGAAGGGGTGTGTGCGACTAGCT
This sequence comes from Lithobates clamitans, assembly GCA_037952925.1. NCBI lineage: Eukaryota > Metazoa > Chordata > Amphibia > Anura > Ranidae > Lithobates > Lithobates clamitans. The sequence continues at coordinate 2,405,168 of JBBGZY010001348.1, forward strand.
CTTAGCTGCGCACTGAAAGGCAGAGCCAGCTATCGGGGCGGTGGGGTGGATCCTGACAATATTGTCAGGATCTTTCCAGAGCCTGCCGTGTCTCTGCCCCGTCAGCTAATAGTGGTCAACAACCAACTATCAGCTGACTCTGGGTCAATAGAGAACGAACGTGAGTGCACTGCTGTGACCACCAGGAGAAGTATGGCCAAAATAGCTTTGGTAATACTTCTCTTTAAAAACCTATAAAATGCATAAGATTGTGAGTGCAGTTTATTTGTATTTTATTGTTCTTTTAATAAAGAGTTTGCAGAATAAGTCTTCTGTTTATTCCTCTTCCATGATGATTGATATAGACTGAGTGTTGTATTCAAGTGAAATAACGATCACTATTCATTCCTGTGGAGTCCCAACAGAGCTGAAGGAAGATAATAAAATCTGCTTGTTTTGACCATCTTAATAACTCCTTGGCGCCGAGAGGCCGCATATTTGTGTGAAATGCGGTCAATACAGCTGTGCCGAGAGCCGTCACTGGCACCTAACCGAAAGCTCCCGATCGTTGCTTGCAATCTGGAGTTTTTGGATCACGTGACAGCCAATCACTGCGGTCACGTGATCGTAAGCTCCGCCTCCCGGCATCCTAAAGCTCTTAAAGGGCCGGGAGGCGCCGGCGTGAAGAGGTTAAATTAAATGGTCAATGGGCGTCGGGATTCTCCTCTATGTCCTCTACGTCCTAGGTGTTCCCGGAATACCGGTACCCTATTACATATATTTGGCAAAAAACCCCCCAAAAAAATGGTTTCTATGCAGAGTTGCACCAGATTTTGCACTCTGTTTTAGTTTTCAGTCTCAGCTTTAGTTAATCAACCCCAAAGCATCATTTGGTCTTTTAGTTTGCGTTTGGTTTGCTTGTGTCCTGCTAACATTAGGGATGCACAGATATATTGGCCAAAAATAGGGTTATCGGCATTTTGCCAGTAGAAATTCTCATTGACTTCAATGCAAAATAGTGTCCCATTGGCCCCCTATTGCCTTCAATGCAAAAATGCCCCCTATTACCTTCAATGCAAAAATGCCCCCTATCGCCTTTACCCGGGCTGGTTCTTTGCTGGTCTTTGGGTCCCTGGCGCTGGCATGTCGCTGTGGGAAGCCGGCTGTGACTCCTTGCGGGCTTCACTTCCGTCTCCCCACTGCGCATGCGCAAGCCAAGCCTGTGCTGTGTGAATGTTCCCGTAGCTTTCTGGTTTAAGGCAAACTCTGTTGTAATAGATGAAAATCTGTACTCACCATTATTACACCGTGCTTTCTCTCTTTGATTTTCCAACATGCCTTCCTTTTCTTTGTCATTTTATAGAACATCATGGTAGAATCCGGAGATCCCAGAAGTCCTGTCTACCCCGTGTATAAAGAGCTTGAGTTTTTACTGGTAGGCGTACTTACCCTTTCTCTCTCTGTGATGGTGGGGGTTAACAGTAAGAGGTAAGAGTCTCTTAGCAACATCCTAGCAACAAGGCAGGATTGTATAATGCCGTCTCTGGGAGTTTTTCAGTCAGGCTTTAGGAGGCAAGTAAATGGCTTATACCTATAGCAAGGACATTTTTCAACTTTGATCAAAGCTGCAAAGTTTGGGTTTTTTTGTCTACAGACACCCCTCACCTGCATAGGAATTTTTATTTTTTTTATTTTTTTTAGGAAAGGTGAACTATGGCTTTAAAGTGTTACTGAACCCAGGAGCCAGCAGTCACTATATTTGGTCTCTTACAGTACACAGTAATAGTTTTAGTAAATATAAACGGCTAAATACGTTTTCTCATCAACAGTATATAGCAGTCTTGTGACTTCTATGAGCTTGTAGGAGGAGTTTTCATTCTGCTCTGACTGTCCTATGAGGCTGCAGGACCCCCTGACCCTCTGGACAGTGCTGATTGGCCCTGTGCTGATCACATGCACCCACTCAAGAAAAAAAAAAAAATCTCTCTATCAATACACAGCAAACTGAGTATGTGCAAGCCTGTACCCTGGCTCTGTATTATCAGGAAATACAGTGGGGCAAAAAAGTATTTAGTCACCACCAATTGTACAAGTTCTCCCACTTATAAAGATGAGAGAGACCTGTAATGGTCATCATAGGTATACCTCAACTATGAGAGACAAAATGTGGAAACAAATCCAGACCATCACATTGTCTGATTTTTGAAAGAATTTATTTGCAAATTATGGTGGAAAATAAGTATTTGGTGAATATGAAAAGTTCATCTCAATACTTTGTTATATATCCTTTGTTGGCAATGACAGAGGTCAAACGTTTTCTGTAAGTCTTCACAAGGTTGTCACACACTGTTGCTGGTATGTTGGCCCATTCCTCCATGCAGATCTCCTCTAGAGCAGTGATGTTTTGGGGCTGTCGCTGGGCAACACGGACTTTCAACTCCCTCCAAAGGTTTTCTATGGGGTTGAGATCTGGAGACTGGCTAGGCCACTCCAGGACCTTGAAATGCTTCTTATGAAGCCACTCCTTCATTGCCCGGGCGGTGTGTTTGGGATCATTGTCATGCTGAAAGACCCAGCCACGTTTCATCTTCAATGCCCTTGCTGATAAGAGGAGGAGGTTTTCACTCAAAATCTCCCGATACATGGCCCCATTCATTCTTTCATGTACACGGATCAGACGTCCTGTTCCCTTTGCAGAGAAACAGCCCCAAAGCATGATGTTGCCACCCCCATGCTTCACAGTAGGTATGGTGTTCTTTGGTTGCAACTCAGCATTCTCTCTCCTCCAAACACGATGAGTTGTGTTTCTACCAAACAGTTCTACTTTGGTTTCATCTGACCATATGACATTCTCCCAATCCTCTTCTGGATCATCCAAATGCTCTCTAGCAAACCTCAGAAGGGCCCGGACATGTACTGGCTTAAGCAGGGGGACACGTCGGGCACTGCAGGATCTGAGTCCCTGGTGGCGTAGTGTGTTACTGATGGTAGCGTTTGTTACGTTGGTCCCAGCTCTCTGCAGGTCATTCACTAGGATCCCCTCGTGTGGTTCTGGGATTTTTGCTCACCGTTCTTGTGATCATTTTGACCCCACGGGGTGAGATCTTGCGTGGTGCCCCAGATCGAGGGAGATTATCAGTGGTCTTGTATGTCTTCCATTTTCTAATTATTGCTCCCACAGTTGATTTCTTCACATCAAGCTGCTTGCCTATTGCAGATTCAGTCTTCCCAGCCTGGTGCAGGTCTGCAATTTTGTTTCTGGTGTCCTTCGACAGCTCTTTGGTCTTCACCATAGTGGAGTTTGGAGTGTGACTGTTTGAGGTTGTGGACAGGTGTCTTTTATACTGATAACAAGTTCAAACAGGTGCCATTAATACAGGTAATGAGTGGAGGACAGAGGAGCCTCTTAAAGAAGAAGATACAGGTCTGTGAGAGCCAGAAATCTTCCCTGTTTGTAGGAGACCAAATACTTATTTTCCACCATAATTTGCAAATAAATTCTTTCAAAAATCAGACAATGTGATTGTCTGGATTTGTTTCCACATTTTGTCTCTCATAGTTGAGGTCTACCTATGATGACAATTACAGACCTCTCTCATCTTTTTAAGTGGGAGAACTTGCACAATTGGTGGCTGACTAAATACTTTTTTTGCCCCACTGTATATTGGGGACAGTGAAAGAAGGGGAGGATCAGAGAAGACGGGATCACATAGCCTTTTTACACAATGCGGATGATTAACCGCTTAGGTTCCACAGTGAGTATAACAAGCAATGCTTTACCGCATATACAGACTGATTTTACTGTTGTGGGTTTAGTAACACTTTAAGATCTCCATAAAAGTGTACTTGATTGTAACTCTGATCAAGATTAGCTTTTTTGGGCTTCAAGTCAAATTTTTTGTTTGCCAGTCAGGGGATTATGGCGCTGATATGTGTATTGTGTGTGCGTGTGTGTGTGGTTTTCCTTCTAGGGGGTTTCTTGGCACCCATAATAGGAGGTGTCACTGATATTTCCCCCCCCCCCCCCATCTCAATTACTTTTCTTAGGAATGGGTGGGTTCTGGAAGGGATATCCCTTGGTTTACCCTGATTTATGGTATAACTCCGTACTGACTATCTCTTTTACGATGGTGCTTCTTATTTTGTTTTTCTATTGTTTATTGACTGTTTCCTTGTTTTCTGTTTATGGAAAAGAAATTTAAACAAACGCCTATTAAAAAAAAAAAAAAAAAAAAAAAGATCTCCATGAAAGGGTTGAGGCAGGATGAAGCATCCTTCCAGAGTAGATCAAGCCCAAGCAGGAGTTTGTAGGGTCACAGGATCAGCAAAACCGCAGATCTCGCAAGCAGAGCTCTGCACACTCACATCCTACACTGTAGCACACGGGTGTGCAGAGCTACTCTTGCTAGATCTCCTGTTTTGCTGATCCTGTGACCCAACAAATACCTGCTTGATCTACTCCGGAGGGATCCCCTCATCCTGCCTCAACATGTCCCCACCCAAAAAAATCCACAGACGCTGGGGCTAAATTGGATCGTTTTTGTCGGCAAGATCAAGATACTTCTAGGGAAGATGGCGGCGCTGCAGCAGGAGAGACCGACTCGATGGGAAGTTATATAGCTAAGGTACTAGAAGCCATCTCGTCTTGTCAAACCACGCTGATGACAAAAATTGAAGAGGTGAAAGTTCATATATCACTTATCCGTCAAGACTTGCAGAAACTCCAGGAATGGGTCAACCACATGCCAGCAAGGCAAGACGATATAGAGAATAGGCTCAGAAGATGCAACCACAGTTTTATTAGGCTTCCGGAAGGAGCTGAAGGAAGACACCCGATGACGTTCCTGGAGCAATTACTCAACACGACTTATGGCTGCAAGGCTTTCTCCCTCACTTTTGCGGTAGAGAGGGCTCACCGCATGCCGGCAAGGCAAAACGATATGGAGAATAGGCTCAGAAGATGCAACCACTGTTTCATTGGGCTTCCCAAAGGAGCTGAATAAAGAGACCGGACAATGTTCCTGGAGCAACTACTCAACACTACTTAAGGCCGCGAGGCCTTCTCACCCACTTTTGCGGAAGAGAGGGCCCACTGCATGCCAGCAAGGCCTCCACCACCGGGTGTCCTTCCTCGCACCTTCATAGCTAAACTTTTAGCTGCCTGAACCTCTGAAGACCTCCATGAAAAACAGGATTTTTAAAAAACCTGCAGGCTTGCAAATCTAAAAATCTGAGGGTGGAGGAGGATTGCTACTAACAGAATAGGAAATCAGCACAAGGCACAAATGCTGCTGACTATACATTATGTCCCTTTTGCTGATTTTTCTGTTTTTGATTTTGGCTACCTTTTAGGGTTTAATTGGTTCTGTTTTTTTTTTTGTTTTGTTTTGTTTAGTAAGCAGCTTTTCGCAAAGTAGTTTGTATTTTGTTTCTTTAAAGAAGTGTCTGAAATAATGTCTTGTCAGGTTTTGTCTGAAGGATTAAGAACCGGAGTAACAGAATGGCCAGAGACCTCCGAATCGAAGTCCGCTGTGGAGATGGTGCAGGAACATTTGAATGGTGATTATAACTCCTGTATATTTTTTTTTGTGTCTTTGCGACCAGAAATGGCAGATCATTTTCCTGGCCAGCAGTGAAAGAAATACTTGTCCTTGATAACTTTATCAGACTGATCTTAACCACTTGACGTCTGACAGGTTTTTACCGGGCCAGGCCATTTTTTGCTATTCAGCACTGCGCTACTTTGGCAAAAAAACGCGGTTATGCAACACTGTACACAAACAAAATTTTATATAATTTTTTTTTCACAGAAATAGAGCTTTCTTTTGGCGGTACAGTGGAACCTCGGATTACGAGTAACGCGGTTTACAGGCATTTCGCAATACGAGCCATTTAAAAAAAAAAAAATCCTGACTCGCTTTGCGAGCAATGTCACGCAAGATGAGCCAGATTCAAGCCACTGAGGTGTGCAGTAACGCATTTGGCCAGAGGTGCGGGGGCGCCGGAGATGCTCGAGGACACTCGGAAACACTCCATTCCAGAGTGTTTCTGAGCATCTCCAAGTGTCTCTGGCGCCCCCGCACCTCTGGCCACATGCGGTACTGCATAGACAAGCAGTGGCTGTCGAACGGATTATCTGAGTTTCCATTGTTTCCTATAGGAAACCTGCTTTGATTTAAGAGTGCTTTGGATTACAACCAGATTCTTCTGGACCGAATTATGCTCGTAATCCAAGGTAATACTGTATTTGATCACCACTGGGTTTTTTATTTTTTATTATATAAACGAAAATATACAGAAAATTCAGAAAAAAAAACAATATTTTTTACTTTCTGCTATAAAACATCCACACAAATCTTTCATTTGGTGGTAGTTAATATTTATTATATAAAGGAAAAAAGACCGAAAATTAAAAAAAAAAAAAATCTTTCAGCCGTGTCCAATCACGGCTGATCACGATGTAAACAGGAAGAGCCGTTGATCGGCTTTTCCTCACTAACAGACGCGAGTAGAGGAGAGCCGATCGGCGGCTCTCCTGACAGGATGGGTCTGCGCTGTTTGTTTATCAGCGCAGCCACCCCTCCGATCCTACCCAGGACCACCATCATGCCGCCTAGGACCACCAGGATGGCCATCCACACTGGACCACCAGGTATGCCCCCCCCCCAGACCACCAGGGAAATGCAAATCTGTGCCAAGGCAGCTGCCAATCAATGCCAAGGCAGCTGCCAATCAGTTCCCACTCACAATGCCTACCACTGCCAGTGCAACCAGGGATGCATATCAGTGCCGCATATCCATGCCCAGCAGTGCCGCCTATCAGTGCCGCCTATCAATGCCCATCAGTGCTGCATGTCAGTGCCCGCTCATTGGTGCCATCTCATCGGTGCCGCCTTATCAGTGCCCATCAGTGAAGGAGAAAACTTACTTATTTACAAAATTTTATAACAGAAACAAAACTTTTATTTTTTTCAAAATTTTCCGTCTTTTTTTATTTGTTTAGCAAAAAAATAAAAACCGCAGAGGTGATCAAATATCACCAAAAGAAAGCTCTATTTGTGGGAACAAAATGATACAAATTCTGCCTGGGTACAGTGTAGCACGACCGCGCAGTTGTCATTTAAACAGCCTCAGCGGGGAGCATTGATAGCTTCAAGAAACTATTAGATAATCGCCTGAATGACCGCAACATACAGGGATATACAATGTAATACTGACACATAATCACACACATAGGTTGGACTTGATGGACTTGTGTCTTTTTTCAACCTCACCTACTATGTAAATATGTAACTATGACAGCGCTGAAAGCTGAAAATTGGCCTGGGCAGGAAGGGGGGGGATAAGTGCCCCGGTATTGAAGTGGTTGATTTTTATCCACCCTGCCCAGCGGTGATTAAATACCACCAAAAAAAAAGCTCTATTTGTAAAATGATAAAACTTTCATTTGGGTACAGTGCTGCTTTACTGCGCAATTGTCATTCAAAGTGTGACAGCGCTGAAAATTGGCCTGGGGCAGGAAGGGGGGTAAATGTGCCCGGTAGGCAAGTGGTTAAAGCGATCTCCCAGCAGGAAATGCAGATTTTGATGTGCGTTTTTGAGGACTGGGACGGATGTCATTGGAAAATACCTCAACGTTTTGTTTGCTTTTAACAACATAACATTTTGGAATACATGTAATTTCCAGAACAAACATCACTTTTACCATTTAGAAATTTGCTAGTTCGAGAAAAATTTTTGATTCGACTTTTTTTCACTATTCTAATCGTTAATGGGGTCAAAATGACATTCGTTCTCAACCACAATGGCTCAAAGTTCAAACGAACGTTCCTAAAGTGGAACTAAACTGTATCTAAACACCACAAACTGAAAACATTATGTAAAGTGATGCTAAACCAAATCTATCTGTTATTAAAAAAAAAAAAAAATGTAATACTTACCTTCTCTGTTGCAGTTGGTTTTGCACAGAGCAGCCCGGATCCTCCTTTTCTCGGGTCCCCTGCCAGCGCTCCTCTCTCCTCTCTCCAAGTGCTTCCATAGCAAGCCGCTTGCTATGCGGGCACTCGTGCAGGCATGCTCCCAAGCCGTGCTGTGTGTGTCCATTGACACACACCATGCGGCTCCGCCCGCCCCCCCCCCTCTCTCTTCTCATTGGCTGTAATTGACAGCACTAGGAGCCAATGGCTACTGCCTCAATCCCCAGTGAGGAGAGAGACCCGCTGCTCTTGGGCACATTGCTGGATCGATATAGGACTCTGGTAAGTATAGGGGGGGGGGGTTGTGGGGCTGCACACAGGTGTGTTTTTTTTGTTTGTTTTTTTGCCTTAATGCTACCTTTTTAGAAACCTCTTTAGTTCATTTTTAAAATTCAGAGCAAACCCCCCTGTCTATCCATATCTCCATGCTTTGTTTTTCTGAGAAATTACTTAGAAAAACACCCCTTTACCATTTCTAGCCTGGGCCATCTTGAGTAAGGGCAGGTGTTTCTTATAGCATTTACTTTCTGGAATCCATCTGGCCTTAGCTCAAGCATGCAGACAGGAGGGTGTGCTGAGCTGAGAAAGCTCCTCCTCCAGATTTAGGCTGCATTTACACCTGAGCGTATCGTTTTCAGGCGTTTTTTTCATAAGTTTTTTTCGGGCGTCTTTGCAGCGCTTTTTGTACAGGTCACCAATGTAAAAAGCAGAAAAACGCCTGTAATCTGCCTAAAAAGAAGCTCATGTACTTTTTTTGAGCTTCAGGCAACAGAAAGCTCAGATGTGAACAGGGGCCATTCGTGGAATTTTGCTTGTTGGGAGTTTTGGAACTTTTGAGATGAGCGTTTTCTGAGCGTTTTATGAGCTGAAAAACGCTCAGGTGTGAATGGGCCCTTAATTAAAAAAAAAAAAAAAAAAATGCCCATGAAAACTCCTGGTATGTATGACATCATTTTGGCCTAGGCCAATTATAATATACCTTCCTATCTATTTACTAATGCTATCAGCATCAGGATTAAAAATAGTTCATTAATGAGTCGCATGACATGATTTCAATTTACAAATACTGTACTGGTGACCCCACAACAGGGATAAAACTTTTTCGCAGAAGAGAGTTTAACAAGACTCATAGCCACTCATTAAAATTAGAAGAAAAGAGGTTTAACCTTAAACTATGTAGAGGGTTCTTTACTGTAAGAGCGGCAAGGATGTGGAATTCCCTTCCACAGGCGGTGGTCTCAGCGGGGAGCATTGATAGTTTCAAGAAACTATTAGATAATCACCTGAATGACCGCAACATACAGGGATATACAATGTAATACTGACATATAATCACACACATAGGTTGGACTTGATGGACTTGTGTCTTTTTTCAACCTCACCTACTATGTAACTATGTGACACCAGGGAGGGAAAATGGCTAATTGGGCCCAATTTGGACATTTTCACTTAGGGGTGTACTGACTTTTGTTGCCAGCGGTTTAGACATTAATGGCTGTGTGTTGAGTTATTTTGAGGGGACAGCAAATTTACACTGTTATACAAGCTGTACACTCACTACTTTACATTGTAGCAAAGTGTCATTTCTTCAGTGTTGTCACATGAAAAGAAAATATTTACAGAAATGTGAGGGGTGTACTCACTTTTGTTAGATACTGTATGTGATTTTGTATTTCCAGGTAGGGGGACCCCCCCCCCCTCCCGCCCAGGCTGTGCTGCCATCCGCTACAGCATAAGCAGATCAGCGGGTCCTGGACAATAATCTATGGCTGGAACTCGCCAATGAGTAAATGACAGAAGAGAGCTCTGTGTAGGTAAACAACACAGGGCTCTCTAGTGACAGCAGCAATGTGCCATTTTTTTTTTCTCAGGGAGTAAAAACTGCCACATTGCTTAGTAAAAACAGCACATATTACACACATTCAACCCTTTTGATCGTCCCTGATGTGTTAACCCCTTCCAAGCCAGTGTCAGTGTTATTATCACTGTCACTGGTGATTTCAGTGTCAGTTATTGTCAGATTGTCAGATTGCCTGCTGAACTATCACAGCCCCACTATAAGCCGCTGATCGCTACCATTAGAAGTATAAAAAAATAAAAATTCCAGTATATATACCATAGTTTGTAGGCGCTTTAACTTTTACACAAACCAATCAATATACACTTTTTTTTTTTTTTTTTTACTGAATTCATGTAGCAGAATACATTTTGGCCAAAATTTATGAAGAAATTAGATTTAAAATTTTTTTTATTGGATGTTTTATAGCAGAATTAATTTTTTTTTTCTCTGAATTTTTGGTATTTTTTTTCATTTCTATAATAAAAAAACAACCCAGTGGTGATCAAATGCCACCTAAACAAAGCTTTATATTTGTGTGGAAAAAAAAGGATAAAAATTGCATTTAAATACAATGTTGCGTGACCAAGCAGTTGCTAGTTAAAGTAGCCCAGTGCTGAACTGCAAAAAATTGCCTAGTCATGAAGAGGGGGGGGATTCTTCTGGAGCTGAAGTGATTAAAGGGGTTGTAAACCTTCGAGGTGTTTCACCTCAATACATTCTATGCATTGAGGTGAAAAACCTCCTGTAATGCTGCAGCCCCCCCCCCTCCCCCCGAGCCCCCGTTTTGCATACCTGTACCCTCTCTGGCTCGTCCCGCAAAAGCCGGTGTCTCGGGTCCTGATTGGATGGATTGATAGCAGCGCAGCCATTGGATCCCACTTCTGTCACTCAAATCTAATGACCGGGGGGGGCGGGGCCGAGTCATACATTCGGCTTCTATGGACGCCGAATGAATGACTCGGGAGCGCGCCTGCAAGGTAACCCCTTCGGGAGAGTGCTTCTCCTAGGGGTTATCTAATGCGGGGACGAGCCGCCAAGGGACCCCAGATGAGGAGGTTCGGGGCCACTCTGTGCAAAACGAGCTGCACAGTGGAGGTAAGTATGATATGTTTGTTATTTTAAAAAAACAAAACAAAGCTTTAGTGTCACTTTAAGTATTTCATAAAAGTTTACTTTGATTTAAAGCAGAACTTCAGTCATTTGTTTTCATCTTTCCATCTATTAAATCTTCTGCCCTTGTTGTTGCTTTAACTTTGGATAGTAAAACATTTTTTTTTTCTGCCAATAAATCCCTTATACAGCCCACTTCCTGTTTCCTGTCTGGTCATTAGCCTAGGCTTATGACATGATGCACAGCTCTCTCTTTCACTCTTGTGAGAGTTTGCCAGGAAGGAAGGGAGGGGGGATGAGTCATAAGAGGACCAATGAGAGCTGCAGAGCTGGAGGTGTGCCTCTGTAAATCCAGGAAGTGAACAGGCAGCAGCTTCAGCTGCCCACAGTTAAAATGGCTGCAGCCAGACTACATTTTTTTTTTCTTTTTTTGTTTACATTTTCCTCCTCTATCAAGGAGAAAGAAATACAATGTAAGTTTTCTCCATTCAAGAGGAAAAAAAAAAAAAAAAAGAGTACAAGGGTGGGCTGTACTGTGACTGACCACTCTCAGGTTATCACAGTGACCATGTGATCGAGAGCAGATCTTCCCAGCTCCTGATCATTGGTACAAAACCCAGAGCTGTCGGCGACAGCACAACATTGTCAACATTGTTTGTTGAGCCTGTTTGTAATAAAATGTTTTTTTTTTTGTTTTTTGGATATGCCATCCTCTCTTATTTCATAGCTATTATTTTATTCTTTCCAGAATTAAAGAATAAACTGGATGGAGTTAATAATCCCGCACCTAAGAAAGAAGCCGAGGTAAGTACCCCTGAAATGAATGGTATAACATGAGCAGGTTGTCTGCTGGGCTCTGGCAATGAAGGGGTGTACTCTTTTTGACAAGGTTACTACAAAGCCGTTCTCTTTCTCCTAGCCCCATGCTGATATAGGTAATTCTCAGGAGTAATATTCCAATTATTAAACATGGCAATTACACTGAGTGATGCACATTACGATTGCACAATTCAGCTGCTTTGCCCCAGGGTGCAAAAAAAAAAAGAAAAGGGAAACCTGAATAAAAATTGATAGAAAGCCAGGAAACAACAAGCGGACACGAGGGGAAATCGTTTCATGTCGAGGTCTGTTGGTTGTAGACTGCTGAGGATTTACTCTGGAGGTTTGAAGGGTGTATCCAAACGGCTTCAATAAAATGATTTCCCAGTCATTGTGCTGCGCTCATGTATTATGTATGCCCCTTTCTCTCAGCACACATGATGGATGGGGACACTTAATATCTTTCAGGCATTTTTCATATGTATTGCTCTTAAACAGGTAACTTAAGCCGTTTTAAGTGCTGTGCTGACTACTGTTAACCCTTCAAGTGCTGCAAAGCTGAGCTCTCTATTCGGGTCATGCTACTGGAGCATAGCGACCCATAATTACACGTTTATCGCTGTGCTCAGCTGTCATTCATAATCCGAAGAAAGTAGAGATATAACCGGAACTGTTGGGGCTATCAAAGTGCACAGGTACATGTGAGTAACTGAACGAAAGTAATAAACCCCATAATACAAACACCCCCCCCCCTACATCTTTATATAATCAGCATAGATACTTGTCAGAAACCATGAAATCAGGCTGAGACAGAAGTACAGTAAAATCACACTTGTTTAATAATAAAAGTAAAAAGAACAAACATAGTCAAAACATAGCCAATGTTCACTAACCGGAACGGATAGTCAGCCAAGCCAGAAGTCAGGGATCAATGTAGTGGAACAGTAAGCAGGATCTGGAGCCAGAAGGGATGTCAGCCAAGCAAGATTTGAACAGGATCGCAGGAGATAGGCTCTGTGATGTTGACCAAGGCGAAGGCAGAGATCCTCTGGACTGGACGGCTTAACCACTTCCGGACCGCCCACTGTCGTTATACGTCAGTACTTTGAAGGAGGATATCGTTGTTATGGCAGCAGCTAGCTGCCATAACCCCGGTATCCTCTTCTTCTGTGAGTGGTCCGGTTTGAGACAAAAGTGGTCTCTGCGGCGGATTCGCTGCAAGATCACTTTTATCGGCGGCGGGAGAGGGGCCCCCTTAGCAGCAGCGGAGGCGATTGGATCTTTCCTGTGGCCTGACGTGGAAACAAGTGAGGGGAAGATGGCCCCCACCCGTCCCCATATCACTGCAGGGCGGAAGCGATGTCAAAATGTCACTTCCGCCCATAGCTCTTAAAGGGCCATTTTATTGCATTTTAGTGTAAATATGAGATGTGAGGTCATTTTCACCCCAGATCTCATATTTAAGAGGTCCTGTCATGCTTTTTTTCTATTACAAGGGATGTTTACATTCTTTGTAATAGGAATAAAAGTGACACAATTTTTTTTTTTAAAACAGTGTAAAAATAAAAAACAAAAGGTGAAATAAATAAGAATAAAAAAAAAAAAAATTTTAAACATGCCCTGTCTTGACGAGCTCTCGTGCAGAAGCAAACGCATATGTGAGTAGCGCCCGCATATGAAAACGGCGTTCAAACTACACATGTGAGGTTTTGCCGCGATCGGTAGAGCGAGAGTAATAATTCTAGCCCTAGACCTCCCCTGTAACTTAAAACATGCAACCTGTAGAATTTTTTAAACGTCACCTATGGAGATTTTTAAGGGTAAAAGTTTGTCGCCATTCCACGAGCGGGCGCAATTTTGAAGCGTGACATGTTGGGTATTAATTTACTCAATGTAACATTATCTTTCACAATATAAAAAAAAAAATGGGCTAACTTTACTGTTGTCTTATTTTTAATTCAAAAAAGTGTATTTTTTTCCAAAAAAAGTGCGCTTGTAAGTCCGCTGCGCAAATACGGTGTGACAGAAAGTATTGCAATGATCGCCATTTTATTCTCTAGAGTGTTAGAACAAAAAATGTATAATGTTTGGGGATTCCAAGTAATTTTCTAGCAAAAAAAAATGTTTTTTAACTTGTAAACAACAAATCTCAAAAAGAGGCTCGGTCCTTAAATGGTTAAGTAGGCAGGACTGATGAGCAGGATATCATCAACAGCTCAGGAGCTGTGGAGACATAGGTGCTGGCAATTAGCCGACAGCTGAGTGGCCAGCTCAGAGAAGGAAGGGCTGAGCCCAGCCCTGACAATACTGCTACAGAGAACTGGGAGTACATCACCGCCCACTCTTAAGGGCCGTACACACGATCGGACTTTTTGACAACAAACATGCAAATTAGCTGTTTTGGAGCAACATCCGACCGTGTGTACGCTCCATCGGACAAACGTTTTCAGTTTCCATCGGACTTTTGTTGGCTGTGCGAACGGACAAACTTTCCTGCAACAAAAGTCAGATGGAGCAAAGTCTGATCGTGTGTACACAAAGCCATCGGACTTTTGTACAAACTACAGTACGCAGCCGCGAGAATGTTTCTAGCGCGATCGGATTGCACTGGTTCTCGGCAACAGGGTACTGTACATCTCGCGCTAGCTGCAATAGGAAAAACACATTTTCCTTCTGCAGCGGGCGCGAGAGGGAATTCCCCTCTGGGGAAAACCAAGCCCTTCGGTCTGGTATGGATTTTAAGGAGAAGCCCCTACGCCGAAAAAACGGTGTGGAGGTCCCCCCCAAAATCCATACCAGACCCTTTTCCGAGCACGCAGCCTGGGTGGTCAGGAAAGGGGGTGGGGACGAGCGAGCGCCCCCCCTCCTGAGCCGTACCAGGCCGCATGCTCTCAACATGGGGGGTGGGTGCTTTGGGGGAGGGGGGCGCACTGCTGGCCCCCCCACCCCAAAGCACCTTTTCCCCATGTTGATGAGGACAAGGGCCTCTTCCCGACAACCCTGGCCGTTGGTTGTCGGGGTCTGCGGGCGGGGGACTTATCGGAATCCGGAAGCCCACTTTAATAAGGGGGCCGCCAGATCCCGGCCCCCCAGGCCTGTGCCTGCTGTCTCTTGTAAACATCACTGGGACGTCCATCCTTCTGTAGTGTAAAAAGCCTCTTTCTCCATCATCACTCTTGCAGGCATCAAGTGCAAAAGTCAATCTGTGCAACCACAAAAAGAAATAAAAAATAACATATACAACAAAATGCTATCACTGATGGTGAAAAACACCACACTCCCTTTCAGAGCCCAATTATACCTTAAATAGTGCAGATCAAATCCAAACATAAAATAATATTTGTGAACAGCAATATTCAAGTCCAGCGTCCCAATTTGTGACACCCACTTCTGTGACTAAAAGTGCACAGTGATGTCCTTTTATCTTCAGTGACACCTTCCTAATACACCCGTGCTCTCCACCAAGTGCAAAATCCAAACTGCTCACCTCCTTGCAATGACCCCTAAATATTATGACGTCACAGCCAGCATGATAAACTTGGTGCCAATTTCAGGTGCATGTCCCCTTTAAATCTGCCTCCATATATCGTTCCTCTCATTTGGCTCCCATCCAGGCTCATCCACATTTAGATAAACATCCAAGCTACATAAAAAGGAAGGAACTAATAATATTAAAATACCAATAAAAGCTCAAAGATACACTCACAGGAAATGGCAGCACATCACTTTTTGCATACACAGACTTATCTCCCTCTCTGTACTGGTCTCTACAGCCAGCAATCCCAATCACATGACAAACTCACAGCGTGATGGGGGCTTTGTTTCCTGGTCCTGTCTCCCTACAAGTTACGTCCGAGAGTTGGGCTTCATCAGCAGAATACCAATCCAACTGTGTCCTGTCCTGTCCATCATGCTGTGTGGGGTTTCACCCCTTCAAGCCACGAACGCAAATTTGCATACAGTCGGCGCTAAGAGGGGATAAGCAAGGTTTTTCTTTTGCCACAATGCTGAAAACCTTTTTTTCGGGCCGAAAATTTTCGGCGACCTAAATTTTTGGTGCATCATGAAATACTACACCAAATTAATTATTTGCCTTTAGATTCTTATTCCTCCTATTATATCATTCTAGAAAGTCAAGAGTGATGCGGCAGAAGTAGAGAGTTCCATCCATTCTTTTCTCTCAGAACGTGGAGATCTGGACTTTGCTGAGATGTTGTGGTGCAAAATGAGGAATAGTAAGTGACACCTTTATATACTAAGTCTGATATCTTAGAATGCAGTGCAGTCCATGTATGGGTCTATTAACCACTTCAGCCCCAGAACATTTGGCTGGCCAAAGACCAGAGCACTTTTTGCGATTCGGCACTGTGTCGCTTTAACTGACAATTGCGCGGTCGTGCGATGTCGCACCCAAACAAAATTGACGTCCTTTTTTTCCCCACAAATAGAGCTTTCTTTTGGTGGTATTTGATCACCTTTGTGGTTTTTATTTTTTTTTGCGCTATAAACAAAAAAAAAAAGAGCGACAATTTTGAAAAAGATGCATTAGCTTTTACATTTTGCTATAATAAATATCCCCAAAAAATATATAAAAATACATTTTTTTCCCTCAGTTTAGGCCGATATGTATTCTTCTACATATTTTTGGTAAAAAAAATCGCAATAAGCGTATATTGATTAGTTTGCGCAAAAGTCATAGTGTCTACAAAATAGGGGATAGTTTTATGACATTTTTATTAATAATTCTTTTTTTACTAGTAATGGCGGCAATCAGCCATTTTTATCGTGACTGCGCGGTGGACACGTCGGACAATTTTGACACATTTTTGGGACCATTGGCATTATTAATACAGTGTTAAAAATGCATTGATTACTGTAAAAATGTCACTGGCAGTGAAGGGGTTAACACTAGGGGCCAGTGAAGGGGTTAAGTGTGTCCTAGTTTGTGTTCTAACTGAAGGGGGGAGGGGACTGTGTAGGGGTGATAACAAATCGTCTGTTCATACTCTGTATGAACAGACCATCTGTCACTTCTCCCCTCAGAGAACCAGATACTATGTGTTTACACGCACAAGTCTGGGTTCTCCGTGTCTCAGCGGTGATCACGGGAGCCTGGCGGTGATCGCCGGGCACTCGCGCGCCCCCTAGTGGCCTGTTGTTTTGCATAACATCGTTTTGCCCAGCCGTGCCATTCTGCCGCAGTACAACTACGGCGGTTGGTCGGCATGTGGTTAAAAAACAGGAAATGTGTTTTATATACATAAGATATAAAACATGTTTTAAAATTTATTGCAGGTACTTGTATAGCGCCGTCAATTTACGCAGCGCTTAACATATTCATTGTACATTCACATCAGTCCCTACCCTCAAGGAGCTTACAATCTAAGGTCCCGAAATCACATTCATACATACTAGGGACAATTTTAAACAGGATCCAATTAACCTCCCAGCATGTCTTTGGAGTGTGGGAGGAAACCGAAGTACCCGGAGGAAACCCACGCAGGCACAGGGAGAATATACAAACTCCAGGCAGATAGTGTAGTGGTCGGGATTCAAATCAGTGACCCTTTTTGCTGCTAGGTGAAAGTGCTACATACTACACCACTGTGCCGCCCCCAATACCTGATTATAACTTTATATTGGCGCGCTCTACCCCCATGAAAAGGAATTTCCAGACTTGGAGAGTAACACAAGGTGGGTTTTCATAGGGGGTTGATTTACTAAAGGCAAATAGACTGTGCACTTTACAAAGTGCAGTTGCACGCTGCAGGTGTAGTTGCTCCAGGACGTAGTAAATGAGAAAAGCTTCACTTTGAAAAGAATGCCCAATCAAATGCAAGGAAAATATAAAAAAAAATTAAAAACCAGCACTTTTGCTTGCACATGATTGGATGATGGAAGTCAGCAGAGCTTCTGCTCATTTACTAAGCTCCGGAGCAACTTCTCTTGCAACTTCTTGACTTTGCAAAGTGCACAGTCTATATGCATTTAGTAAATCCAACCCCATAGTGTTTGTGCTTATTGCAGCAAAGTTCACTAAGCTATATTCAGATACCTGAAACCCTAACTGGACCACATTTAGTTTGCTAAAGTACTGCGTATCATGATTGTTTTTTGTTTTTTTTTAGTTTGTTTGTTTTTTCATCCTTTGGGACATTTTAGTGCCACTGATCTCCTGCAGCCTCTTTGTAATGACTTGCTGGAAGGCTAATTAAACCTTTTTTGTGTTTTTATTATGAAGGCGTTTCCTGTTACCAAGATGTTGTAACCTGCTTTTCTCTGGTCATCCAGGCTATGAGATATGGCGAAGTGCACCCCTGGGTAAGTGATTTATACCCCAATCTTTAACTTTATAGCAATACTATTATACAAGTTGTATAATGATACACTGCAAGTTGAATAAGAACTTCATTGCTACATTACTAAAAGATAGAGCTTGACAAAAGATGACCTTTGAACTGCTAAGGTAAAGAAAACAATGTAAACGAAGGGGTGTCCAACCTGCGGTCCAAGACGGCTATGAATGCAGCGCAACACAAAATTGTGAACTTACTTAAAGGGGTTGTAAACTTTTGTGTTTTTTTTCACCTTAATGCATCCTATGCATTAAGGTGAAAACATTTCTGACACTGACCGCCCCCCCCCCCCCCCCCCCCCCCCCGTTTTACTCACCTGAACCCGTTTGTTCTCACGGTTGAGACGTGCTCTACCTCCCTGCCCGTTGTCTCGGCTCTTGATTGGATAGATTGATAGCAGTGCAGCCATTGGCTCCTGCTGCTGTCAATCAAATCCAATGATGCAGGGGGCGGGGCCGAGTCCTGCATTTTGTGTGAATGGACACAGAAACAGGACTCGCGCCCGCACGGGTGCCCACCTTAGGAGAGTCTTCTCCAATGTGGGCACTAGGAGCGGGGAGGAGCTACCAGCGCCGCCGAGGGACCCCAGAAGAGGGGGACCAGGGGCCACATGTGGGGTATGGCCACGTCTGTGAACGCGAGAGCAATAATTCTAGCATCGGACCTCCTGTGTAAATCTGAAGTAGTAACATGTAAAGTGTTGCCTATGGTCAATTTATTGTACTGTAGTTCGTCGCGTTCCGCGGGCGCGATATTAAAGTTTGACATGTCTGGTATCTATTTACCCGGCATAACATCATCTTTTATATTTTACCAGAAAATTGGGTATTATATTGTCTTTACATGCACTAAAGTTCATAAAAGCCCAGGCAAAAACTAACCAACGCTAAACCTGCTCTCTGCCACATTCTAAACCTAATCTATCGGAAGCTGTGTGCAGGAGAGGACTGACAATGGCTGGGAAGTGACATCACCCATAGACTTACTATGGGGCTTCCGTTGTCGGCTGCCTCTCCTTCGCCCGCCTCCACATTGAAGCCGCTGCTGACAGCTGATGCTGGGACCGGACCAGATCGGCTGCAGAAGAGGTAAGTATAGCGATTTTTGCTTTACAGGGTTAGATCATTTAGGTTTAGAATGTGGCAGAGAGCAGGTTTAGCGTTTTTGCCTAAAGTGTATTTTTCCCCAAACATTTGTAATTGTTTGAAAAACTGCATTTTATTCTCTAGGGCCTCCTCTTCAGAAAATAAAATACATAATGTTTGGGGTTCTAAGTCATTTTCTAGCAAAAATGTAGATTTTTACATATATACGTGAGAGGTGTGATAATAGGCAAGTGGTAGGTCTGTTTTTTAGTTTGAATACTTTGTCATTTTTCCAGTTTGTCAATATAATTTTTTTGCAACTGGCTTTTGCAGATCCATCGTGGGAGCAGCAGTACCCTGAGTCAACTAATACAACAATCGTACCATGGAGAGATGAAAAGTATCCCTCTTTCAGGCCTTACTCCTATCCGCATGCTGCTTGAGATTGGTCTAGACAAGATGAAAAAAGATTATTTGAACTCCTTTATAGGTTAGCACTGAAAGCATCAGATCTGTGAAATTCTTTTTATTAAAGTTTTTTTTTTTTCTTTTTTTTTTTAACAAACATGTCATACTTACCTCCTCTGTGCAGTTGGTTTTGCACAGAGTGGCCCCGAACCTCCTCTTCTGGGGTCCCTCAGCGGCGCTACTGGCTCCTCCTCTTCTCAAGTGCCCAATCTGAGAAGCGCTCTCCCTCGGAGCACTCGTGCGGGCGCGCTCCCGTGTTCTGCTGCTGCGTCCAGGGCTCGGCTCCGCCCCCCGGCTCCCATGTCATTGGATTTGATTGACAGCAGCTGGAGCCAATGGCTGCGCTGCTATTAATCTATCCAATCAGGACCCGAGACAGAGGCTGGAGCGGGTGTGCTCGTCCCCGGCGCAGAAACGATCGGGCTCAGGTAAGTAAAAGGGGGGTCTCGTGCACAAAAGGTTTTTCACCTCAATGCATTGAGGTGAAAAACCGCGAGGGTTTACAACCCCTTTAAAGCCCCACTCTGCGATAAAATCATCCCCCCTCCTGCCCACCAGCCTATAACTAATTGCCACACGCAGCAAAATAACAAACCTATCTAAAAGCCCTTTTTACTTATCTGTAGTCATGGTCATGTGATGCTCCGGCCCCAAGTCTTCTCCTCTTCTGTTTACTTTGTGCATCGGTCCTTTTGTCGGGTGTCAACGTCACTGCCTGTGTGACTTGAACACTTCCCATTGGATGGCCAGTGGTGGGGTCCTCTCAGTATCAAAGAGAAGGCTGCCGTCAGCTGAGGGGAATAGAGGGAGCCATTGCGGCACTGGATAAGTGCGCCCCCCCCCCCCAACCTAGAAACCGCAATGGCGTGTGACCTGGACAGGAGGTGACTATAACTGACTTAACAAAGTCTTTCAGAATTTAGTCTGTGCCGTGTGAAAAAATTCCTATCTACCATTACTACTAATCTGCAGCTGCAGTCACTCAAAAACAATATTGTTTAACTGGTTGCTGAGCCCTATAACAGTCTTACAGGGCGGCAGCTGTGCGCAGAATTATATATACGCGTATCCCGCATTTCCGGGTAGGGGCCGTGAATGCGCGCCGCCTGCAGCTCGCTCCCACTGTGCGTAGTCAGATTGGTGGGTACAAGGTACTCCGTGTCCACCGTCACCTGTTGATCGTCGGGCAGAGACACAGAACTGCAATCTGCCAATGTAAACAAGGCAGATTGCTGTTCTGACAGGGGGGGAAGGGATGGAATTTGTGTCCCTGCAAAGGGAATAAATTCCATCTCTTCCACTAGTAAAGGCACCTCACACTTTATTGTAAAACACTGACAAGGCACACATTTAACCCATTGATCACCCCTGATGTTAACCCCTTCCCAGCCAGTGTTGTTCGTACAGTAACCGTGCATATTTTTTGCACTGATCACTTTATTAGTGTCACTAGTTGCAAAAAAGTTTCAGTTAGGCCTCTTTCACACTGGGGCGGTTTGCAGGCGTTATTGCGCTAAAAATACCGCCTGCAAACCGCCCCTAAACAGCCTCCGCTGTTTGTTCAGTGTGAAAGCCCGAGGGCTTTCACACTGAAGCGGTGCGCTGGCAGGACGGTAAAAAAAGTCCTGCGAGCCGCATCTTTGGAGCGGTGAAGGAGCGGTGTGTTCAACGCTCCTAAACCGATCCTGCCCATTGAAATCAGTGGGACAGCGCGGCTATACCGCGGTGATACCGCGGCTGTAGCCGCGCTGTACGAGCCGGTTTAACCCTTTTTCGGCCGCCAGCAGAGGTTAAAACTGCACCGCTAGCGGCCGAATACAGACGCAAAAACGACGGTAAAACAGCGCTAAAAATAGCGATGTTTTACCGCCGATGCCCCCACCGCCCCAGTGTGAAAGGGGACTTAGTGTCAGAATGTTTGCCGTAATTTCATAGTCCTGCTATAAGTCGCAATAGCCGCCATTACTAGTAAAAAAAAAAACTGACACTTTGTGGGAACTGACTAACTGCCACTGACATCACTGGTGACATTAATACAGTGGTCACTGCTAATAATATGCATTGTTACTGTGCTAATGACACTGGCTGGGAAGTGGTTAACATTTAGGGGAAATCAAAGAGTTAACTGTGTGCCTAGAAATGTGTAATGTGTGCTGTTTTTTTTTTACTAAGCATTGTGCCGGTTTATATTACTGCTTTGCAGGGAGAAAAATAACCGTACATCACTGCTGTCTGTAGAGAGCTCTGTGTTTTTTACCAACACAGGGCTCTCTTCTGTCATTCGCTCAACTAACTATAGTTGAGTGAATAACTAAATATACACTTCCTATATACCTAACTATACCTAAAATATCCACTTCCTGAACGCTCACTGTACTGTGCAGTCTGGCTGCGCTGGATCACTTATATATACGTGGTCCAGTATTTTCGGTTAGGGTGCGCCCGCCGCTCTGGCTATGCTGTCATTCCCTACAGCACAAGCTGACCCACTGATAGGCTTGTGTTGTAGCGAATGACGGCACAGCCAGAGCGGCGTGCCCACGCGCGCTCCCTAACCGAAGATACTGGACCATCTACATATAAGTGATCCAGCGCAGCCAGGCTGCACATGTACAGTACAGTGAGCGTTCTGGAAGTGGATATTTTTGTTATTTAATAACATCCATGTATTGAGGATTATTTTATTTTATTGATTATTGGATTCTTCTATGCATTAACGTGGTTATTTTTTTAATCATAGAGCAGTCACAATATTATTTGTGTGACCGAACACAGTAATTAAAACCACTGCTTGGTGGGATGGGTGAGAGGGAGGGCGATTGAAAAATTCATTTTACCTGGAGTGGGACTTAAAAAAAAAAAGAGTATGTGTATGTATATAGATATATGTATATATCGACTACTCGACTACTGCAACTCTCTCCTTAATGGCCTACCCTTAAGCAGGCTCCTCCCCCCTCAGTCTATTATGAATGCTGCTGCTAGACTAATACACCTCACTAATCGATCCGTGACTGCTGCTCCTCTCTGCCAATCTCTTCACTGGCTTCCCCTCCCCCACCGTGTAAAATTCAAAATGCTAACCATAACATACAAGGCCATTCACAACATCGCCTCCATCTACATCACCAACCTCATCTGCAGATATCGCCGAAATCGCCCCCTCCGCTCCTCCCAGGACCTCTTGCTCTCTAGCTCCCTTGTTACCTCCTCCCATGCTCGCCTTTAGGACTTCTCCAGAGCCTCTCCCATCCTCTGGAATTCCCTGCCCCAGTATGTCCGATCAGCCCCTACCCTGTCCACCTTTAGGAGATCCCTGAAAACTCATTTATTCAGGGGAGCCTATCCCACACCCACCTAACAACTGTCCCCGAGCGACCCCCATCAAATCATTCTTTGCAGCTATTACCTTTTGTACCATCACCCCCTCCCTTTAGAATGTAAGCTCTACGAGCCGGGCCCTCCTGTACCTTTTGTATTGAACTGTAATTGTGTTGTCCCCCTTATACATTGTAAAGCACTGCGTAAACTGTTGGCGCTATATAAATCTCGTATAATAATAATAATATATATCTATATAACTATAGATATATCTATATATAGATATAGAGAGAGAGATGGATATAGAGATAAATATAGATATATCTATATAGATATATCTATATATATATATATATAGATAGATAGATAGATAGATAGATAGATAGAGATATAGATATATATATCTATCCATCTATCTCTTTATATCTATATATATCTATCTATCTATCGCTATATATATATATATATATATATATATATATATATATACACATACACTGTAGATATATTATATATATATATATATATATATATATAATATATCTACAGTGTATGTGTATATATATATATATATATATATATATATATATATATATATATATATATATATATATATATATCTCCACCTAAATGTATTTTCTTCTTCAAAATGCTTTTAGCCTCTTGTATGAAAACTACATTCTAGACCGGTGTCTTTGTCCACAGCCACAAATCTCTGTCATGTTACAGAAGTCGGCTAATGAAGAGCCGTCAACCTGGTTGCTTTGACTTTTTGTACTTGATTTGTTGACCAGGGGATCATAGCTTTTCATTGTGTTCAGTACTATGTGTAGGTTTCACTGCCTATATCCTAGATAGATAAGTGGGACTGCATGCATTTTATTTCATCATGTAACAGGATATTTCTCTTTGACAGGTCGAGAACTTGCAACTTTTAATTACTTGGTAAGTGAATTCGTAAATCTTTTCTGTTCATATACCTAGAGAAAGTAGAATTATATGCAGTTAAAGCATAATTTTACGTTTCTCAACATGTTACATGCTACACTCGTATTTAGGGTGTAACATGTAATATGTTGAGCATCCACAGCCTTACCCCCCCGATCCGCCCCCTCCTTGTGACAGCGGGTGGGGGACCTCCTCATAATTTGAAAACCGTGCAGCCGTTACTTTAGAGGCATTCGGAAATGACTCTTCTGCAAATTTTTACTTGCTTACTGTGCGCAGACATTTAATAAAAACGCAAAGCAAGATGTGTTAAATGTGCACATTAATATATGAAAACGAAGGACCTATTTACACCATTGCATTAACGTGCATGCATTAGCGCAAGTTGTTATGGAGCTTTAAAGGGGTTGCTTTAAAAAAAAAAAACATGTCATACTTAACTCCGCTTTGCACACAGTGGCCCCGATCCGCCTCTTCTGGGATCCCTCAGCGCTATGCTGTTGGCTCCTCCTCTTCTCGAGTGCCCCGTCGGAGAAGCGCTCTCCTTCGGGACACCCGTGCGGGCGTGCTCCCATGTCCTGCTGCTGCATCTATTGACACAGACAGCAGGACTCGGCTCCGCCCCCGGCGCCCACGGCATTGTATTTGATTGACAGCAGCAGGAGCCAATGGCTGCGCTGCTATCAATCTATACAATCAGGACACGAGACACTGGCCGGAGCTGGTGTGCTCGATCCTGTCGCGGGAATTATGGGGCTCGGGTAAGTATAAGGGGGGCTCAGGGGCGCTGCTGCCCTGAAGAAGGTTTTTCACCTAAATGCATAGAATGCATTTAGGTGAACAACGCTGAGGGTTTACAACCCCTTTAAAGTGGAACTTTAGTTCTGTTGGATGACTTCGGGCTGGCTCCTTCTGTAGGTATAGCTATGTAAAACATAAAAAAAATAAGTGTCTCTATTGTTTAACGACTTCATTACCGGACACTTTCACCCCCCTTCCTGCCCAGGCCATTTTTCAGATTTCAGCGCTGTTGCACTTTAAATGACAATTGTGCGGTCGTGCAACACTGTACCCAAATGAATTTTTCATCATTTTCTTAACACAAATAGAGCTTTCTTTTGGTGGTATTTAATCACTGCTGGGTTTTTTTATTTTTTACAAAAAAAAGAAAAAATACCAAAAATTTTGTTAGTTTCTGTCAGGAAATTTTGTAAATAAGTAATTTTTCTCCTTCACTGATGGGCACTGATTAGGTGGCACTGATGAGGAGACACTAATATGCCCCACTGATGGGAGGCACTGATAGGTGGCACTGATGGGCAGCACTGATGACCAGGCACTGAAAGGCTGCACTGACTGGCATCACTTATGGGCACTGCTGGGGCTTTCCTGTAATCAGGGCACTGATTACAGGAAAGCCCCAGCAGTGCCCATCAATGATAGGAATGCAGTGCGATTTCTGTCTGAATCACATGTTGTTTCCCGCACCGCTCCTGTGTGAACCCGGGCTGAAGCCACTATGAAAAGCCTGAGTTCACACAGGAGCGGTGTGGGAAACGACATGTGATTCAGACAGGAATCGCAACGCGTTTTGAGCTTATTCATTTTGTTTGGGCTCAAATGGCACCACAAAGGTATCTGAGAATTTACACGAGTGCAAGCTTTCTCACAAATGCTTAGTATTGGTGTTGGTGCAATCCTAGTGAAGTTAGTTCTTTCTAAAGTACATTATTTTTTATCAAGTTGCTATGAGTAAAGTTCTGCTTTAAGGCAACCTATTATTTTGAATTGGCTGGCAGTGCACCATTGCGCCCTCAAAAATCAATCCAAATTTTATTTCTTAACCACTAGCCGACCAGCCGATGTCATTATACTGCGGCAGGTCCGCTCGTTCCCGCAAATCGCTGTACCGATACGTCGGCTCCTTTAAGAGCTTTATCGGGCGTGCGGGCGCCTGCTGCACGGCGTCGGGGGAGCTGATGCAGGTGGCTGGCAGCTGCGATGTCTGCCGGCCACCTACGATCGCTCCACAGAGCTCCAGAACGGGGATCTGTCAATTTAAACAAACAGATCCCCGTTTTGACAGGGAAGTACATTGTGGGTGCTTTGCCCGTTACTGTCTCAGCGCCTATTACTGCATGCCCATAGAGGTGAGCAAACCTTTTGCACTTGAGAATAAAAGCAAATCTCTGTTTGCTCATAGGAGGAATTTCTAAACTTTTTACTAATACTCTCTCATATAATTGTACATCTGCTTTGACCTAATGATAACACCAACTTTGTTACTGTTGTCTATGTCCAGGGTGGCCCCCCCATCCTTGCGTCCGGCCCCTTTCAGGACATCGGCGCATGGATTCCAATGGGGAGGGGGTTTTGAAGCACCGATTAGAGCCAGAGGCTTTAGACTCTACCACAATCCTTGCCATAAACTCCTGAAGAAGCTCGTATTGGAGCGAAACATGTCAAGCGGCAGATTGTTATGAAATTAAGTTGACTCTGTCTTCATGCACCCCCGAAGGTTTCAATTATTGTGATTAATGTATTACTGTTTTATGATGGTATCTCATTCTCTAGGGACACAAGTTTTTAGAGTTAAATTTTGAATAAAAATCATATATTTTTTATAACTATAGCGTACATGTTTTTCTATATTTTTTTTCACTTAATATTTTGAAGCACCTTAAAAGTCCCGGGGGAGTTTTGTTTCAAACCCCCCTCTTTCCCATTCTTTTTCCAGATTCTCTAATAGTTTAATAGATTTTAATATAATATAGGATGGACTCGGGTCACCAGAGAGTGCGCTCTGATCCCACCCAGGTGTGTTACAACAGCGAATGAATATTCGCTGTTGTAACACTGACCCTCCTCCCGGCCAATCAGGAAGCTGGTTTTGACACCAGTCACCCGATTGGCTGAAAGGACAGGCAATCCCTTTGGAGGCCTAGGAGGAGGAGGGGAGGAGGTGGAAGCTGCCATGGAGCAGAGGACATGTAGCAGCTGCACCATGCTGCCTGCCCCCCGCCCCCACCGATGGGGTAAGTGCTGGACCGACCAGCAAACAGCGCGGGGGGATTTTTTATTTTAATTTTGCTGCCCCCCCCAAAAAAAACACCAGCTGCCACTGTCTATGTCCCATGTAATTATCTGTCCTCATTTTATATTCTTTTAGGATTACTTTGTCAGCACATCAGTGGATCTGCAGGAGCAGGTGCATCGTGTTAAGAAACTGCATCATATGCTTGAAGTGGTAGCACATTGCAATGCTTTCCTCAGCCTGGAGCATGAGAACCTCTTTCCTCTCACACAGTGAGTCATTTTAGAGACGGATCCTAACACAGTACTTACTGTACGAAAATGAATGAGAACGTTAGACTCCTAAAGCCGGCTATAGATGGATTGAATCTTGGCCCGTTCAGCAGAGACCGGCTGGCATTCGATCTAACTATGGGCAGGCTGATTGCACCCAAGTCGATCCATCCAGCTACTTGCGTATTAGTATTATTATACAGGTTTTATATAGCGCCAACAGTTTGGACAGCGCTTTACAACATGAAGGCAGACAGTACAGTTACATTACAATTGGTACTAGAGGAATCAGAGGGCCCTACTCGCTAGAGCTTACAATCTAAAAAGGAAGGGTCAATTGATACAAAAGGTAATAGCTGTGGGGGGATGAACTGATGGAGGAAGTAAAACAGTGTTAGTTAGAAGCAGGATAGGATTCTTTAAAGAGAAGGGTTTTCAGGGATCGCCTAAAGATGGATAGATTAGGGGACAGTTGGACAGATTGGGGTAGGGAGTTCCAAAGGATGGGAGAAGCTCTGGAGAAATCCTGGAGGCGAGCATGTGAGGAGGTGGCAAGGGAGCTAGAGAGCAGGAGGTCTTGGGAGGACCGAAGAGAGCGGCTTGGTTGGTATTTTGGGACTAGGTTAGTGATGTAGCTGGGGGCAGAGTTATAAATGGCTTTGTAAATTATTGTTAGTATTTTGAATTTTATTCGTTGGGTGAGTGGAAGCCAGTGGAGGGATTGGCAGGGGGGGTGGAGGACACTGAGTGGTTGGTAAGGGGGATGAGTCTTGCAGCGGCATTCATGATGGACTGAAGGGGGGGATAGTCTATGTAAAGGTAATCCAATGAGGAGGGAGTTGCAGTAGTTGATACGAGAGATGACCAGGGAGTGATTTAGAAGCTTGGTATTGTCATTAGTTAAAAAAGGGCGTATTCTGGAAAGGTTGCGGAGGCTAAGGCGGCATGATTTGGACAGGGATTGTATGTGGGCCTGAAACACAACCAGTATGTCGCATTTTTAGCATGCAATTATTGCTGGTGGCTTATTATTGTGTTCTCCTGGTAGGGACGGCTTCCTGCGAAACCCCCCATCCCCGCCAGGAGAAAACAATAGCTCCACGGGAGGAATTCCCCCATCAACTTTGACTGCGTTGATGGGTGAATCGAGCGATTTTTTTGTTTTTTGTTTTTTTTTTGTTTTGTGCAAACCGTGTTTCCAGGAATGAAAATCGCGTAATCTATGGCCTGCCTAAGACATAAGATTAACTGTAGCATTGCTAGAGCAGATATCTAGACTTGGGGTGTCCATACATTTTTTTTTTGGATTCAACCAGGGGCGTTGAATGAAAAAAAAAAGATCCAAATCCCTCATCGACACATTCGGGGTGTCGCTGTGCCTATTTGTTCCAACAGCGGGGGAGACGTCCCCAGCCATCAATACAATGATCAGTGCTGCCGGCACGGATTGTTTGGAAAATAACCCGAGGGGCAGGTTGTACACAAGTCGATCAGTAGATTGCACCACCAGGGTGCCCATACATAACATGGATCAAAATTCAGCCATTCCCTGCTGAACAGGACAAATTTCGTTCCATGTTTATTCAATAAGCTGTGCTACACTACGCTCCAGCCAATAACAAATAATATTACACATTTCTGTGCATTCTGATTGGTTGATCTGAGTAGCACTTTTTCTACTGAACATTTACATTTACATTATATGGCATCTTCTAGATTTCTGCAGTTTTATATATTAGATATGTCAGTTCTGTTGATTTCACCAAGCAGACATTGATACCCATTTGTTTCCTCCTACACAGAATCTGTCTCAAGCATTACAAAGAGAACCCCTGGAATGAGCAGCATGTGTTTAAGCTTCCAATCAGACCGACGGTTATCGGCAGTTTTTACCAAAAGTAAGTCTAAATGGTCCAAGTCATGTATTTTTTTCCTTTTTTATGCTTTTACTTTGGCCCGCTTAATTTCCACTTAAAGTGATTGTGAGTGCTCCGGTAGCCCGGGAGCGACCATCCGGCACGTTCCGCCGGCTTTTTGGAGTCCCAAGCGAAGCCGGCAACGGCTTTGATTGGATGACCGGTGTAAAAACACGGAAGCGACGTCACTTCCGGTTTACTCGGCTGCCAATGGCGCCGATTAAAAAAAAAAAAATGACAGTATTCCAAAACGCAAATTTTGGCGTTTCGAATACTTTGAAGTGCAAAGGAGGGATTTGGGGTCTTATAGACCCCTTATCTCTCCATAAAGAGTACCTGTCACTGCCTATTACTGTCACAAGGGATGTTTACATTCCTTCTGACAGCAATAAAAGTGATCAGATTTTTTTTTTTTTTTTAAAGGGACAATGTTCAATAAAAAAAAATCAAAAATAAATAAGAAAATAAAAAAAAAAAAAAATCCCTATCCCCCCGATTTTACGCACCAAAGAAAACGCATACGTAAGTCGCGCCCGCAAAAGTAAACAGTGTTCAAATCACACATGGGAGGTATCATCGAGCAAGAATTCTAGTGCTAGACCTCCTCTGCAGCTCTTATGCCCCGTACACACAGTCAGACTTTCCGACGGAATATGTGCGATCAGAGCTTGTCGTCGGAAATTCCGGCCGTGTGTGGGCTCCATCGGACTTTTTCCATCGGAATTTCCGACACACAAAGTTTGAGAGCAGGCTATAAAATTTTCCGACAACAAAATCCGATCGTTTAAATTCCGATCGTGTGTGTACAATTCCGACGCACAAAGTGCCACGCATGCTCAGAATAAATGAAGAGACGAAAGCTATTGGCTACTGCCCCGTTTATAGTCCCGACGTACGTGTTTTACGTCACCGCGTTCAGAACGATTGGATTTTTTAACAACTTTGTGCGACCGTGTGTATGCAAGACAAGTTTGAGCCAACATCCGTCAGAAAAAATCCATGGATTTTGTTGTCGGAATGTCCGATCAATGTCCGATCGTGTGTACGGGGCATAAGAGGGTAACCGGTAAAAAATTTTAAGCGTCGCCTATGGGGAATTTCAAGTACCAAAGTTTGGTGCCATTCCACGAGCGTGTGCAATTTTGAAGCGTGACATGTTAGGTATCAATTTAATCAGCGTAACATCCTCTTTCACATTATATGAAAAAAAATTGAGCTAACTTTACGTTTTTAATTTTTTTTAATGCATGAAACTGTATTTTTTTTTTTTCCCAAAAAAAGGCGTTTGAAAAAATGCTCCGCAAATACCGTGCAAGATAAAAAGTTGCAACGACCGCCATTTTATTCTGCTAAAAAAATATACATATAATGTTTGGGGGTTCTGTGTAATTTTCTAGCAAAAAAAAAATTATAATTTTTTTACATGTAGGAGAGAAATGTCAGAATCGGCCTGGGTAGCAAGTGGTTAAAGTGGTGTTCCGGCCGAAATTATACTTTTTAAATAAAAATACCCCCATAATACACAAGCTTAATGTATTCTAGTAAAGTTAGTCTGTAAACTAAGGTCTGTTTTGTTAGTTTATAGCAGTAGTTTGTTGTTTTATAAACTTACAGCAGGCCGTGGCCATCTTAAGTGTGGGCATCTGAAGCCAGACTGTATTTCTTCCTGGATCTCATCCTTGCAGATCTCGCACATGCTCAGTGCAGCACAAGCAGTGTAATAGGTTTCAGGTCAGGTTTCCATAGCAACGGCAGTTTCAGAGGAAGTTGACACCCCTTCCCAGAAGGCATTGCAAACAGGAAATGATGCGATGGGCCGCGGCCAGGGAGGAGGAAGTGAAAAATGAATACAGCAGATATACAGTATGCTGAAGAGTTGTAAAAGTGGGTGGAACTCCACTTTAATATACATATTTGCATATGTGATAGACAAGGTTTATCCATATGTAAAGTCAGAGACATTGGCAAGAGCTTCCGCCATAGAAAAACATTGGTTTCTGCGCACAGCTGCACCAGGTTTTGCACTCTCCAGTTTTTAGTAAATAACAAAATGAAGGATCTATTATGCTCTTTGATATTTGATTACTTCAAACTTTCAATAAACAGTTCATATTGATTGTTTCCTCTGCAGTGCACACCCTCAGACATGGAGACTGGAGATCATCAGTGGACATGGGCAAAAAGAAGTAAAAACCACATGGCAGCTCAGTGCCCGACCACCGGTAGACCATCTGCCATGTGATGTTTCAGGTATTTCACAAACAATACTGCATCATTTTATTGTGTGCATTTATTTTTCAGATATAGTTTAAAATCGTATTAAAACCCAAAAGAAAACATTTATTTTATTACAGTTTACCAGGTGTGATGGCTGCATTCGTTTTCTTTTTTTTTTTTAAGCTTACTTTCTTCTATTTTCATCTGGCCATCCAGCCAGCAAGTCTGCTGTTTTTCAGAAACTCAAGCTCTCTAGCAGAACATATCAGTTTACATGGATGAGACAAACCATTTACCAGAGACAGGGGTGATTAACCACTTGCCGACCAGCCGCCGCAGCTGTACTGCGGCAGAATGGCACAGCTGTGCGAAACAACGTTATGTTACGTCGCTTCGCCCTGTGGCTACTAGGGGCGCGCTCGCCCCCCCCCCCCCCCCCCGGAGCTGATGCGAGTGCCTGGCGGGCGGCGATGACTGCCAGGGCTCCCGCGATCGCTCGTGACATACTGAGAACCGGGATCTGTGTAAACACACAGATCCCGAGTTCTCTGGGGGGAGAAGAGACAGATCGTGTGTTCATACAGAGTATGAACAGCGATCTGTCATCTCCCCTACACAGTCCCCTCCCCCCTTCACTTATGAATAGAAGAGGTGTCACCCCAATATGAGTTTTGGATTTTGAGAATAAACCCACATCCCTATATTATACAAAAAATCAACAACACTCACAAGGAGTGTAATACCTCTGGTGGGACTTTTGAAAGCGGGTCACTCAAAATGGAAATGAAAAAATAGGAAAAATATTTAAATGAATTTTATTGAAAAGTTATCATCTATTGTTGTAAAAGTTTATCTTCTCAATAGAATTGGTCACTATTATGTGTTCACAATTTCCCTGCATTTACAAAATGTATCCATTTTATTCTGCATAATTAACAAGTCTCTTTTTAAAATGTCCCCCCTTCAGTTAGAACACAGAGAGGGAACACACTTAACCCCTTGATCGCCCCCCCCCCCCTAGTGTTAACCCCTTCCCTGCCAGTGACATTTATACAGTAATCAGTGCATTTTTATAGCACTGATCGCTGTATAAATGCCAATGGTCCCAAAATAGTGTCAAAAGGGTCCAATTTGCAATATCGCAGTCCCGTTAAAAATCGCAGATCGCCGCCATTACTAGTGAAAAAAAAAAATAATAATAAAAATGCCATAAATCTATCCCCTTATTTTGTAGATGCGATAACTTTTGCGCAAACCAATCAAAATATACGCTTATTGCGATTTTTATTACCAAAAATATGTAGAAGAATACGTATCGGCCTAAACTGAGGAAAAAATTAGCTTTTTTTACAAAAAAAAAAATTGGAGATATTTATTATAGCAAAAAGTACAAAATTTCTTTTTTGTTTGTTTATAGCGCAAAAAATAAAAACCGCAGAGATGATCAAATACCACCAAAATAAAAGCTCTATTTGTGGGAAAAAATTTGGTTTGGGTGCAGCGCCGCACGACCGCGCACTTGTCCGTTAAAGCGACGCAGTGCCGAATCGCAAAAAAAAATGGCCCGGTCGTTCAGCAGCCAAATCTTCCGGGGCTGAAGCGGTTAAAGTAATCAGCTTTTTATTTATTCGTGTAAAACCTTAATCCCAAAAGGAAAAAAAACTGTTTCTGTAACTGATTATAAAGTGTGTAATGGAGTTTGGCTTCAATTAGTTATTGTATTCAAATCTGCTAAGACATTTATCACCCCCCCCCCAAAACTAACAATGCTGCTGTCTGCTGTGCCTCCTGTGCTCATTGCTGGTGTCTCACTAATACAGGAGGTGTGTTACTGGCCAGATCACAAGGCGTAAACAGAAGGAGGGGGAAAGCCAATGAAAAGAAAACTAATGCAGCCACCGCATCTAATGATTACTAACCTGCAATATATTACATTTTTGGTCTAATATCACTTTTAAGTAGGAGAAGAAAGACAAAAGAGAAGCAGTCAAAGAAGAAATGGACTACATGTCTGCAGCCTATAATCCAGATCCCTCTAAGGGGACATAACGGTGCATTGGGTTCAAAATATTTACATAAGTTACACTGAAGATTTGTACTGACAAGAGGTCCAGTCTAGTACAGCTGGAGAAATGAGCCACCGAGACTTCACAGTGATTGAAAAGAGGCCGTCAGTAAAAGCCAGGATTATTGACAGCCACCTACCACACAAGGTGTCAGCTGGTGGCTCTAAGGCTAAGCGGAGAAAGGGGCATTTATAGTTACACTATATTACCAAAAGTATTGGGACGGCCACCTTTACACACACACGAACTTAAACCACTTCCCGACCGCCGCACGACTATGTACGTCCTAAGTTTGAACTGGGATATCGTTGTTATGGCAGCAGCTAGCTGCCATAACCCCGGTATCCCCGTTTTCGTGCGGCGGCCGGCTTTCAGATAAAAGTGGTCCCTGCGGCGGATTCGCCGCGAGATCACTTTTATCGGTGGCGGGAGAGGGGCTCCCGCCGCGATCCGGTGCCCTCCGCCGCTTACCGGAGCCGTCTGTAGCGGCGGAGGCGATCGCGTCCTCTACCGTGGTGTGTATAGAGACGAGTGAGGCCAAGATGGCGCTCACTCGTCTCCATGACACTGCTGGGCGGAAGCGACGTCAAAACGTCACTTCTGTCCACGCCTCTTAAAGGCATATTTTTTCAAATGTCATTTTTCTAAATGACTTTTTTTTTTTTTTTTTTTTATTGCATTTTAGTGTAAATATGAGATGTGAGGACTTTTTGACCCCCCAGATCTCATATTTAAGAGGTCCTGTCATGCTTTTTTCTATTACAAGGGATGTTTACATTCCTTGTAATAGAAATAAAAGTGACACAATTTTTTTTTTTTTTTTTTAAAGTGTAAAAATAAATAAAATATTGTAAAATAAATAATAAAAATAAAAAAAAATTTTTAAAACCCCCCTGTCCCGACGAGCTCGCGCGCAGAAGCGAACGCATACGCGAGTAGCGCCCGCATATGAAAACGGTGGTCAAACCACACATGTGAGGTATCGTCGCGACCGGTAGAGCGAGAGCAATAATTCTAGCCCTAGACCTCCTCTGTAGCGCAAAATATGCAACCTGTAGAATTTTGTAAACGTCGCCTATGGAGATTTTTGAGGGTAAAAGTTTGACGCCATTCCACGAGCAGGCGCAATTTTCAAGCATGACATGTTGGGTATCAATTTACTCGGCGTAACATTATATTTCACAATATAAAAAAAAAATTGGGATAACTTTACTGTTCTTTTATTTTTTTATTAAAAAAAGTGAATTTTTTCCAAAAAAAGTGCGCTTATAAGACCGCTGCGCAAATACGGTGCAAAAAAAAGTATTGCAATGACCGCCATTGTATTCTCTAGGGTGTTAGAAGAAAAAACATATATAATGTTTGGGGGTTCTAAGTAATTTTCTAGCAGAAAAACCTGTTTTAAACATGTAAACACCTAAAATCCAAAACGAGGCTGGTCCTTAAGTGGTTAATGACATCCCAGTCTTAGTCCGTAGGGTTCAATATTGAGTTGGCTCCGCCCTTTGCAGCTATAACAGCTTCAACTCTTCTGGGAAGGCCGTCCACAAGGTTTAGGAGTGTGTCTATGGGAATGTTTGACCATTCTTCCTGACCTCAACCCGATAGAACTAGAGCGGGATGAATTAGAGCGGAGACTGAGAGCCAGGCCTTCTCATCCAACATCAGTGCCTGACCTCACACATGGGGTATGGGGGACACATCATCTCATATACATATGCGATGCTAACCACTTTGTGCTTTTTGCCTTTGTAATATTAAACAGATGATAATTCTCACTTGTCAAACCTTGACGAAGGACTTTCCGAAACGCGTTGGTTTAGTGAGACCTACCTCATCTCATGCTTTTTGTCTGTTTTTGTTGCCTTGTGTGGTATTCTCTGTCCCATACATGTTTTCCTTGATGCAACTGTTTATATTTATCATTTATGTCTGATTTAAATATGTCACTTGGTGTATTTCTGTATCATGTTTTTGTATTTTGTAATAAAATATCTTTTTTATCAATTATGAATCTTTTTTGGTAATGCCTTTAAAATCCCACCCCAGGGTAACAAATTGTTCATTTTTCTATATCCCCAGCAAAGGGTATTCTTGATACACAGATTGCTGGTGGGAAGCTTTTAACCACTTCCAGCCTGGCCTATAGCAGAATGGCGGCCCGGAAGTGGTTCAGTTATCCTGACTGGGCGTCATATGACACAAGTCTGACACACTGCATCTCCGACTGAGGCTCTTTACCACGTGATCAGCCGTGTCCAATCACAGTGTAAACAGGATAAGCCGTGTATCGGCTTTTCCTCTACTCGCCCTGACAGATGTGAGTAGAGGAGAGCCGATCGGCTGCTCTCCTGACAGGGGGGGTCTGCACTGATTGATTATCACCCACCCAGGACCAGCAAAGATGGCCACCAGGGATGACCACCAGGTAAGCCCACTAGAGCCCACCAGGGATGGCAATCATTGCCCATTAGGGATGGCACTCTGTGCCCATCAGTGATGCCTAACAGCACCTCTGATAAGTGCTGCCTATCAGTGCCGCCCATACGTGCCCTCCAGTGCCACCAATGAGTGCCCATCGGTGACACCCATGAGTACCCATCAGTATCAGAATACCCATACAGTGCCCATCAGTACTGTATATCGGTGCCACCTATCAGTGCTGCTTATCAGTGCTGCATATAAGTCATGATGATCCGACTTTCAGTGTGACTTCTATTCAAATTAATGGGCTCCCATAGGGAACCATTGATTTTGAATAGAGGCAGAGAAGCGCGGTTAAAAGCTAGCGCCGCTAAACGTGCATTGGCGGCGATGCAAAACGCTGATAAAATTGCGTTTTTAAAGCAGCGTTTTTCCTGCCAGCCAACCGACGTTCAGAACGGCCGTTTATGAGCTCCAGTGTGCATGGAGCCTAAGAATGGTCCTGCAGAGCCTGCTTGGTCGTGTCCCAGGAGGATTGGGACAAACCCAAGTAGACGACGTTCTCGCCTAGGTGAGAATTGAGGTAATCGGAGCTGGAAGGTCCGATCCGGTTCACAAAAAAATAAAACATAAATCAGATCGAAGGGTAGTTGGGTGGAAACGGACATTGGAGTCCTCTCCCCTGGCCACCCATAGAACAGAGCGGGCTCTGTCCATGTCCAAGACCCTTGTGAAAGGGGCCTTGGGGGTAAGGGTGGTAAGGAGGGAATAGTGGCACTTTTCACTTCTGAGCGGAGGTCCCCTTTATAAGAGATATGTAGGCTGCTGCCATTGTTGGCCTCCATGGAAGCATGCAGCATGGTAGCTTGTTGGGAAGTCGGCACCTTTTGTAAATTTGCCGATTTGTAAATCTGCCGATGGCACGTTTCCATCTTCCTTCCGGGTTTTGGTCACACACGCGGGCGCCCCCTGCTGACCTGTGCTGTGATTGGAGCAGGAGATTTTAGGTGAAACCTGTTGATCGACTGTCATTTAATCTTTGCTGCAAAGTTTATTGTTGCACTTTTATGCACATGTTCACTTTATTTCCATCTCATATGGTCATACAAGGGTTTTTCTTCTTTTTTTTTTTTTTCACTTAGCGCCCCCTATCGCCCCCTTTTGTTCAACACACAGGGACTACTTAACAAAATGTAGGAATCTGCAACAAAGTTTGTTAAAATCCCTGCAATGTACAGAGATCACCCAGAGGGGAATGTTTTTTTTTTTTCTCAACGAAAGTGGAGTTACTCTTTTTTTTTTTTTTTTCAAATGCATTCTCTTCATTAAAGTAAAAGAAAAATCTTTTGTGCCTCAGGATCCCCCCATGCCCCCCCCCCCCCTCTTATACATACCCCGCCCCCCCTTATACATACCCGAGTCTGATCTCAATCAAGCGCTGTGCCAGGGGGCAGCTGCTCTCTCAGCTCTTTCCCTTTTCACAGGGTGGACTGATAGCAGCGGGAGCCAATGGCAGGCAGTGCGGCTTGGGATCGAGCCCACACAAGTGCCCTCCATAGGAAGTGGCTTCCTATGGGGACATTTGGCCCTTCCAATGAGGGCCAAGAATGCTGATGGGGGACCCCAGAAAAGGAGGATAGGGGGCTGCTCTGTGCAAAAGAATTGCACAGAGCAGTTAAGTTAGAAATGTTCATTACTTAAAAACCAAAAAATTTAAAAAAAAATTGGTAACTTTTTTCTCAACAAAAGTGGAGTTACGCTTTAAATGTGCAGATTTGGTGATGTAGAAATTTTCTCATGCTTGAATTAAATCTACATTATTTCTGATATTCCCCGTAGACATAAGGATAATTATGGAGTGACCTCATAGTTGTATTTTGTATTCCTAGGTGTACAGACTGACATGACAATCAATGTGGACAATGAGGACGTCGCTTACTATCAAGCCCAGATCAGCTGCAGTCAAGTGTGCTTCTGCTGAGATTTCACACAGGTGAATGTTGTCCTACATTGTAACCATATTTCTTATAAATGATTTTCTATTAAACTGCATTTTGTTGTTTTTTTTATTATTTACAACTAAAGATAATTTTGGTGATATAGGACAGCAGGCAATCAGAGGCGGTTCAGTTCCCTTATTATCGTCTTATGTAGCAGGATGGATCCTGTGATGATCCTTTTATGCTACGGAGTGTCACTGACGCTACAACTTATTTGAATGAAGATCAATAGTATAAAATGTTCAGCAGATCCCAAATCTAGTATGTGGCTGGCCACAGGTGGATCTTTTTTTTTTTTTTTTAATTAAAAATAAAACAAACAGTACCCCCGCTCAGCAGATCCCCAGCTCATTAGTACCACTGTTTAGCAGATCCCCAGCTCATTGGTAACCTTGTTCAGCAGATCCCCAGCTTATAACTACTCTTATTCAGCAAATCCCCCACTCAGTAGTAACCCCCAGCTCTGCTGATCCCCCGCTCAGTAGTAACCCCCAGCTCTGCTGAACCCCCCCCCCACTTAGTAGTAACCCCAAGCTCTGCTGATCCCCTGCTCAGTAGTAACCCCCAGCTCTGCTGATCCCCCTGCTCAGTAGTAACCCCCAGCTCTGCTGAACCCCCCCCACTTAGTAGTAACCCCCAGCTCTGCTGATCCCCTGCTCAGTAGTAACCCCCAGCTCTGCTGATCCCCCTGCTCAGTAGTAACCCCCAGCTCTGCTGATCCCCCTGCTCAGTAGTAACCCCCAGCTCTGCTGATCCCCCACTCAGTAGTAACCCCCTTCTCTGCTGATCCCCCACTCAGTACTAACCCCCAGCTTTGCTGATCCCCCACTCAGTACTAACCCCCAGCTCTGCTGATCCCCCGCTCAGTAGTAACCCCCAGCTCTGCTGACCCCCCGCTCAGTAGTAACCCCCCGCTCAGTAGTAACCCCCAGCTCTGCTGATCCCCCGCTCAGTAGTAACCCCCAGCTCTGCTGACCCCCCACTCAGTAGTAACCCCCAGCTCTGCTGATCCCCCACTCAGTAGTAACCCCCAATTCTGCTGATCCCCGCTCAGTAGTAACCCCCAGCTCGGCTGATCCCCCCGCTCAGTAGTAACCCCCAGCTCTGCTGATCCCCCGCTCAGTAGTAACCCCTAGCTCTGCTGATCCCACGCTCAGTAGTAACCCCCAGCTCTTCTGATCCCCCGCTCAGTAGTAACCCCTAGCTCTGCTGATTCTCCGCTCAGTAGTAACCCCCAGCTCTGCTGATCCACCGCTCAGTAGTAACCCCCAGCTCTGCTGCCCCCCCCCCACTCAGACACTCAGAAGTAACCCCCAGCTCTGCTGATCCCCCGGTTTGCTGATCCTCCTCTCTCTCTGGTCCCTGCTCAACTTCAGCTATATTGCTCCCACACTGCACACCACTTGTGACGTAGTTTCTCCTTCTCCAGTCCCCCAGCTCTACTGATCCTCTGCAGAAAAAAAAAAATATATATATATATATATTATTATTATTTTTATTTTTTTTATTGGTTTATTAATTGACACTATACACTTTAGCGCAGCGTCATTTTTCTACATTGGTTTGAGTACACGGTTTATGAGAGGTGGTCTATGCATGCAGCTAGGTGGGTTTTTTTTATTTTTTAGGCCTAAGATCAGTGTGGCTTGCAGGATTTTCCCTTTGTTTATCATCATTTTGTGTGTATATATATATATATATATATATATATATATAAACACAAAACAATAAATCTACTGGAAGGCAGAAAGGATGCCTTGCCTATTGTGTTACATACCCTAATACGGGTAAAGTGCTAATAATACAGCACCACTAATCAGTCAATTAGTATATGAGGATAGCAAATATAATAAAATACCCAGTAAAGTGCAAAGTGCATAAACCAAAATGCAAATCTATATACAAATATATTAAAGTGCATACAACGTATAAAAAGTTGTACGTTATACGTTGTATGCACTTTAATATATTTTTATATATATTTGCATTTTGGTTTATGCACTTTGTCAGCACAGCGTGCTCAGACGCATACAGGGCCGGCTGCAGGCTATTGAAGGCACTGATTACAGGTGCACTAAGCCTTTTGGAGGGACACAGAGCTGACGGTCGCATGCAAGGTGGGACACAGGCATTCTCCTAGGCAGCATTTACTAAGGTAACACCAGACTGAGCATTGGGTAGCAAGGCCTTTACCCAGACTACATCGCTCAGCAGTCAGTGTTCATTTATGATACCTCCACCTTGTTGCTTTGCACTATGGGTAGAAGAGGTTTAAACACCCCAAGAACCAGAGACTCTAGAGGATCTCGTTCGGGTTCTGAGGACCCCTTGTCTGCAGCATCCCCCCCCCCCCCCCCCGAGGGGCCAGGGACGGCTAGCCAGGGAGAGCCGTTGGGGTCAGGGGCTACACACAAACTTCTGGCACTTCAGCCCCTGTATACATTACACAGGAGGTTTTTTCCTCAACCATTAATGGTTTAGAGGAAAGATTAATGGCCGTGATTACATCTTTACTCGGTGGAAGAAAACGCACTAGGCCTTCCTCTGTTCCCCAAGACCCTTAGGCAGAGGAGCTCTGGGATAAAGGAGAGGAATCCCTTTCAGAGGATCGGGATGGGACGGATGATCCCTCTTCGGAGGAATCAGGTGGAGAGGGACCCTCTGCGGCTTCTCAGTAAGAGAAAGTCTTCGTGCAGATCCTTACTGGATTGGTCTGCTCCACATTTAAGTTGCCCGTATCTGAATCAGTTAAAGAACCTTCTTCTTCTTTAGGGTCACTGAAACCTCCTCAAACAGCACAGGCTTTTCCTGTTCATAATTTACTTGAAAAGCTCATTTATTCTGAGTGGGATCACCCAGATAAACATTTTTTTCCGCCGAAAAAGTTTTCAACACTTTATCCTATGGAAGAAAAGTTTATTAAAATGTGGGGAATACCGGCCATCGATGCCGCCATTTCCTCCGTAAATAATAGTCTGACTTGTCCTGTAGACAATGCTCAGGGATCCTGTGGATAAGAAGATGGAATCCCTATAGAAGGATGTTTTCTCCTTGGCAGGTTCAGTGGCTCAACCTGCAGTAGCAGCGATTGGAGTCTGTCAATACTTAAGAGACCATGTTAAGCAGGTCATCAAAGTTTTACCTGAACAGCAGGCCCAGGGGTTGGCTAATCTTCCAGCGGCCTTATGTTATGCTTTGTGGTTGATGCCATCAGAGATTCTATCATGCAAACCTCTCGTCTGTCGCTGGGGTTAGTGTATATACGTAGAATCCTATGGTTGAAAAATTGGTCAGCCGAAGCACCATGTAAGAAGCTCCTGGCGGGGTTTCCATTTCGTGGTGAAAGGTTGTTTGGAGAGGATTTGGATAACTATATCAAGAGAATCTCTTGTGGGAAAAGCACTCTCTTACCTGTCAAGAAGAAGAGTAAGGCCCCTTTCGCACTTATACCGATATTACCGCGATTTCGCAGCCGCGATTTTGCCACGATTTGGGAGCAGTACTACTTTGTACGACTTTGCCACATTTTTGGCATTAACAAATGAAGACATACAGTAGTTGGTATGAAACATAAGGGGGAAACGCCAAGTTTTAAATAAAAAAACTGGCGTGGGTTCCCCCCAGGGGCATACCAGGCCCTTAGGTCTGGTATGGATTGTAAGGGGAACCCCATACGCCGAAAAATCGGCGTGGGGGTCCCCCCAAAATCCATACCAGACCCTTATCCGAGCACGCAGCCCGGCCGGTCAGGAATGGGGGTGGGGACGAGCGAGCGCCCCCCCCTCCCTCCTGGACCGTACCAGGCCGCATGCCCTCAACATGGGGGGTGGGTGCTTTGGGGCATGGGGGGGGGCCCCCTTTAATAAGGGGGCCCCCAGATCCCGGCCCCCACCCTATGTGAATGAGTATGGGGGTACATGGTACCCCTACCCATTCACCTAGGCAAAAAAGTGTCAATAAAAAACACAGTACACAGGTTTTCAAATGGACTCTTTCCCCAGCGCCAGGGGCTCCAGCCTCCAGGCAGTCTCGACGGCCTCCTCCCTCTGGGTCCAGAGACAAGAGTCAACCCCAGGGACAAAAGAAGTCCTGGGGGAAGAAGCCTACTAGGCAAAACACTAAGACCTCTGCATGAAGGGGTGCCCCCGCTCGCTCGAGTGGGGGGAAGACTGCGACAGTTCTCAGGGCTCTGGCAGGAGGATTTCCAGGACAAATGGGTAATCTCCACAGTAACCTTGGGGTACAAGCTGGAGTTTCAGGAATTTCCCTCTCCTCGTTTCCTCAGGTCAAGTGTCCCCAGAGACCCAGAGAAGAAGCAGTCGCTCCTTCTAGCGTTAGATCGACTTTTGTCGCAGGAGGTCATTATGGTGGTTCCCGCGAAGGATCAAGGATTGGGCTTCTATTCCAACCCTTTTTACGGTCCAAAAACCAAATGGGGATGTTGGACCCATTCTGGATTTAAGGGATCTGAACCGATTCCTAAGGATTCAATCCTTCCGCATGGAATCAATTCGGACAGTAGTCTCCACCCTGCAGGGAGGAGAATTTCTGGCATCGATAGACATCAGAGATACATATCTGCATGTGCCCATTTTTCCTGCTCATCAGAAGTTTCTGCGCTTCGAGATAGGAGGGCGCCATTTCCAGTTTGTGGCTCTGCCTTTTGGGATAGCCACTGCACCTCGGGTGTTCACAAAGGTCTTGGCCCCTCCTCTGGCCAGATTAAGGGCTCAGGGTATAGCTGTCATAGCATACCTAGACGACCTGCTCCTGATAGACCGGTCGGTAGCCTCCTTGAACGGGAACTTGAGGACCACAGTCAAGTATCTGGAACACCTGGGTTGGATCCTCAACCTAGAAAAATCTTTCCTAAAACCAGTAAGAAGACTGGAGTATTTGGGTCTGATCATAGATACAAGCCAGGAGAAAGTATTTCTACCTCAGGCAAAGATCACTGCCTTAAGGGAGCTGATTCTGGCAGTCAGGACCAAGAAGGGTTCTTCTGTCCGCCTTTGTATGAGGTTACTAGGGAAGATGGTGTCTTCATTCGAAGCAGTTCTCTATGCTCAGTTCCATTCAAGAATGCTGCAACACAGTATTCTGTCGGCCTAGAACAAGAAGGTTCAGGCATTAGACTTTCCGATGCACCTGTCGCATGCGGTGCGTCAGAGACTCAATTGGTGGCTCATACCCAAAAGCCTGCAGAAGGGGAAATCCTTTCTGCCGGTTACCTGGACGGTGGTAACAACAGATGCCAGTCTGTCGGGTTGGGGAGCAGTTCTGGAACAGTCTGCAGTTCAGGGGGTATGGTCCAAGACCGAGAGGACCTTACCCATCAACATTCTGGAGATCCGGGCAGTATATCTAGCCCTAAAGGCCTGGACTATCAGGCTACAGGGTTGGCCGGTCAGGATCCAGTCCGACATTGCCACAGCAGTGGCTTGTGTCAATCATCAGGGAGGCACCAGGAGCCGAGCTGCTCAAAAAGAGGTGAACCAGATCTTAGTCTGGGCAGAGATGCATGTGCCATGCATATCGGCAGTTTTCATTCCGGGGATAGAGAACTGGCAGGCGGACTATTTAAGTTGCCAGCAGTTACTTCCGGGGGACTGGTCTCTGCATCCCGATGTCTTTTGGGCCATATGCCAAAGATGGGAGGTTCCAGATGTAGATCTCTTTGCATCTCGATTCAACAAAAAGATAGACACATTTGTGGCAAGGACAAAAGATCCCCTTGCACGCGGGACGGATGCGTTAGTGATTCCGTGGCATCGGTTTTCACTGATTTATGCATTCCCTCCTATTTTGCTACTGCCACGACTTCTTCGCAAGATCAGGCAGGAAAGGAAGTCGGTACTTCTGGTGGCCCCCGCTTGGCCCAGAAGGACGTGGTATGCGGAAATAGTAGGGATGACGGTGGGTTCCC
Source organism: Lithobates clamitans (assembly GCA_037952925.1). Classification (NCBI taxonomy): domain Eukaryota; kingdom Metazoa; phylum Chordata; class Amphibia; order Anura; family Ranidae; genus Lithobates; species Lithobates clamitans. The sequence goes on from JBBGZY010001348.1 coordinate 2,448,925, forward strand.
CGTGGACACTACCAGTACGCCCAGACCTGTTAGCTCAGGGTCCAGTGTTCCATACTGCCTTACAAACGCTAAATTTGACGGTTTGGCTATTGAGACCCGCGTTCTGAAGAGTCATGGGCTTTCAGGTCCTGTCATATCTACCTTGATCAATTCAAGGAAGCCAGCTTCCAGAATGATTTATCATAGAGTCTGGAAAGCTTATGTATCCTGGTGTGAATCCAGGGGTTGGCATCCCAGAAAATATGTCATGGGTAGAATTCTTGATTTTCTACAATTAGGATTAGAGATGAAGCTGGCCTTGAGTACCATCAGGGGCCAGGTCTCGACCTTATCAGTATTGTTTCAATGGCCACTTGCTTCGCATTCTTTGGTTCGAAACTTTATGCAGGGGGTGATGCGTCTTAATCCTCCGGTTAGGGCGCCTCTAAACCCCTGGAACTTGAACTTGGTTCTATCCGTGTTACAGAAACAACCTTTTGAACCAATACGTCAGATTCCTTTGGTCTTGCTGACAAGGAAACTAATTTTTCTGGTAGCCATCTCTTCTGCTAGAAGAGTATCAGATTCGCAGCTCTTTCCTGTAAAGAGCCTTATTTGATTGTACACAAGGATAGAGTGGTACTGCGCCCTCATCCTAGTTTTTTACCGAAGGTGGTTTCAGATTTTCATTTAAACCAAGATATTGTTCTGCCTTCCTTTTTTCCAGATCCCTGTTCTCCGGAAGAAAGATCACTACATTCTTTGGATGTAGTAAGAGCAGTCAAAGCTTATTTGGAAGTGACTGCTCAGATTCGCAAAACGGATGTTTTGTTCGTGCTGCCAGAGGGTCCCAGTAGAGGACAGGCAGCGTCAAAAGCTACCATTTCTAAATGGATTGGACAATTGATCATTCAGGCTTACGGTTTGAAACAGAAGATTCCTCCGTTTCAGATCAGGGCACATTCCACAAGGGCTATTGGTGCTTCTTGGGCAGTGCATCACCGGGCCTCTATGGCTCAAATCTGCAAGGCCGCAACCTGGTCTTCAGTCCATACATTCACCAGATTCTATCAGGTGGATGTGAGAAGGCATGAGGATATCGCCTTTGGGCGTAGTGTGCTGCAGGCAGCGATACAGGGTCCTCAGGTCTGATTGCACCCTACTTGGTTGTGGTTCCCCTCCCCTCAGGTAGCATTGCTTTGGGACATCCCATCAGTTATTACTGTGGCTCTGTGTCCCGTGATGTCCGAGAAAGAAAATAGGATTTTTTATAACAGCTTACCTGTAAAATCCTTTTCTTTCGATGGACATCATGGGACACAGAGGTCCCGCCCCTCTTCTAATACACTTATATTGCTGTGCTACAAAACTGAGGTATCCCTGGAAAGGGAGGGATTATATAGGGGGTTAAACTTCCTGATTAGGGTGTGACCAGTGTCCAATACCTAAAGGTACCTACATAACCCATCAGTAATTACTGTGGCTCTGTGTCCCGTGATGGCCATCGAAAGAAAAGGATTTTACAGGTAAGCTGTTATTAAAAAAATCCTATTTTTGTAGAAGAAGAATGGGCAAAAAATGTCCCTCTGTAGATGTGCAAAGCTGGTAGAGACATCGCCTAAATTGCAAGATAAGGTGGTTCTACAAAGTATTTACTCGGGGGCGCCATACAAATGCCCCCCCCCCCCACACACACACACACACACACACACACACACTTTTCACAGATTTATTTGTAAAAATTTGAAAACCATTTATCATTTTCCTTCCACTTCACAATTATGTGTCACTTTGTGTTGGTTTATCACATCAAATCCCAATAAAATACATTTACGTTTTTTGGGTGTAACATGACAAAATGTGGAAAATTTCAAGGGGTGTGAATACTTTTTCAAGACACCGGAATATACCAATCAATGTTACTCACTTGTTTCTGTTTTAAAATAAAAGCTCACTACCCAGGTTTTTATTTACCTACAGTTCTCTGCTATACACTCTATTATTATTATTATTATACACGATTTATATAGCGCCAACAGTTTATGCAGCGCTTTGCAATGTAGAGGGGGGACAACACAATGACAGTTCAATACAGAAGGGACAGGAGGGCCCGGCTCATAGAGCTTATATTCTAAAGGGAGGGGGTGGTGGTACAAAAGGTAATAGATGCGGGGAATTATTTGATGGGGGTGATGTGATGTGACATCATAGAGTGTACAGCATTACCCTCCACTCTATGATGTGGTGGGTAACGCTGTACACTCTATGATGTGGAGGGTAACGCTGTACACTCTATGATGTGGAGGGTAACGCTGTACACTCTATGATGTGGAGGGTAACGCTGTACACTCTATGATGTGGAGGGTAACGCTATACACTCTATGATGTGGAGGGTAACGCTGTACACTCTATAATGCTGTACACTCTATGATGTGGAGGGTAACGCTGTACACTGTATGATGTGGAGGGTAACGCTGTACACTCTATGATGTGGAGGGTAACGCTGTACACTCTATGATGTGGTGGGTAACGCTGTACACTCTATGATGTGGAGGGTAACGCTGTACACTGTATGATGTGGAGGGTAACGCTGTACACTGTATGATGTGGAGGGTAACGCTGTACACTGTATGATGTGGAGGGTAACGCTGTACACTCTATGATGTGGAGGGTAACGCTGTACACTCTATGATGTGGTGGGTAACGCTGTACACTCTATGATGTGGAGGGTAACGCTGTACTCTCTATGATGTGGAGGATAACGCTGTACTCTCTATGATGTGGAGGATAACGCTGTACTCTCTATGATGTGGAGGGTAAAGCTGTACACTCTATGATGTGGAGGATAATGCTGTACACTCTATGATGTGGAGGGTAACGCTGTACACTCTATGATGTGGAGGGTAACGCTGTACACTGTATGATGTGGAGGGTAACGCTGTACACTGTATGATGTGGAGGGTAACGCTGTACACTGTATGATGTGGAGGGTAACGCTGTACACTGTATGATGTGGAGGATAACGCTGTACACTGTATGATGTGGAGGGTAACTCTGTACACTGTATGATGTGGAGGGTAACGCTGTACTCTCTATGATGGGGAGGGTAACGCTGTACACTCTATGATGGGGAGGGTAACTCTGTACACTCTATGATGTGGAGGGTAACCCTGTACACTCTATGATGGGGAGGGTAACGCTGTACACTGTATGATGTGGAGGGTAACTCTATAATGTGGAGGGTAACGCTGTACACTCTATGATGGGGAGGGAAACGCTGTACTCTCTATGATGTGGAGGGTAACGCTGTACACTCTATGATGTGGAGGGTAATGCTGTACACTCTATGATGTGGAGGATAATGCTGTACACTCTATGATGTGGAGGGAAACGCTGTACTCTCTATGATGTGGAGGGTAACGCTGTACACTCTATGATGGGGAGGGAAACGCTGTACTCTCTATGATGTGGAGGGTAACGCTGTACACTCTATGATGGGGAGGGAAACGCTGTACTCTCTATGATGTGGAGGGTAACGCTGTACACTCTATGATGGGGAGGGAAACGCTGTACTCTCTATGATGTGGAGGGTAACGCTGTACACTCTATGATGTGGAGGGTAACGCTGTACACTCTATGATGTGGAGGGTAACGCTGTACACTCTATGATGTGGAGGATAATGCTGTACACTCTATGATGTGGAGGGTAACGCTGTACACGCTATAATGCTGTACACTCTATGATGTGGAGGGTAACGCTGTACACTCTATGATGTGGTGGGTAACGCTGTACACTCTATGATGTGGAGGGTAACGCTGTACACTCTATGATGTGGTGGGTAACGCTGTACACTCTATGATGTGGAGGGTAACGCTGTACACTATGATGTGGAGGGTAACGCTGTACACTCTATGATGTGGAGGGTAACGCTGTACACTCTATGATGTGGAGGGTAACGCTGTACACTCTATGATGTGGAGGGTAACGCTGTACACTCTATGATGTGGAGGGTAACGCTGTACACTCTATGATGTGGAGGGTAACGCTGTACACTGTATGATGTGGAGGGTAACTCTGTACACTCTATGATGGGGAGGGTAACGCTGTACACTCTATGATGGGGAGGGTAACGCTGTACACTCTATGATGGGGAGGGTAACGCTGTACACTCTATGATGGGGAGGGTAACGCTGTACACTCTATGATGTGGAGGGTAACGCTGTACACTCTATGATGTGGAGGGTAACGCTGTACACTCTATGATGTGGAGGGTAACGCTGTACACTCTATGATGTGGAGGGTAACGCTGTACACTCTATGATGTGGAGGGTAACGCTGTACACTCTATGATGTGGAGGGTAACGCTGTACACTCTATGATGTGGAGGGTAACGCTGTACACTCTATGATGTGGTGGGTAACGCTGTACACTCTATGATGTAGAGGGTAACGCTGTACACTCTATGATGTGGAGGGTAACGCTGTACACTCTATGATGTGGAGGGTAACGCTGTACACTCTATGATGTGGAGGGTAACGCTGTACACTCTATGATGTGGAGGGTAACGCTGTACACTCTATGATGTGGAGGGTAACGCTGTACACTCTATGATGTGGAGGGTAACGCTGTACTCTCTATGATGTGGAGGGTAACGCTGTACACTCTATGATGTGGAGGGTAACGCTGTACTCTCTATGATGGGGAGGGTAACGCTGTACACTCTATGATGTGGAGGGTAACGCTGTACACTCTATGATGTGGAGGGTAACGCTGTACACTCTATGATGTGGAGGGTAACTCTGTACACTCTATGATGTGGAGGGTAACTCTGTACACTCTATGATGTGGAGGGTAACGCTGTACACTCTATGATGTGGAGGGTAACGCTGTACTCTCTATGATGTGGAGGGTAACTCTGTACACTCTATGATGTGGAGGGTAATGCTGTACACTCTATGATGTGGAGGGTAACGCTGTACACTCTATGATGTGGAACTCTTAACACTGCATTTTTTTTTCATCAGGGAAACAGAAGAGAAGGGGGTCACAATTCTTCAGAAAGTCTGTGCTGGGTAGAGATGGCGGTACTGTCCGTGATCTTGTCCGTATTCCATTGTATATATCTGTCCTAGCTCTGTCTTCGTAGAAGAATCATCAGGAGAACAGCGCTGATTAGAATGCACAATGTACACACTGTCGGTACCACGATCTCCGTCACCATCTCCATGTGGCTGGTCAGTGGGTCTAGGGATTTGTAGAGAAATACTTGTATTAACATAGACATGTGTGTTTAATATATACTATATAAAGTATACATTATATGAAATTATTGCTGGCACTCACTGTATATGACCACTAAATGGTGTTTTCATCCGGTGAAATCAGAAAGCTGCCCAACTCTATTCATTTTTTTAACTTTTAACGCGAAGAATGTAAAGCAGCAAAAAGCGACCCTCGCCGACACAGGTGATATTCATAGGTCAGATTCCTGCAGCTGGGATGACGGGTCACAAACTAATGACAGGCTGAGACGAGCCGTCGCTATTTGCATGCATCCGCACACCCGATGATTACCTGCAGTCAGGGACTGATCTCCTAGACGCATCTGTCTTCATCCAGGGTTGCTCATCTATCTGCCCGTAATCTCTGGGTGTATGGATACATGCAATACGTGACGGCCTCTCTGTCTGTCATTACAAACTGAGTGGCCACCACTAGTCACATACAACCGTTCTCCCAGACGCAAGAATCGACAACCAGTAAAACCAGCCTGTCAGATTTTTTTTTTTTTTATTTTGCGATCACTACAGGCGGCTATAACCACCAGCAGTGATAATTGTTTTCTGCCAGTAGGGAAGGCCTCCCCTTCAACAGAACACAATAGTGCTGCAGGAGGGATTCCCCCATCAACACTGACCCAAGGTGGAAGGAAAAAAATGGCATAATCTATGGGCTGCTTAAGGTATTAGACAAACCATACTCTATACCAGTGATGGAGAACCTTGGCACCCCCAGATGTTTTGGAACTACATTTCCCATGATGCTCAAGCACTCTGCCATGTAGTTGAGCATCATGGGAAATGTAGTTCCAAAACATCTGGGGGTGCCAAGGTTCTCCATCACTGCTCTATATGCAATCTAAGGGAACAATCTCCTTTAGATCTACAACCAACTAATGTAGTGTGAGGGCCTTCCTGATTTGCAATTAATCAAATGTATTGTTTAGGTTTGTCCATATATTACAACGTTTTAGTAAAGGTGATTGTACAACACTGTCTGTGTTGATGGGGCAATTGAGCAATTTTCTTTTCCTTCCACACATGGGAAGGAAAGTTGCTTAATCTATGTCTTGCTTAGTTCTAAACTTAAGCAAACCCATACACAGTGCAAATTTCTTTTCTGCAACCACAGGTTGCAGGAAAGAAATTTGCTCTATTCCCCCATCAACGTACAGTGTTGACAGGGGAATTCCTCCTGCCGATTAGGCGGGTGAAGACCACGATTATTGCTTGTGGCTATAACCGCTGCTAGCGATATTCGCATTTATAAAATCCGGCAGGCTGGATGTACCAAAGTTGATCGGCCCATTAGTGTGCAGCCATTCCCTGATCTTATAGCAGAGCAGGTCTGAACCAGAAAGAATAGTCCATCTTTTCATGATGTAATAGTAGCTTCTCCTCTCCTGTTCTTTGTACACTGTGTCATGATGTAATGGAGCAGTGAGCACAGGCACACTATATAACTATTACAAATGGCCACCTATTAGCTTAAAGAGGAACTGCAGTCTGCTCACTTAATTTGTAATAAAAACATCTTTGCCATTCTGAAGCTTCCCTCCAGCCACTTTGCATATTATTTTATATATACTGCGATTCTGTACTTGCCAAATATGCTGCAGAAATCTCCCTCCACTGAGTCTGGCTGCAGCCATTTTAACTGTGGGCAGCTGAAGCTGCTGCCTGTTCACTTCCTGGATTTACACAGAGGTACACCCCCAGCCCTGCAGCTCTCATTGGCCCTCTTATCACTCATCCCCCCTCCCTGGCAAACTCTCACGAGAGTGAGAGAGAGCTGTGCATGATGTCATAAGCCTAGCCTTTTTACCAGACAAGAAACAGGAAGTGGGCCGTATAAGGGATTTACTGGCAGAAAAAAAATGTTTTACTATCCAAAGTTAAAACAACAACAAGGGCAGAAGATTTAATAGATGGAAAGTTAAAAAAAAAAAAATGACTGAAGCTCCGCTTTAAGAGTGTGCGGCCATTTCTTGATATCATAGCAGAGGAGATCTAAACCAAAAAGAAGAGGCCATCTTTCATGATGTATTACCAGCTTGCCCTCCCCCGCTCTGTGTACACTATACCACGATGTAGTGGATAGGTGAGCACACTAGTTTTTCTAGTGCCAGGTGATTGATTGTAAACAAGCTGCTTTCACATTGCAAAGAAAGGCGATAAATATGTCTTTGGATATAAGGGGGTTAGTAAAATAGTATCCCTCTTTTAAATTAAACTTCTGTATCGGATCCTGCTTTTAAAGAAGAGTCCTTCTGTAAGGGGAAGAGGGATAAAACAAACCGTGACTGTAGCAGATTTTCTTTAAATTTACATTTATAAATAGCCGGCTGCCTTGATCCGGGTTGAAAAGCTGCAAATAAGAAGCTATTTTGGTGAGATTATTATGTCACTACATTTATATAAAGTGAGCAACAGTGCGCTAGACTCAACCTACTATTTGTGATGCAATAATAGTGGTATCCCGACACATTGAGAAAGTCACGTGACATGTGACGCAACGCGTCGGGAGGAGCCTAGTGACGACATCTACGGTGCTTGTGCATACTAGATGCGGAGTGAGGAGACACTCGCTACAACCTTCTTAATGTTCTACAAATAATATAATAATAACCTTTTTATTTTATCACTATATTTATTGGAATATTTTTTGTCACGAAGAACTGAAGCATTTTAAAACATATATATTTATATACCACTATTATTGCATCACAAATAGTAGGTTGAGTATAGCGCACTGTTGTTCACTTTATTTATTGTCACATGGTGTCAGAGCACTATATTTAACTAGTTGCGGCTTGATTCATTTATTCATCTACTATTTTTTTTTTTCATATACATCATTTTTTGTTTTTTTGGATATCCATACCAGCGCTTTAGTATATATAATTTTTATCACTACATTTATATGTCATTTCTTTCTGAAAGCACATCTTACCATGAATTAGCCGCAGAATATTTGCAGCCGTATTCCTCTGTTCCTCTGATTTTTTTTTTTTTCAAGAAGAAAACAGAAAAGAAAGGGTAGGCAATGTGAAAATCGATCAAGAAATGAAATCCTGCACAATCCCATGGCTGGCTGGCAGAGGTCCACAACATCACAATATGGGGCGTCACTAGATGAAGCAGCGACTTTTCCTATATTTATTATGTTTGTTAATAGTTTTCCACATAAAGGTCCCTCATGGCAGACTGCAATCCGTTCTAAACAATCTCAGAATGAATCTCTTGATTGGCTGAGACACAGAAGCTGCGCCATTGGCTCCCGCAGCTGTCGGAGAAAGGGGGCGGGGCCAGGTCAGGGCTCCATGTCTGAATGGCTTACACGGAGCTCTGACTCGGCTCGGGTGCCCCCATAGAAAGCTGCTGGCTGAGGGGGCACGTGATAGAGAGAGGGACCTAAGAAGAGGAGGATCCGGGCTGCTCTGTGCAATACCAACTGCACAAAGGAGGAAAGTATAACTTTTTTTTTTTTTTATAATATAATATTTTATAGACTATACAATCACTTTCATTGTTAAAATATCTGAAGGGGAGTGCTGTCCTTATTCACCACGGCAGCTAAATAACTGTTACTTTAGGAGACTGCAGACTAATAGGATCCTCTCCATCCATCTCCATCCATTCTCCCATACACCATTAGAAGAATAATAGGGGGAGAATCAGGTTGCCATGGACAAGTACTTTCAGATTCTTCAAATAAAATGTTTCCTACTATTAACCTGAGCCCACTTTTTCTGGATCATTATTTTTATTTTTTTTATTAGGGCTGACAAACGGGGTACCTGAGCCCACTTTTGATTTCAAGAATGAATGAATTTAAAATTAAATTACAGATCTGACACCTACCGTATATACTTGAGTATAAGTCAATCCGAGTATAAGTCAAGGCCCTAATTTACCACAAAAAAAAATGGGAAAAACGTATTGACCCGAGTATAAGACGAGGGTGAGAAATGCGCAGCTACTGTAAGTGGAAAAGAGGGTCAACAATGCCAATTTGCAGCCTCACTGTGCCCATTTGCAGCCATAGGTCCCCTGAACTTCAAACTCGGTAGTTAAGGGTTCCTAGATGCCCCCTAGCTGCAGCCAAAATTTGGGGTCTCTGAACCCAAAGGGTCCCGAAATGACATTGCTGCAGATGGACACAGTTGATCGAATTTGGGGCCCTGTATCTCGGGGCCACTTAGTGCTAAGAACCCCAAATTTGGTGTGCAAACCTAGTGGAACTAGCACCATAAAGTTTTCAAAGCTGGGGTTTCTAGCAGAGAATTACATTTTCTGAAACGATTTTGGGGCCCCGTATCTCGGGGCCACTTAGTGCTAGGAACTTCACCTTTGGATATGTTGTGGTTCCACTGGGTTTGCACACCAAATTTGGGGTTCCTAGCACCAAGTGGCCCTTAGATACGGGGCCCCAAATTCAGTTCGGAAAATGAAATTTTTTGCTGCAGAAAAGTGCTTGACTCGAGTATAAGTCGAGGGGGGCACTTTCAGTACAAAAAAATGTGCTGAAAAATTTGACTTATACTCGAGTATATACGGTAATTGTTTTTACTGTTTAGCAATACTTTTAGGCCTTGTTCACACGGGTGGCAAATGGGTTGATGAAAATGGGGGTGTTGGGTTCACATGTTTACCTCCTACATCCACCAGCAAGTTATTCTAGCCCACAGACGTCCCTGTATACATTGCCGCTGCAAATTTTTATGTCTCTTGTGATAGGCGGCAACATCGCCATTCATATGAATTGGACCGCAGTGTCTAATGCACATGGTTCTGGAATGGTGGGATGTCCCCTAAAACAAAAAAAAAAACAGGCGGCATATCACCTCCAAGCTGCCTGTCAATCGGTGTTCTATCGAGAAATGCCCTCTGTCTAAAAATGCCTCCGATGGACCTGCGCATACGCAGTACGCATAGTCACATCACTGCAGCTGATATGTTGATCAGCTGGCTTGACGTCAACACGGCGCATGCGCAGATCATCGGAGGCAGTATCTGACGATCTGCTAAGCGCAGAGGGAGAATAATTGGCAGATTCTGCCTCGCTATTGCGGGGCGTGTTGTGCGTGTTTTAACCCGCCCCTAAGACCCCTTTCACACTGGGGCGCTTTTCAGGCATTTTAGCGCTAAAAATAGCGCCTCTCAAGCCACCCCTAGTGTGAAAAGTGCTTTCACACCGGGGGCGGTGCACTTGCAGGACAGGATAAAAGTCCTGCAAGCAGCATCTTTTGGGGCGGTGCGGGATCGGTGTATACACCGCATTCTCCACCGTCCCTGCCCATTGAAATGAATGGGCAGCACTGCCGAAGCGCCGCAAAATGGGCGCTATCAACCCTTTTCTCTGCCGGGCAAAAAGTACCGCGAGAACAGCAGTAAAGCGGCACTGTACCGCTAAGGCCCGCCCTGCCCCAGTGTGAAAGGGGTCTACGACACAGCCAAAATCCGCCGTTTAACACACTCAAGCCACCCTGCAACAAACAGAAAACACGCCGTTCAATACAGCCAAAATCCGCTCCCGCAATAGCGAGGCAGAATCTGACAATTTCATTCTCCCTCGGCGCTTAGCAGATCGTCAGATACTGCCTCCGACGATCTGCGCATGCGCCGTGTGGACGTCACGCCCGCTGATGAACACATCAGATGGAGTGATGTTGCGTACTGCACATGCGCAGACCCATCGGAGGCATTTTTTTGATGGAGGGCATTTCCCGATAGAACACCGGCTCTGAAAGTGATCCACTACTGATCACTTTTCAGAACTGTCAAAAAAAAAAAAACAGCTGTCTGTGTGAACAAGGCCTGAGAACACTTTTAGAGGCTGGTAGTAATGCCTAGAACAGAGGATCTCGCTTTGAGCCTCCACTTTGCGTGAATTGGCTTTCTACATAATGGGGAAAAATGTATCAATCACTATAAATGGAAAGGAAGGGCCTCCTATTGGTCTGACACATGAATGTTCATATTTAGTATGCAAAAAGAAATATACACAACAGCTGCTGTCTTACAGGCACAATTCAATTCAAGGTCTGAAGGACCATTATTGGCCCCACGATTGATCTGATATATATATTAATGAGAGATCCCATTTCAGTTCTGTTTAACAGTGACAGTAAAAAAACACTCCAGAGTTGGTCTTACATGTCTAGTATCCATCCTATAACTTTAGGTAATTTGTTATATAGTGTGGGTCCAGCAACAGACACAAACTAAAGGTAACTGTTCTCAAAATCTTCCACTTGACTTTATATCCCATATACACTTCCAAAAAGATCTTTAACATCAATTGTTGATCAATATACATTTTCTTGGAGCTCTAGTTAGATCTATATATTTTTAAGTATTCGTGTTTTATTGGACCTTTACTGACATAACTTATGAGTATATATGTATTTTACCATTCCTATCCTGTCTGTCTGTAGGTTATTTTTCATGTTCTCTCCATGTTTTTTTTTTTTTTTTCATCATTTTCATTTCTTCACATTATTTGCTTTTATCCAATTGATGTGTAATACACACGTTATAACATTGGTTAATAAAGACATTAAACAGATCTCCAGCCTACAAATGGTATTGATTTCAGAATGCACTGATGGGTCATTTATATACAAAGCTCATCAATTGCTGTCAAAAGCTCTGTAACCTCCCTAAAATTCGCCCCTTTTTAACCACTTCAACCCCGGAAGATTTTACCCCCTTCCTGACCAGAGCACTTTTTGCGATTCGGCACTTCGTCGCTTTAACTAACAATTGCCCAGTCGTTGCGACGTCACACCCAAACAAAATTGATGTCCTTTTTTCCCCGCAAACAGAGCTTTCTTTTGGTGGTATTTGATCACCTCTGCAGTTTTTATTTTTTGCGCTATAAACAAAAAAAGAGCTACAATTTTGAAAAACAAAGCAATATTTTTTACTTTTTACTGCTTTTTTTTCCTCAGTTTAGGCTATGTATTCTTCTACATATTTGTGGTAAAAAAAAAATCGCAATAAGCAAATATTGATTGGTTTGCGCAAAAGTTTTAGGGCCCTTTCACAAGTAAGCGCCGCTTTACCGCCGGTATTCGGCCGCTAGCGGGGGGGTTTTACCCCCCGCTAGCGGCCGAGAAAGGGTTAAAAACCACCGGAAAGCGCCTCTGCAGGTATAGCCGCGCTGTCCCGCTCTTTCACCGCTCCGAAGATGCTGCTAGCAGGACTTTTTTTCCCGTCCTGCTAGCGCACCGCTCCAGTTTGAAGGCCCTGCAGCGGCTGTTTTGGGGCGGTTTGCAGGCGCTATTATTAGCGCAATAGCGCCTGCAAACCGCCCCAGTGTGAAAGGGCCCTAAACGTCTACAAAATATTGGATAGTTTTTTGGCTTTTTTATTATTAATTAATTTTTTTTTTTTTTATTAGTAATGGTGGCGATCTGCAATTTTTATTGTGACTGCGACTTTATGGCGGACACATCGGACACTTTTGACACTATTTTGGGACCATTGTCATTTAGGGGGTTAAACACTAGGGGGATATCAAGGGGTTAAGTGTGTCCTAGGGAGTGATTCTAACTGTGGGGGGGATGGGCTACTACTCACATGACAGCGATCACTGCTTCCGATGACAGAGAGCAGTAGATCTCTGTCATGTCACAAGGCAGAACAGGGAAATGCCTTGTTTACATAGGCATCTCCCCGTTCTTCCGCCTCGTCACACAATCACGGGCACTCAGCAGACATCGAGTCCGCGGGACCTGCGGTCACGGAGTACGCGTCGGGCGCGTGCCCACAATGCCGAATCTTACAGGGGACGTACCTGCACGCCCATTTGCCAAGCCGTGCCATTGTGCCGAGGTATATCGTCTTGCGCTGGTCAGTAAGAGGTTAACTAACAAAACCACCAAACTACTCATTCACACCTTTGTTATCTCTCACCTTGACTACTGTAACTCCCTTCTCATCGGACTACCTCTCCATAGACTTCTCCTTTTCAGTCTGTCATGAATGCTGCTGCCAGACTTCTCTACCTTTTACCAAAACCGTTCAGTGTCTGCTACCCGTCTCTGCCAATCTCTCCACTGGCTTCCAATTGCCCAGCAATTCACATTTAGGCTGGGTTCACACTATTGCAAACTGGATGTAGGTTTCTCCGCATCCCATTCGCATGACAGGAGCCGGTTCACATATCTCAGGGGTGGCCGTGGAGTGCACAGCAGAAGAGTCCTGTGCGTTTCTTGCTCCGTTTCAGGTCCAAATTCAGCCAAAAATTCAGACCTAATTTGGACCTGGAACGGGGACGCACCGGACTCTCTGCTGCGAGCCGCGCACAGTGTGAACCCAGCCTCAAAATACTAACAACATAAAAAGCCATTCATAACTCTGCCTCGCGCTACATCACCAATCTTGTCTCCAAATATCACCCAAACCATCCTCTCCGCTCCTCCCCAGACCTCTTACTCTCTAGCTCCCTTGTCCCACTCCTCCCATGCTTGTCTCCAAGACTTCTCTAGAGCCTTTCCCATCCTCTGGAACTCTCTACCTCTGTCCGGCTATCTCCTACTCTAGCTGCCTTTTAGATGATCCCTGAAAACGAATTTCTTCAGGAAAGCCTATCACGCCTCCAACTAACTGAACTTTTATCACTTCCATCAGCTCATCCCCCCCCCCCCAGTTGCTACCATTCGTACCACTTGCCCCACCCTATTAGATTGTAAGCTCTTGAGCAGGGCCTTCCTAACCCTCTTGTATTTTATTGTATTGTAACTGTACTGTCTTGGTGCTATATAAACCCTGTATTATAATAATAATCAAGGGCTAGATACCCACTACTTTACCATGTGAGGGCCAAATGTCCACCAATGCTTTGTGGTAACAGAAGTGCAGCTGCAACACACTGTAGTGCACCCTACATGCGTTGGTGTAATTTAATTTGAATGACACCTCAATGCACTAAAGTGAATGCACCTGGGTTTTTGACTACCACACATTGTGGTGCGCAGTGTCCATTGTGGGGCATTGGCAGCCTATCCAAATAAACGGGCTGTCTTAATGCAATTTATGTTAATGCCCTGAACTGGAATAGTCTGAATAGGGTTTTTATGTTATGCCTAGTTGTGTACCCAACAGCCTGCACATGCTAGCGATTGCAGAATGCACTAATGGGACAATCACATGAGTGTACACGTGTTTTTACCATGCAGAGGCCAAATGCATTTGCAGCTGCATAAACATTTTATGACCATATTCTCCTAAAGCCTAAGTCCAGGTGTTCTGTTACTAGTTTGCTTGGTGATGCGGCTGCTGTGAGCAAATATAAGAAGGGTCACCATGAGCATTCCAAAGCTACAAAGAATGCAATAGGAGATGCCAGAGAATAATCAGGGCAGCTAAAATAGATTGTGAGTGACATATTGCTGAGGAGAGTATAAAAAAAAAGCCACCCATTCAATTCATGGCATGGTTGGGGGGCAGAGACTAGAGGTCAGCTGACTGGTGAGGAATGTGAAGTGGGAGGGGCTGAAGGAGACCGTATCACCTAGGTATAGGTGTCACTGCTGCAAGACACCACAAAGTCGGAGACACAGTGAGTAACACTACCTGTGATTATAGTTGCCATTAAAAGTCCTCACTGCAGTTCTCAGATCAACAGATGACCTTGATCAAGAGCACCTAAGTTGGCTGATCAGAACTCCCCCAGCATCGCCACTTATCCCATCCCCCCACCACCACCAAGGAGTAAGAGAAGGAATAACAATAGAGAATACATGGAAGGGGGAGGAACAAACAAAAAGGGCGACAAAGAATAAGAGAAAGAACACGAAAAACGGCTAGAGAGAGGGATGGGGGAAAAAACCCCAAGAAATTAGGATAGAGAGAGATAAAAGGGAAAGAAAGGAGAACAAAGAGAAAGAGTGGTACATCTAAAATGTACTATAAAGGGTTTTAATACTGTACGAGTGGAAGGAACTCAGGGAGCGCTAAATGTCCATGAGTTAGGGGAGCAAATTACCTGTCTTGCCTTGGGTGCTGATAACCCACACTACTAAAATAATTCTACTGTTAGGGGTCCCCACAACTTGGGAAATTTTATCAAGGTGTCATGGCTCTAGAAAGGTTGAGAACCACTGGCG
The DNA here is from genome assembly GCA_037952925.1 of Lithobates clamitans. Taxonomy (NCBI): domain Eukaryota; kingdom Metazoa; phylum Chordata; class Amphibia; order Anura; family Ranidae; genus Lithobates; species Lithobates clamitans. Next base: position 2,464,302 of record JBBGZY010001348.1, read on the forward strand.
TAGAGGGTTCTTTACTGTAAGAGCGGCAAGGATGTGAAATTCCCTTCCACAGGCGGTGGTCTCAGCGGGGGGGGGGGGGGATTCATCGATGGTTTCAAAAGACTATTAGATAAGCACCTAAACAATCACAACATACAAGGATATTCAATGTAATACTGACATATAATCACACACATAGGTTGGACTTGTGTCAACCTCACCTACTATGTAACTATAACTGTGGAATGGCGACAAATTATGGTATGTTAAAATCTCCTTAGGCGACGCTTTAAAAAGATTTAACGGTTACCAGGTTAGAGTTACAGAGGAGGTCTTTTGCTAGAATTATTGCTCTCACTCTAATTCCCCCGTACACACGGTCGGACATTGATCGGACATTCCGACAACAAAATCCTAGGATTTTTTCCGACGGATGTTGGTTCAAACTTGTCTTGCATACACACGGTCACACAAAGTTGTCGGAAAATCCGATCGTTCTGAACGCGGTGACGTAAAACATGTACGTTGGGACTATAAACGGGGCAGTAGCCAATAGATTTCGTCTCTTAATTTATTCTGAGCATGCGTGGCACTTTGTGCGTCGGATTTGTGTACACACGATCGGAATTTCCAACAATGGATTTTGTTGTCGGAAAATTTTATAGCCTGCTCTCAAACTTTGTGTGTCGGAAATTCCGATGGAAAATGAGTGATGGAGCCCACACACGGTCGGAATTTCCGACAACAAGGTCCTATCACACATTTTCCATCAGAAAATCCGACCGTCTGTACGGGGCATTACAATCGCGACGATACCTCACGTGTGGTTTGAACACCGTTTACATATGTGGGCGTGACTTAACGCATGCAGTTTCTTTGCTGCGCTAGCTCACGGGGGGGGGGGGGGGGCGCTTTAAACTTTTTTTTCTTTTTCATATTTTTTTATTTAATTTTTTTACATTGTCACTTTAAAAAAAAAAAAATCTGATCACTTTTATTGCTGTCAGAAGAAATGTAAACATCCCTTGTGACAGTAATAGGTGGTGACAGGTACTCTTTATGGAGGGATCGGGGGTCTAAAAAACCCCAAATCTCTCCTTTGCACGCAAAAAAACGGCGATTCTGAATACTGTCCGAGTAAACCGGCAGTGACGTCGTGACGTCGCTTCCGTGTTTTTACATAGGAGACTCGATCAAAGCCGGTTCTGGCTTTGTTCGAGTCTCGGCCCAGCCACCGGAAGTGCCGGATCGTGGATCGGGTCTCCCGGTGGGACGGGAAGAGAGGCGGGGGGGGGGGGGGGGGGGACTCCGCTCCTTTAGGATAACAGCAGAGCGTTTTTTTTTAGCCACATTGGTTGTTATCCCTAAAGAGCCAACCGCCCGCTCTAAAAAAACAGTACTGGGGTGATGCCTGCAGCTGTAGGCATTACCCCGGTTTAACCCCTTCAAGCCGAGGCCGCATATGTGCGTACGGTTGGCGCTGAGGGGATTTCTCATTGAAAAATGTAAAGTGATGCATTTGGGAGCTAAAAACATAAATGCAAAGTATAGACTAGGGGGGAGACCCTCTGAGGGGGAATCCAGGATGGAAAAGGATCTGGGGGTCCTAGTTGATCACAGGCTCAGCAATAACATGCAATGCCGAGCTTCAGCAAGGAAGGCCAGCAGACTATTACCATGCATGAAAAAGGTTATTGACTTATGAGATAAAACTATAATACTACCACTTTACAAGTCTCTTTTCTGGTCACCAGTCCTCAGGAAGGATGTGCTGGAACTGGAGAGAGTCCAGAGAAGGGCAACGAAGCTAATAAGGTGGCTGGAGAAACTCGGTTATGGGGGAACGACTACAAACCTTAAACGTATTCTCCCTGGAGAATATTTTTAAATGGTGACTCCAGCATTGAGAGAAAACTTTTTATCTAAGGTCTCCAAAGAAGACACGGCCACACAATGAAGTTGGACAAGAAGCCGTTCAATCTTTAAACACTTCCCGCCCGCCGGCCATCAAATGACGGCGGGGCGGCACGGCTCTCCTTCTGGGTGGACGCCATATGACGGACCCCCAGAACGACTGCTTTTGAGCGCCTGTGGGGGCGTGCATCGCGGCGATCGGTGGTGCGGTGTGTCAGTCTGACTCACCGCACCACTGATCTCGGTAAAGAGCCTCTGACGGCGGCTCTTTACCACGTGATCAGCCGTGTCCAATCACAGCTGATCATGATGTAAACAGGAAGAGCCATTGATCGGCTTTACCTCACTCAGACGTGAGTAGAGGAGAGCCGATCGGCTGCTCTCCTGTCAGGGGGGGGGTCTGTGTTGATTGTTTATCAGCGCAGCCCTGCTCGGATGCCCACCCAGGACCACCAGGATGCCGTTAGGACCACCAGGGATGGCCACCACACTGGACCACCAGGTATGCCACTCTAGACCAGGGAAATGCCTGCCAGTTCCCATCCCCAATGCCTAGCAATGTCATCTATCAGTGCCATGTATCAGTGCCCAGCAGTGCCACCCATAAGTACCCATCAGTGCAGCCTTTCAGTGCCCATCAGTGCCACCTATGAGTGCCCATCAGTGCTGCATATTAGTGCCGCCTACCAGTGCCCATCAGTGCCACCTTATCAGTGAAGGAGAAAACTTACTTATTTACAAAATTTTATAACAGAAACAGAAATATTTTTTTTCAAAATTTTAGGTCTTTTTTTTATTTGTTTCGCAAAAAATAAACACAGAGGTGATCAAATACCACCAAAAGAAATTTATTTTTGTGGGAACAAAATGATAACAATTCTGTTTGGGTACAGTGTAGCATGACCGCGCAATTGTCATTTAAACAGCCCTGAAAGCTGAAAATTGGCCTGGGCAGGAAGGGCACAGTATTGAGGTGGTTAAAGCGGGGGTTCCAGCCCAACCCCCCCCCCCCCCCCCCTCCAAAAATGAAATGTACTTGTAGACGCCGGCACCCCAGCCGATTTTTCAGTCGGCTCTCGGGCGCTGCCGCTGCCATTCCTTGTAAAGGAAACCAGTTCCCTATTGCACATGCGCTTTCTAAATGGCAAGGTGGAGGGGGGATGAACTTCCTGTGGCAAGGTCTCCCGAAAGTGGGGATAGGTACCTGTCAAAAGGTGCACCAGAGGGGGCGGGGGGGGGGGGTGGCAGATAAGCAACGCTTCCACTTTTGAGTGGAACTCCGCTTTAACTGCATAAGGGGTTCTTTACTGTTAGAGCAGTAAGGATGTGGAATGGGCAGTGTCAGCAGGGATTGTAGATACATTCAAGAAATTGAGTGCTGCTTGAACCTTGGACAAATCCCAAAAGCTTGTATTGAAAAATTGTATGTTAGTGCAAATTTTTTTTTTTAAAAAGTATCACGGACCGTACTCAATGGTTACTGTCGCAAGTGCACTAATACAGCCACAATCAGCTCAAGCTAGATAAAAAAAAAAACTATAGGCTTCGTTCACACTAGAGCGACTTTGAGTGCGACTTTACACTCTCTGGCACTCAAGTTCCAAGAAAGTCGCATCAAAGTAATGCAGGAAAGGGTGCCATTGAAATCAATGGGCTGTGACTTGTTATGCGACTTTGTGTCCAAAGTCGCATTGGCAAGTCGCTCTAGTGTGAACGGAGTCTTAGATTTGTTTCTTAGTAAACACAATGTACAGGGATATGGCTAATGTTAGTGATATGGATGGACCAGTATCTTTATTCAACCTTACCAGCTATGTACCTATATCATATGTAGCGCTGTTTTCCAGCAGTGTCTTGGGAGACTTCCTGTTTGCTGCTGGAACAAATTTCAAGGTGGAGATTGTGACGTTCTATGCCCGTCTCTCCACCTCAGCCAATAAGAGGAAGCCGCCTATTCATTGATAAAAATACAAGGCTTCCTCTGAATGGCTAAGAAGCATTTAGCCTGAGTCTATTATCTTACAGCTGCAGATAGGAAGTCTCCTGAGATGCTGCTGGAATATCGCACTACCCTGTTTCCCCGAAAATAAGACCTAGCGTGATTGTCGGTGATGGCTGCAATATAAGCCCTACCCCCCCAATAAGCCCTAGTTAAAGTCCTTGTAGGTCTTATTTTCAGGGTAGGGCTTATTTTCGGGGAAATAGGGTAGGGCTTATTTGGGGGTAGGGCTTATATTGCAGCCATCACCGACAATCACACTAGGTCTTATTTTCGGGGAAACAGGGTACATACTGTACACTACAACGCTCACAGGAGCCGCATCACTTAGTAAAGGAAATAGTTCACTTGGTCCAAACAAACTATTTTAAAGTGACAGAAAACCTGGAGTTAGACCTTAGGCGCCCATAAGCTTCTATTAGAGTGTTTAATTTTTGTATTCTTTAGTCATTTGACCCTATGATATTTTCTGGGTATATTATACAGTACTGTACATCAATTGCATACAACCAGTCAGGGGGATTTTGTTGTGGACTGATCTAATGTGGGCAGTACCAAAAGTAATGTAAAAGTGGGCATAACTTTTTGTAATAACTGAAGCCCCATTCACACCTGAGTGTTTTGTAGTTTGAAGCCTTGAAGCTCCAAAACGCTGGAGGAGAAAAAAAAAAATCAATTCTTCTCTATGGAGATGGTTCACATCTCCACTCCAAATCGCCTGAAGCCAAACGCCTTAGGCAGGCCATACATGGGGTCGGCTTTCTGAAGAATTTTCTTTCAAAAATCTTACCTAAGAATTTTCGTTCGTATTTCGCACCATTAGTGGGCTGCAGCAACAGCCGATTTTCGTGCGGCAATCAAATTTGAGTAATCGTATATGTTGGAAATTTTTTGAAAGACGAACGATTTTCTAATCAATGATGGGACAATTGTGTAAGAAATGTGCAAGAACAGAAAATTCCCAGGAAAGAAAAGAGGATTCCTAGCCACGAAAATTCTTTTCTGTAGCAACACGAGGTGAAATTGAAGGCTTGATCGGCTGAATTTCAAAATCAATGGTGGCGCCATCGGATCACAAAACGCACACATTTTCTGATTTTTCAAAAGAAAATTCTTTCGAAATTCGACCATGTATGGCCAAGCCTTAAGCTCGAAGTTCTGGATTTTTTTTGTAGCTCAATTCGGGCGTTTTTCTGCTTTTTATGTTGGTGTTTTTATGTTGGACCTTTTGACCTGTGTAAAATCGCACGACTTTCTGCCTGAAAACGATACACTCAGGTGTGAATGCAGCCTTGTAGGCTAGTCAAATTTCACATTGGTCTTGTTGGTAGACCAAACTTTCTAAGCAAAGGTTTACTGCTCATCAGGCTTTGGGGGGGGGGGGGGGGTGTTGCGCCGGACTGTGGTCAGTGGAGTAGAAAATGCCCCAGCATGAGTTGGAGTAAACCAAGCCCCAGCATTGGTTTTAATTTGAGGAACAGAGCCCCATTGTTCATTTCAGTGGGAGGAATGGTGCCCCATTGATGGTGCCAGTGGAAGCAATGGTGCCTCATAAGTGGTGTCAGTTGGAGCAATAGCGCCCCATTGTTGGTATCACTGGGAAAAATTTTGCCCCAACATTGGTGTCAGTGAGAGGAATGGTGTCCCATCATTGGTGTTATTTTGAGGAATAGTGCCCCATCATGGGTATCAGTAGGCGGAATGGTGCCCCATCATTGATGTTAGTTGGAGGAATATTGCCCCATCATTGGTATCGGTGAGAGGAATGGTGCCCCATCATTGGTGTTAGTTGGAGGAATAGTGCTCCATCATTGGTATCAGTGAGAGGAATGGTGCCCCATCATTGGTGTTAGTTGGAGGAATAGTGCTCCATCATTGGTATCAGTGAGAGGAATGGTGCCCCATCATTGGTGTTAGTTGGAGGAATAGTGCTCCATCATTGGTATCAGTGAGAGGAATGGTGCATATAACTGAAAAAGATAAAAGAAAAACTATGAGCGTCACCTCAGTAATGGGTAAAGAAGGGGATATATTAATCCAAAATAAGCCTGAATCCTATATAGGCCTTCACTCCTTCCCAAATAAAGGAAAAAAGGAGTGTGTTCCTCTAGACCAGTGGTCATCAACCCTGTCCTCAGGGCCCACTAACAGGCCAGGTTTTATGTATTACCTTGGGGGAGATGCAGACTAGATTACTGCAATCACTGAGCAGCAAATGATATCACCTGTGATGTATTTCAGTTATCTTGCAAACCTGACCTTTTACTGGTCCCTGAGGACAGGGTTGATGACCACTGCTCTAGACCACAATAAACATAGAATTAAAGAGGACTAAAAGTCCACAAGGGAATCGTCATCTACTTTCAATAAAGTGTATTCATGTTGTTATACTCGACCATTTGTTTTCTTTTTGACAATTCCTTGTGGACCTTTAATCCTCTTTAATTCAGGTAGAGGAATGGTGCCTCATCATTGGTATTAGTTGGAGTTATGGTTCCCCATCAGTGGGAGGAACATTGTCCCATCATTGAGAGGAATAGTGCCCCATTGTTGGCATCAGTGGGAGAAATATTGCCCCATCAGTGGTGTCAGTGGGAGGAATACTGCCCCATTATTTGTGACTGTTAGAGGAATAGTGACCTGAGGGCCAGTTAAAGGTAAGCAAAGGGATCCGCATCCAGCCCCCAGGCCGTAGTTTGGAGACCTTTGCTCTATAAGAAGGCTTCTTATTCGTTGCAGGTAAATAATGGATCCCAAGAAGAAGCAGCATGTCGTCACTGAGTTATTGTTGAAGGAGAGGTTGCAGGGTGTCCAACATCCACAGAAGGCTCCAGAATGTTTGCATAGATGACATCATTGAGAAGAGTCACCAATGGCAAAACATTGCTCTTGCCAATGGATTCATCTTCGTTTTTCGCATTCTGTACCCTTCAGTGGATGTAGGACAAGCCTGCACCCCTCCTTCATCAAGAACTCAATGATGACACGTTGCTTCTGCTTGGAATCCATTATTTACCTGCAATGATAAAGAAGGAGAGTTACTATAGAGGTAGAGTTACTATAGAGGGAGAGTTACTATAGAAGAAGAGTTACTATAGAGGGAGAGTTACTATAGAAGAAGAGTTACTATAGTGGGACAGTTACTCGACCAACATGTGAAATTTGAACGACCTATGGAAGTTAAGAGAGAAATGGGCCCACTTCTGCATTACTTTCAGTACAGCCCCCATATTATTTGCCAAACACACACACAGCTCATATGTGCTCACCTGCAGCCAGAAGTTTGTTTGTAGTGGAGCAGCTTTCTGTTGATATACGGTGCCAGTTTTCCACCTGATGAAGTTAAGCCTCATTAAGTTATTTGCACTGAAATTATTCTTTCCAAATGTGTATTTAATGCATCTGCAGTTTGGAAAATCCCTATTCTTTGCATAATAAATTAACAATGTGCATATAAAATACAATCAACGTGGTTATAACCAGCACAAACATGTTCTATTCCATATGTGAAAAGTGTAAGGTATGAAAGGGACCTTACACTATGCATGGTATATGTCCATAAACCATCAGTGTGCATCCCTGTCTGCAACACACAATGCCAAGTCACAGCACTACAAGTTTTAAAAATGAAAATTTCTATATGAGGGTAAAAGGAACATAACTCACCTGGTTTCATTTTAAAGGTGCACCTCTTCAGGGCCAGTGCAATGATTTTTGTCTACACAAGCGAAGATGCATTATGCTGCCCTGCCGCCACTCCCCTCCCCCATATGCATACCTCCCAACTTGAGAACTTGAAATTCAGCGACACTTCAGGGAGAAAGTGACCAGCGGGGGGCGCTATGCGAAAAGTAGATGTGGCAAAACTATATGCATTGTCACTGTGTCCCCCATCACATTGTGGACCCCCCTGGTCTTTGTGTCCCCCATCACTTTATGGACCTTGCTTTGTGCACTGGTGCGCAGTCATGTTGGAACAGGAAGGGGTCATCCCCAAATCCCCACAAAGTTGGGAGCATGAAATTGTCCGAAATGTCTTGGTATGCTGACGCCTTAAGAGTTCCCTTCACTGGAACTATAGGGCCGAGCCCAACCCCTGAAAAACAACCCCCCACACCATAATCCCCCCTCCACCCCACACCATAATCCCCCCTCCACCCCACACCATAATCCCCCCTCCCCTCACACCATAATCCCCCCTCCACCAAATGATTTGGACCGGTGCACAAAGCAAGGTCCATAAAGACATAGATGAGCGAGTTCGGGGAGGAGGAACTTGTCTGGCCTGCACAGAGTCCTGACCCCAAACCGATAGATCACCTTTGGGGATGAATTAGAGTGAAGACTGCGAGGCCAGGCCTTCTTGTGCAACATCAGTGCCTGACCTCACAAATGCTCTTCTGGAAGAATGGTCAAACATTCCCATAGACACACTCCTAAACTTTGTGGACGGCCTTCCCAGAGTTGTTGAAGCTGTTATAGCTATAAAGGGTGGGCCAACTCACAATTGAACCCTACGGACTAAGACTGGGATGCCATTAAAGTTCATGTGTGTGTAAAGGCAGGCGTCCCAATACTTTTGATAATAGAGTGTATGTAGAAAGCTCAGCAGCTACAAATATACATGTACAGTATATTTGAACGTTGGAGGTGTTGGGTTAGACTGTTTCACTTTCAGACTGATAAAATCATAATCTAGGCTAGTGTATCTCAGGCAGGGTGTTGTCCCAATTCTTCTAGGGTTCGGCAAACACTGTACCCAGTTTGTCTTTGATCAGCTTCATGAGTTGTCGTGGTGCGGGTGAGCCAGCCAACCGCTATTATCATATCAATCAATAGTGCTCTATGGCCATTAGATGCTATGGTGATGGCAGCCGGCTTGCCCACACCATGGCAACATATAACTCCGATTCAGGGCACGCGGCATACAGGGCCACCCCACGGCATTCAGGAGAAAATGCAAGTCAGCCTCCTCCACCTCCCGCACTGTGCCGAGCTGCTGGGGCTGAAAGGTAGGGCTATGATGTAAAGCGGGAACTATGTGACTGGGGGCTGCGTGGGTGGGAGGACTATGTGATTGGCAAGCGCTCTTAAGGAGAAGACTCGTGTATGGGGGGGGCTTCTGATGTGAAGTTAAAAGAGAAGTATGGGGAGAAGTATACTTATCTAGGTAGATGCTGCATCTGTCCCCTGCAGCCTCTAAGACCGAGGACTGAGCGATCAAAGACTGCTGATTGCTCAATTCTCAGTGTTCTGTGAGCAGAGAGCTGGTCACTGAAGCGCAGGGCTCGATGTGGGGGGGGGGGGAACGGTTAGCTCAGGCCCTCAGTTGCTCGCTGAGAGGCTGAGCCTGCTGCTGGTCCAGGCTTCTGGATGGATCCCAACCATATGGTCAGGATCTTTTTAGAGCCTGCACTGGCTCTGCGGTGTCGGCCAACAGTGGGCCTTTGCCCACTGCCGGCTGAAAACAGGTCACAGGAGTGCAGAATGAATTACACTCCTGTGATCCCCAGAAGTATAGCCAAAAGAGCTTTGGCTAAACTTTTCCCTTTATTTTAACAAGGCTATTGTGTACGTTGTCCCAGGTGTCCCTTTGTTAAAGCGGAGTTTCTATGAGTAAGCGCTTGGGATAAGCGTGAAACGCGTTAGGTGATTGCCTGTACTTTCTGCCACAGTGCTTTGTATGCTGTATGCTTAAGAATTTATTACAATAAACAACTTTTGAAATACATCTTCCTGGAGTGCGGCTGTCCGGATTTTCTCATTTTCTTCAGCATGTCCCTTTGTTAAAGCGGAGTTCCACCCAAAAGTGGAACTTCCGCCCATCTGATTCCCCCCCCCCTCCAGTGCCACAATTGGCACCTTTCAGGGGGGGAGGGGGGTGCAGATATCTGTCTAATACAGATATTTGCACCCACTTCCAGGAATAGACTCCCGCGGGAGTCACGCCCCTTCCTGCCCCCCCCCCCCCCCCCGCTGTCTCTTGGGAAACACACAGGTCCCAGGAGATAGCGGGGACCAGTTAGGACGCTCAGCGTGACTCGCACATGCGCAGTAGGGAACCGGGAAGTGAAGCCGCAACGCTTCACTTCCTGATTTCCTCACCGAGGATGGCGGCGGCAGCTGCCGAGACCCGAGCGATTGATCGGCTTCGACTGCCGACATAGCTGGACCCTGGGACAGGTAAGTGTCCATTTATTAAAAGTCAGCCGCTGCAGTATTTGTAGCTGCTGGCTTTTAATATTTTTTTTTTAGGTGGACTCCCGCTTCAAGTAACATTTATGTATTTTAGGTTTTAGCCTGGGGTCCCTCAAGATTTGGCATACTTTTTGAAGGGTGCCCTGACTAAAAAAAAAGGTTGCAAAATACTGATCTAGCTTGTGTGACCAAATTCATTCTTCTTCAGCTGCCAGCATCTTTAGGTGCCCGCTCCCTCTCGAGAATCAGTGGTAGCTTTGCTGCTGGGTGACTACAGAAGAAATTGGTGGAGGTTCTTCTGCCTTCTTAGTCACTTCATCTTCTAAGGCTTTTGGTTGGACAGAAGAAGTAGCAGTGCATTGATGAGGTTATGTCTTGTGCTATGTTATTGATGGGGAAATTGCATATTTCATATTTCCTTATTAAGGTTGTCTCAAAATATCTAAGAAAGCCTCCAATATCCTGGTTACCTTATCTGACTTCATACCAAAGGAACACCATTACAAACTGACCAAGTCCTTAAAAGGTCATTTTGCTGACAAAGTGGGGTTGGCCATATCCTTACACACAAGTCCTATATACTACAGCTAAAACTTGGAATAATTGTTTAGCTTTAGAGCTGCCATCAGTCATGCGTCTGATCTGGTCACCTGTGCCATGCCATATAAAATGGAGGGACCCGTGGCGGAAACAGCATCTTTAGGTAAGTATTCTTGTCATATTTTCTAATTATTATCTGTATCTGTCATTATTTAATAAAAGAGGTAATAACTGCTGTATTTTTATTTTCACCTACAGGTAAGCTTATAATAAAGCTTACCTGTAGGTTGAATTAATATCTCCTAAAACGTGCACCGTTTAGTAAATACTCTAGAGAGCAACAGCCGGTGACGCCACAAGGCATGTGCTCTGAGAGAATGGCATACCCGTGCTGTTCCTTCAGAGCTCCGTGTCGTGGCCATGACTCTCGCGCGCATGCGCAGGAGTGATGTTATCGTGGCTTGGCCATTCAAGCAACCACAGCCCGCAAACTCGGAAGGAAAACTGGATGAAGATGGAAGCCTCTGCAGCGTTGACAGCGTGCTACTAAAGGGCATTCATTTCAAGGTAAGTCTTTCATAATGTGCAATGCATACCCCATATGAAGTCTATTCTGACAAAACGCGTCGGGTGAAGTGCCGCTATCACCATTGTGTCATCTTATGCCATTAATCCTTGATTGGCATGTGAGTGTTAAATTTTTTACTAATTTTAATTAAAAGATCTGAAAAGTTATCACAATATGTGGAACCTTTTTTGTCATTTTGGTTTTACCGTGTGAGCTGATTCCAACCTCACTGGGTGTCCTCTTCATTGGCTGTACCATATTTTGATGTCTGTTTCAACACATACTGGTGTCCTATATCGTACTAAGTTTAGTGAGATCGAGGCTATGCGGATTGTCGCTGGTTTACATCAACCATGGTGTTTTGACACCCAAGCCTTTTTGACTTAAGAGGTATAAGCCCCTTCAAGTCCAACCTTTCCGGTAAGCCTTCAGATAATCGGTGGCAGTCTTCTCACAAGATTCCCTCACCTGTTGACTTTCATTGATGTCTACTGGCCTACAATTACTAACTCACGGACATTGTCCAGATTCACCAGACCATTTGGTTTTTACCACATATCTGTCAGTTTTCACGTGGTGGACATTATCACAATATTGTCTACATTTATGAACATATTTTCTTTTTTAAGCGCTGCATTATTTTTTCTTTGGTTTATTGCTCTTTGTCTTCGGCCATGTTGGCTGCTTAATCTTTCACACAGCGCCGTTTATATACATGACACAATTTAGGTACTAGCACATTATGCCTATGCCTTGCAGGGTTTGTTTGTTTTGATTTTTTTTTGTTTAACCTTTACTACTGCTTGAAATGTTATACTTATAAGTACTTGTGTGATCTCTCTTTGCACATCTTGAATACAACCCCAAAAATGTAAACAATCACATAACCATGATAAAATAGTTATCCTCATGTTTAGTGTTGGACTGTGCAAAGCTCTGAAACCTTAATTGGCTTAGTGTTGGCCAAATATCAGTATATTACAGAAATCTAATATACACAAATTCATGTATTTAGACTAGATTTATGTTTTATTCATTTTTAAAGTGATACTAAAGTTTCAGATTTTCTTCATTTTAAAATAACACGTCATACTTGCCTGCTTTGTATAGTCGTTTTGCACAAAGCAGCCCCCGATCCTCCTGTTCTCTGGTCCGTCCTTGGCGCTCCTGGCTTCTCCCCCCTGCCGACTGCCCCCACAGCAAGCAGCTTGCTATGGAGGCACCCGAGCCAAGCCGCCACTCTGTGTGTCCATTCAGACACAGAGCCATAGTTCAGCCCCGCCCTCTCTCTTTACTAATTAGCTCAGTAACTTTGATTGACAGCAGTGGGAGCCAATAAGGAGAGAGAGTCCCAGGCAGCCGAGCCATTGATCTTTTTAGCTATCTGCAAGGAGGAAATGCTTCCCAATGGCCACAAGTGTAAGGAGCATTCTTCCCACTGACAATCACACTAATGGATCAAGAGTTGTAGATATAGGAATGTTTTTAGGAGGGATTCCCCGAGCCCAAAAAGTTATTTCAAGGGTTCCATGGTGTTGAAAAAGTTGAGAAAGCCTGGTGTATATAGTATAAAGTATCCAGTTTATATATTATCAAAATAACTCCATTTCAGTTTCTCTCTGTAGGGATTGGTCTTACCTCTCGGATATTAGGGAAGCCGTTGGCTCTTATAATCTTTTTGTAGAACTGAACAGATGCTTTTGCATAACGAGGCTTGTTCTTGCTTTTAAATTCCACAAAATAGAGTCCAAATCTTTCTGAAAAACCTTCATCCCACTCAAATTTATCCATCAGAGACCAAGCTGTGTATCCCTGGATGTGAACCCCGTCCTTTATAGCTGCCATAGAAGAAGAAATAACAATGTCAAACGTAAAAAAAAAATCTTATGATACTACAACTTGGTGATTGTTTGGCATGTAGACAGGGCTGGTGCAAGGATTTTTGACACCCCAGGCGAAACCTAATTTTGACTCTAGCCCCTTTGACCTGCCCATGTATACCCTGCCTTTTTAATAAAGCACCCATCAAATGCAGCCTACCAGCGCCCATCAAGTGCAGCCTACCAGCGCCCATCAATGCAGCCTCACCAGCGCCTATCGAATGCGGCCTCACCAGCGCCTATCAAATGCAGCCTACCAGTGCCCAACAATGAATGTTTGCTTTCTTCCATACCTTCGGGAGTCAGGACGCAGACACAGTCCTCCACTGCCGCTGTGCCTCTGACACTATGTGAGGACGGACCGGTGGCTGTCTGCTGATGCTGAGACTTAGTTGTTTGCTGCAGAGAGAAGAGAGTAGGAACACCAGTGGCCGGGCGCCCTAGGCGGCTGCCTAGTGGTAGTACTAGCCCTGCATGTAGAAGGCTGTAGCAAAGGTCCATTTAAAGTATTGTTGCTGGCACAGAGTGACACTATAATACTTTTGATTTTAATAGGTAGGTATCACATAGCTTTACCTCCTCTGTAGTTTTATATTGGACTGGGTCCATTGAATAGAGAGATGCCTCTCTCCACTGGACGTTCCCGTGTTTACTTCATTTTCCAGTATGGGCCAGTTATAAAAAGTTGCGGTATGGAGTCTGCAGTGTCCCATTGAGTGTTGCTTGCAGAACACACTCTGTGATTGGATCAGAGGCCAGTCATATGACTTTGACCAACCAGATAAAATGTTGTTGTACCGATACTGCTGCATGAATAAATCTTTTCTATCTTGCTGTGCCTTTTGAAGAACTAGTTTAGGGTTTACTACTACCAGATAAGTTTTTACTGCTAACAGTATAGAATCTCCATTCACCCAGTTGTGTATACGACAGTCCTGACGATCCTTTTGTTGTTACAATCTAAACTGAAATTTTCATTTTCAGATTTTTCCCAGTCATCTTTGCAGGACAGCACATGAAAGAGCATGACTCCACCCCTTCTGGAGGCAGGAAACATAGCAGTGTGCTGATGGCGAGATCCCGATCTGCCCCCGTCTTTCAGAAAATTCAACATGAGAGGAATTCTCATGGACACCCTCCTGTCCTGATACCAAAGTAAAAAACCTTCCACATTTTCTCATAATCTGCTAACATTCTATGAGGAAGTGTTGTGGAAAAACCCACTATACGATTTTGCGCTAATAAGCGTCCATTTCGTCTAATGGTATAATGCATCTTGCCTATCACTCTATTTCCCGCATATCCCCAAGTAAACAGACATGACCACAGCTTACGTCCTCATCTCAGCATGACTGCCTCCACTGAGCACCGCACTTGGTTTTTTATTCGTCCACTACAAAAGCAATGACAAACAGGAAGTCATGGCCCCAACAGCCAATCGCTTCCTCCATGGGAAATGTTCTCACAGGATATGACCTCACAGGATATGAATATCAACACAGGAAATCCTTCCAACAGGATGAGTTTATACAACAACCAATGAATAATGACTAGGGGAGTCTTATGGGCGGGGCAGCGTGTACGATCTCCCGCCCCCTGTCTCTATAAGCTATCTTCAGCTACACAAAGGAAGCTTGTGATCATGAACGTTGTTCCCGACCACAACAATTCAAAGACTCCCGTTTTTACCGTTTTTTATGAATCCTTATTCTGCTTTGTTCAGAGAACAAAGCATACCCGGACTATACTACCGTCTAGTGTGGATGGGACATCTGCAGGTGCACGCCATGGCCCCCCCAAATATGTTGATCAGGCACACAGGGGTGACACGAGCGCACATCCGCTAAACCGATAATGTCTTTGCAGAGCGAACACATCTCCCCCAGACGATCGTTCTGTGCATCGCGCAGGGGCCCCTCACTGACGGACATATCCCCACTCTGCAAACACTTCTCTACATCCCCAAGGAGCTTTTCACTACCAAACAGATCTCAACCAGCGGCAGACTGCCCCAGTCAGCTCTTTAGAGCGGGTTACGGGAGAACTAACACTGGGAGACACTGTGACAATTCATATTAAAATACATCTTCATAAGATTTCCACAACAGAAGTGATCAGCCATCTAGATATGGGGAGGCCTGTGTATGTGGTGTATCTGGAATTTGCAAAAGCATTTGATACAGTCCCGCATAAAACGCTTAATTTACAAGCTGAGTTCCGCAGGCTTGAACCAAGAGGTTTGTGCTTGGGTCAAAAACTGAGGGACGGGTCCAAAGGGTAGTGATAAAAAAACATGACTGGTCTGGAGTGGTGAGTTGGGGTACCCCAAGGTTCTGTCTTGGGACCAGTTCTATTCAACATATTCATAAATGATATAGAGTATGGGATGACTAGTTCAGTCTCAGTCTTTGCAGATGACACAAAGATAAGCGGGGTAATAAACCTCACATCAGGACATAGAAATTTTGCAGGGTAGTGATAAAAAAAGCCAAATTTTTTTGTATAATGTGAAAGATGAAGTTACGCTGAGTAAATAGATACCCAACATGTCACGTTTTAAAATTGCACGCCAATCTTCGGTACTTAAAAATCACCATAGGCGACGCTTAAATTTTTTTTACAGGTTACCAGTTTAGAGTTACAGAGGAGGTCTAGTGCTAGAATTATTGCTCTCGCTCCAACGCATGCAGAGACACCTCACATGTGTGGTTTGAACGGGGTTTACATATGTGGGCGGGACTTACATGTACATTCGCTTCTGTGTGTGAGCTACCGGGGACAAGGGCGCTTTACATTTTTTTTTTCTATTTATTTCTTTTTTTCTTTACTTTTTTTTCTTTTTACACTTTTTACACTTTCTCTTTTAATTTTTTTTAATCACTTTTTTCCTATTACAAGGAATGTAAACATCCCTTGTAATAGGAATGGTGTGTGACAGGTCCTCTTTATGGAGAGATCCGGGGTCAATAAGACCCCACATCTCTCCTCCAGGCTGAAAAGCATTAGACAAAAAAAATTCATGATCCAATGCATTCCAGCCACTATCGCGGCATTGTTTACAAGCGTGGCCCGGACGTGACATCATAACATCGCGCCCGGCCCTACGACGGTCATAGAGATGACTGGTGACCATCTGGTCACTGGAAATCTCTACGATCGTCATCTGGTGGTGGCCGATTCTTTCTCCAGGTCCCCGATGGCACAGGAGAGCCTGGAGAAGCACCGGAGGGTGGCGGGAGGGGGGATGTCCCTTTTCATCACCTGTAAGAACGATCTAACGGCTGAACTGCCGTTATGATCATTCTTACGGTGCACAGAATCGCCGGCTGAAAAAGTATATCTGAATGATGTCTGTAGCTGCAGGCATCATTCAGATATTCCCACTGAAAGTCAAGGATGTCATATGACGACCTTGGGATGGAAGTGGTTAATTCCGAGGAACGGCTGCAAACACTAAATTGATTCTCTCTGGAGAAAAGATGCTTGAGAGGGGACATGATAGCGATCTACAAATATCTCAATGGGGATCCCACCATAGGAAATAAACTATTCAGTCCTAGGGAGTGAAAAAAGAACACGGGACCACACAATGAGACTGGAGGAGAAGTGGTTTACCCTAAACCGCTTAGGGGGTTCTTCACTGTTAGGGCAATAAGGATGTGGAACTCCCTCCCACAATTGGAGGTGGATGCAGGGAGTGTGGATATCTTTAAAAGACACTTAGATATGCATCTTAAAGGACACAACATACAGGGATATGGGAAATCAGCATAGACACTGATACATGCACCTACACAGGTTGAACTGGATGGACCATTGTCTTTTTTTCAGCCTTACCGACTGTCAGGTCACCTAGAGGCTAGAGATGCACTCTGTAGGAGTCAGAAGTGCACCGTTAGGTAGTGGACCCTAGGACTGACTGCTGCGGATTGAACCCTGGAAGGTTCAGGAAGCAGGTTTACTGGATCACTGACACAGATCCCACTGGGAGCTAGAGCATAGATTGCCCAGGGCGCAGAGTCTAAGAGCCAGCAGGTGTTCACCAGAGCCTCTAGTGGTAAGGATGGACTGCGCTGCAGTCTGGCTCCAGGTCGCGGCCCCCAGGGTCTCACAGCTCACGCTCACGGTAGACTACAGGAGAAGTGGAAGGAGGCAGCAGGCTGGAACAACAAGGAAAGTAAAGGACAAGCCAAGGTCGGGGCCACAAGCAGACAAGGACAACAGAGATCACGCCAAGGTTCAGGGTCACAGGCAAACAGGGATGGTCGGGGACACGCCAAAGGTCAGGGTCACGAGCAGACAGGAATAGTTAAGAACAGGCCAAAGTCGGTAACAGGAATCAGATGTAGGAAACACAGCAAGTACATAAAGAGGCTAACACACAGTGGTTGATCAGCACTGCTGGCTTGCAGTGCACAGGTTAATATAGGGTTCCCTGATAGGGCCTGGGGTGGGGCCATGCTTAGAGGAGAGGTTACAAAAGCAGTCAGGTGAGGGTCAGCTGGTCTCTAGAGATGAACACATGGAGACAGGTAAGCTGATCGACAAACTCTATTGCATAACCATGACACCGACTATGTAACTATGGCTCTGGTAACCCTTTTCCTGCTAGAAAAGAAGGATCTTGATTACCCAGTCCGAAAGCCCCTTGTCCTTCAGGTTTCTTTACCCCAGACACCAGGCAACCAATTTCAGAGTCTCTTTTTTGAGGGTCAAACACTGGACCCTGAAAGAGAAGATACTAACCGACAGGAAGCATCAAGGGAGGTTCCTCTGCAAGACGAAAATGACGGAAGAATCAAAGCTTTTGGGCAATTGAGAAGCCACCAAAATTAGCTCTTGAATTTCCTCAGGACTAGAGGAAACACAAACACTGACGGACTATACTGGGGACCGCCTATTATTAGTCTTTCTTGTTGTTTTGCCTGTAGTGTAGTTCATGCTCTCTCATGTACTGTCCTGCAAACAGAGTTACTGGTGTAAAGTCTAACTGTGATTTTCTCAACACTCGATGTCCAGAATAAGTAATCCAGAAAAACAGTTTTTCTATAAATAATTTCATGTGTAATGACTTGATGGTCGTTGGGCCAGTTTATAAATGTGAAAAGGGGATGTTAGAAAGTTACTCGGAGCATGCCAACATTCACCACTCACCTTTTAACATCTCATTGGTGTAGCCTTTGAGGTACTGAATCCTCCATTCATCACACAGCTGAGAACAATGCATCTTCTCTGACACCCCATTCTCTGTTACCAGCACCATTGGATTTCCATACTGGGTCTAAGAAAAGTATAGGCATTAGAACAGAATGGAGTTACCTAATGATGTCAAGCAAAAATCAGTTATGATTGTGCCTTTGTCACTGAATTGTGCTTATCCCCAGCCAGTGTTAGACATTAAGCCTAATCCTCCCACTGAGAAATGGAGAGGAAATTAAGTCGGTGTTTAGTGAAAAGTCGCACCTCTATGACGAAACGCGTCAAGCTGACTCTCTAACAGCACTTCCGACCAGGAGAGTGGAACGCATGCTATGTGCTGACAAGATACCACGTCTCCACAACCACACAGGCCGAGTTTTTTTTTATTAGTGACGCTAGTCCTGCCAATATCAGTTTTTTTAACATTTTGTAAGCTGTTTCAACCAATAAAACCTAAGGATTTTACTCTACGAGGAGCTCTCTCTTTTTTTTATTACGTGCTGTCACATGGCTTACCCCTTAAGTCCCGGAGCCATAATTGGAGGACAAACACCACAGAGGAGATACCGGAAGCAACCAGAGGTTATAGCATTGGGTTTGGTCCCCAGTAAATGACCTACAAGCAGGTATGACTCGGTTTTGCTGTAAGGCAAAGGAGTCCAACCCATCTGGTGAGTTTGGAAATGTTATATCACCCCCAGGAGGAGGACCACCAATTCCATTGGGACACGGAGCACTATAGCACTTTTCTGCACAAAGAAAAGTACTATTTTGTACTTGTATCACATTATACACTTTAAATAATTGTAATATTGCCACCTTTAATTAAGTATCGTTGTTAATAACTCATTGATTATTTAACTTATAATGGTCATTTAATTATGCCATCATGGATCTATCATGTTGATATTTAGCCACATGTTGTATCCAATCATCCTAGGTTTATATCACGTATAAATATATCAGTTTGGCACATATATTAGTATTAAGGAAGAGCAGACGCTATTCATTTTTCTATTCATATTTTTCTTGCCCCACCAGTGGGGTTAATACTAGACGTCAGCGGCTCAAACATATTTTTCATCCAACTACCAAGGTGCGAGTGTCCTTCTATATGGTTTAGTGAGAACTGTTTACCTCCAGGAAGTTACCTTGACAAAATTAAGCAGCCTCCGGAAACCCCACGGGACAGAGTATAGCCATTTTGACTCTGGCTCAGGCCATTTGGGGTCCACCAGCTCTCTCAGGTCTCTGTCGGTGAAGTAGCTGGGCCCCTGAGCAGATGGGAAGTTCCTGTTTGTGATGTATCTGGTGGTGAAGTGGCCAACCCCAAGAAAGTCACTTGTGCCTTTAATGAAACCTTTCTCTTGAGAGCTGAAGGTCGGGAGTCTGGACATTCCTAAACCCTGCTGAGCGCTCTTCTGGCCTTAAAGCAGAAGACAATTTACACATTACTGAGGCTGAGACATAAGAATGCACATGTTTCTTTTAAAAGAACCTTTTGAAATGCTATAGGACAGCCACTGCTGTAGGCTAAGGTTACAATATTTATCTTATTTGCAGAAAATAATCTAAGCCTATGGTGGTCACTTAAAAGGGGTTGTAAACCCTCAGGGTTTTTCACATTAATGCATTCTATGCTTCGGGTGCCCCCTTGGAAAGGGGCTCTCCGAGGGGGCACTCGAGAGGAGGAGGAGCCAGGAGCAGGGGGACCCTAGAAGAGGAGGATCAGAGCCACTGTGCAAAACCCTTGCACAGAGGAGGTAAGTATAGCATGTTTGTTATTTAAAAAATTAAAAAAACCTTTACAATCACTTTAATATAATTCATTCTCCGAAACTAACAGATAGACTAGTAATATCTTTAGTACTACTGGGTAGACATGTGCAATTTGTTTGGTTCCGAATTCGTTTTTTAATGAATTTTGACAAATTAGTTAATTCCGAAATTTCCGAATTTTTCAATTTCCGAAATGCGAAATTTCGGAAATTAAAAATTTCGGAAACTGTAAAATTTTGGAAATTGGAAAATTTCGGAAATTTGGAAATTTGAAAATTCGGAATTTGGAAATTGGAAAATATGGAAATTTGAAATTCGGAAATTTAAAATTTGGGAAATTGGAAGATTCGGAAATTGGAAAAGTCGGAAGTTCGGAAATTGGAAATTGGAAAATTCGGAAATTTGCAAATTGGAAAATTTGGAAGTTCGGAAATTTGGAAATTTGAAAAAATGGAAATTTGAAAATTCGGAAATTTGAAAAAATGGAAATGGAAAAATTCGGAAATTTGAAAATTCGGAAATTCGGGAATTCGAAAATCCAAGTTTTTGAATTTTCGAATTTCAAAAAAAAGCAAAATAACGAATGAAGCGAAAACAAACAATTTTTTTGTCAGTGCACATGTCTACTACTGAGCCCCCAGAAAAAGCCATTCTTTATTGGGAAAGTGGTAGATTTAGATGTAAATACTTACCTGCTATGTGCAATGCAATGCGACTTCATGGTCGCGACTCGCGAAACATGTTGAGTGGAACATATGAGCAGAAACATTCAAAGCGACATATGAGGGCAAGTGGTACACCCAATTCTGAGGATTTATATACAGTGGGGACAGAAAGTATTCAGACCCCCTTACATTTTTCACTATTTGTTATATTGCAGCCATTTGCTAAAATCATTTAAGTTCATTTTTTTCCTCATTAATGTACACACAGCACCCCATATTGTACACACAGCACCCCATATTGTACACACAGCACCCCATATTGACAGAAAAACACAGAATCGTTGACATTTTTACAAATTTATTAAAAAAGAAAAACTGAAATATCACATGGTCCTAAGTATTCAGACCCTTTGCTCAGTATTTAGTAGAAGCTCCTTTTCATCTAATACAGCAATGAGTCTTTTTGGGAAAGATGCAACAAGTTTTTCACACCTGGATTTGGGGATCCTCTGCCATTCCTCCTTGCAGATCCTCTCCAGTCCTGTCAGGTTGGATGGTAGACGTTGGTGGACAGCCATTTTTAGGTCTTTCCAGAGATGCTCAATTGGGTTTAAGTCAGGGCTCTGGCTGGGCCATTCAAGAACAATCACGGAGTTGTTATGAAGCCACTCCTTCGTTATTTTAGCTGTGTGCTTAGGGTCATTGTCTTGTTGGAAGGTAAACCTTCGGCCCAGTCTGAGGTCCTGAGCACTCTGGAGAAGGTTTTCATCCAGGATATCCCTGTACTTGGCCGCATTCATCTTTCCCTCGATTGCAACCAGTCGTCCTGTCCCTGCAGCTGAAAAACACCCCCACAGCATGATGCTGCCACCACCATGCTTCACTGTTGGGACTGTATTGGACAGGTGATGAGCAGTACCTGGTTTTCTCCACACATACCTCTTAGAATTAAGGCCAAAAAGTTCTATCTTGGTCTCATCAGACCAGAGAATCTTATTTCTCACCATCTTAGAGTCCTTCAGGTGTTTTTTAGCAAACTCCATGCGGGCTTTCATGTGTCTTGCACTGAGGAGAGGCTTCCGTTGGGCCACTCTGCCATAAAGCCCCGACTGGTGGAGGGATGCAGTGATGGTTGACTCTCTACAACTTTCTCCCATCTCCCGACTGCATCTCTGGAGCTCAGCCACAGTGATCTTTGGGTTCTTCTTTACCTCTCTCACCAAGGCTCTTCTCTGGTGGCTCAGTTTG
The DNA here is from genome assembly GCA_037952925.1 of Lithobates clamitans. Taxonomy (NCBI): domain Eukaryota; kingdom Metazoa; phylum Chordata; class Amphibia; order Anura; family Ranidae; genus Lithobates; species Lithobates clamitans. The sequence continues at coordinate 2,486,271 of JBBGZY010001348.1, forward strand.
GCCGGACGGCCAGCTTTAGGAAGGGTTCTGGTCGTCCCAAACGTCTTCCATTTAAGGATTATGGAGGCCACTGTGCTCTTAGGAACCTTAAGTGCAGCAGACATTTTTTGTAACCTTGGCCAGATCTGTGCCTTGCCACAATTCTGACTCTGAGCTCTTCAGGCAGTTCCTTTGACCTCATGATTCTCATTTGCTCTGACATGCACTGTTAGCTGTAAGGTCTTATATAGACAGGTGTGTGGCTTTCCTAATCAAGTCCAATCAGTATAATCAAACACAGCTGGACTCAAATGAAGGTGTAGAACCATCTTAAGGATGATCAGAAGAAATGGACAGCACCTGAGTTAAATATATGAGTGTCACAGCAAAGGGTCCTATCTCTCCACAGTTACTCAGCTGTTGATGATATCTTGCTTGTCAGTCCTGCCTACTTAAGCCGTCCAGTCCAGAGGCTGTCTGCCTTCGCCTTGGTCAACATCACAGAGACATTCGCCTGCGGTTCTGTTTAAAGACTTGCTATGCTGACATCCCTTCTGGCTCCAGATCCTGCTTGCTGTTCCACTACATTGATCCCTGACTTCTGGCTTGGCTGTCTATCCATTCCGGTTACTGAACTCTGGCTATGTTTTGACTATGTTTGTTCTTTTTACTTTTATTAAACAAGTGTGATTTAACTGTACTTCTGTATCGGTCTGATTTCATGGTTTCTGACATGCTCTTACAGACACTTAAATAAATGAGTATGAAACCGCTACTGCTAAGAACTAGATCAGGATATCTCAACTGGGGTTCAGTTAAACCCTAGGGTTCCGCTGTGATCCACTGTTGCAGTGAAATTATTTACACTCAACAGTGGATTCAATGCCCTGCTTGACTGTCTTGCTGAGTACATCCAGACAGGTTAATATTCTCCATCGGTACTGTTAGATTTTTTTGGTTCCTACGTCACCAAACCGCGGCATGGGCTAAGAGGAGCTGGTACAGCTGGCAGCGTGGGACGGAAGGACTTCTCCTGGTTAGATAAGTAACTTCTCTAAAATACGCCCCTTCTGAGCCAATGACACCACAAAGCTCCTAGTCCACTCCCTGCCCAACTACTGCAACTCCCTCCTCACTGACTTACCTTTACATAGACTATCCCCCCTTCAGTCCGTCATGAATGCTGCTGCCAGCATTAACCACTGCTCAGCGTCTGCCACCCCTCTCTTCCAATCCCTCCATTGGCTTCTGCTCACCCAACAAATTAAATTCAAAATACTAACAATTACTTACAAAGCCATTCACACCTCTGCTCCCAGCTACATCACTAACCTACTCTCAAAATACCAACCTAATCATTCTCTTTGTTCCTCCAAAGACCTCCTGCTCTTTAGCTCCCTCGTCACCTCCTCCCATGCTCACCTCCAGGACTTCTCCTGAGCCTCTCCCACCCTCTGGAACTCCCTACCCCAATCTGTCCGACTATCTCCAACTCTGTTCACTTTTAGAAGACCCCCGAAAACCCTCCTCTTCAGGAGAAGCCTATCCTGCCTCCACCTAACAATTGTACATCTATTTTCTCCATCAGCTCCTCCCCCCACAGTTATTACCTTTTTGTATCTCTTGACCCTCCCTCTTAGATTGTAAGTTCTAACAAGCATGGCCTTGAGACCCGTTTCCTGATTGGCCAAAAGGAGAAGTGACCCTATTGGCCTAGTAGGAGGAGGGAGGAGACGCACGGCTGTCATGAGGAGACGCAGAAGAAGCTGTCGCCCGGAGGGAAGCGCTGCCTGTGCTATAGATAATGGGCCGACCGACCTGGGATGGGGTTGCGATTGACCAGACCGACTGACCCACAGGCTCACCAGCCACCGCTGCTTATAGATATATTCTGCTAAATGCAGATTGACCCGAAATATTCACTTAAAGATGCTAAAAGTCTAAAGTTTTCTCCCGTTACTGATACCATGCCTTGTTCTGTCCTCTGTCTGTGTGGAGGCGGCCATTTTTCTTAGGGCAGGGTTTTGCTATGTCATGTCAGAGCCTCCAGCAAGGAGAACAGTGAGAATTCCAGGAGTGCCTGTGCACCCTCATATACTAGGAAATACACTTCATTTTCAGGAGGAATTCAAGACAACAGAAACATTTGTTCTAGTACTGTTTAGACACAACAAACATTTCTAGATGTTCCCAATTACATAGAAAGTCTTTTATTTTTGACCTCCGGTCCATTTTTAAGCAGGAATGCTCTCACTTACCTATATATTCTTTCATGATCTGTGGGTAGTCTCCATTGAAAAGAGGATTGGCAAACCATCCAAAATTAAACTGAACAAATCTCTCCGCAGCTTCAATATCCTTCTGACTGGAGATGTCCACGGGTTCACCCCATTCTGTGGTCAGGGAAATTCCAACCATTCCTAAAGAGGAGAGAGAAATTCACACGCACTTTGTACTCCTCAACAGTAGAGCGTTGGAAGAAACTACATCTGTATTAGTAAAATACGGCAAGATGATGAAGTTTCACAATTCTGTGTACAGTGTCAAAAATAATGATTTGATCCCCTAGAGATTTCGTAACTTCGCCCACCTACAAAGAAATGAAGGATCTATAATTTTTATCATTGGTGTATTTTTTAATGATAGAGACAGAATATCAAACAAATATCTAGAAAAAACACATAATACAAATGTTATAAACTGAGTTAAGTGAGTAAAATAAGCATTTCATCCCCAAGCAAAACATGACTTAGTACTTGGTGGAGAAACCCTTTTTGGCGAGTACAGAGGTCAGACGTTTCTTGTAGTTGGTGACCAGGTTTGCACACATCTCAGGAGGGATTTTGGTCCATTCTTCTTCAGAGATCTTCTCTAAATCCTTAAGGTTGATTGGAAACTCGAAGTTTCAGCTCCCTCCATAATTATACCACATAAGTAGATACCATACCTGGCCAATACCCCTGGAAGCTGGAAATCACAGAAGTAGACACCGCTACTACACTGCTACTACAGTGACCTCCACTAGCTTCCAGGTCCGGTGCTCAGCGGCCAACCTGATGCATTGCGAACACAGGAGGTCAACTGCTCAGTAAGGGCGCCATTCAGACATTGCTCTGCATTTTCTGAATGAATGCAAAGTGTACTCTGATTAGAGATTGAGATCGTGACATAACCACCCCTCCTCTCTGCCTCGCACAATCAGAGAATGCTTTGCATGCATTCAGAAAATGCACAGCATTCTCTGAATGGCACTCTTGCTGAGCAGTTGACCTCCTGCGTTCAGTAAGCAGGAGTACGGCCACTTGCACGGGACCCGGAAGCTAGTGGAGATCACAGTAGTAGCAGTGTAGTAGCGGTGTCTACTTCAGTGATTTACTACTTCCAGGGGCATGTTGTTTTTTTTTTTTTATTTTGTGCTAAAAAAAATGTCATAGTTTGTTTTAAAATTTTAAAAACAGGTAATTTTTCTCCTTCATTGATGTGCACTGATAGGCTGCACTGATGGTTGGCACTATTGGGCGGCACTGATAGGTGGCACTAATGATCACTGATGGGTGGCACTGATGGGCACAGGCAGGCACTGATTGGCAGCACTGATCTGTGGCACTGATGATTGGGCACTGATTGGCAGCACCGGTGGGCATTGTGGGGCACTGGTGGATACTGGTAGGTGGAACTGGTGGATACTGGTAGGTGGCACTTGTGGGCACAGATGAGGCAGCTGCAGCTCTCTGTGTGAGGGACCGATATCCCTCTGACAGAAGTCCATGATCGAGGGGAAAAAAAAGATTACCGATCTTCTGTATACATCACGTGATCAGCTGTCATTGGCTGACGGCTGATCACGTGGTAAGGGGCCGGGACCGTTGTCACATTGATTGTGCTCTCAACCAAACTGTCAAACCATCCAATGGCTGGTGCCATAACTGATCACATGTGCAGCACCATGGCAGTTGAAGATCAAACAAGAGGCTAAGGCCGGCCATACATGGAGAAAATTTCCTTCCTGCAACCACGGGTTTCAGGAAAGAAATTTGCTCGATTCCGCCATCAACACAGACAGGTTTGATGTGGGAATCCCTCCTGCCGGCCATTGGCTTCTCCCGGTGGGGGGAAGCCGCCCCCCCGCGCTGGGTAAAGAAAGTGATCTTCGCTAGAGACTATAGCAGCCGCTAGCGATAATCGCAAGAGAATCCGGCAGGCTGGTTGTACTCATCGTACATTCAGCCTGCCCATTAACGGTTCAAATCTCGTCCGGTTCCTGATGAACCGGCTAAGATTCGAACCGTGGATGGCCGGCCTAAGATGGCTGAAAAACGGTAAGGGGGGTTTAGTTACACTTTTTAAAATCAAGACATTTGTAGCCATGTCAGGATGGATGATTATGTAACTTGCCGGTAGCCAGGGACCGGACGTGTATACAAAAATCAGAAAGGTGAGCCCTGTGTCTGCTCAAGTCTTCATAGCATTCATTCATCAAATTCAGTTTATGAATAATTTATGGTTTTCAGTCTGAAATTTACACTTGTGAAATAATTTCTTGGTTGATAAAATGAATCCATTTTACTGTGACAATATTTGTGCAAATGTGAACATATTTACTGAGGACACGAAGGTCATACCTTTCTGCTTGCCCCGCCAGTATTTGTTATAGCTGTGCCACGTCCTGGCATGTGCCTGCAACATATAGAAAACATCATGTCACAGGTGTGTTGTTGGCTGCTGTGTAAAAACTGGTTAGTGGATTGAGGTGTACTTATATGCGGTAGTGGTTGGTGGTATGTGTGCTGGTTGGTCTTGGGTCAACCCCACATATACCCCCCCGACCGACCGGGGTACCAGCTCCACACTTACCCCATTTATGTCATGGGCAATGCTTCCCCCAGGGCGACGGCTTCCCATGTGTGTGTTTGCCATGCGTCTCCTCTCTCCTCCTCCTAGGCCAATAGGATCGCATCTCCTTTCAGCCAATCGGGAAACGGGTCTTAAGCCCCGCTTCCTGATTGGCCGGGAGGAGAATCAGTGTGACAATGGCGAATATTCATTCACTATTGTCACACAAGTGGGTGTGCTGGGGGGCGCATTGCTCTGCGCCCCGAGCCCACCCTTTTTGGAAGCCTATTGGAGCCTATTAGAGCCTCAGGCAAAAAAGAAAGAAAACCCATTGGAATCCATGCGTTCGGCGCCCTGCATGTAAATTAGGGGGCTGGACACATTGATGGGGGGCGGTGCCCCTGCATTACGGGCCGCCACTGCTTACATGTAAATCTGACCTCCAGGTATGATGTGTATTGTATCGTTCTATTGGTCCAGCTTTGTACAATGTACGTCTGTATATCTCATACCTGAGGGCAGGGGCGGACTGACAACTCATGGGGCCTCCGGGCAATCAGAGATTATGGGACCACACAGTATACACACACAGTATACAATCACACAGTATACACAGGCATGTTTCTATTGGCTGAGAAGGTACTGGAGAGGTGGGGCAGCTATAATCTCGGGATTTTTAGACCAAAAGGATGTTGGTAAGGGACATTTCAGAAACAGATGTAAAAAAACACAGATCTTTACATACTGTCCCTGGTTTTACTGAGGCTCGCAACCCTGATGGGGCCCCCTAGTTACAATGACGGCGCCTGCACCTGATCCGATGGATGGATCGGCCTCAGGGGGGCGCCGACATCGCGGGCTCCCTGGACAGGTAAGTGTCCTTATTAAAAGTCAGCAGCTACAGTGTTTGAAGCTGCTGACTTTTGAAAAGAAAAAAAACTTTTTTGAGGGTGGAACTCCACTTTAAAACAATATCAATGACATGGTATTGATCAGAGCTATTTTATCTAAGGGAAGTTCCCAAAACATGGCCCGTTGGGGGGTACTTGCACTGCTGTCTTAATAGCTTCATGGGCCCCTTGGCAAAGTAATGCAGTGGGGCCCTTACCAGACTGCCCCAATTTACGCACCTACTTTCAAGAAAAAGTGTAAATAGTTGATAGAATTAAACATATATTTATTAGTACCTTCAATAAAATCAATTTTAGACAATTAAACATGCCATAAGTGAAAGACTAATCAACACAAAGGGCACAGTACAGGAGGGGGGAGGCAGAAGGGCACAGTACAGGGGGGGAAGGCAGAAGGGCACAATACTGGGATCAGGAGGGCACAGTACAGGTTCCAAGAAGCTGCACAGAACACTGCCATCCAAGGACAGCTTAATAAAAATCGTGACTGTCCCATCAAATCTGGGACAGTTTGCAAGTATGATGTAATGCAAGATTTTCATGGGGCCCCCGTGCACCTTGGGCCCCTGGGCAGTGCCCAGGGGTGCCCATGCATTAAGACAGCCCTGGGTACTTGAGAACTGAGGTTGAGAACCACTGGTCTAGGGTCCTGAATTCATCAAGACCAGAGCAGGGTCCATACTCTGGACATGAGGACACTGAGGGACAGACCATTGCTAGATCGTCGGCAACCACCACCTGCCGGGGGGGGGGGGAGCGGAGGATCAGGTAAGTAAAACTGTTTCTTCTCTCCTCTGTGGGCACAGCCCCACTGCAAGGGATCTTTTTTATTTTGGGGGTTGGGGGGGGGTTACATCTGGACTATAAAGTACACATGGGGGGATATGCATTATATAGAGAAAAATACACTCTGTAATATTCCTAATGTCTAGCAGCCCCACTGTCCACAATTATAGTAAGTGTATCTATACCCAATTTCCAAAATGAATGAATTTTTTTTTTGTATAATTTTACTTGTGAGAAATCTGGCATCAGCTGTTGGTTCATCATAACCCTTCAGTGATCAGTGATGAGGTTTTACTGTCTGCAGTATTTACTCACCTTGATAAGGTGGTGTGCCGCCTTGTATGCTCCAGTCCCTCTTAGCTTTAGGCCCGGTGCATGTTCTCCCGTCTCATAGCCTTCAACTGCCACAGACTGTTTATGGGAAAAAAGAGGGTTTTTATTATAATCTTTATTAGAAGCCAATATGGAAAGCAACCCACTCAAGAAAAACATGTCAATCTAGCAGGGTCCCCAGTTTGTCTATATACTGTCATAGCTAGACATTGCTGATACAGTAGTTCTTTTTTTACGCGCATAAAGTAGTGGTGCTCGTCCACTCATCAGGTGTATATAAGGGCCTTTTTTGAGGTTTTTTGATTGAGTACGGTAAGGCACTTATAAAGTTTTAATCAATGAATGTCTTTGTTATTCTGGATGATCTCCCAATTGAAGACAACCCAAAAAAGGCCATTGGTAGAGCTCTTTTCCAAGCCCGTAAACTTATCCTTCAACATTGGAAGGCAACTGATCCTCCTAAGTTACGGGAGTGGATAGCTCAGATGGGAGACACATTACGATTAGAAAAGTATATATTTCAAAACAGGGGCAGGCCAGGAAAATTTGACCTGTTATGGGCTCCTTGGTTGAATACCCCAGGACTATCCCCGCTAGAATTGGTAATGGACAGATTGCTTTTTTAAAACATGTGATAATGGGTCACGAGAGAACTGTATATTTGTATGAAGACAGATAATTGTACAGGTTTGCCTAGGTGAAAAATGTTGAGGCCTAGTTGGCCATATACCGTATATACTTGAGTATAAGCCAAGTTTTTCAGCACATTTTTTGTGCTGAAAGTGCCCCTCTCGGCTTATACTCGAGTCAAGCACTTTTCTGGTGCAAAGAATGACATTTTCCGAACCCACTTTGGGGCCCCAAATTTGGTGTGCAAACCCAGTGGAACTAGCACTACAACATATCCTAGCACCAAGTGACTCCGAGATAAGGGGCCCCAAAGTCGGTTCAGAAAATGTCATTCTCTGCTGCAGAAAAGTGCTTGACATTTTCCAAACCAAATTTGGGGCCCCGTATTTCGGGGCCACTTGGTGCTAGGAACCCCAGCTTTGGATGTGTTGTAGTGCTAGTTCCACTGGGTTTGCACACCAAATTGGGGGCCCCAAAGTCGGTCAACTGTGTCCATCTGCAGCAATGTCATTTCGGGACCCTTTGGGTCCAGAGACCCCAAATTTTGGCTGCAGCTAGAGGGCATCTAGGAACTCTTAACTACCGAGTTTGAAGTTTGGGGGACCTGTGGCTTCAAATGGGCACAGTGAGGCTGCAAATGGGCACAGTGAGGCTGAAAATGGACATTGTTGACCCTCTTTTCCACTTACAGTAGCTGCACATTTCTCACCCTAGGCTTATACTCGAGTCAATAAGTTTTCCCAGTTTTTTGTGGTAAAATTAGGTGCCTCGGCTTATATTCGGGTCGACTTATATTCGAGTATATACGGTACCTACTGAATGTCAGGTTGTGGTATATAAGAAAACCTAATTCTTTTATTCTCCAATGTCACGCTGGAATGACTAATTCTTTGAACTTGTATGTTATACCAATAAAAATCCTTTTTGAGAAAAAAATGAATGTCTTTGTTCCTATTGGAGATTGACTCCTTTGTCCCCGTGACCACTGTCAAAGCTAGAGTCAGCGCTAAAGATTATTGTTTTTCCCTTTCTTAATTGAAACTTGGAGACCACCATTGCTGACCTGTGAATAAATTAATACAGAACATGTGTGGGACTTTTCAGGTGCTACTTAGAATAATCAAACATTATATATATAGTAAGAAAGCATATAATTTATCACTGTAAAATGTCTAACAAAAGCCACATGTGTAGTTCCATTTAGGTATTGGTAAAACAATCCAATAGGCCCAGCCTACAATAGGTATACCCCAATAACATATTGTCAGAACGCAATATCTCTTCTGACTGAGCCACCTGAGATGCTGGACAGCTGCCTGGACAATTCCTGGCACAATCTTGCCTTGAACTCTTTGCTCCTCCAATGAACTTCCTATTGAAGCCATGCCTTTGCCAGATTATTGTGCTCTCTCTCCAGTCAATTTCTTACTCTTTTCACTCCTGGTGCCATCCATACCTTCACTACCGCTCATTAAAGACCTTTGGCTTGTTTGATTAAATTTCTGCTTGATCCCAACCTGCAAACACTTGTTACCTACCTTTGGTTTGTTTACTGACTACACTTCTGCTTGATCCCTACCTACAACTTTTTACTGGACCCCGACTTTCTCACTTACTGGTGGGGCGATCCTGAGGACCGCGACCTGGTGCTAACACACAGCAAAACCCACCTCCACCACGGGAGCTCTGGTGAATACCAATTAATGGTTAGACCCCGCACCTCTGGTGAGCCCGCATCATCCACCAGGGTGACCTGCTTGTATACCTATCCTGGTCGGTGGGAGCCTCTCTACTGCTATAGCCTGTGGTCTCCAAGCCTGACCAATGGCCATGATACATACCTAATCAACATATAATGTAATGTAATAATGTTTGAAAACTTGCTGTACATATATATTGTATCATCCTTAGAAGACTGAGGGATACTTATTCTTCAACGCGTTTTACCAGCATTATCACCATCTTCTCCTATCTGTGGAGATGCCTGCCGTTACACACACATGAACTTTAATAGCATCCCAGTCTTAGTCCGTAGGGTTCAATGCTGAGTTGGTCCACCCTTTGCAGCTATAACAGCTTCAACTCTTCTGGGGAGGCTGTCCACAAGGTTTAGGAGTGTGTCTATGGGAATGTTTGACCATTCTTCCAGAAGAACATTTGTGAGATCAGGCACTGAAGGCCTCCACTCTAATTCATCCCAAAGGTGTTCTATCGGGTTGAGGTCAGGACTCTGTGCTCAGGCCAGTCAAGTTTCTCCACCCCAAACTCGCTCATCCATGTCTTTATGGACCTTGTTTTTTGCACTGGTCCAAATCATTTGATGGAGGGGGGATTATGGTGTGGGGTCGTTTTTCAGGGGTTGGGCTTGGCCCCTTAGTTCCAGTGAAGGGAACTCTTAAGGCGTCAGCATACCAAGACATTTTGGACAATTTTATTGTCCCAACTTTGGGGATGGCCCCTTCCTGTTTCAACATGACTGCACACCAGTGCACAAAGCAAGGTCCATAAAGACATGGATGAGCGAGTTTGGGGTGGAGGAACTTGACTGTCCTCCACAGAGTCCTGACCTCAACCCGATAGAACACCTTTAGGATGAATTAGAGTGGAGACTGCAAGCCAGGCCTCCTCGCCCAACATCAGTGCCTGACCTCACAAATGCGTTTCTGGAAGAATGGTCAAACATTCCCATAGACACACTCCTAAACCTTGTGGACGGCCTTCCCAGAAGAGTTGAAGCTGTTATAGCTGCAAAGGGTGGGCCAACTCAATACTGAACCCTACGGACTAAGACTGGGATGCCATTAAAGTTCATGTGCGTGCAAAGGAAGGTTCCCCAATACTTTTGGTAAGATAGTGTATATATCTGTAAGTGGTGATGAACTGTGCAATTAAATATATTATATTAAATTTGGTTATAATGCTGGTGAAACGCTTTGAGTAAGCAGCCCCTCATTCTTCTAACAAGGATGATACAATATACTTGTACAGCAAGTTTGCCAACATTATAATTACAGTACATTAAGCTGTATGTTAATTATGTATGCTATTGGGGCATGCCTATTGTAGGTTGGATCTTATTGGATTGTGATACTAATGCTTAATAGGCACTACACATGTGATTTTAATATTAAATGGTACAATTACGGTACTTAGTGTATATACTGTATAATATCTGAATATCTCAAGTAGCACATGCAAAGTCCCCAAAATTTACTTTATTACTTAGCCATTTTTTGTAGTTGCCATTGCTCACTTGCCATTCTAGAGAATATTATTATTAATTGATTATATTATAAATTTTAATTACAATACAGGATTTATATAGCGCCAACAGCTTGAACATTGCTTTATAGTATAATGGGAGACAGTACGATTACAATACAGTTCAATACAGAAGGAATAGGAGGGCCCTGCTCATCCTAACCCATATACCTCCCAACATTTTGAGATGGGAATGAGGGATATCTACTAGCAAATGTATGTAGGCATAGGACACACCCCCTGCCACACCCCCTTAAAGGAGAAATAACCCCCCAAAAAAGGTTAATTAAATCCACAAGTGCTTTTTTTTACCACTACTATTCCTTTATATTGGCTTTTAAAATGTACAAATGCAGCAATTTAGAAATTGGATGAAAGGTTTAGCACCGGGAAACGCTTTTTGATAGATAAAAAGTGCATTTTATATACATTTATACAGATCAGACCAAAATGAGGGACAAATGAGGATGATTGAGGGACAGAGGGACATTGTTCCAAATCAGGGACAGTCCCGCGAAATCAGGGACTGTTGGGAGGTATGCCAAACCCCTTGGAGCCTAATGCCTTGTACACACGACCGGTTTTCACGTTGGAATAAACTCTGAAGGTTTTTCCGACGGTGTTCCGACAGAATTCCGCTCAGGCTGTCTTGCATACACGCGGTCACACCAAATTCTGACCGCCCAGAAAGCGGTGACGTACGACGGGACTAGAAAACGGAAGCCAATAGCTTCCGTCTCGTACTTGCTTCAGAGCATGCGTCGTTTTTGGTACGTCGGAACAGCATACAGACGAGCGGTTTTCCTGATAGGAATTGGTTCCGTTGGAAATATTTAGAACATGTTCCATTTCTAGGTCCGTCAGAATTTGACGTAAGAAGTTCGATGAGGCACACACACGATCGGAATATACGATGAAAATCTTCCGTCTGACTTTTTCTGTCGGACATTCCGCTCGTGTGTACGCTGCATAAGCCTTTTTCTGACACTTGTTGCTTAAAAGTTCAAATCAGTATTTTTTACTAGAAAATTACCTAGAACCTCCAAACATTATATATATATATTTTTTTTTAGCGGAGACCCTAGAGAATAAAATGGCGGCCATTGCAATATTTTATGTCACACTGTATTTGCGCAGCGGTCTTTCAAACGCAATTTGTTTTGAAGAAATACACTTTTATGAATTAAAAAAAAAGTAATGTTAGCCCAATTTTTTTTTTTGTATAATGTGAAAGATGCTGTTACACCGAGTAAATAGATACCTAATATGTCACACTTTAAAATTGCGCACGCTCTTGGAATGGCGACAAACTACGGTACTTAAAAATCTCCATAGGTGACGCTTTAAATTTTTTTTAATGGTTACCAGTTTAGAGTTACAGAGGAGGCCTAGCGCTAGAATTATTGCTCTCGCTCTAACAATCACGGCGATACCTCACATGTGTGGTTTGAACACTGTTTACATTAGCGGGCGTGACTTACGTATGCGTTCGCTTCTGTGCGTGAGCTCGGCGGGACGGGGTGCCTAAACTAAACTAAATACGATTTTTTTTTTTACACTATCCCTTTTGATCACTTTTATTGCTGTCACAAGGAATGTAATCATCATCCCTTGTGACAGTAATAGGCAGTGACAGGTCCTCTTTATGAGATCTGGGCTCTATAAGACCCCAAATCCTTCCTTTACACTTAAAAGCATTCAAAACGCCAAGTTTGGCTGTTTTGAATACTGTAATTTTTTTCAAATCTGGCACCTTTAAGGCTGACCATACACGGGTCAAATTTCGAAAGAATTTTCTTTTGAAAAATCAGAAAATTTGTGTGTTTTGTGATCCAATGGCGCCACCATTGATTTTCGAAATTTGGCCAACCAAGCCTTCAATTTCACCTCATGTTGCTACAGAAAAGAATTTTCGTGGCTGGGAATCTTCTTTTCTTTCCAAGAATTTTCTATTCTTTCCGGGAATCTTCTTTTCTTTCCGGGAATTTTCTTTTCTTGCACGTGGGCATTTCTTTTTTGATTACCTTTTTCGCACGTCTTTCCCATCATTGATTAGAAAATCGTTAGTTTTTCAAAAAATTTCCAACATGTCCGATTACTCAAATTCGATGGCCGCACGAAAATCGGCTGTTGCTTGAGTTCACTAATGGTGCGAAATGCGAATGAAAATTCTTAGATAAGGTTTTCGAAAGAAAATTCTTTCGAAATTCGACCCCATGTATGGCCTGCCTAAAACTCCAGTAAACAGGAAGTGATGTCATGACATTGTTTCCCGGTTACTAGACCTGAGACCCGATCGAAGCCGATTTTGGCTTTGTTCGGGGCTCTGGCCAGTCGTCGGACGCTGGTCGATCAGACCTCCTTGTGGAACGGGAGAGCCTGGGTGAGCCACGGTGGGAAGGGGGTGGGGGGGGCGCCCCCCACTGCTACTTGTAATAACAGCCGAGCTGCTGATTAGCCTCATCGGTTGCCATTACAAGAAAGCCAACCGTCAGCTCTAGAAAACGGTCCCAGGATGATGCCTGCAGCTGCAGGCATCACCCCGGTACAACCCCTTGAAGCCAAACAATGGCGTCCCTAGGGGGGGGGCAGAGGGGGCCCTGACCCCCCCAACATTCTGCTGTGCCCCCCCAATAAAATTTTTTTTTTTTTTTTTTTTTACAAAAAATCAATGTCTAAGAGGGAGAGAGTCCCCAGTCAGCTCCTGCGGGTGATTCCTCCCCCCTCCATCTGATCGCTGACACTGCATAATGCGAGCGCTCACACAACTACGGCCGCCCGATCTGCTCCTTCCCCTGCATCCTCATTGGCAAGGAGAAGAGCGAGTTGCAGGAAGGACTCCACCAGGACTCTCAGTTACTGAAAAAACAGACTGATTTCTCCCGTCCTTAGGACAGGAGAACCAGCCTGTAAATTCCAAGAGATGCCAGACCAGCGCTGCCAATAGCAGGGGCAGGACAGCAAGAGGAGGCTGGGGAACCCCACAGTGGCAGAACACCTGGGCCCGGTGGCAAGACAACCTTTGCAACCCTGATAGTCCTCCCGCTGCTTTGGACCCTTATATTTTCTTGGTATGCTGGTGACATGTATCTCTTGTTTTCTACCACAATGGGGGGGCCCCAATACAGTAGGAAGGGAGCTCACTGCAGAACATGTGAAAGGGCCGTTGTGGGATCGTAGTAAAGGGCCCCAGGATATATATATATATATCTATATGTCTATATATTTAGATAGATATATAGATAGATATATATATGCATTTTATAGTTGCCCCCCTACTTTTGTCCCTGTCCCCCCATGTGCCCCCCCTAAATATGAAAGCTGGAGACGCCACTGAAGCCAAAGGCCACATATTTTGCGTTACATCAGTGTGAAGGGGTTAGAAGAGGGGGAGGTGGTACAAAAGGTAATAGCTGTGGGGGATGATCTGATGGAGGTGGCCAAAGTACAGTTTTAGGGGGAGGTGAGGTAGGCTTTCCTGAAAAAATTACGGTAGTTTTGAAGAATTTCCCTAAGGTGGACATGGTAGGAGCTAACCTAACATACTGGGGTAGGGAGTGCCAGAGGCTGGGAGAGGTTCTGGAGAAGTCCTGGAGGAGAGATGCTAGTTGCCTGGTGTCATGCTGACCCTTTGGCTTAAATATTCTAAGTCACTGGTCTAGATGAAGTATGCAGAGAAGAACCCCCGACTTGACTCATCTGCCTATAGCAGTGGTTCTAAACCTGGGGGTCGGGACCCCCTAGGGGGTCGGATGACAATTTGCCAGGGGTCACCAAGTCCTGGGCTGTTCTGGCCTGACCAGCCTTTTCACGGCCGCCCAGCTGGGCTGTTCCTGGATCCCGTGGCCGCCCACTCAGCCTCTTTGCAGCCGCCCATTCAGTTCACAGCATGGCTGGGGGGGGCAGAGACTATAGGTCAGATGACTGGTGAGGAATGTGAGGTGGGAGGGGCTGGAGGAGATCCCATCTCCTGATTTCGGCATAGGTGTCACTGCTGCGAGACACCACAGAGCTGGAGTCACAGTGAGTAACGCTACCTGTGATTAAAGTTGCCATTAAAAGTCCCCACCTCAGTTCTCAGATCAGCAGATGACCTTGATCAAGATCACCTAAGTTAGCTGATCAGAACCCCCCCCCCCCTCCAGCACTGCCACTCATCCCACCAGCACTGCCACTCATCCCAACTACCTGCCAGCACTGCCACTCATCCCAACTACCCGCCAGCACTGCCACTCATCCCAACTACCCGCCAGCACTGCCTCTCATCCCAACTACCCGCCAGCACTGCCTCTCATCCCAACTACCCGCCAGCGCTGCCACTCATCCCACCAGCACTGCCACTCATCCCAACTACCTGCCAGCACTGCCACTCATCCCAACTACCCGCCAGCACTGCCACTCATCCCAACTACCCGCCAGCACTGCCTCTCATCCCAACTACCCGCCAGCACTGCCTCTCATCCCAACTACCCGCCAGCGCTGCCACTCATCCCACCAGCACTGCCACTCATCTCACCCCCCCCAAGGAATAGGAGAGGGAAAAAAATAGAGAATACATGGAAGGGAAAGGAAAACAGGGGGAGGAACAAAGAAAAAGGGAGAGAAAGATAAAGAACAAGAACGACAGCTAGAGAGAGGGATGGGGGGGAACAAGAAATTAGGATAGAGAGAGATAAAAGGGAAAGAAAGGAGAACAAAGAGAGTGGTACATCCTAAAATGTACGAGTGGAAGGGACTCAGGGAACGCTTAATGTCCGTGAGGTGCAAATTACTTTTACAAATTACAAATTACTCAGCCTTGGGTGCTTGCCATGCTATGAAAATTTTACTGTTGGGGTCCCCACAACTTGGGAAATTTTATCAAGGGGTCGCGGCACTAGAAAGGTTGAGAACCACTGGCCTATAGAGTCACCCAAATAAAGCACTGAAGTCAATGGGTCAGCAGAACAGCCGGGAAGATTCCACTTCCAGCATAACTTTCTGTCCTCTTCTCAGCGATGTCTTTCCCTACTTCCAGGTGACAGTTGTGCTTCATTTTACAGGCAGCCATGGACAGTAACTCACCCAGGGGTTGCTGAATGTGATCCAATATTTCACTCGGTCACCAAATTTCTCAAAGCACAGGTTGGCATAATCGGTGAAGTAGGTGACCATACTGATGTTCTGCCAGCCGCTGTATTTCTCCTGCAGGTTCTGTAGATGTCACACAGAGAACGTGGTTAGAGATGCAGCATTGATGGAAGGACATCATACAAGTCCAACAACAAGAGCTTCACTACGCAAGTCATTCATATAATCCCAATGGTGGATTTGTAAAGCAGGAAGTGAAGTATCCCGCAAAGTCCCATCGTCTTTGTCCTTTGTTTAGTGTGGCTGAAGGTTTGTCATGTTTATAGATTATTGAAAAGGGAAACCATATGAGAGGACAGCTTGGTCTGCGAGGCTCCAGCACATATCATATCATATCACATAGCACATATCATACAGCAGTACCAAGCAGGGTCAAGGCGAAAGTAAAGAAGGCCGCTCAGCATGTGACGGGTTCTGTGGAATATTCCAATAATAAGTCGGCCAATACTGAACATGACAAAGCTGGAACCAAAACTGAAAATGGAACACCTTCTTTCATTTAAAGTTCAACTCCAGGAAACCTAAAAATTATCCCCTGGAGTGGGGCGGCTCCCTCACTGCAAGACCTAACTGCTCATTTCGTCTACAGCAGTGGTCTCCACACTGCAACCTATGGGACAAATGTTGCCCTTTGCTTGTTTCTATCCAGCCCTTGGGGCACTGTTCTTCCCACTACTATGAGGCACCATCCATTCCTTCCACTGACACCAATGATGGGGCACTATTCCTCCCACTAACACCAATGATGGGGCACCATTCCTTCCACTGACACCAATGATGGGGCACTATTCCTTACACTGACACCAATGATGGGGCACCATTCCTTACACTGACACCAATGATGGGGCACTATTCCTCCCACTGACACCAATGATGGGGCATTATTCCTCCCACTGACACCAATGATGAGGCACCACTCCTCCCACTGACACCAATGATGAGGCACTATTCTTCCCACTTACACCAATGATGGGACACTATTCCTCCCACTGATACCAATGATGGGGCACTATTCCTCCCACTGACACCAATGATGGGGCACTATTCCTCCCACTGACACCAATGATGGGGCACTATTCCTCCCACTGACACCAATGATGAGGCACCACTCCTCCCACTTACACCAATGATGGGGCACTATTCCTCCCACTGATACCAATGATGAGGCACCATTCCTCCCACTGATACCAATGATGAGGCACTATTCCTTACACTGACACCAATGATGAAAATAATAAAATTATTTTTGTATTTTTTTTATTGTTACAGGACACTGTGTAGATAGACAACATGCCTGTATTGGGTGTTTTAATCAATTACCATGCCCCCCCCCCCCACCACCACCACCACCAATCACAGCCTGCCTCTTGCCTCAGGCTGAGCAGACTTTGGAATACAGGCAAATGGCATGTCTGTACAGTGTCCTGTAACCCCCCCCCCCCCCACTATCAGAAAAAAGGAGATGCATGGTCACATGACAGAACTTTTGAACCTTGTAAAAACAAAAATGGTAAGAAACATCATTTCTGAAACTAAACAAAAACATTTGTGGTGCTGTATAGTTAGAAAGTGTCTATAACATGGGATGTGTCCTCAAGCCCTCTACGTGGTTAAGATGTTCCTTGGATCCACTGCAATTGAGTTTTTTTGCCAAAGTTCCCAAACTCAACTCCATAAAAGTCTATGTGTCTGTCCATGTACAGATGGGCTTTTATCAGAGTTTAGGAGCTGCTGTGGTTAGGTGAAGGTTCAACCTCCCTCTCCTGAAAGCAGAAGAATCGTGTTCAGGAAAGGAACGTTTTGACCGCTGGCCGCGGGAAACCTCAAAACGCGATTTTGCCACGTTTTGCATTTTCCCGTGGCCGCAGTACATCATGACCAAGTGTACAATGAAGCCTTAGTGTGTATGCTGAGTAAAAGTGGTAAAGAAGCCCATGTGTGAGGTCAGGCACTAATGTTGGAGGTCCATAAAGACATGGATGAGAGGGTTTGGGGTGGAGGAACTTGACTGGCCTGCACAGAGTCCTGACCTCAACCCGATAAAACACCTTTGGGATGAATTAGAGCGGAGACTGTGAGCCAGGCCTTCTCATCCAACATCAGTGCCTGACCCCACAAATGTGCTTCTGGAAGAATGGTCAAACATTCCCATAGACACACTCCTAAACCTTGTGGACTGCCTTCCCAGAAGAGTTGAAGCTGTTATAGCTGAAAATAGTGGGCCAACTCAATATTGAACCCTACGGACTAAGACTGGGATGTCATTAAAGTTCATGTGTGTGTAAAGGCAGGCGTCCCAATACTTTTGGTAATATAATGTACAGTACCTTGAAAATGTATTCACACCCCTTGAAATTTTCAAAATTTTGTAATGTTACAACCAAAAACGCATATGTACTTTAATGTGATAGACCAACACAAAGTGGCACATAATTGTGAAGTGGAAGAAAA
The DNA here is from genome assembly GCA_037952925.1 of Lithobates clamitans. Classification (NCBI taxonomy): domain Eukaryota; kingdom Metazoa; phylum Chordata; class Amphibia; order Anura; family Ranidae; genus Lithobates; species Lithobates clamitans. Next base: position 2,504,585 of record JBBGZY010001348.1, read on the forward strand.
ATGATAAATGGTTTTCAACATTTTAAATTTTTTTTACAAATAAATATGTGAAAAGTGTGGGGGGTACATTTGTATGGCGCCCCCCGGAGACAATACTTTGTAGAACCTCCTTTCACTACAATTACAGCTGCAAGTCTTTTTGGGGATGTCTCTACCAGCTTTGCACATCTAGAGAGGGACATTTCTGCCGATTCTTCTTTGGAAAATATCTCAAGCTCTGTCAGATTGGATGGAGAGCGTCTGTGAACAGCAATTTTCAAGTCTTGCCACAGATTCTCAATGTGATTTAGGTCTGGACTGTGACTGGTCCATTCTAACACATGAATATGCTTTGATCTAAACCATTCCATTGTAGCTCTGGCTGTATGTTTCGGGTCGTTGTCCTGCTGGAAGGTGAACCTCAGCCCCAGTCTCAAGTCTTTTGCAGACTCCAACAGGTTTTCTTCTAATATTGCCCTGTATTTGGCTCCATCCATCTTCCCATCAACTCTGACCAGCTTCCCTGTCCCTGCTGAAGAAAAGCATCCCCACAACATGATGCTGCCACCACCATGTTTCACAGTGGGGATGGTGTGTTCAGGGTGATGTGCAGTGTTAGTTTTCCCCACACATAGTGTTTTGCTTTTAGGCCAAAGAGTTCAATTTTGGTCTCATGTGACCAGATCACCTTCTTCCACATGTTTGCTGTGTCCTCCACATGGCTTCTCACAAACTACAAACAGGACTTCTTATGACTTTCTTTCTCCAATGTCTTTCTTCTTGTCACTCTTCCATAAAGGGCAGATTTGTGGAGAACACGACTAATAGTTGTCCTGTGGACAGATTCTCCCAGCTGAGCTGTGGATCTCTGCAGCTCCTCCAGAGTTACCATGGACCCCTTGGCTCTTCTCCTTGCCCGGCCGGTCAGTTTAGGTGGACGGCCATGTCTTGGTAGGTTTGCAGTTGTGCCATACTCTTTCCATTTTTCGGATGATGGATTGAACAGAGCTCCGTGAGATGTTCAAAGCTTGGGATATTTTTTTTATAACCTAACCCTGCTTTAAACTTCTCCACAACTTTATCCCTGACCTGTCTGGTGTGTTCCTTGGCCTTCATGATGCTGTTTGTTCACTAAGGTTCTCTAACAAACCTCTGAGGGCTTCACAGAACAGCTGTATTTATACAGAGATTAAACTACACACAGGTGGACTTTATTTACTAATTAAGTGACTTTTGAAGGCAATTGGTTCCACTAGATTTTAGTTAGGGGTATCGGAGCAAAGGGGGGCTGAATACAAATGCCCCCCCCCACACTTTTCACATATTTATTTGTAAAAAAAATGTTGAAAACCGTTCATCATTTTCCTTCCACTTCACAATTATGTGCCACTTTGTGTTGGTCCATCACATAAAATCCCAATAAAATACATTTTTACGTTTTTTGGTTGTAACGTGACAAAATGTGGAAAATTTCAAGGGGTATGAATACTTTTTCAAGGCACTTGTATGTTACAGAAAGACCTACCAGAATTCTGTGACCACAAAAAAAAAACTTACCTGTGGCAAGTCCCAGTGATACAAGGTAACTACTGGAGTAATCTTGTTTTCCAAAAGCGCATTAATTAGATCGTTGTAATATTTTATACCTTTTTCGTTGACATTTTCAGCTGCAAAAAAATAAAACAAAATAGATTAAGATACATTGTATAAGAAAGAACATTTCATATACAGAAGTCGTGGTTTCCATACACTGATAATGGCCAACAAGCCAGAAGAAAAGCTCTACACAGTTTTGAATAAATGTCTCTGTAATGTTTTATTATATCTTTGGGGTTCTCTGTGTGTAGTTGGGGGTGTAAAGCAATTATTTGCATGGCCCCACCCACTATCCTAATATGAGGAATAAAATCTGTCCTTTTGGGATTTGGGATGGGAGACGTCAACCTGCTAAGATAACTTTTTTGAAGACTTTACTGTGTTTTCTACGGCAAAAGGTCAGTGATAACCTCTGATTGTTATCCTTATTAAAGTGATTCTAAAGGCTTAAAGGGCAACTCCACTTTCATGGGAAAAAATAGCAAATAAAAAAATTATTCTAGCGTATTAGAGCTGCACAATTCTGGACAAAATGAGAATCACGATTATTTTGCTTAGAATAAAAAAATCACGATTCTCGCAGTCTAAAATCTTTCACATTACACAAAAAAATCGGGCTAACTTTACTGGTTAGTAGTTTTTTTTTTTTTTTTTTTTAATTCATTAAAGCGGAGGTCTACCCTAAAAAAAAAAAAAAAAATTACACAAAAAGGCTCCTAAAAATGTGAAAAAAAAATAATTTTTACCTACCAGAAATGGCTGTTGCTAGGCAGATTGTCCTAATCTGCCACTTCCTATTCCGCGGTAGTCTTCATTCTTCTTCTCCTCCTCGCGTTGTCTTCTGGGGAATGGGGCGCGCTGTCTTCTGGGACCTGTGTGTGTCCCAGAACACAGCCGGCCATTCACAAAGCGCCGCGTGACTCGCGCATGCGCAGTAGGAAACGGGCAGTGAAGCCACAAGACTCCACTGCCTGTTTCCCTTAGTTCGAATGGCAGCGCAGGAACCCGATCCGATGGACGTATCGGCCTCGGGGCGGCCGACATCGCGGGCAACCTGGACAGGTAAGTGTGCTTATTAAAAGTCAGCAGCTACAGTGCTTGTAGCTGCTGACTTTTTTTTTTTTTTTTTTTTAAATTTTTTATTTATGTTAGAAAACCGGTTTACCGGGTTATACAATAGATACATAGCTGTAAATAACAGCAAAACATACATCGTTATAGGAACAATCAGTGTCATATATAGACAAACATAAAAAGAAAAAGAAAATTGAAAAACATGACTTAACTGTTACTGTAGTTTGTAGAGGCAATAAGGATATTACAGTGTCATTGATCCGTATACTCTTACGGCAACATAGTTACTGGACACAAATTTTGCTGTTAGCATTGGCTGTTGAGACCGTCTGACTCTTGTTTTCTGTTAATCATCTTTCTGTCAGAGTATCATGTATATGTTTTGAGTATTTTGGTGTTTCCTAGTCCCTGGGTTTGCGGCTTCCCATTTATTTTATTATTTTGAAAGAAAAGAGAAAGAAATAGTTGAGAGAGAAAGAACAGATTGTGAAAACTGGAGAGAGTGAGAACAGAGTTAGAAAAGAAGGGGGGGGTTAGGTGTGAGGAAGGTGTGGGTTGGGGGAGGGGGGGGGGGTTCGGGAATTTAAGTGGTAGTTAATGAGTTTTTGTGTTCGTCTAAATCTCTAAAGTCTTATTCCTGACTACAGAGTGTCGTTTAGTCTCCGTTACCGCGAAGTGCCTGACCCTCCTCAGAATACTTGAACATGTTCCATAACTGCCAAGTTTTTGTGTATACTTCCTGTCTGTTTTGGCTCGTGAGGATTAGGTCCTCCATTTGGTTTATTTCCTCAACCCTCTGGATCCACTGGGCCACGGTTGGTGGCCGAGTGGATTTCCACAAGGCCGGGACACAGGATTTTGCCGCGTCTAACAGGTGACGTATCACTGACTTCTTGTAGGCCCGTGCGGGGGTATCAGTAGCGTGTAAGAGGAAATAGGCTGGGTCGTCTGGCACAGCGCGGTCTGTAAATTTTTGTGTTATTTGGCGGACTTCTCTCCAGAAGCCCTGGATTCCAGGGCAGGACCAGAAGATATGGAGGAGTGTGCCTTTCTCTCTTTGGCATCTCCAACAAATGTCAGATGACGCGGGGTATATTGTGTTAAGAAATGCCGGGGTTCGGTACCAATGGCTAAGGATTTTATAGTTCGTTTCTTGAATCTTTGTACATAATGAGGATTTGTGGGTAAACTGTAGGATATGTTGTTTTTTGCTGGTGGAGAACTGACAATTTAGTTCTTTTTCCCATTTGGTAAGGCCCCGAGGTTTGTAATCTTCTGATGGAGTGATTAACATGTTGTAGGTTAGGGAGAGTGAATGTGGTAAGGGCCCTGTTTCCGAACATAGTTCTTCCATAAGTGCAAAGGGTTGGTTGGTAACTGTAGGTGGTGGCATGCTGCTGAGAAAGTGATGAAGCTGAAAGGCCCTCATAAAGTCTAGTCGAAACTGTCCCTCTGGGTCAGTCAGTTCTGTGATAGTCTTCCATCTGTCGCCCATGCTAAAATGCGAGGCTTGGTATAATCCTCGTTCCCTGAGTTCTCGAAACCCCCTATCGTTCACTCCTGGTTCAAACAAGGGGTTTCCTATGATGGGTTTAAGTGGTGAGTTGCGAGAGAACAGGGGGGACGAGTCAATGAGATGAGCGCAGATTCGTGCCGTGTTGCCTATTAACGGGTGACGTTTGAGGTCTGTTGGTAGTGCAGTGTAACACCACGGGATTCTATGGATAGGGGTTGTACTTTGTGCTTGTTCGAGTTGTGTCCATAGTTTGGTGGGTGTATGTCGGCACCAGTCAATGAGCCTTCCCAAGTGTGTTGCCTTATAGTAGGTCTGGAGGTCGGGCATTGCCAGTCCTCCGTGTCGCTTGGGTAACGAGAGGATTTTCCTCTGTATTCGTGATTTTTTCCCTGCCCAAAGAAATTTGGTAAATATAGAACGTATTTGGGTGAAGAAATTTGCGGGTATGTGTATTGGGATAGTCTGTAGTAAATATAGGAATTTGGGTAAAATTGACATCTTAAGTATGTTACAGCGTCCGAACCAGGAGTGGAGTCCGCCATTCCATTTATCTAGCAATTCCTGTACCTTTTTAAGTAGTGGTGGGAAGTTATGTTTGAACAATTGGGAAAAGGATGGAGGTATGTATGTGCCCAGATACTTCAAAGCTGTAGTGGTCCATTTCAAATGAAAGCTATTTTGCAGTTGTGTGAGTTGTAATTGAGGGATTCCCAGTCCCATCGCTTCGGACTTATTAAAGTTAATTTTCAAATTGGATAGTTGGCCATATATACTAAATTCTTTCATGAGGTTGGGGAGGGAAATGGATGGGTTTGTGAGGGAGAACATCATGTCATCTGCGTAAGCAGAGACTTTAAATTGTTTTTTATTTACTTCTATACCTGTGATGTCTGGGTTCAGTCTCACGTGGCATAGGAAAGGTTCTAGGGATAATGCAAAGAGCAGTGGTGAGAGGGGGCAGCCTTGACGGGTCCCGTTAGTAATTGGGAAAGCTTCTGAGATTACTCCGTTAACTCTAACTCTGGCTGTAGGGTCTGAATAGATTGAGGAGATCCAGTGTATCATTTTCTCACCTAGTCCTATGTGCTTTAATGTAGCAAACATGAACCTCCAACTGACTCGGTCGAACGCTTTTTCGGCGTCGGTTCCTAGTAGGATACATGGTGATTTGGTACTGTTGGCTATATGAAGTAGGTTGAGGACTTTGATCGTGTTGTCCCTAGCCTCCCTAGTTGGGACAAAGCCAACCTGGTCTAGGTGGATTAGCGAGGTGAGGTGTTGCTGAAGTCTAGTGGAAATAATTTTTGTGAAGAGCTTTAGGTCTGTATTTAAAAGGGAGATCGGGCGATAAGAGCCGCATTGGCTCGGGTCTTTGCCTTCTTTTGGTATAACGGAGATTTGTGCCTGTAGAGTAGATTTAAAAAATTTTTTCCCTGTGCCTAGGTTGTTATAGAGTCTGACCAGGTGTTGTCCGAGCGATGGGAGAAGGATCTTATAATAGTGGGTAGTGAGTCCATCCGGTCCTGGTGCTTTACCCGGCTTAGAATTCTTTACAGCGGTTTGCAGTTCGGTCATCGTAATTGGTTCTTCTAGTAAGGATTGAACATCGTCAGGGAGAGTCGGCATAAGGGAGGACGATATGTATTCTGTTATCTTGTCAGGGGGAGTTTGTGTCTCTTTTAAGTTGTATAGAGATGTATAAAAGGAACTGAACTCCTGCGCGATGTGCTGAGGTATAGGGATTTTTTGACCTTTGGGGGACATAATGTGGGGAACGTATGAGGTCAGTTTCTGTTCTCGTAACGATTGGGCCAGCAGTCTCCCACATTTGTTCCCAGATTCATAGTGTTTCCGTTTACATATTTGTATGGCTGCTTTGGCTTTATATCGTAAAAGGTCAGTGATCTGTGTGCGGACCGTGTCTAGTTCTACTTCTAATTGTTTGGTGGGGCTTAACTTATGATCTATCTCCAGTGTTTCTAGTTTTTTAAGCAAGGTGTTCAGTTGTGCAATCCTCTCTTTTTTGAGTCTTGAACCATGTTTGATGAGTATTCCTCTAATGACAGTTTTATGTGCCTCCCATACTAATCCCATGTCACTGTCAGGAGTGGTATTTGTGGAAAAGTAGTGTCCTATTTCTTTTGTCACCTCAGCTAGAACTTCTGGGTCTTTCAGAAGGCCTTCATTTAGACGCCACGGTGGTTTTTGTGTCGACCTCGGGTCTGGGAGATTGTATTGCAGTGTAATCGGAGCGTGATCCGACCATGTGATAGAGCCTATTGTGGTTTTTTTGATCGCTTGTAGATCTTTGTGCGGGATCAGAAAGAGATCGATTCTCGAGTACGTCTGGTGCGGTTTAGAGAAAAAGGTGTAGTCTTTTTCCCCGGGATGGAATAGGCGCCAAGCGTCAATCAGTTGTGAGTTGTGTAGCGTCACGCCGATGCGCTTGCGTAATTCTCGCGAGGTAGAGGATGATCCAGTGGAAGTATCCTCTGAAGGGATTAGAGGGACATTGAAGTCTCCTCCTAGTATCAAGTGGCCGTCTGTGAATTGCGATAGGAGGTCTAGGTGTCGTTTGAGAAATCTGTCTTGTTGTGTATTGGGGACATATAGATTGCTGCTGACTTTTTTAAAAAAAAGTAATTAAAGTAATTAAAGTAACTTTTTCCAAAATCCCATTGCATTTAAAAGACCGCTGCGCAAATACACTGACATAAAATATTGCAACAACCACCATTTTATTCTCTAGGGTCTCTACTAAAAAAATATATATGATGTTTAGGGGTTCTAAGTAATTTTCTAGCAAAAAAAAAAAAATGTTTTTATCTTGAAACCAACAGATGTCAGAAAAAGGTTTAGTGTTTAAGTGGTTAAACTTTCCTCATTTACAAACTAAAGTCTCTTCCATTGACAAATTGTTACAATGTTTATACTTAAGTTCCACTGCCTGAAAATGTTGTGATTCTTGGCAGACTGCCCAGTTTTTTTCTTCCTTTTTTTTGACAGCTGTCGGCTTCAGAAGAGCAGAGAGAGTTCTCTGCATAGACATCGTGAAACACTTTTGTCAAGATGGCAACGGGAAAAAAAAAATCACGATACCGATTCTTGACGATTAATCGCGCAGCTCTATAGCGTATACAATTGCTGCACAAGTCATTGAATGTTATTGAAAATGACCTTTTCCTTTTCAATCTGCAGCCGCTGTCATTTTATGTGAAATGCAATATGGGCCGCCTGGAGGTGTTCTGTACACAGATGGTACACAGAACGCCTCCCAGGTATGTCATTTCCTGCGTGTGATTGGCTCACTGACTTTCCCGGAAGATACAAGTCAGATTTTGGGCATCCCCTGCAACAAAAATGTCATTTTTTTGGTGAGATGCTCCCAAAGGGAAATCAAATCTAAAGGAATGCAGACCCTTGCCACTTTCCTCATTAGAGCCCTGCAGATGCGGCAACTGATTGATAATTATAAAGCCACTCACATTCACTCTGCACTCGAGCCCGCACAAGTGCCCCCATAGGAAGGGACTTCCTATGGGGGCATTCGGCCCTGCCAATGAGGGCCAGGAATGCTGATGGGGGACCCCAGAAAAAGGAAGATAAGGGAGCTGCTCTGTGCAAAATAATTGCACAGAGCAGTTAAGTATGTAGTTAACCACATGCCGACCAGCGCACGACAATGTACGTCGGCACAATGGCACGACTGGGCAAATGGGCGTACAGGCACGTCCCCTTTAAATCACGGCATTGTGGACGCGCGTGCGCCCCCGCCGCGTACTCCGTGCCCGTGGGTCCCGCGGACTCGATGTCCGCCGGGTGGCCCGCGATCGTGTCACGGAGCCACAGAACGGGGAAGTGCCTATGTAAACAAGGCATTTCCCGTTCTGCCTAGTGACCTGACAAAGATCTACTGCTCCCTGTCATCGAGAGCAGTGATCGCTGTCATGTGAGTGGAAGCCCATCCCCCTCACAGTTCAAATTACTCCCTAGGACACACTTAACCCCTTGATCGCCCCCTAGTGTTTAACCCCTTCCCTGCCAGTGTCATTTACACAGTAATCAGTGCATTTTTATAGCACTAATCGCTGCATAAATGACAATGGTCCCCAAAAAATGTCAAAATTGTCCGTTGTGTCTGCCACAATGTCGCAGCCACGATAAAAAACGCAGATTGCCGCCATTACTAATAAAAAATAAATTAATAATAAAAATGCCATAAAACTATCCCCTATTTTGTATATGCTATAACTTTTGCGCAAACCAATCAATATACGCTTATTGCGATTTTTTTTCTTTTTTTACCATAAAATATGTAGAAGAATACATATCGGCCTAAACTGAGAAAGAAAAAGGAAAATTTATTATCAAATACTTACCGTAATTTTCCTTTCCTGATGGACTCCATGGCAGCCTACGTGTGGGTTAACCCCGCCTCCTCTCCAATGCTATAGGACCCCATTCCCATAAATGAGTGCTCATCACTAGCTACTGCGTTCCGTAACTAGCCTACTCGTTGACAAATGGGTGGGAACTCCGTCTGCCATGGAGTCCATCAGGAAAGGAAAATTACGGTAAGTATTTGATAATAAATTTTCCTTTTTCCTGACAGACTCCATGGCAGCCTACGTGTGGGAAATAACTAGCCAACCACACGGGTGGGTATGCATGATCAAAACATAAATTTTAATTTGTCCTATCGGTCGATAGGATTTGTAACCCAAAGTTTACAGAGGATAGAGAGGCAGGCTCAATACAATAATGCAACATGAAGGTATTAATAGAAGCCCATGAAGCTGCCTTGCAGATGGTATCTGGAGCCACATGTCGAGCCGCTGCCCACGAGGCTGCCATTCCTCTGGTGGAATGGGCTGTCACCGCCTTTGGAGGAGCCAAGCCCTTAGCCCTATATGCCTGTTGTATGGTCTGTACGATCCAGGACGCGATAGTCCTGGTTGAGGCTTTCTTCCCTATATTGCTGCCTGAATGAAGCACGAAGAGATGACTAGAACGTCTAAAGGGAGAAGTAACTTTGAGATATTCTTTAATAGCTTCGCCCACATCTAGAGGGTGATTCTCAGTGGACCCTGAGGTCCTAAATGTAGGTAAAACGATCTCTTGATTGACGTGGAATACTGAAGACACTTTTGGGTTGGAACCCAGCATAGGAATTAGGACTACCCGGTCCGGGAAAAACGTTAGGAAGGGTTCTTCGTGACCAAGTGATGCAATTTCAGAGACCCTTTTGGCTGAGGTAATGGCCACTAGGAAGGCCACCTTTGCTGAAAAGACCTTGATAGGGAGCGGGGAGGACCCCGAAGTACTGAGTCCAGAGATCGAGTCAAGGACTAATGGAAGGTCCCATTTGGGGAACCTAGGCTTTCTCTGGGGCTTGAGTCTCGATGCGCCTCGGAAAAATTGTCTAACCAGAGGATGAACTGCCCATGAAGTGCCGGAGAAGGCCGAAAGTGCCGAAACTTGGACTCTCAGAGAGCTGACAGATAGATGTAAATCTAGGCCCGTTTGGAGGAAACTGAGAACGTCCTGGACTTCCGGATGTCTAAAGGACCTGCCCTGAGGAGAGCAGAACTCCACAAATTTGGACCAGATCCTTCCATAGACTTTATTTGTACTGGATCTTCTCGAGCTCATGAGAGTGGATATTACTTCTGAGGCACAACCTAGGGATTCCAGCCTCTCCCTCTCAAGAACCAGACCATCAGTCTCAGTACCGCAGGACAAGGGTGCAGGACTGACCCTTGAGAAAGAAGGTCCGGTCTGAGAGGGAGAGGCACTGGGTCCCGACAGCTGAGCTGGACCAGGAGAGGGAACCAGGGCCTGTTCGGCCAGTAGGGAGCTACTGTCACCACTTCCACTGGCTCCGCTCGGAGCCTCTGCAGGAATCTCAGCATAACTGGCAGTGGCGGAAAGGCGTATGCCCGCTTGAACCTCCACTGATCCGTCAAGGCATCTGTCCCGATTGCTTGACTGCAGAGCCCCCGGGTGTAGAACTTCTTCAGCTTGCGATTGCAGGGGGAAGCAAACAGATCTACTTCGGGATCCGTCTTTAGTGACAAGATCCACCCGAACGTCTCTATGTGGAGAGACCACTCGTTGTTGTCCAACTCGGTCCGTGACAGGAAGTCTGCTTGAGTGTTTTGGACGCCTGGGACAAAGACTGCCGAGATGTTGGCAAGGTATTTCTGCGCCCACGATAGGATGGGCTCGACTTCCCGAAGGAGTGTGGGACTCCGAGTACCCCCTTGCCTCTTCACATATGATACTGCTGTGGTGTTGTCCATTCTCAACAGCACTGACTCCCCCCTCAGGAGATGAGAGAAGAACTGTAGGGCACACCAGGCCGCACGAAGTTCCAAGACATTCGACCCTGGGTTGGGGAGACATGTTTCCCACTTGCCTTGGGCCAGGTTTGACCCACAAAGGGCTCCCCAACCAGTACCGCTGGCATCGGTCGTGACCGTCACCCAGGAGATGGGAGCGATGGAGTGGCAAGTCAGGAGGTTCTTGCGCTGAAGCCACCAGAAGAGGCTGTTTCTCATTGTAGATGTTATGCGGATGACCTGATTCTTGTCCCGTGACTTCCATTGCCGTAGGAGGCCTGACTGGAAGGGACGCAATCTCCATAAGGCCCATTTGACCATGGGAGTCGTAGAAACCATCGTGCCAACGACTTTCAGGCACTGAGAGGCTTTCATTTGCCGTGCATGTAGAGCCCAGGAGACTCTGTCTCGAACTGTAGGAATTTTCTGTAGTGGAAGGGAGATAGTGTTTGCCACTGTATCGAACTGGGCTCCAAGATATATTAGACGCTGAGTTGGGCTCAGTTGACTCTTTTCTATGTTTAGGAGCCACCCGAAGTTGGACAGAGTGGAGATTACTTGATCCCGGTGTACCAGCAACTGCTCCCTGCTCTGGGACAGCACCAGCAGGTCGTCCAGGTAGTGGTAAAGACGTACCCCTTTGGATCTTATTAGTGCCACCGTAGCTAGGAGGACCTTTGAAAAGACCCGGGGGGACGTTGTCAGCCCGAAGGGGAGGCAAATAAATTGAAGATGATCTGACCCAATGTGAAAGCGGAGGTATTTGTGAAATTCTTTTTCCACTGGAACGTGGAAATAAGCGTCCTTCAGGTCGATTGATATCATCCAGTCGCCTGGTTGTATAGCTCTCTGAATGGTCACCAAGGTTTCCATCTTGAACCTTCCATTCTCTATGAATCCGTTGAGATATGTGAGGTCTATGACTGGGCGCCAAGAGCCCCCCTTTTTTTGAACTAGGAAGAGAGGGGAGTATATCCCCTGAAACCATTCGTCCTGTGGTACATGTACTACTGCTCCTTGAATTTTCAGGAGGTCCACATAGGACAGCAAAATTTGTTTCTGATCCTCTGCCCGAGGGAGAAGAGTGGAGACAAACCTTGGGTGCGGAGTCCTGGAAAAGGCCCATCTGTGGCCTGACGAGACCGTCCTTATGACCCAGAAGTCTGAGATCGAGGCCACCCAGACGTGCCGGAAGAGGAGCAGACGAGCCCCTACCCGGCCCGCCTGGGCGGGCGTAATCTCAAAAAGATTTAGCCTGATCACGAGCACTGGACGTTTGATTTTTAACGGGTTTGCGGAAGGATGACTGCCCTCTGCTCCAATTCTTCCTAAAGTCCCGGCCAGGCTTATAGGAGCGTGCTTCTCTGGAGCGCTCCGGACTTCGTCTTCTGAACTGGGGCTTCTTTCGACCCAGCATGCGCCTGTCCTGGGGAAGAAAACCCGATTTGCCACCTGTGGCTCGCGTAATGGCATCGTCAAGCTTATTGCCAAACAGTGAGGACCCCTCAAACGGGATTTTACACCACGCTTGCTTAGAACCAGGGTCCGCAAGCCAGGGACGCAACCAGAGGGCTCTCTTGGCCGTAACTGAGGACAGCATAATACGAGCCAGAAGGCGGATCAGGTCAATAGACGCCTCCCCCAGGAAGACCGCTGCAAGCTTCAGCTCTGCGGCTGCTGAACTTCCAGCCAGTTCTTCTGACACGCCTTTAAGGAAGGCTTCCACGTTCTCCGTCCAGGCCTCCATGGCCTTAGACATGGCCGCTAATGCCAGGGCTGGTTTACAGGCCATACCCGCGAGCCCATAGATTCTTTTTAGATCTAGGTCTATCTTCCTCTCGAGCCCATCTTTAAAAGATACTGCGTCTTCTAGAGGAAGAGTCACATGTTTGGCCAGACGCATAAGAGCTGCGTCCACAAGGGGAGTATTCTCCAAATTCTTTACTTCTTCTGACTTGAAGGGGTACAATCTGGAGGTTTTATTAGACATGGAGGATTTTTTCTCTGTTTTACTCCATTCTTCCTCAATGATTTCCTTTAGCTCTGGAAGGAGCGGAAAGTTTGCGCGTTCTCTCCCCAGGTGCTTGAAGAATTTTTTCTGCTTGGCTGGGGGAGTGGAAGGGTCTTCCCACTTCAAGGCTTCCTTGATTGCTTTGATTAAAGGGGAAACCATCGCGAAGTCGAACCCTCCAATGACCTCCTCATTAATAGACTCATCCTCTGAGGAGTCAGGAGAGGTAATATAGGGCTGCGAAGTACCCGGATCCTCACGGGCCTCTTCCGCCGGTGGGCCAGACGCGGTGGTAGACTGGCTCAATGTGCGAGGTGCTTCCCTCTCCATTAGGGATTGCTGTACCACTCGTTTCACAAGAGACTCTAAACGCTGGTTTTCCGTCTCTTTTTCCCCAACCGCACGGGCAAAACAACGGTCACATAAGGACTTGCCCTCCGGAACTCGTGTCCTACATCCCCAGCAGGCTCTGTGGTCTGAGCGGCTGTCATGGCGGTGGGAGCGGTGTCTTGAGGAGGAACGAGAGCGTCTCCTCTGGTGGGATCCGGACTGTGAGTCTCGTCTGGATGAAGATGAATTGTATTGTGGCTTGGCAAGGTCATTGGCATTCTGGACCGCATTTAGCGGGTCCGACCTAGAAGGGCTGGGAAGAGAAAAAATAGGGGAAGGGGAGAGAAGAAAGGCAGAACATGGTATCAGCACGACAATAATGTGCATTAAATCTCATCCCCTCCCCTCACGAGCACATACCTTGTGCGTGAGGGCTGGCCACTTAAAGGCGGTGAATTGTCCATAACCAGGGACACGAAATGTCACTTTAATAGTCTGCAGGGATAATGGTCTAAGAAAACCTAGGCATCAAACATGAAAAGGTTTTAGAGAAAAAGAAAAAACTCTGCTTGCCTCATTTTTTTTTTTTTTTTTTTTTTAAATGCACAAAGCATGTACCAATGTATATTCAAGGCAAAGGAAAAAACAACTTCCTTCCGCATGAGCATATATATATAGATAAACATATATAATAATAAAAGAACATCTCTCCTTTTTTTTTTTTTTTTTTTTTTTTTTTTGCAGAGGTTTCCACCACTCACCTGGAGACCAGCAGGGATCCGCTCCTCCTTTCCCTACCAAGGGAGATCCCAACTCAACAGGACAGGAGGGCGGAATTTAAATTCCCCGCCCGTGACATCATTATCCCCTACTGCGCACGCGCAAAGGGGAACCGCCGTACGGCGCCTGCGCGGACGACGAACGAGCCGCCGTACTGCGCATGCGCGAGCCAAACCTCGCTCTCAGGGTGGCTACAGCGCAGGTGCCAGCGGCGGAGACTGCCGCAACCCGGAAGTGCCGTGACGGGCTGGAACGCACGCGAACCAGCCGCCATGAGGGGGATAGGACACACTGGACCACCAGGGAAAAAACAGACAACACATAGAAATACTGCCATGGAGTATGAGAAAACAGCCACAGACCTTGCCAGCCGTTGATGAGAACTGTCCGCCGGGCATACAGAGGCGACCACCCATCCACCAAGGGGGAACATTCAAGCCTCTTTAAGCTACTCGCCCGCTCATAGCTGGGCTTTTTGAGCTGCACCGCACAGGTATGCCAATCTTTGATTCAATCAATCTTGATGCGAACAGCATGTGTAGGTCCATAGAGGAGGACAAAAAAGGAACGCAGTAGCTAGTGATGAGCACTCATTTATGGGAATGGGGTCCTATAGCATTGGAGAGGAGGCGGGGTTAACCCACACGTAGGCTGCCATGGAGTCTGTCAGGAAATTATTTTTTTTTATATATATATATTTTGGGGATATTTATTATAGCAAAAAGTAAAAAAATATTGCTTTTTTTTTCAAAATTGACGCTCTTTTTTTTGTTTATAGCGCAAAAAATAAAAAACGCAGAGGTGATCAAATACCACCAAAGGAAATCTCTATTTGTGGGAAAAAAAACGACATGAATTTTGTTTGGGTGCAACGTCGCACGACCGCGCAATTGTCAGTTAAAGCGACGCAGTGCCGTATCGCAAAAAGTGCTCCGGTCAGGAAGGGGGTAAAATCTTCCGGGGCTGAAGTGGTTAAAAACCAACATTTTTTTTAAAAATTGGTAAAAAAGGTGTACTGTACAATCACTTTAAGCCCCGTGTTGCGCATATTGTTCATGCATAGGGCAGCCCATTCATTTCAAAGGGCTATCCTACTTGTGGCAAAAAAGCTTACGTATCTTTGCAACGGTTTTAACCGTGCATTTTTTTTTCTCGTTTCTGCAAGCGTCTTGCTTGCAGTGTTTGGGGGTGCCAACAATGCACATTTCCTGAATGTTCCAGAACCCTGATTTTTACATTGCTGTATTTTTGGGGAGAAACAGAATTTCAGAAGCAGTATTTATGCACCATTAATAAATGGTCGAGTTTGACAGGCAGTGCCACCTATCAACTTGAAATGCCATGTTAAAATTGCCTGTGAACCTCCGGCTGTATTGTAGATCTTAGATGGGCAGTCAGGGCACGATAAAACTGTGGCTCGACTGCCTGTTTTACCACCCCCCCCAGCCGCCAGTGTGAAAGAGGACTTATGGCTGGACCAAATACTGCTGCCAGAGCTATCAACATGTCTGAAGAGTGTTTAGATTCTGCGCCACTAATAGCGGGGTAGAAGCAGACCCCCCCCCCCTCCTGGGCCCCATCAGTCCAGCAGGGGGGCAAACAGGAGACTTTTTGAATACCTTTGGGTGCATGCACACTCACTCTAGGTTCACATCTATGTGGTTGCGGTGATTTCTGGCACGTTTTGCAGTGCGTTTCAGAACACGCAATTTTGCTGTGTTGCATGCAGTTTTCATGCGTTTTTTTTTTCTTCTCATTAACAAACTGTGAATAGCCAGTTGGTAGGGAGCGGGTGGCCGCCGCATCCTTAACAACCGATGAGTCCTCAGCTGTCAGCTGAATGATAACAAAGAATTGCCAGCAATTAAAAAATCAGGAAAAAAATGGCATGGGGTCCCCCCCAAATGCTAATGCATACCAGGCCCTGAATGGCCTGGTATGGATTTTAAGTGGAACCCACACCAAAATTTAGAAAAAAACGGAGTGGGGTCCCCCCAAATGCCCATGCATACCAGGCCCTATAGGTCTTGTATGGATTTTTAGGGGAATCCACGCCAAAATTTAGAAAAAATGGCGTGGCCCCCCCCAAAATCCATGCCAGACCCTTATCCAAGCGTGCAACCCAGCAGGTCAATAAAAGAAGGGGACAAGCGAGCGCCCCCCCCGCCCTATTCCTGAACCTTACCAGGCCACATGATCTCAACATGGGGGAAGGGGGTTCTTTGGGGCAGGAGGGCTCTGCCCCTCCAAAGCACCTTGACAAGGGCCTCTTCCCCACAACCCAGGCCAGTGGTTGTAGGGGTCTACAGGAGGAGAGCTTATTTTACCCCCTCAAAAAATGGTGTAGTGTAGTGACAGCAGTTTTTGACAAGTCCTCTATTTAAAAAACAATAATAAAAATCAATGCCCCCCCGATGTAGAGCCATCATCACTCATGACGCCCGCCGCCACTGCCAACCCGAAACAAGAAAAAAAAACCAATTAGTTATTTAAGAACTGGCAGACAGTGGGAGCCTTCGGCAGGAATGGGCTGTTTTTTTATTTTTTTATTTTATTTTTTTCGGATCAGTGGTGGAGGCGGGCAGCATGATAGACAATGTATTTACTATGGGGAACATTGTTTTTGTTTTGTTTTTTAATAAAGGAATTGTCAAAAATTGCCTACTGTCATTTTTTACACTACACCTTTTATTTTTGGTGAATGAGTAGGGGTACTATGTACCCCATACTCATTCACATAGGGGGCGGGATCTGGGGCTCTCCTTGTTAAAGGGGGCTTCCAAATTCCGATAAGCCCCCCGCACGCAGACCCCCACAACCACCGGTCAGGGTTGTGGGGAAAAGGCCCTTATCTCCATCAATATGGAGACAAGGTGCTTTGGGGGGGGGGGCTGCCACAAAGCACCTCCCACCCCCATGTTGAAGACATGTGGCCTGGTAATGTTCAGGAGGGGGGGCATTCGCTGGCCCCCTCCCTTAACTGACCTGCTGTGCTGCATGCTCTGACAAGGGTCTGGTATGTTTTTTTGGGGGTCCCCACGCCATTTTTTTTTTTTTTACATTTTGATGTGGGGTTCCCCTGAAAATCCATACCAGACCCAATTTTTTTTCCCAATTGTTCTATTGCCGGAAATTCTTTTTTTTTTTTTTTTTCAGCTTTCAGTCGGGAACCCTGCTGACAGCTGATGACTCATCGGTTGTTAAGGACACAGCGGCTGCCCGCTCCTTAACGACCGGCTTTCACGGTTTGTTATGGAGAGAAAAAAAAACTTGCAAAACGCATGAAAAAAATACATCAAACACGCAAACACTTGCATTTTTGGTACGGCCACAGTCTGCTGCGGGAAAAAAAAAGTCCCTGACCCTTTCCAAAAAGGCAGCGGCTGAAAAGCGCATAGATGTGAACGTGTTGTATAGGAAACCATGTTAAAGGGACTGTAGTGTGCGTTTCTGCCAACCTCACTAAAAAAAAACCGCATAGGTGTGAACCTCGCCTAATCCCATGGGCCATGGCTCCCAACGATTAAATGAAAGTTCCCCCAAGCCCCATCAGTTTAGCAGCAGGGAGGAAACAATATACTTGTTTTAGGGGGGGGGGGGGCAGAGTAATCCTCCATGCTGTGGATCAAATAACTGTATGTTGGGGGCGTTGTGTGGCAAGCTGCATGGGACCCCCATGATTTATAATGGTGGTCCTGGATAGGTAGGGTGCTGTGAACTGTGAAGTGGAGGCTATTTAATGATATATCTGGGGGTAGAGGTACCTCTCACATTGTGCCACTTTTCCCCTAGGTCCTGTAAGGGTCACCATACATGGTACAATCTGACCGTACAGTCAAATTTGGATACAGATTGATTGGTAGACATTTGCACTGACAAAACATTTTTTTCATTTTCGTTTTATTAGTTTTTTTGCTTTTTTCGAAAATTCAAAAATTCGGAATTCGGAAATCCGAAAATTCTGATTTTCAAATTTCCGAATTTCTGAATTTTTTAATTTCGGATTTCCGAATTTTCTAATTTTCAAATTTCAAATTTCCGAATTTTTGGAATTTACGAATTTTCGAATTTCCGAATTTTTGAATTTAGAATTTTAGAATTCCGAATTTTCAAATTCCGAATTTCCGAATTCCGAGTTTCCGAGTTTTCGGATTTTGGAAATACGAAAATCCGAATATCTGAAAATTAAAAAATCTGAAAAAAGAAAGAAAATCAGTAAAATTTGAAATAATAACTAATAACTAACTATTAAATTATAGATATTGGAATTTACTTTCAAATTTGGCTGTTTGTGAACGTAACTAATTAGTAAACTAAATTTATTGTTACAAATTTTTAGTTACGAATTATCTGAAATAACAAATGCCGCATATAAACAAATGGAATGGAACAAATGAATAACAAATAATAATAATAATGTTTTATTATTATTATTGTTATTTATTAATATCAGATCGTTGCACTCCATTCGTTTAGATCCGGCATTCGTTATTTCAGATAATTCGTAACTTTCGGATAAATTCGTACTCATTACGTTCACTAACAGCCAAATTTGAAAGGAAATTCCAATACCTATAATTTAATATTTATTATTAGTTATTATTTCAGATTTTCGGGTTTTCGAATTTTCTGATTTTCATTCTTTCGAATTTTCATTCTTATTTTTGGATTTCCAAATTTTCAAATTTTCAAATTTATGAAATTTTGAATATTCGAATTTCCTCACTCATTTAGATTTTTCAAATTTCCGAAATTTCAAATTTGAAAATTCGGAAACTGGAAATTCGGAAATTTGAAATTTCGGAAATTGAAAAATTCGGAAATTCGGAACTAAACTAATTGCACATGTCTATTGATTGGATAGTTTTGGTAAATCCAATCAGGCAGATCCTTGCTCTACATATCTGTTGGTAGATGAAAAGCACATTGTAGCATGTTTGGTGAGCTTCATCACCCATCCATGTCCTGATATGGTGGTTCTTACATTTAATGCCGGTTGGAATTACACGGGGCCATGAGATGGAAAGACGGTAATGAGAAACCTTCAGCTCCTTCAGCAGATCGATGTCCTCCTGCAACACACAGTGATGGCAAAATATTGTTCTCATTTATTAAAAGAAAACACATCTATAGATTCCTACCGTACATAGATGAACAGAAAGAAAAAATGGTGATCCACAGAACCAATCAGATTTCAGCTATCAGTTTTTTGATATACTGTATGTTTAAGAATAAAAGCTCATCCCATTGTAAATACTAATCTCCCCAATGCGTAGGTGGCTGGCCATAGATTATGGAACCCGTGGTTGAAGGAAGGAAAAATCGCTCGATTCACCCCATCAACACAGTTAGTGTTGTTGCCTTATGGGTTTATGTGAAATCTCCATTAATAGCTGTAAAATATTGTAATTAGGAATATACAGTGGGGACAGAAAGTGTTCAGACCCCTTAAATTTTTCACTCTTTGTTATATTGCAGCCATTTGCTAAAATCATTTAAGTTAATTTTTTTCCTCATTAATGTACACACAGCACCCCATATTGTACACACAGCCCCCCATATTGTACACACAGCACCCCATATTGTACACACAGCGCCCCATATTGTACACACAGCACCCCATATTGTACACACAGCCCCCCATATTGTACACACAGCACCCCATATTGTACACACAGCCCCCCATATTGTACACACAGCACCCCATATTGTACACACAGCACCCCATATTGTACACACAGCACCTCATATTGTACACACAGCACCCCATATTGTACACACAGCACCCCATATTGTACACACAGCCCCCCATATTGTACACACAGCACCCCATATTGTACACACAGCACCCCATATTGTACACACAGCCCCCCATATTGTACACACAGCCCCCCATATTGTACACACAGCACCCCATATTGACAGAAAAACACAGAATTGTTGACATTTTTGCAGATTTATTAAAAAAGAAAAACTGAAATATCACATGGTCCTAAGTATTCAGACCCTTTGCTGTGACACTCATATATATAACTCAGGTGATGTCCATTTCTCCTGATCATCCTTGAGATGGTTCTACACCTTCATTTGAGTCCAGCTGTGTTTGATTATACTGATTGGACTTGATTAGGAAAGCCACACACCTGTCTATATAAGACCTTACAGCTCACAGTGCATGTCAGAGCAAATGAGAATCATGAGGTCAAAGGAACTGCCTGAAGAGCTCAGAGACAGAATTGTGGCAAGGTACAGATCTAGCCAAGGTTTACAAAAAAAATTTCTGCTGCACTTAAGGTTCCTAAGAGTACAGTGGCCTCCATAATCCTTAAATGGAAGATGTTTGGGATGACCAGAACCCTTCCTAGAGCTGGCCGTCCGGCCAAACTGAGCTATCGGGGGAGAAGAGCCTTGGTGAGAGAGGTAAAGAAGAACCCAAAGATCACTGTGGCTGAGCTCCAGAGATGCAGTCGGGAGATGGGAGAAAGTTGTAGAGAGTCAATATTTCTTCCTTGATGTAGACTATAGATAGATAGATGGTTGTGTATTAGATAGACTTTCAACTACTCACCAATAAATGTTGTTATTGTGTTAAAGCTTCACTAGGGGGCGCATGCGCGCCGCCAGAGGCACGCGCGACTCCTGCTCGCCCAAGGAGCCGATGCGAGTACCCGGAGGTCTCAATCACAGCCGGGCTCCCGCAATCGCTTGGGGCACACGGAGAACCGGGAGCTGTGTGTGTGAAGTGACAGATCCTCTGTTCATACAGAGTATGAAAGACAATCTGTTTCCCTGCACAGTCCCCTCCCCCTTCAGTTAGAACCTTCCCTAGGACACACATTAACCCCTTCACTGCCCCCTAGTGTTAACCCCTTCACTGCCAGTGACATTTTTACAGTAATCAGTGCATTTTAATCGCACTGATCGCTGTACTAATGCCAATGGTCCCAAAAATGTGTCAAAAGTGTCCGATGTGTCCGCCATCATGTCGCGGTCATGATAAAAATCGCTGATCGCCACCATTACCAGTAAAAAAAAAATATTAATAAAAATGCCATAAAACTATCCCCTATTTTGTAGACGCTATAACTTTTGCGCAAACAAATCAATATACGCTTATTGCGATTTTTTTTTTTACCAAAAATATGTAGAAGAATACGTATCGGCCTAAACTGAGGAAAAAAATAGTTTTTTAATATATTTTTGGGGGATATTTATTATAGCAAAATGAAAAAAATATTGTTTTTTTCAAAATTGTCGCTCTTTTTTTGTTTATAGCGCAAAAAATAAAAAACGCAGAGGTGATCAAATACCACCAAAAGAAAGCTCTATTTGTGGGGAAAAAAAGACGTTGATTCTGTTTGGGTGCAGCGCCGCATGACCGCGCAATTGTCAGTTAAAGCGACACAGTGCCGAATCGCAAAAAGTGCTCTGGCCTTTGGCCAGCCAAATGGTCCGGGGCTGAAGCGGTTAAATATAATAAACGGGTAACAGTGTTGATCAGGGAATCCCTCCCGGTGCACTGTTGTTGTATTCTGACAATTGGAGGTCTACCCACCACAGGGCTTTTTTTTCTCCTCAGAGAATAGGTGCGGGAACTCCCCCATTCTGAGTCACCCCTTGTCTCCACCCTCAACCCCAGGCATGTCCAAAGTCCGGCCCCTGGGCCAATTGCAGCCCGCGTTCCGGTTTAATATGGCCCCCCTGGTCATTTGGATATATACCGTATTTATCGACGCTGCCTCGGAGGGGACAGGGAGGGGGGCGGGATGAGCGCCGTCGGATTACATACAGGAGAATCTCCTGTTAACTCAGTGGCCTCTGTAATAGGAAGTCCCGTCTCCTGCGCTGCCATTGGACGACTGTTCTGTCTATCATAGGAGGCGGAACTTTGTATTAAAGAGGCCGCTGAGTAAACGGGAGATTCCCTGTATGTAATCTGTGCCGCTCGTCTTATCCCCCTCCCTGTCCCCTCCGAGGCTGCAAATGGGCATCGATCAGGCTGCACTGATGGCAATGGTGAGGCTGCATTCATGGAAATGGTGAGGCTGCACTGATGGCAATGGTGAGGCTGCACTGATGGCAATGGTGAGGCTGCACTGATGGCAATGGTGAGTCTGCATTCATGGCAATGGTGAGGCTGCACTGATGGCAATGGTGAGTCTGCATTCATGGCAATGGTGAGGCTGCACTGATGGCAATGGTGAGGCTGCACTGATGGCAATGGTGAGGCTGCACTAATGGCAATGGCAATTGTTATACATAAAGTTTTGTGTTATAAACATTTTGTCTTCACCTTGACCTTGCTGTATCCTTCGCAGGAAGAATCTGCCGTCTGATTCATATAGACTTTCCCTTTCTTGTGGGTGAATACGTCCCATATACTCTTCCCTTTGCCATCCTGGTCCCAGGCTCCTTCCGTCTGATAGGCGGAGCTTCCCACTCCCCACATGAAAGCTGCGCAGAAGACAAAGATCCTTCGATTTATGTCACTCTAATCTCATGGTCTGTGGATACATTGGGGGGAATTATTTACTAAAACTGGGGAGTGCAAAATCTGGTTGCAGCTCTGCATGGCAGCCAATCAGCTCCTAACTCCAGCTCCTTCAAATAACCGCTTGCGGGAGCCCCGCCCACTGTACATATACTGCGGCAGGGCGGCCGCTCTGCGCCGGATCTCGTTACCTAGTACGTGATTGGGGCACTTACCAGTAGGGGGGGGGGGGGCGTGAACGTGCGCCTTGATTTGTAGACATGTGCAATTCGTTTTGAATTTGTTTTTTTAACAAATTTCAACAAATTAGTTAATTCGGAAATATCCAAATTAACGAAAGTACGTTTAACTCGTTTTTCAGAATATTTTCGTAAGTTCGAAAATTTGGAAATTCTTGTCTTTCTGGTCATTCATTATGATCACAATTCGTAAAATAATCTGTAATTTGAAAAAAATCTGAAATTTGATAAAAAATTCAAATTTTGGAAATTCGAAAAAAAATCGAAAATTCGGAAATTCTTGTCATTTGGGTCATTCGTTATGATCACAATTCTTAAAAAAACAGAAATTTGAAAAAATGCGAAAATAAAAACAGAAATTTGAAAAAAAAAAATTGAAATTTTGGAAATTAAAAAAAAATCATATATTCGGAAATTCGAAAAAAAAACAGAAATTCGAAAATCTGAAATAATAACTAACTAATAATAAATGAACTATTACTGACTATTAAATTATAGGTATTGGAATTTCCTTTCCAATTTGGCTATCCGAATACAAATTATCCAAAATAACGAATGCCATATCTATACGAATGGAACGTAATGAATTAATAATAATAATAAATAACAATAATAAAAAATCTAAATTTCGGAGATTCAAAAAAACACGGAAATTTGGAAACATTGAAAATAATCGGAAATTCGTAAATTAGAAAAAATCGGAAATGATAAAAAAACAGAACTTCGAAAATCTGAAATATTTACTAACTAATAATATTTTTTTTTTTATTATTATTATTAAATTTTTATTAAATTTGACATATCCATTAAAACAACCTTCATAACATATTTATATTTATCGCAAAGAGTCAACACATCTTTCTCCATTTCCCAATCTCCTCCCCCCCCCAAAGAAAAAAAAGGGGAAACTTTCCCTTCTCCTTTCTCCCTCCTCCAAATACCTTATATTAAAATGTGTTCCCAATTCACCCAAACTAAGAAAGAAAGAAAAAAAAAATTAAGAGGCTTCTATGAGCCATGTCCATATTACTCTTAACACCCAAAAAAGAAAAAAACAAACAAACACAAAAAAATAAATAAATAAATAATTACGGGGCTTCTATAAGCCATACTCCACCCCTTACCTACCTATAGTGAATATACACCTCATCTTCCTTTATATTCACTATAACTAATAATAAATTAACTATTACTGACTATTAAATTATAGCTATTGGAATTTCCTTTCAAATTTGGTTGTTAGTGAACGTAACAAATACAAATAATCCGAAATAATGAATGCCGTGTCTAAACTAATGGAACGTAACAAATTCATAATAATAAATTACAATAATAATAAATAAAACCTTTTATTATTATTAATTTTTAATTTGTTCCGTTCCATTCGTTTAGATGCGGCATTCATTATTTCGGATAATTCGTAACTTCGGATAAATTTGTATTCGTTACGTTCACCAACAGCCAAATTTGAAAGGAAATTCCAATACCTATAATTTAATAGTTATTATTATTATTATTAGTTAGTTATCCTTTCAAATTTTCAGATTTCCTTTCTTATTTTCGAATTTCAAATTTTCAAATTTTCGAATTTAGGAATTTTCGAATTTTTGAATTTATGAATTTTTGAATTTTACGATTTTTCGAATTTACAAACTGCAATCGACCCGAATGACCCAAAAAAATAAATTAAAAAAAATGAAACAAAAACGTAAATGAACAGATTTTTTGGCAGTGCACATGTCTAATGATTTGACACAACACAAGCTGATCAGTGGGTGCCGGCCAATAGATGTCCGCTGATCGTCACGCAGAGACACCGAAAAGATCTCTGCCCTATGTAAACAATGCAGAGCTCCGTTCTGACAGGGGGAAAGTAGTGGGTTTTATGTAGGGAATAGAAATCCATTACATTGCTTAGTAAAAACAGCACACACAGTACACACAAACACTGGCTAGGCACACAGTTTACCCTTTGATCGCCCCAGATGTTAAAAGTAGTGGTAAACAAAAAAAACACTCCGTAAGGCAATTTTATAATGTGCTAGTATGCATCACATACTAGCACATTATGGAGTACTTGCCTTAGAACGAAGCCCTCCCATGGCGCACTGTCTCCACTGAGAGGGCTGACATCTTCCCCTAGTCTTTTTTCCGGGTTTGGGCGCTCTGGCTGTGTGATTGGCTGGAGCCGCGATGACGTCACTTCCCGTCAGCCCTCAGTTCCGGCACAAAGCTCTGAAATTCCCGCAAGGTATGCCGGTGATGTCACTGGTTGCGTGCAGGTTTAGGAGATATTCATTTTACCCACAGGTGAGCCTTATTATAGACTTACCTGAAGGTAAAAAATCACAAAGTAGGCTTTACTACCCCTTTAACCCCTTTCCCTCCCATTGTCATTAGTACAGTGACAGTGCATGTTTTTTAGCACAGATCACTGTATTAGTGTCACTGGTTCCCACAAAGTGTCAGTTAGTGTCGCCATGCCCGCCGCAATATTGCAGTCCGTTGACAGCGCAACATCATCATTATTTTCATGCACTTTAGAGCCACGGATTTGCTTATCGGTGTTTGCGTCAGTCCTATCCACACTTTTTTCATTTCCACTCATTCTTTGTGATAGCGCGGGAGTACCACCCTTGTTCGTTTTAATATCGCAGTCCCACTATGAGTTGCTGATCCCCGCCATTACTAGTATATAAAAAAAATGTAATTGCGCATCGTACAGGCCCATCTTGTTGCTTAATGTTGATGCCAAGATCTTTGCTAAGGTCTTGGCCACCCGACTATCCCATGTAATAGAAGACCTAGTGGGTATAGACCAGTTGGGATTTATGCCAGGCAAGGGCACAGATATTAATATTAGGCGCCTATTCCTTAACTTAGCAACATCGCATGACAACACGGGGTCCAGGGTTATTGCCACTTTAGATGCCAAAAAGGCTTTCGACTCGATTTATTCACGGAGTACGATTGCTGTACCGATCCCCCCGGGCACGGGTTCGCACCAACAATTGGGTCTCAGACTCCTTTGCTCTGTTTCGTGGTACGAGGCAGGGATGCCCGCTCTCCCCCAGCCTGTTCGCCCTGGCGCTGGAGCCTCTGGCAATTGCCATTAGGAGTGCACCGGACGTTCTGGGCCTACGGGTGGGTATGATGGAAGAGCGCCTCTCCCTCTATGCCGACGACGCGTTATTGTACCTTAATGATGCTGGACCCTCTCTTCAAGCTGCCCTGCGTATTTTTGACAGTTTTGGTGGACTCTCGGGAGTTAAGATAAATTGGACCAAATCAGTCCTATTTTTTATAGATGATGGAGTTAACTCTGGACCCCTCTCCTCCCCACTACAAAGGGTTAGGGAATTTAAATATCTTGGAGTTGTGATCACTAGGAATCTCTCTGATTTTATTGTAAGAAACCTGGCCCCTGTTCTGAACACCCTACGTTCGAAATGTGCTGCCTGGGAGAATCTTTCTCTGAATCTTCGGGGTCGCATTAGTCTCCTTAAAATGATGATACTGCCCAAATTTAACTATCTGTTTAGGAATTGCCCGGTCTGGGTCCCCGCCTCGTTTTTTTAGGGAGATTGACCGCATAGTGGGTTCCTTTATTTGGTCGGGGAGAAACCCTAGGTTGGCGCGTACTACGTTATGTTTACCTGCAGATTTGGGCGGACTTGCCCTCCCAAATTTCCAGTTATATTTTTGGGCAGCCATGTTGGTGACGGTGCACTGGTGGTTCCAGGGTTCTAGATCTAATGTGGCAACCTGTCTCGAGGCGAATAATCTGGGTTCCCTGACGGACCTTCGGAATTTTCCCTATAGAGGACCCAAGGCATATTGTGAGGTCCCTGGGCCTACTAAAGCAACTTGGAGGGTATGGGAAGCGGCTAGGCGTAGATACTTGAGGCCTGGCCAATTGTCTCCAGCTCATCCCCTATGGGGGAACCCACAACTTAAACACTTCCGTATGATACCGGACCCACAGGTGTGAGCCAGATATGGTGTAACCTCGTTGGAACACGTAATGTCTGGGGGACAACTGCTCTCCTTGCATGAGCTTATGGCTAAATTTGGACTGCCCCGTTGGATGGGGTTTCGGTACCTACAGCTGAGACATGTGGCCAGGGCTCAATTCCCGCAAACTTCCCAGTTACAGACGGACCCCATCAAAGATCTCCTATCTCCTGGAGACTTGTCTAAACCCCTATCCTCTCTATATAATGCGTTGCTGGGAAGGGATTCCCCCAAGATTAATGAATTATGGGAAAGACGTCGGGCTGATATCCCGTCGCTGGATAAGGAGGGATGGGAGGACTGCCTAGAGTATGGCCCGAAATTAGTGATAGCATCCAAGGACAAACTGATTCAAGTTAAATTTATACACAGGGCCTACTATACCCCGCAGAGACTCCATCGCATATTTCCTGAGAGAGACCCCATGTGTCCTAAATGCATAAAAGTCCTAAAAGTCCATATAGGCACATTTATACATATGTTCTGGGAGTGCCCAGTTGTCGCACTATTTTGGACTAAGATCGTAGGTGAAATCAACTCCAGATTGCAGACCTCTATCCCGCTCTTGCCGGCCATGGCGTTGCTGGGGATACATGATGATGAGCAGAGGCCATATCATCTTAAATTACTGATTTCCTTCCTTCTTTTCTATGCCAAAAAAGAAATACTCATGAAATGGATAGATTTCTTCCCCTCCATCCTTTTCAGCCTGGGAGGCACAGATTGAGGCAGTAATCCCCATGTATAAAATGACATATATAAACAGTGGCTGTCCGTGGAAATTTGAAAAAGTTTGGGCTCCGTGGATGGCCTCGTAGAGAAACATTCAGTTCACTACGTTCATTGCCCCAATAGGGAAGGGTTTTGGAGGGTGGAGGGTGGACGGTATTTGTTGAGAATGGTACTATTAACCTTACGTATTGCTTGCGGGTTTTGCATTTTATTTTCCCTATCCTCAAATATGTACTCTACGTATGTAATGTATTGTACTCTGTTGAATGGTATTCTGTAATCTGATTATCTATTACAATAATAAAGCACCACTGTTTTTGTTAAAAAAAAAAAAATGTAAAAAATGTTAAAAATTCCAGTATATATCCCATAGTTTGTAGACGCTATAACTTTTGCGCAAACCAATCAATATACGCTTATTGGGATTTTTTTTTTAACCAAAAATTTGTAGCAGAATACATATTGGCCTAAACTGATGAAGAAATTCGTTTTTTTACATTTTTCTATTGGATAAGTTTTATAGCAGAAAGTAAAAATATATTATTTTTTTTTGTTTGTTTTCAAAATTGTCGCTCTTTTTTTTGCTTATAGTACAAAAAAAAATTAAAACCGCAGTGGTGATCAAATACCACCAAAATAAAGCTCTATTTGTTTGCTGATAAGACAAAACTAAGCAGGGCAATAACTTCACAAGAGCAACTTTACAAGAAGACCCTTGGTACCATAGAGAGGGGTGGACAGCTGGCAGATAAGGTTTAATACTGAAAAAATGTAAATTAATGCACTTGGTAGCTAAAAATATGAATGCAAGTTACTCGCTAGGGGGAGGACCCCTGCAGAATCGGGGGGTGGAGGAAGACCTGGGGGGGTCCTAGTAGATGCAGTAAGCAAGGCCAGCAGACTATTAACATGCATGAAAAAAGGGTATTTACTCAAAGAGTAATAACATTGGCAGGAAAGGGGTTAACACTAGGGGGGCGATCAAGGGGTTAAGTGTTCACTAAGGAGGTGTTTCTAACTGTGGGGGGGAGGGGACTGACTGGAGGAGGAGAGAGATCGCTATTCCTGATCACTAGGAACAGCAGATCTCTCTCTACTCCCCTGACAGAACAGGGATCTCTTTGTTTACATTGACAGATCCCCGTTCTGGCTTTCTATGGAGCGATCTCAGGTGGCTGGTGGAAGGGACCGCCGTACTGGTAAGGCGATTTGCACAGCCGAGCCATTCGGCTGGTCGGCAAGCAGTTAAAGTGACAGGTTAAAGGTTCAGGTTTAAAAAAAATAACAAACATATCATACTTACCTCCATTGTGCAGCTCGTTTTGCACAGAGTGGCCCCGAACATCCTCTTCTGGGGTCCCTCGGCGGCTCTCGCAGCTCCTCCCCGCATCAGATAACCCCCTGGGAGAAGCGCTCTCCCGGGGGGGGGTTACCTTGCAGGCGTGCTCCCCAGTCCAGCATTTGGCGTCCATAGAGGCCGAATGCAGGACTCGACCCCGCCCCCCGGCGCCCGCGTCATTGGATTTAATTGACAGCAGCGGGAGTCAATGGCTGCGCTGCTATCAATCTATACAATCAAGAGCTGAGAACCCCGGGCAGAGAGAGAGAGCGCGTCCCCGTGGGACAAGTTCGAGGGTTCAGGTAAGTAAAACGGGGGGGGGGGGGGCTGGGAGGCCGATCACTGACAGGTGTTTTTTCACTTTAATGCATAGGATGCATTAAGGTGAAAAAAACACGAACCTTTACAACCCCTTTAAGACTAAGTAAATAAACAGGTCAGGTTGCTTTAACTGACACCATATGCAGATTGAAGTTAAAGCGGAGTTCCACCCAAAAATGGAACTTCCACTTTAAGTGACGGTGACCCGCTGACATGCCACATTTGGCATGTCATTTTTTGGGGGGGACGGAGCGAATACCCAGTTTTTTACAGGCACCCAGCTCCAACTTCCTCCCAGGGCTCTCCCCCCTCCCTCCCTACAAAATTGCCCCACCATTCACAGCGCAGCGCAGTGCGCACCTGGCTGTGAAGCCACAGCCAGGAGCCCACAGTTAGAATGTCAGCGCCTCGGAGAGGAGCGGGGCTTCACGAGCCCCCATCGCTGGACCCTGGGACAGGTGAGCGTCTGATTATTAAAAGTCAGCAGATACACTTTTTTTGTAGCTGCTGACTTTTAAATGGGTGGACATCCGCTTTAATCCCTTTGATCTGCAGATGAAGGAAAATAATGATACAAAAGTAACAATATGTTACTTTGTACCTTTTGTATGTTCTTCTGAGCAGTGTTATTTGAAAATACTGCTTTTTTGACAGCTACATCTGGCACCACCTTCTCTGACTATACAATAATGGCAGCTTTGATTAATCAATTAAGCTGACATTTGTTGTATACTGGGGGGGGGGGGGGGGGGGGGCATGAAGCAGGACAGAGAGACTGGACATGAAACACACACCCTGTGTACAATGATTCCCAAAACCTGCAAATAGTTAAACTGTGTAAGGGATTCCTTACTGTTAAGAGTGGTAAGGATGTGATGCTCCCTTCCACAGTTGGTGGCGTCAGCGAGGAATGTACAGTATGTTGGGACAGGACAGGGTCATCCAGCGCCCTGGGGAAGGATGCAGAATTGCGCCCCCTCCCCCACTATTAACCGCTTCCGCCCCGGAAGATTTTACCCCCTTCCTGACCAGAGCACTTTTTGCGATTCGGCACTGCGTCACTTTAACTGACAATTGCGCGGTCGTGCGACGTTGTACCCAAACAAAATTAACGTCCTTTTTTTCTCGCAAATAGAGCTTTCTTTTGGTGGTATTTGATCACCTCTGCGGTTTTTACTTTTTGCGTTATAAACAAAAAAAAGAGCGAAAAAGCAATATTTTGTACTTTTTGCTATAATAAAAATCCCCCAAAAATATATAAAAAAACAAATTTCTTTCTCAGCTTAGGCCGATATGTATTCTTCTACATATTTTTGGTAAAAAAAAATCGCTATAAGTGTATATTGATTGGTTTGCGCAAAAGTTATAGCGTCTACAAAATAGGGGATAGTTTATGGCATATTTGTTATTCTTTTTTTTTTTTATTAGTAATGGCGGCGATCAGCGATTTTTTGCATGACTGTGACATTATGGCGGACACATCGGACACTTTTGACACTATTTTGGGACCATTGTCATTTATACAGCGATCGGTTGCTATAAAAATGCACTGATTACTGTGTAAATGACACTGGCAGGGAAGGGGTTAAACACTAGGGGGCGATCAAGGGGTTAAGTGTGTCCTAGGGAGTGATTCTTACTGTGGGGGGGATGGACTTCCACTCACATGACAGCGATCGTCGCTCACGATGACAGGGAGCAGTGATCTCTGTCATGTCACAAGGCAAAACAGGGAAATGCCTTCTTTACATAGGCACTTCCCCGTTCTGCAGCTCCATGACATGATCGCCGGGAGACCGGCGGACATCGAGTCCGCGGGTCCCACGAACATGGTCACGCTGTACACGGCAGGCGCGCTTGCGCCAATTAAAGGGGACGTACAGGTACACCCATTTGCCCACCGCTGCCATTGTGCTGACGTATGTTGGCGTGCGGCAGTCGGCAAGTGGTTAATACATGCCATAGAATGGGACTACCACCCTGCATCCATTTTTTGCCTCTTTTGCTTCACTGCGCCCAGGGCAACTTCCCCTCCTGCCCCACCCCTTGTCCCGGCCCTGACAGGGATATAGATAATGGTAGTGGCATAAACACACACACTTAGGCTGAACTGGATGGACTTGTTTCTTTATTCAACCTTACCAACCAAATGTAGCTATATAACTATGTAACTATTCACCAATGAACTTACTGGGTGGGAAAGAGCCATAATAAAATGATCCTCGATCTGTCTGTGTCCACTGGAATTCCTCTTCTGCCCAGCAATGTAGTACCAGTGACAACAGTTGGGCCACCCAGAACACCGGGAACATCATTCTGCAGCTTGGTGATGGTAAATTCACTGTATCTACAAATAATAAAGTATCACCCATTACACATCAATCAACATGTAATGTGTAGCTCTTACCCCCAGCATGAACCCCAAATGTTAACTGAGAATAGCATGATCGCCAGGTTGTGTTTTTGGTATCATGTCCTATCCCTGGGGGTCCCCAAACCACAGCCCACAGGCCACATATGGCTAGCTATGAGATTTTATCTAACAGTTCATGATAATATACCTGCTGGCTGGCAGTGGATGAGAGGTCTGGGTATTATACTATAGAGACAAGCGTATCTACTACTAGCCAGTCATGGCCCTTCCCTCCAATCCCCTCCACCTGTGCCATGGTTGATTGCTAGGGCCGGTGGCATCCCAGCAACCAATGATGTGTTTGCCCCACTCCCAGCATTTGGAGGAGTGGGCTTCCTCCATCCAGACCTGCTTCACCTCCTTGCAGGGGGACTCTGCTGGGCACACATGGGTAAAAGGGGGGACTCTGCTGGGCACACATGGCTGAAAGGGGGGACTCTGCTGGGCACACATGGGTGAAAGGGGGGACTCTGCTGGGCACACATGGGTGAAAGGGGGGACTCTGCTGGGCACACATGGGTGAAAGGGGGGACTCTCCTGGGCACACATGGGTGAAAGGGTGGACTCTGCTGGGCACACATGGGTGAAAGGGGGGACTCTGCTGGGCACACATGGGCAGGGCCTGCTAAGGCAGTACAGCCAGCCCTCCTGTACTGGGCCCGGTCCCCATCAGTTAAAAAGAGGGGCCCGGGCATCTGCTGAGCAAGAGGGCCGGCTGTACTGTCCTACTGCAGACACCGATCATCTTCTGCCTCCCCCTGCAGCATTGCCAGCTTCTCTTCCTCTTTCTCCCTCCAGCTGCACTGCAGGGAAATGAGTTCTAGTATATGCGCCCCTTCCATCTGGTGTTTGGGCACCCAGTGTGCCCCTTTCCCCTGCATCGCTGCTGGCCTCAATCCTCTCATATCGGCAGATGCTGCGGTCCCACAGGGGGATGTTTCAAGATGGAGAGTGGGGGAAGGGGCCGGTAAATATGGAATTTACTGGCCCCTTCCTTTCCTGAATGAACACAGTGAGTGATCAGTGCCAATCACTCCTGTGTCCATTGATCACTGAAGCATAGTAAAACTGAATGAGCAGGAAGCCTTTAGAGTGCTTTCTATTCATTCATCTGTGAAGTTGAAGCTACAGAGAAAGAGACTGATAAACTTACTGTATGTTCTCAGTTGCTTTCAGTGGCGGAGGGGGCTGTCAGGTAGGCTGTATGGGGCCCCATGATTTCCAACAGCAGCCCTGCACATGGGTAAAAGGGGGCATACATCGACGTAAGAGGGGACTCTAATGAGCCATCCTGAATGTAAAGGGGAACTTTGAAGAGCACTCCTGGATGTAAAGGAGAGGACTCTGATGGACACTCCTCAATGTAAGGAGGGGATTCTGATGGTCACTCCTCCTGGATTTAAGAATGGATTTCATGAGCGGGCTGAAAATAGGTAAGTATACACATCTTTCCTACACAGGTTAGTCAGCATAGGTGTTAGGAGGGGGGAGGGAGCATTTTCAAGACTAGTAAGACTTGGCCTGGAATTCTACTTTGCGGGAACTACCACCAGAAATCTGTCATTGGGGCCGCTTTGAATTCCCATGAATATACAGTATGTACCTGTGCTCATGTAATGGCAGAAGTAAAACACAGTTTCAATTTA
Organism: Lithobates clamitans; assembly: GCA_037952925.1. Lineage (NCBI taxonomy): Eukaryota > Metazoa > Chordata > Amphibia > Anura > Ranidae > Lithobates > Lithobates clamitans. The sequence goes on from JBBGZY010001348.1 coordinate 2,537,407, forward strand.
TTGATGTCAATGATAAGAGAAACAAGAAGATCCAGTAGCTGCAGATATAATAAAAGAAAGCTACATCATTGATGGTTACACACCATGAGACGTTCAGAAGCTCTCTCTGTAGGTCACATCACTGCCTACCCCAGCGAAGTCCATCAGATTCCAGAGACTGACTTGAAACTCTCCACCCGTGGCTCCCGCAGCTCACAGCCTGAAATACAAAGACGTCAGAAGATCTTTAATGTACTCGTAAATCCCTTCAACAATCAGCGGCCTCATAGGCGTGCGCACAGGGTGTGCCGGTCGTGCCTGGGCACACCCTAATCACTCTGTGCAGTACTGATTCCCCATGCTTCCAGACACCCCCTGTTTCCCCTCTGCAGTGCTGCCAGCTTCCCTCCTCTCCCTCTGGCTGCTGCGGGGGGTTGTTTCAGGATTGACAGCGGGGTAAGGGGCAGTTAAATATTTCATTTACCGGCCCCATCCCTTTCTGAATTGTTCTGTATATTTTCTAGATAGGCAACCCCTATCCTCATATTGATTTAGTGGTTCCAAATGAATAACTATTGCAGTAGGGAACAGACACAAAAGATACACTCAGCATCTCTTCAAAATAACTGTCCTGTTTTATTTGACGCAATCAGAGTTTGTTATACACATGATTACGTAGGTATCACATTACTATTACAATTGTACTTGTATGGTAAAGAAGGGCGTAACATAGGCAGGCCAATTCTAATCAGGACTCAAAAGAATGCAAACATGAAAACATTAGTTGTGCCGTGTGCACAGTGAGTGTGGTGTGCAATACATACAAAATAGAATACAATATACAGGGCGTACAAATGCCCCTTACAGAATGAACACAGTGAGTGATATATACCGATTACTGTGTTCATTATTAACTGAAGCATAGTAAAGTATGTTGCTCAGCAGAGAGCACTTCCCATTAGTTCACTATCCAGTGCAGCTGAGGCTGCAGAAAAAGAGACTGGGGAATCTCTGACCTCAATCCCGTTCTCTGTCTCAAAAGTGAGACATCAGGGATCTGTTTAGACCCTTGATACTTCACCAAAGCGCCCCCCCAATGGGGCTCATAAAAAAATTAAACAAATAATAAAAAATAATATTTTAAAAAATAATTTAAAAATAAAAAAACTACTAACACCGTCCTCTGCCCTACTGACACCAATCTCTGCTCTATTGACACCATCCACTGCTCTACTGACACCAATCTCTGCTCTACTGACACCGTCCACTGCTCTGCTCATATACACGCATGTGCGTTTGTGTTCTGGGGTGCACACCCTAATGCAATAGGCTGTGCACAACAATGAGCGGTCTTTTCATATATATAGTTACATAGTAGGTGAGGTTGAAAAGAGACACAAGTCCATCAAGTACAACCCATGTGTGTGATTATATGTCAGTATTACATTGTATATCCCTGTATGTTGTGGTCGTTCAGGTGCTTATCTAATAGTTTTTTGAAACTATCGATGCTCTCCACTGAGACCACCGCCTGTGGAAGGGAATTCCACATCCTGGCCGCTCTTACAGTAAAGAACCCTCTACGTAGTTTAAGGTTAAACCTCTTTTCTTCTAATTTTAATGAGTGGCCACGTGTCTTGTCAAACTCCCTTCCACGAAAAAGTTTTCTCCCTATTGTGGGGTCACCAGTACAGTATTTGTAAATTGAAATCATATCCCCTCTCAAGCGTCTCTTCTCCAGAGAGAATAAGTTCAGTGCTCACAACCTTTCCTCATAACTAAGATCCTCCAGACCCTTTCTTAGCTTTGTTGCCCTTCTTTGTACTCGCTCCATTTCCAGTACATCCTTCCTGAGGACTGGTGCCCAGAACTGGACAGCATACTCCAGGTGCGGCTGGACCAGAGTCTTGTAGAGCAAGAGAATTATCGTTTTATCTCTGGAGTTGATCCCATTTTTATGCCAATATTCTGTTTGCTTTGTTAGCAGCAGCTTGGCATTGCATGTCATTGCTGAGCCTATCATCTACTAGGACCCCCAGGTCCTTTTTCATCCTAGATCCCCCCAGAGGTTCTCCCCTCAGTGTATAGATTGCATTCATATTTTTGCCCCCCAAATGCATTATTTTACATTTTTCTACATTGAACCTCATTGTAGTTGCCCACCCCATTAATTTGTTCAGATCTTCTTGCAAGGTTTCCACATCCTGCGGAGAAGTTATTGCTCTGCTTAGCTTAGTATCGTCTGCAAATACAGAGATTGAACTGTTTATCCCATCTTCCAGGTCAATTATGAACAAATTAAATAGGATTGGTCCCAGCACAGAACCCTGAGGAACCCCACTACCCACCCCTGACCATTCCGAGTACTCCCCATTTATCACCACCCTCTGAACTCGCCCTTGTAGCCAGTTTTCAATCCATGTACCCACCCTATGGTCCATGCCAACGCACCTTATTTTGTACAGTAAACATTTATGCGGAACTGTGTCAAATGCTTTTGCAAAATCCAGATACACCACGTCTACGGGCCTTCCTTTATCTAGATGGCAACTCACTTCCTCATAGAAGGTTAATGGATTGGTTTGGCAAGAACGATTCTTCATGAATCCATGCTGATTACTGCTAATGATATTGTTTTCATTACTAAAATCTTGTATATATTCCCTTATCATCCCCTCCAAGAGTTTACATACTATTGATGTTAGTCTAACTGGTCTGTAATTCCCAGGGATGTATTTTGGGCCCTTTTAAAATATTGGTGCTACATTGGCTTTTCTCCAATCAGCTGGCACCATTCCAGTCAGTAGACTGTCAGTAAAAATTAGAAACAATGGTCTGGCAATTACTTGACTGAGTTCCCTCGGGTGCAAGCCATCCGGTCCCAATGATTTAGTCATGTTAATTTTTCCAAGTCTAATTCTAATTCTGTCCTCTGTTAACCATGGAGGTGCTTCCTGTGATGTGTCCTGAGGATAAACACTGCAGTTTTGGTTACTGAAGCCCCCCGAATCTCTTGTGAAGACTGAGGAGAAGAATAAATTCAATACCTTCTCCATCTCCCCATCCTTTGTAACCAGATGTCCTTCCTCATTCTTTATGGGGCCAATATGGTCTGTCCTCCGTTTTTTACTGTTTACATAATTAAAGAATTTATTTTTTTGTTCTCCAACACTATGTGTCTTTCATGATCTATCTTAGCCGCCTTAATTTCGCCCTTACATATCTTATTGCATTCTTTATAAAGTCTGAATGCTGAGGATGATCTTTCAACCTTATATTTTTTGAAGGCCTTCTCCTTTGCTTTTATATGCATTTTTACATTGGAGTTAAGACATCCAGGACTTTTGTTCGCTCTTTTAAATTTATTACCCAATGGGATGCATTGGCTAATGCCCTTATTTAATATGCTCTTAAAGCAGACCCATCTCTCCTCCGTGTTCTTTGTTCCTAGGATATTATCCCAATTTATGCCTTCTTACAAGGTTTGTAGTTTAGGGAAGTTGGCTCTTTTGAAATTCAGTGTCTTTGTATTCCCCTTATGTTTCCTATTTGTTTGATTTATATTGAAGCCAATTGACCTGTGATCGCTGTTTCCTAGATTGCCCCTTATTTCCACATCCGTGATCAGGTCTGTATTGTTGGTAATCAGTAGATCTAGTAACGCTTTATTTCAAGTGGGTGCGTCTACCATCTGACCCATAAAATTGTCCTGCGAGACATTTAGGAACTGGCGAGCCTTAGACGAATCCGTGGTTCCCTCCACCCAGTCTATGTCTGGATAATAAAAATCCTCTATTATGATAACACTTCCCACCCTTGCTGCTAATCCAAATTGTGATAGGAGATCCGTCTCCCCTTCCTCCCTCAGGTTAGGGGGCCTATAGCATACTCCCAGTATTATTTTCCCCCTAGCTTCATCCCTTTGAAACTCTATCCATAAGGATTCCACCTCCTCCCTAGCTCCCTCAGTGATGTCATCTCTCACATTCACTTGTACATTATTCTTGATATATAGGCATACCCCTCCCCCTTTTTTTACCCTCTCTATCCCTGCGATAAAGGGTATATCCTTGAATGGTTGCCAGCCAATCATGAGAGCTGTTGAACCAGGTCTCTAAAATTCCCACAAAATCCAAATTCTCCTTGTACAACAGTATCTCAGGCTCCTGGCATTGGTGAACATACCACATAGTTTAGACCGGTTGCATACTGTCCTCTTATTAGGTGTTCCAAGATTGCAACTAGGACTTGCTACTATACTTACCTTGGGTTTATGTGCTTTAGTCAACCTACCACTAATGCCCCCAATACTACCCTTTGTAATATGTTCCGCGCTGACTATCTCTACCTGTGGACCCTCCCCCCTGTTGCCTAGTTTAAAAATCCCTCTAACTTTTTGGCCATCTTCATTCCCAGCAGATCTGCACCCTCCTCATTTAGGTGCAGTCTGTCCCTTCTATAGTACTGGTGACCGACTGAGAAGTCAGCCAAGTCCTCCAGGAACCCAAACCCCTCCTTACTACACCAGCTCTTCAGCCACTTGTTTACTTCCCTAATCTCCCTCTGCCTCTCTGGTGTGGCTCCATGTACCGGTAGTATTACTGAGAACACTACCTTGGAGGTCTTTTTCCTCAATTTAGCTCCCAAGTCCCTAAAATAGTTCTTTAGGACACTCCATCTGCCTCTGACTTTGTCATTGGTGCCAACGTGCACCATGACAGGTGGGTCTTCCCCAGCCCCTCCCAGTAATCTGTCCACAAGATCCGTGATGTGCCGAACCCGAGCGCCCGGTAGACAGCATACAGTTCGGCGCTTCAGGTCTTTGTCGCAGATTGCCCTCTCTGTCCTTCTAAGAATTGAGTCTCCTACCACCAGACTCTGTCTTTCCTTTCCCTTCGCTTCCCCCCCCCCCTCACTGGAGGAGTTCTTCCCCCGGCAGCTAGGAGAGTCCCTCAGCTCCAGCAGTGCTGGTCCCTGACTGGTTTCACCAATGTCACTCAACGAACGTACTTATTGAGATGTTCCAGCCCTGGATCGGCCTCCCTGGCACTTCCCCCTCTATCCTTCCTGACTGTAACCCATCTACTCTTTTCTGGTGCCTGCACCTCTTTGTCTCCACCCGCTTCTGTGCTGGCCCCTGCCGTCACCTGCCGGGTATGTTCCCGGCTCCAGGGCCGGACTGGCCAACCGGGATACCGGGAAATCCCCCGGTGGGCCGGTGGTCTGGCTACCCCTGCGGCCGCCGGCCGCTGTGAGGGCAGCGGCGCCTGAAAGAAAAATGGCTGCGGGGGCCGGGCCGACGTGCAACTGCGCAGGCGCCAGCGCTGTTCCGAGGTTGGCCGTGCTTGGGAAAACCCGTACACGCTCGGCAATTTTCGGAAGTGCGGGCGCATGCGCGGTGACACGATGGCGCCGAGCGGCGCCATTTTTAAACGTAAAGCGGTTGCAGCGCTCAGTGTCTGGCGTCTGGTGGCCTGTGCCTCTTCCTGCGTCCCCCCACAGCCTCTGACCTCCTGCCCGCCCCCCCTGCAGCCTCTGATCACCTGTCCCCCCCCTGCAGCCTCTGATCACCTGTCCCCCCCCTGCAGCCTCTGATCACCTGTCCCCCCCCTGCAGCCTCTGATCACCTGTCCCCTCCCTGCAGCCTCTGATCACCTGTCCCCCCCCTGCAGCCTCTGATCACCTGTCCCCCCCCCTGCAGCCTCTGACCACCTGTCCCCCCCCTGCAGCCTCTGACCACCTGTCCCCCCCCTGCAGCCTCTGACCACCTGTCCCCCCCCCGCAGCCTCTGACCACCTGTCCCCCCCCTGCAGCCTCTGACCACCTGTCCCCCCCCTGCAGCCTCTGACCACCTGTCCCCCCCCCGCAGCCTCTGACCACCTGTCCCCCCCGCAGCCTCTGACCTCATTGTCCCCCCCAGCCTCTGACCTCCTGTCCCCCCCTGCAGCCTCTGACCTCATTGTCCCCCCCAGCCTCTGACCTCCTGTCCCCCCCGCAAGCCTCTGACCTCCTGCCCCCCCCTGCAGCCTCTGACCACCTGTCCCCCCCTGCAGCCTCTGACCTGTCTCCCCCCTGTAGCCTCTGACCTCCTGTCCCCCCCCGCAGCCTCTGACCTCCTGTCCCCCCCCGCAGCCTCTGACCTCCTGTCCCCCCCCCGCAGCCTCTGACCTCCTACCCCCCCTGCAGCCTCTGACCTCCTGCAGCCTCTGACCACCTGTCCCCCCCTGCAGCCTCTGACCTCCTGCCCCCCCCTGCAGCCTCTGACCTCCTGCCCCCCCCTGCAGCCTCTGACCACCTGTCCCCCCCTGCAGCCTCTGACTTCCTGTCCCCCCTGCAGCCTCTGACCTCCTGCCCCCCCCTGCAGCCTCTGACCTCCTGCCCCCCCCTGCAGCCTCTGACCTCCTGCCCCCCCTGCAGCCTCTGACCTCCTGCCCCCCCCTGCAGCCTCTGACCTCCTGCCCCCCCCTGCAGCCTCTGACCTCCTGCCCCCCCCTGCAGCCTCTGACCACCTGTCCCCCCCTGCAGCCTCTGACCACCTGTCCCCCCCTGCAGCCTCTGACCTCTTCTCGTCCCCTCCTCAGCCTCTGACCTCTTCTCGCCCCCTCCTCAGCCTCTGACCTCTTCTCGTCCCCTCCTCAGCCTCTGACCTCTCCTGTGGTCCCCTCCGCAGCCTCTGACCTCCCCTGCACCATCCGCAGCCTCTGACCTCCCCTGCATCATCCGTAGTCTCTGACCTCCTGTCCCCCCTGCAGCCTCTGACCTCCTGTCCCCCCTGCAGCCTCTGACCTCCTGTCCCCCCTGCAGCCTCTGACCTCCTGTCCCCCCTGCAGCCTCTGACCTCCTGTCCCCCCTGCAGCCTCTGACCACCTGTCCCCCCTGCAGCCTCTGACCTCCTGTTCGCACCCCCCTGCAGCCTCTGACCTCCTGTCATCCCCTCCTCAGCCTCTGGCCTCTTCTCGTCCCCTCCTCAGCCTCTGACCTCCTATCGACCCCTCCTCAGCCTCTGACCTCCTGTCGTCTCCTCCTCAGCCTCTGACCTCCTGTCGTCCCCTCCTCAGCCTCTGACCTCCTGTCGTCCCCTCCTCAGCCTCTGACCTCCTGTCGTCCCCTCCTCAGCCTCTGACCTCCTGTCGTCCCCTCCTCAGCCTCTGACCTCCTGTCGTCCCCTCCTCAGCCTCTGACCTCCTGTCGTCCCCTCCTCAGCCTCTGACCTCCTGTCGTCCCCTCCTCAGCCTCTGACCTCTTCTGTGGTCCCCTCCGCAGCCTCTGACCACCCCTGCATCATCCGAAGCCTCTGACCTCCCCTGCATCATCCGCAGCCTCTGACCTCCCCTGCATCATCCGCAGCCTCTGACCTCCCATGTACCATCCGCAGCCTCTGACCTCTCCTGTACCATCCGCAGCCTCTGACCTCTCCTGTACCATCCGCAGCCTCTGACCTCTCCTGTACCATCCGCAGCCTCTGACCTCTCCTGTACCATCCGCAGCCTCTGACCTCTCCTGTACCATCCGCAGCCTCTGACCTCTCCTGTACCATGCGCAGCCTCTGACCTCTCCTGTACCATGCGCAGCCTCTGACCTCTCCTGTACCATCCGCAGCCTCTGACCATCTCCTGTCTTATATCACGTCTGCAGTCTGGAGCGGAGTCAACAGTGGGAGTGCCTCAGGGATGGGGGTCATGGGAGAAGTCAGACATGTATAGACTATGGAGAGGAAACTATGGGATAAAACCAGAGCCACCGAGCTGGAGCCGGCTGACTGAGCCCTGTACGGTGCACCTGAGAGGAGGTCAGTGACAGCGCCGCCAGGCCTACCTGAGAGGGGGAGGGGGTCAATACAATATTGTAAGGGGGCACTGATATATAGGTTTCCCCCTATATCAGTAAACCCCCGTACCTTAGTGTTTTCTTTCTGCAGAAGGTGGTCTCTGGTCACCAGAGTCCTCCCCACATTCCCAGAGTTCCCCTTTACATCATAGTCTGCAGGATTCCACCTTACAGTGCAAGGGGGAACTCTGATGTAAAGGGCAATGCTGCAGACCCTGATGTAAGTGAGAACTCTGATGTAAAGGGGAATGCAGTGGACTCTGATATAAGTGGGGTCTCTGGTCACCAGTGCCCCCCTTTTATATCAGAGTTCCTGCTTAGATCATGATCTGCAATGTTCCCCTTTATGTCAGAGTTCCCTTGCACTGTAAAGGGACATCCTCCTGATGTATAGGGGGAACTCTGTGCTGGGTTATATTAATCTGACCTTCATGTAAGAGGAGAAATATGGTGTTTGACTTTTGTTTAACTTAACACATTGCTAATAGCAGTTTATAGCTTAAATATTGATATTTGCACTGAAACCTGCCATTTACGGCACCTTTTTTTTGAAGTATCAGTAAAAAATGTGCCAGTAAATGCCTTGATTTTGCCAGTAAAAAAATAAAAAATTGCTGCTGTTTGTAAATTTCATGTCTCTCTTATCTATAGATAATACACTCTTCAAATGTGCTTTAAAATGCATGGTTTTCCCTTTTGTGAACAAAAAAATAACGACGTTATGCAGTTGGGCTGGTATAAAAATACTATGGGGCTGGTATGAAATTATTTCCAGGGCTGGTTTTTATTCCCAGTCCGGCCCTGCCCGGCTCTCCTTTAGTATGGAGGGACTTCTCAGTGCCGACAGTTGCTTCCCCAGATTCAGAACCTGGGCTTCCAGGGAAACAATGTGCATACATTTTGCACAGCAGTATTCGCCCTCGATTGGATGATCAAGGAACGCATACATGCCGCAAGATGTACACCGAGTCACATCTCCACACCCGCCAGGCATCGTACCTACTAATTTAATGAGGATTGGGGATTATACCCTGTCCAAATTACCTAACAACTAGCTTCCTAACACTAATACTCAAGACAATACACAGGTACACAACAAGACAATACACAGGTATGATACAATACAATACACAGGTACTCAACAAGACAATACAGAGGTACTCAACAGAACAATACACAGGCACTCGACAAGACAATACACAGGTACTCAACAAGACAATACAAAGGTACTCAACAAGACAATACACAGGTACTCAACAAGACAATACAAAGGTACTCAACAAGACAATACACAGGTACTCAACAGGACAATACACAGGCACTCGACAAGACAATACACAGGTACTTGCAGACCACATGCACCCACTCCCAATACTCCGGTATTCCCAATACTCAGGTACTCCCAATACTCAGGTACTCCCAATACTCAGGTACACACAATACTCAGGTACACACAATACTCAGGTACTCACAATACTCAGGTACTCACAAAACTCAGGTACACACGATACTCAGGTACTCACAATACTCAGGTACACACAATACTCAGGTACTCACAATACTCAGGTACACACAATACTCAGGTACACACAATACTCAGGTACTCACAATACTCAGGTACACACAATACTCAGGTACTCACAATACTCAGGTACACACAATACTCAGGTACTCACAATACTCAGGTACACACAATACTCAGGTACACACAATACTCAGGTACTCACAATACTCAGGTACATAAGAGGGGGATTAGCGATATCACATCGAAGGACTTGCCTCACTCTTCATCCCTCTGACATCACTAAGTATCAATCCTCAGCTCTCCGCTGATGTCATCATCCAGGTTTAGAATCAAGTTCCTGGGATACCTGGCAAAGTTCTGGTCTAAATGGAATTTCCAGATTGAAGCATACAATCCGGCTCCTTCAAATTTTCTCCTCACTATGATCAAAAATCGAACGTATGTTCCGAAAACGAACATTTTCCAAACAAGACTCTACTAGTGTATGGCCAGCTTAAAGGAGTTGTAAAGGTTTTTTTTTTTTTTTAAGTAATAAACATGCTATACTTGCCTCTTCTGTACAAGGGTTTTGCACAGAGTGGCCCCGATCCTCCTTTTCTGGGGTCCCCCAGCGGCGCTCCTGGTTCCTCCCCACAACGAGTGCCCCCTTGGAGACCCGCATTCAAAAGGGGACACTCGTGCGGGCGCGCTCCTGAGTCCCCGCCCCCGGCTCCCGTGTCACTGGATTTGATTCACAGCAGCGAGAGCCAATGGCTGCTGCTATCAATATATCCAATGAGGACCCGAGACACTGGCTGGAACTGCTGTTACAGTGTTACACTGTAACTACATTGTAACTTATTTATTTTTATTTTTTTAGAAAGGAATGTACTTTTGTATAGCTATACAATTATTTGATGTTGGCGGAAAGGTGCAACATCAAAAAAGATAAACACCATATTACCAAAAGTATTGGGACGCCTGCCTTTACACGCACATGAACTTTAATGGCATCCAGTCTTAGTCCGTAGGGTTCAATATTGAGTTGGCTCCGCCCTTTGCAACTATAACAGCTTCAACTCTTCTGGGAAGGCCGTCCACAAGGTTTAGGAGGGTGTCTATGGGAATGTTTGACCATTCTTCCAGAAGAGCATTTGTGAGGTCAGGCACTGATGTTGGACGAGAAGGCCTGGCTAGCAGTTCCTGCTTTAATTCCTCCCAAAAGTGTTCTATCGGGTTGAGGTCAGGACTCTGTGAAGACCGGTCAAGTTCTTCCACCCCAAACTCGCTCATCCATGTCTTTATGGACCTTGCTTTGTGCACTGGTGCGCAGTCATGTTGGAACAGGAAGGGGCCGTCCCCAAAACTGTTCCCACAAAGTTGGGAGCATGAAATTGTCCGAAATGTCTTGGTATGAAGGTTCCCTTCACTGGAACTAAGGGGCCAAGCCCAACCCCTGAAAAACAACCCCCACACACCATAATCCCCCCTCCACCAAATGATTTGGACCAGTGCACAAAGTAAGGTTCCTAAAGACATGGATGAGTGAGTTTGCGGTGGAGGAACTTGACTGTCCTGCACAGAGTCCTGACCTCAACCCGATAGAAAACCTTTGGGATGAAATAGAGCGGAGACTGTGAGCCAGGCCTTCTCGTCCAACATCAGTGCCTGACCTCACAAATGCTCTTCTGGAAGAATGGTCAAACATTCCCATAGACACCCTCCTAAACCTTGTGGACGGCCTTCCCAGAAGAGTTGAAGCTGTTATAGCTGCAAAGGGCGGAGCCAACTCAATATTGAACCCTACGGACTAAGACTGGGATGCCATTAAAGTTCACGCTGCGTGTAAAGGCAGGTGTCCCAATACTTTTGGTAATGTAGGTTATATTGATTGAATTAATGGTGAGGAAAAATACTGATTTTTTTAGGGCACCATATACACAAATCATAGATCCATAAAAAATGTCAATTTATTTCAAAAATGTTTATTTCAAAAATGTATAAAAAATGATCTTTCAAAGGAAATGTTTTGCTCATATAAAAACATTTGGAGAGAATAATGTTCAAATTATATAACAAACAGAATTGACATCCTTTTTTCCCACAAATAGAGCTTTATTTTGGTGGTATTTGATCACCTCTGCAGGTTTAAATTTTTTGCACTATAAACAAAAAAAGAGCGACAATTTTGAAAAAAAAAGCTATATTTTTTACATTTTGCTATAATAAATATCCCCCAAAAAATATAAAAAAACAAATTTCTTCCTCAGTTCAGACTGATACGTATTCTTCTACACATATTTTTGGTAAAGAAAATTGCAATAAGCGTATATTGATTGGTTTGCGCAAAAGTTATCGCGTCTACAAAACAGGGGATAAATTTATGGCATTTTTATTATAAATTTTTTTTTATTAGTAATGTCGGCGATCTGCGATTTTTTTTTTATCGTGTCTGCGACATTGCGGCAGACAGATCGGACACTTTTGACACTATTTCGGGACCATTGACTTTTATACAGCGATCAGTTCTGTAAAAATGCACTGATTATTGTGTAAATGTCACTGGTAAGAAAGAAGTTAATTACTAGGGGGCGATCAAGGGGTTAACTGTGTTCCCTCAGCGTGTTCTAACTGTAGGGGGGGGGGGTGGGCTCACTAGAACATGACAGAGATCACATGGAGCAGTAGATCCCTGTCATGTTGCTAGGCAGAACAGGGAAATGCCTTGTTTACATAGGCATCTCCCTGTTCTGCCTCTCCATGCCACAATCGTGGGCAACCGGCGGATATCGAGTCCGCGGGGCACGCGAGCACGCCGATGACGGAGTGACGTAGGGGTACGTAATTTTGCGCACCCGTGCCACTTTGCCGACGTATATCGGCGTGGACCAGTCGGCAAGGGGTTAATGGAGATGAGATCACATACATTTAATAAACTTGGAGGCTGTCTGTTCTCCATACATCCACACAGGCCTCCTGACCCATCTAGTCCTTCTCCCGTCCCGACAAGTATAGGAGCATCCTAGGAAGGGGGGGGGGGGGGCACCCAAGGACCACCTGAGGATGGATAATGGGTGTTACTTAGAAATTGATTGGCAGGCTTAATTTTACCAAATATGTGTCCTATATGCACCAAGGAGCTGTGAAATGGCCCTCCCTCTGTGGGAACACCATCATATGGGTCTAACACTAAATACCCATACACAGTACTGTGCAAAGGTTTTAGACAGTTGTGAAAAAATGCTATAAATTAGGAATGCTTTCAGAAATAGAAGTGTTAATAGTTTATTTCTATCAACTAACAAAATAGAAAGTAAATGAACAGAAGAGAAATGAAAATCAAATCTATATTTGGTGTGACCCCCCCCCCACCTTTGCCTTCAAAACAGCATCAGTTCTTCTAGGTGGACTTGCACACGGGTTTTGAAGGAACTCGGCAGGTTGGTTGTTGCAAACATCTTGGAGATCTAAGCACAGATCTTCTGTGGATGTCGGCTGCTTCCAATCCTTCTGTCTCTTCATGTCATGCCAGACAGACTCCATAATGGGTGAGATCAGGGTTCTGTGGAGGTCAAACCATCACTTCCAGGACTCTTTGTTCTTTTTACATTGAAGATGGTTCTTAATGACATTGGCTGCATGTTTTGGGTGGTTGTCCTGCTGCAGAATAAATTTGGGGCCAATCACACGCCTCCCTGATGGTATGGCATGATGGATAAGTGTCTGCCTGTATTTTTCAGCATTGAGGACACCACGGATCCTGACCAAATCTCCAACTCAATTTGCAGAAATGCAGCCCCAAACTTGCAAGGAACTTTCACCATGCTTCACAGTTGGCTGCAGACACTCATTTTTTTGCCGCTCGCCAGCCCTTCCCCCAACGAACTGCCTCCTGCTACAGCCAAATATTTCACATTTTGACTCATCATTCCGGAGCTCCTGCTAACATTTTTCTGCACCCCAGTTCCTATGATTTCATGCATAGCTGAGTCGCTTCAACTTGTTTCCATGTCATAGATGTGGCTTTTTGGGTGCAATTCTTCCATAAAGACTACTTCTGGCCAGACGTCTGCGGACAGTAGATGGGTGTACCTGGGTCCCACTGGTTTCCGTCAGTTCTGTGCTGATGGCTAGACATGTGCACTGCCAACAAATTCGTTAATTTTTGTTTTTGTTTCATTCGTCCTTTTTTTTTTTTCGTTAATTCATTATGATCGCAATCAGTAAATTCGTACATTTGTACATTCGTAAATTCGCAAATTCGTACATTAGTACATTTGTACATTCGCACATTCATACATTTGTAAATCTGTACATTGGCACATTCATAAATTTGTAAATCTGTAAATTCATACATTCGTACATTCGTAAATTAGGAAATTTGTATATTCGTAAATTCGTACATTCGTAAATTAGGAAATTCGTATATTCGTAATTTAGAAAATTCAGAAATTTGGAAATTCGAAAATCCGAAAACCCGAAAATTAGAAAATCTGAAATAGTAACTAACTATTAAATTATAGGTATTGTAATTTCCTTTGAAAGTTGGCTGTTAGTGAACGTAAGGAATACGAATTTATCCGAAGTTACGAATTATCCGAAGTTACGAATTATCCGAAATAACGAATGCCGCATCTAAACAGATGGAAGGGAACAAATTAATAATAAATAATAATAATAAAAAAGTTTTTATTATTGTTCTTTATTATTATTAATTAATTACGTTCCATTCGTCGGGATACGGCATTCGATATTTCGGATTATTCGTAACTTCGGATAATTCGTAACTTCGGATAAATTCGTATTCCTTACGTTCACTAACAGCCAACTTTCAAAGGAAATTACAATACCTATAATTTAATAGTTAGTAATAGTTAAGTTATTGTATAAATGTACGAATTTACAAATGTACGAATTTACAAATTTTCGAATATTCGATTTTACGAATATTCGCAAAAATTTGTTAAACGGGTTTTCGTTAATTCGGATATTTCCGAATTAACAAATTTGTCGAAATTCGTTAAAAAAAGAATTCGGAAGGAAACGAATTTCACATGTCTACTGATGGCACTGTTGGACATACGCCAATGTGGAAAGGTAGTAAGCATGATGTGTCTTTCATCTGCTGCATTAAGTTTCTTTGGCTGACCACTGCGTCTACGTTCCTCAACATTGCCCATTTCTTTGTGCTTCTTCAAAGGAGCTTGAACAGCACATCTTGGAACCTCAGTCTACTTTAAAATCTTTGCCTGGGAGAGACTTTGCTGATGCAGTATAACTACCTTGTGTCTAGTTGCTGTGTTCAGTCTTGCCATGGTGTATGATGACATGAAACTGTCTTCCACAACCTCACATTGGTAGCAGAGTTTGGCTGTTCCTCACCCAGTTTGCCTCCTACACAGCTGTATTGTTTCAGTTAATGACTGCGTTTCAACCTACATTTAGGTTGAAATTTATGATTATTAGCACCTGTTTAGTATAATTGATTAATCATACACTTGACTCCAATCCCACAGAATCCCTGACTTTGTGCAAGTGTAGGAACTGATGCTGGTTTGAAGCCAAAGGAAGGTCACACCAAATATTGATTTGATTCAGATATTTCTTCTGTTCGCTCAACTTTGCATTTTGTAAATTGATAAAAACAAACAATTTAAAATATACATTTTTTGAAAGTATTCTTACTTCATGACATTTGCCTAAAACTTTTGCACAGTGCTGTACATCCGGGTGCTTTGCATGCCTTCATGTCCAGTCTGTTCTCTAGGAGGAAATCATTTAGGAATTGCATAGCACTGGATCTAAAAAGAAGTGTTGCAAAGGTTTCTCCCAGAATAAAACAAATGGTTTTGGATGCACCAGACATAAATATTAAAATATTGTCCATGGATGATTCCACTATCCTACCTCACGACTGACACGGGGGTTGGTTGTATTTATCTCTTGTAAATCCAAGGTCCAGCTTACCTTCCCTGGTCAAGAATGTCCTTCCTACGTTCTTCTTCACAAACTCAGCTCCAGCTAATTGTCCCGAAAGGTGAATATCAGCCAGAATGTTGGAAACTCAGAGAAGAGTCTGGTCCTGATGTTCTCTAGCTGCAGCAAAACCCCAAACAAAACAGAACGATCGAGGCCGGAGAAATTAGCTGAGGCCCACAGAACGTACAGAAAAGGCTGCTGGGAGTGAGTGCCTGGTCGGTGGACGCAAAGCACTATGGGCTGCTGAACTTCTATTAGGAGGCATTGTCCTGGAGTAAGACTGTGTGACCCAGCAAATGTTTTATGGTCATCCCTCATTCCACAATTACGTTCGACGTTCCGGACTAGCCTGCTACTCAACATTGACAGATGAGAAACGACTGACAGATAAAGAAACATAACCATCCATATATTTATAAACAATTATATCATTGTACTGTATATCCACTTGCTTACCAGACCTTTTCTGGCACTTTTTGATTACAAGTTTCAAGTGGTTGTTGTCACGGATTCCACACCCCACGGCGACTAACTAACCGCAACGTGCGTTCCGTGACCGGGGTATATGAGGAACTAAGGGAATAAGGGGGAACTTATACTGCGCATGTAAGACTGACTGTGGTACTTTCACAGCCTACACTACCTTTGGCCACCACTAGAGGGAGACTCCACTCCAATCCAGCTAGCTGACCACACACAGGCAGATACAAATCTTACATACAATCTGGTGCATTCTAAGGGTTGGGGAGCAATCTAGCAATTACTACACACTTCTAGGATTCCTCCAGCTATCCTGCAAGCTTGAACCCCAGTGTTAATCACTCTTCCCACTGTCCCCACACCCACACACCAGACACACAATAAACGATAGCCTGCCACCACCCAACAGTTTGTCCGCAGACTGGTCTGCTGAGCCACCACACACACAGATCTCTGTCTGGCAGATCTGTTAGCTTACAATCTGCATGCAATCTGCCAACACACAGTGCAATTGCATACCGATTGGCATGTAAATTAAACCGAGTACTTAGGCACCAAAATACAACAACCTCTCCAGAGATATGAGTCCTAGCTTAGTACACAGAAGTCACTTATTAATTTTATCATTTAATATCCCGAAAGTGGGCAGTGCATATAAGATATACAAAGAAGAAGGATTTACCAAAAAAGATACAAAAAATGCAGAAAGACACACAACTGGCAATTTGCTATGAAAATAAAAAGGGATAAAAATAGAAATAAACTTTACCAAGTAAATCTATCCGTTAGTAGAAGCATACTGAAACATGTGGGAACTCCCCAGTTTCGAACTGGCTTCGTGGAAGAACAATGTCCATATCTCAGGCTACCCAATTTATTGAAATATGGATGCGGGCTGGACTTTAGCCCTTGGCCAATCAACCCTGGGGGGGTGTTCCTGTCTCAGCCCACAAACGTTTTGTGTTCTGAAATTACCAGAGTGGCATTGGCCCAGAACGGCGCTGATTGCTGGGTCATGGATAGGATTTCCGATACCAGCGCATCAGTCCGATCGCAACAGTACCAATCACTGCCTGCCTGCCGCAATCAGGCGCCATATAACGGTTTTGTGTGGTTCTCTAGGATTCCACACCTGCTAAACATACAGAGTTACATGTACACGTAACCCATCAGGTGTACGATCAAAAGGAATTATTTTTATCTCTCTGCCGTTAATATTTTAGCTTTTATGAGAGATAAAAATGGTTCCTTAGATCTCTTGATATTAATCAAAGCTTACAGACTGTCCGGAGCCTTGTGAATGCCCCCTGCAGATCCGTGTGGCCAAGATGACTAGCAGATTTCTTTGAGCCTCAGGAAGGTGGCAATCTATGTTTACTCTAATGGGAACTTTTATTGGCATCTAGGTGTAACTACGATCCTAGAAAAAACTATCTCTGTCCTTTTCAAATGCTAATGAAAGAACATATGTGCATGACTGACATAGAATACTATATTTTTAATAATCCAGAATTAAACTACATCTACAATTACACTACTTCTACAGATCACATCACATCTAGTTAAGGCAAAACTATCCTACGCTTATATTTTCGTCACAGTTGTAAACCCTTACAGACCACTTTAACCTACAGGTAAGCCTTGATTAAGGCTTACCTGTAGGTGCAAGAAATATTTCCTTAACCTACGTGGTTAAGGAGATATTTTACAAAAAACTGGCACCTTTGTCTATGGCGCATGCGCGCCGTAGATAACGGCGCAGGCGCACTGAGCGTGCCACTAGTGAAGACTATCATGCCGTCACTGCCGGCTCCCACGCGCATGCGCTGGATGGACGCCATCGCTGCTCCGGCCCAGTCACAGCCCCGGAGCAGCGATACTCAGAATTTACTCCGGGAGATATGGCGGCGACGGAGGAGGTGAACGACGGTCGCTGCAGGGGCTTTGATCTCAGGTAAGTAGTTCATAATGAGCTAGGATGCTATGCATCCTAGCTCATTATGTCTTTGTCCTGCGGGGTGTTTTTTTTTTTTTTTTTTTTTTTTTTAGGGAGGGTTTACTTCCTCTTTAAATCAGTATTTTTTTCTAGAAAGTTACTTAGAAGCCCCAAACAAAATGACTTAGAACCCCCCAATACATATATTTTTTTTAGCGGAGACCCTAGAATAAAATGGCGATCGTTGCAATTTCTTATGTCATTCGGTATTTGCGCAGCCGTTTTTCAACCGCAATTTTTTGGGGGAAAAAATACACTTTCATGAATTTGAATGCAAAAAAAAACAAAACACAATGCACAGTGCCTTGAAAAAGTATTTATACCTCTTGAAATTTTTGACATTTTTTTTTTTTCGTTTGCAAACGTATTTATTAACGTATTTAAGCAAGTACAAAAATCTAAATGTACAGAGAGAATAAAATGTACATTCAGGAACCAATGTGTGATTGTATAGGTATACAGCTCTCATTGTACTATTTTGTAGACGCGATAACCTTTGCACAAAACAATCAATTTACGCTTATTGCGATTTTTTTTTTTCAAAAATATGTAGAAGAATACATATCGGCCTAAACTGTGGAAGAAATTTGTTTTTTTATATATTTTTTTGGGATATTTATTATAGCAAAAGGTAAAAAATATTGCTTTTTTTTTTTTCTTAAAATTTTTGTTTTTAGCGCAAAAAATAAAAACCGCAGAGGTTATCAAACACCACCAAATGAAAGCTCTATTTGTGGGGAAAAAAGGATGTCAATTTTGTTTGGGTGCAAAGTCGCACGACTGCGCAATTGTCAGTTAAAGCGACGCAGTGCCGAATCACAAAAAAGAGCTCTGGTCAGGAAGGGGGGAAATCCTTCCGGGGCTGAAGCGGTTAATGAAATTTAATGCAAAAAAAAAAAAAACACAACGTACAGTGGCTTGAAAAAGTATTTATACCTCTTGAAATTTTCGACATTTTTTTTTTTTCGTTTGCAAACGTTTTTATTAACGTATTCAAGCAAGTACAAAAATATAAATGCACAGAAAGAATAAAGTGTACATTCAAGAACCAATGTGTGATTTTACAGGTATACAGCTCTCATTGTAACATTAAGTAGGTAAAATAATAAGAAAACGTAAATCAAAACGAAGATATTCCCGAGTAAAGTAACAGAGTTGCTTCTGCAAGATAAGAAGAATGACTACATGGAAAACATGCTCTAGACAGAAATTTTCCAAACTAATTGAATCGACAGTATTGAAATGTGTCTACTTCCAGAATTACCAGTTCATCTAATAAGCGCAAATGGGGGGAAAAAAAACAAAAAAGGAGAAACCTCCAAGCACAGATTATATCTGGTAAGGCGACCAATTTGCCCACTTGCGTTCAAAGATGTGCATGGAATCCATGAGGATGTGATGTACCCTTTTCCATCAATAATGGATTCCATGCGATGGAGCACCTGTGACCATGGAACAGAGGGACATCGCCAGTTTAGGACAATCGCCCACTGGATAGCACTAAAAAGTGTGTGAGCCAATGGGGGGGACCTCCGGAAGCTTCCCAAATAAGATGCACATCTCATACGTCAAGGTCACAGGTACACCTGTTATTTGGAGCACCATCGAGGAGGTTCGCTGCCATATGGGTTTCGTCACCGAACAGCTGCAGAACGTATGAAGAAGAGTACCCCTGTCGTGACAGCCCCTGAAACAAGAGTCGGGAACTAGTGGGTACATTTTATGGCAACCTAAAGGGGGTGCAATACCAGCGGATGTGTAGCTTGACAACTGTTTCTTTAATAGTGATGGAGCGTGTGCATTTGTGCATATTGGAGACCATGTCATACCAATCCTCCGCCGAGATCTCCTGGTCAGTCTCCGCTTCCCATCCCAGCATAGCCGTTGGTTTGGCTGTACTATTGTGGTCGTCAAGGTATTGATATAAGGTTGAAATAGTCCCCTTATCTCTAGAGGTCTCTCCACAAAGGTTCTCAAAGGATGTTGTAGCCAACTTCGCAAGCCTGAGATGAAATTTTCCACATTTTGTCAATCAAAAACGTAAATGTATTTTATTGGGATTTTATGTGATCGACCAACACAAAGTGGCACATAATTGTGAAGTGGA
Source organism: Lithobates clamitans (assembly GCA_037952925.1). Taxonomy (NCBI): domain Eukaryota; kingdom Metazoa; phylum Chordata; class Amphibia; order Anura; family Ranidae; genus Lithobates; species Lithobates clamitans. The sequence goes on from JBBGZY010001348.1 coordinate 2,557,279, forward strand.
AGGAAAATGATAAATGGTTTTCAAATTTTTTTTCAAATAAATATGTATAAAGTGTGTGTGTGTGTGTGTGTGGGGGGGGCATTTGTATTCAGCCCCCTTTACTCTGATACCCCCAACTAAAATCTAGTGGAACCAATTGCCTTCAGAAGTCAGCTAATTAGTAAATAGAGTCCACCTGTGTGTAACCTAATCTCAGTATAAATAGAGCTGTTCTGTAAAGCCCTCAGAGATTTATTAGAGAACCTTGGTGAACAAACAGCATCACGAAGGCCAAGGAACCCACCAGACAGGTCAAGGATAAAGTTGTGGAGAAGTTTAAAGCAGGGTTAGGTTATAAAAAAAATATCCCAAGCTTTGAACATCTCACAGAGCTCTGTTCAATCCATCATCGGAAAATGGAAAGAGTATGGCACAACTGCAAACCTACCAAGACATGGCCGTCCACCTAAACTAACCGGCCGGGCAAGGAGAACATTCATCAGAGAAGAGCCAAGAGGTCCATGGTAACTCTGGAGGAGCTGCAGAGATCCAAGGCTCAGGTGGGAGAATCTGTCCACAGGACAACTATTAGTCGTGTTCTCCACAAATCTGCCCTTTATGGAAGAGTGACAAGAAGAAAGACATTGGTGAAAGAAAGCCATAAGAAGTCCTGTTTGCAGTTTGTGAGAAGCCATGTGGAGGACACAGCAAACATGTGGAAGAAGGTGATCTGGTCAGGTGAGACCAAAATTGAACTTTTTGGCCTAAAAGCAAAACGCTATGTGTGGCGGAAAACTAATGCCCCGTACACACACAATAGGATTTTCCGATGGAAAATGTGTGATAGGACCTTGTTGTCGGAAATTCCGACCGTGTGTGGGCTCCATCACACATTTTCCATAGGAATTTCCGACACACAAAGTTTGAGAGCTTGCTATAAAATTTTCCGACAAAATCCGTTGTCGGAAATTCCGATCCTGTGTACACAAATCCGACGCACAGAGTGCCACGCATGCTCAGAATAAATTAAGAGATGAAAGCTATTGGCTACTGCCCCGTTTATAGTCCCGACGTACGTGTTTTACGCCACCGCGTTCAGAACGATCGGATTTTCCAACAACTTTGTGTGACCGTATGTATGAAAGACAAGTTTGACCCAACATCGGTCAGAAAAAATCCATGGATTTTGTTGTCGGAATGTCTGATTAATGTCCGACCGTGTGTACAGGGCATAACGCCGCACATCACTCTGAACACACCATCCCCACCGTGAAACATGGTGGTGGCAGCATCATGTTGTGGGGATGGTTTTCTTCAGCAGGGACAGGGAAGCTGGTCAGAGTTGATGGGAAGATGGATGGAGCCAAATACAGGACAATCTTAGAAGAAAACCTGTTAGAGTCTGCAAAAGACTTGAGACTGGGGCAGAGGTTCACCTTCCAGCAGGACAACGACCCTAAACATACAGCCAGAGCTACAATGGAATGGTTTAGATCAAAAGCATATTCATGTGTTAGAATGTCAAAGTCCAGACCTAAATCCAATTGAGAATCTGTGGCAAGACTTGAAAATTAAATAGAAGAAGAAATGGCTGCACATCGATAGAAAGGGCAGCACAGTGGTGTAGTGGTAGCACTCTCGCCTAGCAGTAAGAAGCGTCGCTGGTTCGAATCCCAACCACAACACTACCTGCCTGGAGTTTGCATGTTCTCCCTGTGCCTGCATGGGTTTCCTCCCGGTACTCCGGTTTCCTCCCACACTCCAAAGACATGCTGGTAGGTTAATTGGATCCTGTCTAAATTGTCCCTAGTATGTATGAATGTGAGTTAGGGACCTTAGATTGTAAGCTCCTTGAGGGTAGGGACTGATGTGAATGTACAATGTATATGTAAAGCGCTGCGTAAATTGACGGCGCTATATAAGTACCCGAAATAAATAAATAAAAATAAATAAATCCAAATGCCGTTTATTGATCGAACAAATGACAAATGATTGAGCTTAATCGTTGAATAAATATAATTGTACTGTGTGAAACGCATCTACAAGACCTGTGTGTTGGTGTGCTTTGATGTCATTTGTGTGATCAATAAACGACATTTAGATTTATATCGATGTGCAGCCATTTCTTCTTCGATTCATATACCCACAGAGGCGGGCCGGGGCTAGCAGTGGCGTCACTAGGGTTGGTGTCACCCGGTGCCGAAAAAATTGGTGTCACCCCCTCCTCCACCAACTACCTCAGTACAGACCCCACTCCATCAATATAGCTCCCCTCCCTAAGTACAGACCCCCTTCCATCAATATAGACCCCCGCTCAGTGCAGACCCCCTTTCCTCAGTATAGACCCCCCACTAAGTACTGACCCCCTCCCTCAGGACAGACTCCCCTCCCTTATTGCAGACCCCCCGCATCAGTACAGACACCCTCCCTCAGTGCAGAGTCTGCAGACCCCCCTCCGTCAGTATCAACCTCCCACCTCAGTGCAGACCCCCCCATCAGTACATACACCCCCCCTCAGTGCTGACCCCCATCAGTATGGAATCCCCCTCTCAGTGTAGACCCCCCCCATTAGTATAGAATACCCCCTCAGTGCAGAGCCCCCATGAGTATAGAATCCCCCCTCAGTGCAGAGCCCCCCATTAGTATAGAATCCCCCCTCAGGGCAGAGCCCCCATTAGTATAGACTCTCCCCTCAGTGTAGAGCCCCCATTAGTATAGACACCCCCCTCAGTGCAGAGCCCCCTATTAGTATAGACACCCCCCCTCAGTGCAGAGGCCCCATTAGTATAGACACCCCCCTCAGTGTAGAGCCCCTATTAGTATAGACACCCCCCTCAGTGCAGAGCCCCCATTAGTATAGACACCCCCTCTCAGTGCAGAGCCCCCATTAGTATAGACACCCCCCTCAGTGCAGAGCCCCCATTAGTATAGACACCCCCTATCAGTGCCGAGCCCCCCATTAGTATAGAATCCCCCCTCAGTGCAGAGCCCCCCATTAGTATAGACACCCCCCTCAGTGCAGAGCCCCCATTAGTATAGACACCCCCTCAGTGCAGAGCCCCCAATTAGTATAGAATCCTCCCTCAGTGCAGAGCCCCCATTAGTATAGAATCCCCCCTCAGTGCAGAGCCCCCATTAGTATAGAATCCCCTCTCAGTGCAGAGCCCCCATTAGTATAGAATCCCCCTCAGTGCAGAGCCCCATTAGTATAGACACCCCCCTCAGTGCAGAGCCCCCATTAGTATAGAGTCCCCTTTAGTGCAGAGCCCCCATTAGTATAGACACCCCCCCCTCAGTGCAGAGCCCCCTTTAGTATAGACACCCCCCCTCAGTGCAGAGCCCCCATTAGTATAGACAACCCCTGCACCCACATATACATGAAGTTTACAGACCTCAGAATAGCGCGGACAGATGCACGCAGCCGTGTGTGTCCCTCAGGCTCCTCCTCCTCCTGTGTGATTGTAAACAGAGAGGAGGGGGAGGCAGCTTCAGTCCGCTGTGCTGAGGGATACAGCGCAAGACCTGAGCGGGCAGTGTTAGCAGTGCGTGCCGCTACCTACGGGTGTCACCCCTCTGGTGGGTGTCACCCGGGTGCGGCCCGTACCCCCCCCCGCACCCACCTAACGTCGGCACAATGGCACAGCTGGGCAAATGGGCGTACAGGTACGTCCCCTTTAAATCGCGGCATTGTGGGCGCACGCCCGCCGCATACTCCGTGACCATGCCCGGGGGTCCCGCGGACTCAATGTCCGCCTGGGTCCCGCGATCGTGTCACAGAGCGGCAGAACGGGGAGATGCCTATGTAAACAAGGCATTTCTGCCTAGCAACATGACAGAGATCTACTGCTCCCTGTCATTGGGGAGCGGTGATCTCTGTCATGTTGTATTGAGCCCATCCCCCCACAGTTAGAATCACTCCCTAGGACACACTTAACCCCTTGAACGCCCCCTAGTGTTTAAGCCCTTCCCTGCCAGTGTCATTTACACAGTAATCAGTGCATTTTTGTAGCACTGATCGTTGTATAAATGACAATGGTCCCAAAATAGTGTCAAAAGTGTCCGACGTGTCTGCCATAATGTCGCAGATATTATGGCAGATAAAATCGTAGATCGCCGCCATTACTAATAAAATAATAAAACATAAATAATAAAAATAATACTAATAAATAATAATAATAAAAAAAAAATAATAATAAAAATGCCATAAAACTATCCCCTCTTTTGTAGACGCTATAACTTTTGCACAAACCAATCAATATACGCTTATTGCGATTTTTTTTTTACCAAAAATATGTAGAAGAATACGTATCGGCCTAAACTGAGGAAAAAAAATGTTTTTATATATATTTTTTGGGGATATTTATTATAGCAAAAAGTAAAAGAATATTGTTTTTTTTTTCAAAAATTGTCTTTCTTTTTTTGTTTATAGCGCAAAAAATAACAATCGCAGAGGTGATCAAATACCACCATAAGAAAGCTCTATTTGTGGGGGGAAAAAAGGACATCAATTTTGGTCGGGTGCAACATCGCAACGACCGCGCAATTGTCAGTAAAACGTCGCAGTGCCGAAGCGCAAAAAGTGCTCTGGTCAGGAAGGGGGTAAATCCTTCCGGGGCTGAAGTGGTTAAGAAATCAGGTAAAATTTTACATATAGTAAAAAAAAAATCAGTTATATCAACCCTTTGCTTGTATTATATTATTACAAATTGATGGAAAATCTGAAAGATTTATCTTTTAGGAAAATAGCCGGCAATTAGCACAGCGGGGTGACGTCACACACACAGTATGCCGAGGCATTAGTTCAATTAGAGACACTCTCCACCTAAGGTCACCTCCTCTGGCAAGGACCCGACCACATAGCATGTGATTTAAATAAATGAATGATTTATTAAACAAATTTATAATACTCAAAAAAGCAAAGGCCCATATACAGTTTAGTTTTAGTTTAAGAAGAGTGGACGTGTCAGAAACCGTGTAGCTCAGAGCAGCTGGTAGTCTCTATTGATCAGTCAGGCATGCAACCAACCAACAGGTGGCGCTGTCTCCTTAAATGTGTCAATTGTAGGGAAAAAAGTGCTCCTGTGCATTTCAAATCAATAGAAAAATAAAATCCCTCACACATTTATAAATGATTAGAAATGCTCTTGTGTCAGTAATCAAGAACAAACAAAACAAACAAAAAAAAAGATTATCTCCCATGGTATTTTGTTGCAGCAATTAAAATTCACACCAAATTTTCTGTATAAAAATAAAAAAAAGTTTATTTGTACAAAATGCTAAGAATTTATTCATTCTGGTCTATACAGTCCTAATTCTTAGTCGAATGTACAATAAAGCCTAATGCTGGCCATACACTATACGAAAAACCGTTCAAACCCATTTTCCAAAAAAAAACCAAACAAACATTCGTCCGTGAGAGCAAACGATAGTGCCATTATATAATGACCGTTCAATGGACATAAATTAATCAATTTTTTTTTCTTTTTCGTTTTTTCACATATACCTAGTGCAAACAGTTTGGACGGCAAACACATTAACCTTTTTAATTGATCGTTCTTTCGGCAGAAAATTTCCAAACTTGTCTTTCGGTTTTTTTTTTTCAGCTCAAAAACGTCCCAACTGATTACCAATTTGTGCCCATTAACTGGCCGAAAAACGAAGGAACTGTCTAAATGACTGAATTTTGGCTGATTTTTCATATAGTGTATGGCCAGCATTATGCGACAAGCAGAGAGAACATGTACTTGATCTTATTATATAACCACCAATAATTTAGCAACGCGTTTCGACTAAATATAGTCTTCTTCAGGGGTCAGTAAGGTGGGAACACTTCTTACCACTTCATGGCTCCAATGTATCTCCCCCAGATGCATGGGTGCTCACAAACATAAGAGGACATCAGGCATTAACACAAAAAGTGCCACTCAGCTGTTCACAAAACTCTTCTCGCAGCACAGAGCAAGTGCCATGGCATGCATGTGGATGGAGTGTGGGCGGGGTTGGGCGGGCACAAATGGGAGGCGGGGTATCAGATTGGAGATGCCGGCCCTGACTGTTGGAATACTGACACCTTTGCTGCCATGGTGCTCTATGCTGGATGTCCAGTGCTCCCCTGTGCCTTTAAGGTGGGGTGGGCTCCATCCAGGCTCACCTGCCCTCTTATCTATCCATTAGAATGCATGTGTTTGCATTGTGGAGGCTCTCAAAATTTTGAGTTAGGACTGCAGATAATACCGGGGTGCCTTGACGGGGCTCTGCAGCATACGCCTGTATTTGCAAATGTGTGCAAACTAAACGCATGTTTTGAACACATACTGTTAGACGGGATAATTTGGTTGGTTAGATGGCTGGAGGGTATGAATGCTTAAGGCAATGTTCAGTTGGGAAACCTTGGCTTCTGCCATTCACGTGGATGTTACTTGACACGTACTATCTAACTAAACATTATTGGTGACCAAGTACACCCCTTTGTGGAAACGATATTCCCTGATGGCAGTGGCCTATTTCAGCCGGACAATGTGCCCTGCCACACTGCAAAAATGGTTCAAGATAGACATGTGGACTTCCAAAAAAATTGGTTCGTTTTCGTTTCATTCGTTTATTTTTTTTTTTTCCGTTTTTCGTGTCATTCGTTATGATCGCAATTCAAAAATTCGTATGTTCGTATGTTCGTACATTCATATATTCCTAAATTCATACATTCGTAAATTCGTACATTCGTAAATTCATACATTCCCAAATTCATAAATTAGAGAATTCGTATATTCGTAAATTCATAAATTAGAGAATTCATACATTTGTAAATGAGAAAATTCGGAAATTAGAGAATTCGTACATTCGTAAATTCATAAATTAGAGAATTCATACATTTGTAAATTAGAAAATTCGGAAATTAGAGAATTCGTATATTCGTAAATTCGTACATTTGTAAACTAGAAAATTCGGAAATTTTTAAATTCGAAATTTGAGAATAAAAAAAACAGAAAATTCGAAAACCTGAAATAGTAACTAACTATTAAATTATAGATATTGTAATTTCCTTTCAAATTTGGCTGTCAGTGAGCGTAACAAATACGAATTTATCCGAAGTTACCAATTATCCGAAATAACGAATGCCGCATCTAAACAAATGGAACGAAACGAATTAATAATAAATAATACTAATAATAATAAAAAGTTTTTATTATTATTGTTATTTATTAATATTAATTCATTATGTTCCATTCGTTTGGATGCGGCATTTGTTATTTCAGATAATTCGTAACTTCGGATGAATTCGTATTAGTTACGCTCACTAACAACCAAATTTGAAAGGAAATTACAATATCTATAATTTAATAGTTAGTAATAGTTAGGATATTATTAGTTAATTATTATTTCAGATTTCCGAATTTACTAATTTACGAATGTACGAATGTACACATTTACGAATATTCGGAAAAGATTGTTAAAGGGGTTTTCGTTAATTCGGATATTTCCGAATGAACGAATTTGTTGAAATTCGTTAAAAAACGAATTTGGAGTGAAGCGAATTGCACATGTCTAGTTCAAGAATGGGTTTGAGGAACACCACAATGAGTTTGAGGTGTTGATTTGGCCTCCAAATTCTCCAGATCGTAATCTGTGGGATGTGCTCTTATCTTCTCTCTGCCCACTGTGTCGCAGGGGGAAAAGTGCTTGCCTCGTCACCCTGCATGGGTGATTCAGTAAACTCAGAGGACCCAATTTGAAAGTATTGGAGAGACTTGTCAAAACGTGGACAGTTTCTCCAAAACCTTTTTAAGCACTTAACGACCGTGCCATAGCCGAATGACAGCTACAGCGCAGCTCAATAACTCTGGGAGGGCGTACATTGACGTCCTACCAGAATTGCGCTCCCGCGCGCCGCCGGGAATATCCGTGAATCACGGATCACGGTAAATGGCTGCTGACAGCGGCCGTTGACCACGTGATTGCTCTGTCAAATGACGGAGCGATTACTTGTAAACAAACCTGCGTCATGTCCGGTTCCTCTCTCCCCTCTCTGTACCGATCAGTACAGGTGCTGCAGCGCTGTGGGCTGGATCTGTAGTGCCCACAGCGCTGATCTGTGCCCATTGCAGCCTCATCCAGCCATCCATCCCTAATCAGCAATACTGATCCATGCTCAGCCATCCATCCATGCTCCGCAATACTCATCCATCCATCCTCAGAAATACTCATCCATCTATTCATGCTCATCCATCCATCCCTAATCAGCAATACTCATCCATGCTCAGCCATCCATCCATACCCAGCCATACTCAGCCGTACCCAGCCGTACCCAGCCGTACTCAGACATACCCAGTCATACCCAGCCATACTCAGCCATACTTAGCCATACCCAGCCATAGTCAGTCATACCCGGTCGTACTCAGCCGTACTCATTCATGCTCAGTCATCCCATCCATACTCAGCCATCCCCATCCACGGCTCATCCATCCCCATTCATGCTCATCCATGCCGCATCAGTTCTCATCCATGCCACTAAAGTGCCTCACAAAAGTGTAATAGCTAGTCAAATTAGATTTGAAATGTATGCCCCCTAGAACACCTGACGGTGCCCCCTGAATGTTGGGCCTCTGTATGTGGCCAGGCTGTGAAAAAGTCTCTTACATGTAATATCGCCGTACTCAGAAGGAGTAGGAGAATCTATTTTGGGGTGTAATCTTTGGTATGTACATGCTATGTGTTAGAAATATTGTATAAATGGACAACTGTGTGTAAAAAAAAAAAAAGAAAAAAAAAAGCGTTTTCATTCTCTTTACACATTTTCCAAAAACTTGTAGAAAAAAACGACATGTTCAAAAGACTCATCATGCCTCATAGATTATACGTTGGGTTGTTTTCTTTCCAAAATTGGGTCATTTTTGGGGCGTTTCCATTGTCCTTGTACTCCAGGGCCTTCAAAAGTGTAAGAGGTATTCAAAAAATGATATGTGTAATTTATGCTCCATGAACGCCTGATGCAGGTGCTCCCTGCATGTTGGGCCTCTGTATGTGGCCAGGCTGTGTAAAAGTCTCACACATGTGGTATCGTCATACTCAGGAGTAGTAGAATGTGTTTTGTGGTGTAATTTGTGCTATGCATATGCTATGTGTGAGAAATAACCTGCTAATATAACAATTTTGTAAAAAAAAAAACTTGATATTGCAAAGAATTGTGGGAAAAAATTACAACCTCAAAAAACTCACCATGCATCTTACTAAATACCTTGGAATGTCTACTTTCCAAAAAGGGGCCATTTGGGGGGTATTTGTACTGTCCTGACTTGTTAGGGGGTCAAGAAATGAGAAAGGCCGTCAGTGCATCAGGTGTGATCAATTTACAAAGATTGGCACCATAGCTTGTGGACTCTATAACTTTCACAAAGACCAAATAATATACAAAGATTTGGGTTATTTTTACCAAAGATATGTGGCAGTGTAAATTTGGGCCAAAATTTTTAAAGAAAAAATACTAATTTTTAAAATTTTATACCAGAAACTAAGAAAAATGCATTTTTTTTTACAGAATTTTTGGTCTTTTTTCTTTTATAGCGCAAAAAATGAAAAACCCAGTGGTGATTAGATACCACCAAAAGAAAGCTATATCTGTGTGAAAAAAAGGACAAAAATGTCATATAGATACAGTGTTGCATGACTGAGTAATTGTCATTCAAAATGTGAGAGCACCGAAAACTGAAAATTGGTCTGGTTAGGAAGGGGGTTTAAGTGCCCAGTGGTCAATTGGTTAATTTCTCCCTCAATATGTAAATAAAGATGTGAAATAACTCTTTGGAGACTTGGAGTATCTTGGCACGGGAGGTGGGGGTGGGGGGGGGGGCATAGGGGCTTCAAGTTATGCCCTGGCCTGGCTATATGCATACTCCATGTAAAGGGTACAAGCATTTCCTCCCCAGTAAATGCAACAGCAAGAGAGTCATGTTGGTGTACAAGGTGGAATGACTTAAAAGATTTGCCTGTGGCCCCTGACAATATTTTGGCCCCTGGGAATGGTTTTAAAATGCTGTCAGTTATATTTCTTTCCTGTTTGATGTCTATTATCTGTATACAATATTTCATAATGTATTGTATCACCTGCCTGTGCCGTGCATTTGTGTACCAGCCTGCAGGAATAGCATATTACCACTAGGTGAAGCACATTGTGTATTTTGTAGAATGCAAATAAACGCAGAGGGCGTAGGATGCCAAGACTCTGAACTCTGAATTCAGGGAATTACTTTTTTTTTTTTTTAAACAAAATAGTTGTAAATGCAATGGAAAATAAATAAATAAAATGCTGCATACATGATTTTTTTAATAAATGAATGCATATATATTATGGTTTGCTCATATGTATAGGATAGACATCTCTGCACAGAGGAGGATCTTTCCACAAGCAGGTCAACGAGTCTGATGCAGGACCCAGAGGGGGGAATTCTTGGTCTAAGATAGGGGTCTCCAAAACTGCGGCCCGAGGGCCAGATGTGGCCCTTTGCTAGCCTTTACCCAGCCCTTGGGGCTCTATTCCTCCCACTGATATGAGGCACTATTCTTCCCACTGACACCAACACAATGGGGCACTATATCTTCCATCGATACCAATGATAGGATGCTATTCCTTCTACTAATAGGGGGAATACTCCTCGTCCTATTGACCACCAACCATGAGGCCATATTTATTCTCGCTGGTGCTGGGCCCGTGACATTTTCTGCCCCTGCAGGCCACAACCCGGCCCTCCTAAAGTCTGAAGAATAATAAAAAGTGGCCCTTTGTTTGAAAAGTTTGGAGACCCCTGGCCTAGGACAATTTCATATGAGCATGTAGGCAGGTGCAGTATTTTTTCTCCATTGCAGACGGTGCTCAACTGCAGCGGTATTGCAGAGGGAAAGGAAGTCAAGAAGAACATGATTCCTCTATGGCGGGGTCAGCAACCAAGAAAAAAAACAACCAATGTCAGCTCTCAGTGGGTAACATTGGGTGGACCTAGCACTGACAGAAACCTTTAATGGCAGGCAATGGGTTAATAAAAATATTCTTTTTGGGTGGTGTTGGTAAACCAAAGGCAAGTTTAATTGATATTCATCATAACATTAAAACCAACACTCTCGCCTAGCAGTAAGAAGGGTCGCTGGTTCGAATCCCAACCACGACACTACCTGCCTGGAGTTTGCATGTTCTCCCTGTGCCTGCGTGGGTTTCCTCCGGGTACTCCGGTTTCCTCCCACACTCCAAAGACATGCTGGTAGATTAATTGGATCCTGTCTAAATTGTCCCTAGTATGTATGCATGTGAGTTAGGGACCTTAGATTGTAAGCTCCTTGAGGGCAGGGACTGATGTGAATGTACAATGTATATGTAAAGCGCTGCATAAATTGACGGCGCTATATAAGTACCTGAAATAAATAAAAATAAATACATGTAATGTATTAATAAAGAGGGTAAGAGTAAATCAGCCTACGGTGTCACTGGAGGTTCCCGGAGCAATGAGGTGCTTACATTATCCAATGACAAAACATTGCAGCTGGGGGGCGCCAGCAATCTCTCTGCACTGAAGAGTCCTGACTCGAACGGTCGACCCGCTCGCCGGTGTGGTCTGGAAAGGCTGGCGTGGTGATGGAAAAAGGCGGTGACTGCGGCGGCGGTCAGAGAACCGAAGCGCTCTCCACAAGGCAGCTCGCTTTGCAGGCTGGCATGCAGATGAATGTGGAAGAGAACGCCGCGGACCGTTGGCACTGGTGAGCCACTCTTCCTAGATGGATCCACTCCGTTCGGTGTAACAGGGATGTGAAACGGGAAGCCGCTGCAGTCTCAAGCTAGAAGCCGGGGAAAGCCAGAGAGGGAGCGTACGGATGACGTAATGCCCTGGTCAGAATGGTGGTGGCCGGAAGTCCTCAGGAACCAGTGTGAGGCGCAGGCTGGAGGGTTGTCGTAACAACGAGTTTCGTGCGCATTCGCTTTTTCAAAGACTTTAAAAAAGCGCATGTGCGCGAAACGCTTCGTCACGGCAACCCTCCAGCCTGCGCCTCACGCTGGTTCCCCAGGACTTCCGACTTCCGAATTCTGGCCACCATCATCCTGACCAGGACGTTACATCATCCGTACGATCCCTCTCTGGCTTTCCCCGGCTTCTGGCTTGAGACTGCAGCTGCTCCCCGCTTCATTTCACATCCCTGTCACACCGAACGGAGTGGATCCATCTAGGGAGAGTGACTCACAAGTGTCGACGGTCCGCGGCGTTCTCCTCCACATTCATCCGCCGCTGTAATTCAGGCGCCCTGCGCCCGAAAAGGGTCCGGGCGCCTGAAAAGGGGGTTACAGCAGCGGCCATAGATAGATGCATCCAATGCATGGCTCTATCAATTGGTCATAGAGGGGGTGGCAGGAGAGAGGGGGCGGCGCCCGTGCGCCCTTATGGACGCACCGCCACTGGCTAATACACTGTTCACTGCAACATTCTGTAGGTGCACCTGGTCGGGTTGACTTCCTGCCTGGTTCTGTAGGTGCACCCGGTCGTCACTGCAACATTCTGTAGGTGCACCCGGTCGGGTTGTCTTCCTGCCTGGTAGTTATGCTTGTTTGGACTTTAACTACAATACAGTTGTTACTGCATCTTGACTCTGAGTGCTTACTGCCACCGCACCACACTGCACCACCCCACAAGCAGATCACCAGAACAGGGTCATAATGACTCTATGAATCCACCACATACAGTAAATGAAGAACTGTATATTGGACAGTTGACGAGTCACAAAATTCGAAATGCAGCTCCAGAGACAAATGTGCCAAGACAAAATCCTTGATAAGTTTGGATTGGAAAGTCGTGGCATTTGGCATCTGTAGAACCAAACAAATGCGTAACAGCCATGAACCTTCACTGAGCCCTCAGCAGCATTGTTCCCACACTAAATCATTTAAAAAGCTGAATGAGATCCATATCAAGCGGATTACCTCTTACGGCTCCAGCTTCCGGCCCAAGGGCATCGCTGCTACTAAAACAAGTTGCCTGGAGACTGGCAGGGCAGGTCTGGGTGACAAAGAAAACTGTGTGCTTAGTGTTGCAAGGACTGAGTAGAACGGACAGGACCTCTGAGTGTGCGGGGGATGCGGCCCACCCTCCTGAACATTATAATTAAAACTTTCCTGTCGTGGAGCTTGTGTTGTTGGTGGAAACAGACCCAATTAGGGGGCCCTTGGAAGCTGGAATAAGAGAGAGGCCAATGTCCTGCCTTATGAGAATAGAACTAATGAGAACTGCTTTGGCATACTGACCCATGTTAACCGCTTTGTAGTGTTTGGTCTGCGGTTAAATTCTAGATGAGAACAAATCCTACCTTCACATTTTTTTTTTTCCATCATTTTAAAAGGTCACTGCTGACGCTGATTTATTTACAAAAGTAGAGTCTAGCTCAGTCTCAGCAGAACATACTGAACACATAATGAAGATCATAGTCATATGTTACGTAGGCTTTGGTTTTATCAAGCTTGCGAATTCTAAAGCACATTGATCAAGAGGGTTAAAAAGTTTGTATGGCCGGAATTCTCCACTTAGCTGGGTTCAGGTTAAGAGTATAGCAGCAAATGTCCCTGGGCCCCAACATTGACCTTGGAATGTATATTTCTTCCTACTTGGAAGTACTGTCATGATGTCCTCTACAAAGTAGAGTCTAGCTCAGTCTCAGTAGAGCTCACTGAACAAGTAATGAAGATCAAAGTCATTTCTAACGAAGAGTTCAGGTTCATCAAGCTTGCTAATTCTAAAAGATGTTGATCGAGAGGGTTAAAAAGTTTGTATGGAATTCTCTACTGCTCTACTGGATTCGGGATAAGGGTATAGTAGCAAAAGCATCAGAAGTAGCAAATGTCCCTAGGCCCCAACATTGACCTTAGAAAGTCTAGATCTTCCCATTTGTAAATATTGTCACGAAGTTCTCTACGAAGTAGAGTCTAGCCTAGCCTTAGTAGGACATACTGAACATATAAAGAAGATCATAGTCATATGATACGTAGCGTTCAGGTTCTTCAAGCTTGCTAATTCTAAAGCGTGTTGATCAAGAAGAGGGTTCAAAAATTTGTATGGAATTCTCTACTGAACTGGGTTCATGATAACGATAGAGTAGCAAAAGCAACAGAAGTAGCAAATATCCCTGGACCCCAACATTGACCTTAGAATGACTATATCTTCCCATTTGGAAGTACTATCATGATGTACTCTACAAAGTAGAGTCTAGTCTAGCCTTAGTAGAACATATTGAAGAATGCATAAAGAAGATCATAGTCATATGTAACGTAGAGTTCAGGTTCTTCAAGCTTGCTAATTCTAAAGCATGTTGATCAAGAAGAGGGTTAAAAAGTTTCTATGTCATGCTCTACTTAGCTGGGTTCGGGATAAGGCTATAATAGCAAACGCTTCAGAAGTAGCAAGTGTCCTTCCTTAGGCCCCTGAGACTGCCCTTAGAATGTCTATATCTTCCCACTTGGAAGTACTGTCATACTGACTCTTCAAAGTAGAGTCTAGTCTAGCCTTAGTAGAACATATCGAATGCATAAAAAAGATCATAGTCATACTGTATGTTACATGGAGTTTAAAATCACCAAGCTTGCTAATTCTTAAGCATGTTGATCAAGAAGTGGGTTAAAAAGCTTGTATGGCCGGAATTCTCCATCTTAGCTGGATTTGGGATAAGGTTATAGTTGCAAAAGCATCGGAAGTAGCAAAGGTCCCTGGACCCCAACAGTGACATTAGAATGTCTATATCTTCCCATTTTGGAAGTACTGTCATGATGTACTCTACGAAGTAGAGTCTAGCCTAGTCTTAGAAAAGCATACTGAACACATAATGAAGATCATAACCGTATGTTGCATATGTTCTTCAAGAAGGTTATAGCAGCAAAAGCATTAGAAGTAGCAAATGTCCCTGGGCCCCAACTTTGACCTTAGAATGTCTATTTATTCCCATTTGGAAGTACTGTCATGATGTACTCCTTAGCTAGAATACCCTATAATGCTTATTCATTATGTTGCTTGAGGCACTTGTGTATATGAAGGGGTACTACTAACGAAGAGAACTGTGGGATTTTGGTGCACAATTTGCATAGATCTTTTTCAGTTTAGGTATGTCCTAGTTTGCAGAATGCAGTGGGCAATCAACCTTCTTTACATTTTTTAATGCAAGCATACTGGCTATGGCCTGTTTAGTATGTAGATGGGGTGCAGCATGTGCGGCAGCAATAATTTACACAGACAGGTGCAGGTAGAACTTGTATCGAAATACTTCAGCAACAGTTACAATAAACCGGTGGACAGGCTACCCGGCCAGTAACATGAAATGAGCACATTCCAGCCAAATTTACAGCACCTGTTGAGAGGGGCAGAATGTGGCCTGGCCGTCTAGTGCCCAATCGGGAAGGTGTCCAGAAAAGTGATGATGCTACGCTTTCCCTCCTCAATCAGGAACCTTTCCCTAACACTAGTACTGACAGGAGGGGTACCTGTCCCTACTCTACCAACTCGCAAAATGGGCACCAAATCTGTGAGCCAGGGCCTTAAAAGGGCTCTGCCTGACCCAAGATGGCTGCTAGAGTCACAACAGTGCCACTATGGAAGAGCACCAACTGCAGTGGAGAAAGTAGACTGTACCTGCCTATAAGTAGAATTTATTGATATATTTGAAGGTACAGAAAGTTCCACTTTGAGTCTCAGTATACTGTAGTTGACCCAGTTCTGAAATTTTAGTGGTGATATGAATCAACCGTTAAAGTTACATTTTTAGGCACATATGAAATCACCATATAATGAAGTTGTGTATTCCTTTATAAAGCATTAAGGTAGAACTGTGGTGGGGGCTATGGGCATTCAACTATTAACAAATACTTAACAATCAGAAAAATATTAACTCTGTAGCTGCAAGCATAGTACAGTAATTCCTCCTCAAAGTTCTGAGATTTCTCTCAGCAGATTGTTTTGTTCCTCCCTTCCGGTAGTGAGTTAGCAGCCTGGCAGTCTATATTATAATATATAATATATAATATTGTAATCTGTTATGAGCATAGTGCTAAGATTGGACTTGGGGGACTTCATTGATTCTCTTGTGAACTTTGAAGATCAATTGATCCACAGTACCTGCAGCTACAGAGATCACATGATTATTATACAGTAGTTTATAACGCCAGCAGCATAAATGGTGCTTTATAAAAGTAAAAAGAAGAGGCAAGCAGTGGCGAGCCCCCTATCCATGCGTCCGGTCCCCTAATCTATATGCAGAGTGCCGGACGCATGGATTCAAATCAGGGTTATTTTGTTTTTTTTGAAAGCACATGATTAGAGCCAGGGGCTCTAATAGGCTTCAAAAAAAAGGGTGGGCTTGGGGCGCAGAGTACTGCCCCCAAAGCCCACCCAGTTGTGAATGAATATAAATGAATGAATATTCACCATTGTAACACTGATTCTCCTCCTGGCCAATCAGGAAGTGGGTCCTGAAACCCGTCACCCGATTGGCCGAAAGGAGATCCGATCGGATTGGCCACAGGGAGAAGACGCAGGGGAACCGAGCAAGCAGAGTGGCAAGTAACACACTGCATCTGGTGGCAGGCAACTGGTGGCAAGTGACACGCTGCATCTAGAGACAGGCAACTGGAGGCAAGTGACACGCTGCATCTGGTGGCAGGCGATGGGTGGCAAGTGGCAAGTGATACGCTGCATCTGAAGGCAGGTGACGGTCACAAGTGAAAAGCTGCATCTGTTGGCAGGCGACGGAGGCCAATAACATGCTGCATCTGGTGGCAGGCAACAGTGGCGAGTGACACGTTACATCTGGTGGCAGGCTCACTGGTGGCATATGACACGATGCATCTGGTGACAGGCGATGGGTGGCAAGTGACATGCTGCATTTGGTGGCCGGCGATGGTGGCAACTGACACGCTGCTTCTGGTGGCAGCCTGGCAGGTGATGGTGGCAAGGTGGCACAATCAGGGCTCCCACTGATTCTACATGATGGTGAGTTAAGATATTTCATTTAATATTACAATGTAATAATACAAATAATGCGCTTCCATCATCCTAACACCATATCAACCATGGTGTGGTGATGATTGAAGCGCTAACACCTGCCGTTGCCCCGACAAGTCACCAGCGGCCGCGGATCCCAAACAATCTCCCCCTCCCCCCTGTCCTTGGCAACATTTTCTTCCACAACACCGGTCCCCAGTGCCAAAAAGGTTGGGGACCGCTGCTCTAGACAGTATAATCACTAGGCCAAGGTGACTTAGAATAGAGTCCTGTACCACTAGACTGGGATTAACTCATGAATTGGCAAAGTTAGCAATAAACCTTGCATATAGGCATTAACTGCAATTTGAATTATAATACTGCACTGTAGAAGAATGGCTAGGATATGGTACCTCATACCATAAACGATAGGTCTCTGCGTAATAGCTTTAAAGGGACAGTCTTTACTCCTAACTCCCCAGCCGGCTAGCATTGGGGCCCAATTGTACCATTGGTGCACATGAGAGTGGTCCCAGTCAAGCCTGCAGGCAGCAATATGGCTACTAAGAGGCTGTATGGTCAGTTCCTAAAGGGCTCAGTCTCTCTAGCAGCAAATAGTTGATCTCCACAGCAGCAGCTCACCAGTCCCAGCAATATTGTACCTCACCATTCGGTTACACACAGTGCTTAGTCCACTTTCTACTCTGCACCCAGTTGACTCTGGCTGTCTGCACCCGAACTCAAGCACTCCGGATCCTGCTCAGACCACAATTATGCAGCAGTGGTGGTGCACACTGGACAGCGATGTGCACTCTCCATGCTCACTCGTAGCAAGAGAAAGCTGTATCCTGTACAGCCTGAGAAAATGCAGCCTTTTCCCCTCCTCCTGGCAATCTCTCACTGGAAAAAGCAGTCCAATTCTCTTTATTACAGTAATCTCTCCTCTGGACTACAGTTCCCACAATGCAGGGCTGCCGGATTCAGTATTTTGAAGCTCTTCATGCTCAGCAGCTCCCTCCTCTTGCTGATACAACGGTTCTGTACAGTTCAGCACCCCATGGCAAAAGTTCTCAGCCAAGCACCTGGCCATACATTGATCGAAATTTGGCAGGTTCAGCAGGAATTGGCCAAATTTTGATGTATGGCAGTTCCTGTTCATGAAAAGTCAATCCATCGATCCACTCCAATGAGCTGCAGTGCTGATCAGTGTATTTCTACAGCAGGAGAGTCTTTCTGTCAGAATACAAAGACACAACTGGGAGGATTTCCCCATCCAGCTTGAATGTGTGGAAGGGGGAAATCCACGCACTTTTTTTGTTCAGCCGTCTGGCTGATAAACAAAAAAAGCTGAATCATATATGGCCAGCTTAAACACTTAAGGACCGTAAGGATTTACCCTCTTAATGACCAGGCCATTTTTTGTGATACGGCACTGTGTTAATTTAACCGACAATTGCACGTTTGCGCAATGCTGTACCAAAATAAAATTGTTGTCCTTTTTTTACCACAAATAGATTTTTCTTTTGGTGATATTTGATCACCTCTGCAGTTTTTGTTTTTTGCGCTATAAACAAAAAAAAACGACAATTTTGAAAAAAAAAAACAATACTTTTTACTATAATACATATCCCAAAAAAAAAAATATGTAAAAAAAATAATTTCTTCATCAATTTAGGCCGATATGTATTCTGCTACATATTTTTAGTAAAAAAAAAAATCCCAATAAGCTTATATTGATTGGTTTGTGCAAATGTTATAGCGTCTACAAAATAGGGGATAGATTTAGGGACTTTACATTTTTTTATTGTTTTTACTGGTAATGGCGGCGATCAGCGATTTTTAGCGGGACTATGACATAGCGGTGGACAAATCTGACCCTAAGTGACACTTTTTGGGGACCAGTGACACCAATACAGTGATCAGTGCTAAAAAAATGCACTGATTACTGTATAAATGACTGGCTGGGAAGTGTTGACACTAGGGGGCGATCAAAGGGTTAAGTGTGTCCTAGGGAGGTGCTTTCTAACTGTGTGGGGGATGGACTGACTGGGAGTACACAGAGATCGCTGTTCCTGATCACTAGGAACAGACAATCACTCTGTACTCCCCTGTCAGAACGGGAATCTGTTTGTTTACATGGACAGATCCCCATTCTGCCTCTCTGTGGAGCGATCGTGGGTGGCCAGTGGACATCCCTCTCTCCAGGTCTGCGGCTCCCCGGGTCCTCCTCCTTCTCTCCGGCTCCCCGTGTCCTCCTCCCTCTCTGCTCCTCGGCTCCCCGTGTCCTCCTCCCTCTCTCCGGCTCCCCATGTCCACCTCCCAATCTGCTCCTTGGCTTCCTGGGTCCTCCTTCCTCTCTCCAGCTCCCTGCGTCCTCCTCACTCTCTCCGGCTCCCCGCATCCTCCTCCATCTCTCTGGCTCCCCGTGTCCTCCTCCCTCTCTCCGGCTCCCCGTGTCCTCCTCCCTCTCTCCGGCTCCCCGCGTCCACCTCCCTATCTGCTCCTTGGCTTCCTGGGTCCTCTTTCCTTTCTGCGGCTCCCCGAGACCTCCTCCCTCTCTCCGGCTCCCCGCGTCCTCCTCCTTCTTTCCGACTCCCTCTCTCCGGCTCCTCGTGTCCACCTCCCTCTCTGCTCCTCGGCTCCCCGGGTCCTCCTCCCTCTCTCCGGCTCTACGGGTCCTCCTCCCTCTCTCTGGCTCCCCGTGTCCTCCTCCCTCTCTCCGGCTCCCTGTGTCCTCCTCCCTCTCTCCGGCTCCTCGTGTCCACCTCCCTCTCTGCTCCTCGGCTCCCCGGGTCCTCCTCCCTCTTTCTGACTCCCTGTGTCCTCCTCCCTCTCTCCGGCTCCCCGGGTCCTCCTCCCTCTCTCCGGCTCCCTGTGTCCTCCTCCGGTCCCCCCCTGTCCTGGATCTGTCAGGATGGAGAGTGGAGAAAGAAGCCGGTAAATCTGTCATTTACTGGCTCCTTCCTTTTATGAATGAACAGAGTCAGTGATCACTGCCTCTGTCTATTCATAACTGAGCATCATAATCTGTGTTTACGATGCTTCAGTTCATGAATGGAGAGGAGCCGTTGTCTCCTGTACATTCATTTTCTGTGTCCTTAGTCCCTTTCCCTGTTTCAGGCTGGGTTCACACTGCTGCGGTGGCAGACATCGTATGTGATTCGCAGCGCACTGCTGTTCACATCACATGCGATGTCTGTGCTGTGCGATATCAGCCATACAGATAGTATGGCTGATATCGCACCGCATTCGGTCCAAACTCGCACAGGACCCTTTTTTTTGTTCGGACCAGAATCGGATCGCATGGGTGTTCACACATATGCGATCCGATACATGTCCGAATTGTCAGTTCGCAGTGCGATATGCGGGCTGAACTGGGGGTGTCATTAACAGTGTATGACACTCCCCAGCAGTTCGCATATGGCAGTGTGAACTGCCTTACGAGTTGGTGCGATGCGGGAACCCGCAGTAAATTCGCTGCGTTCCCGCACCGAAGCAGTGTGAACCCAGCCTCAAAGAGGATATGTCAGGGGTGTAGACCCTGATATCTCACAAAAGCCCCCCCAACAGGGTTGATTTGAAGAAAAAAAAGAATTGTAATAAATAAATGTTTAGGCGAAATTGTAAAAATTAAAAAAACAAAAAAAACACTACACCGTCCACTCCCCCCCAACCCCCCTTTCTCATTGTACGTGTAAAAAAAATAGTACAAGTAGCACAAAAAATATATAAATTGTAAGAAATAATAATTAAAAAAAAATGTAAAAAAGAAAATTGTAAAAAAACCAAAAATGACTAACACAGTCAACGCCTCATCAGTGCCCGTCAGTGCCTCCCATCAGCGCTGCATATTAGTGCCGCTGTCACTCTATCGGTGATCTGTATCGGTGAGTATTTGAAAAAGTATTGGTATTTGTACTCGGTCTTAAAGTGGTATTGGTGCATCCCTAGACTAAACAAAATAGCACTAAACAGTAGGGAAGAACAGAGCGAGACACTAAATCATATTAGTTGTAGTGACTCAAAACCAACACTAGATGTCAGCATACTACAGAACAATAATAAGCTGTTGCAGTTCAATACAACACAGAAAAATGACATAAAAGAGAGGAGGAACAATCTGCATGTGATTAGATGGGTTTCCTCCCACTTCCAAAGACATGCTGGCAGGTTCCTGTCTAGTGGGGGCTGGTGTTTTTTTTTTCGGGGGCGGAAAACAACCCCCCCCCCAGCGGCACCTCAACCCCTCCTCGCTGTCTGCTAGTCTATCGGTGGCGGAGATCGACGGGCACATCAGGGATCGGCGGGCACATCGGGCAGGGGGGACAGGCTGCGGGGGGCATCTGGCAGCGTCTGCTGTGTCCTCTTCCCTTCTGAGATCACAGCGGCTTCCGCCGTGCGTCTCCTCCCCTCCTCCTAGGCGTCCAATAGGATCACCTGACCGTTCAGCCAATCAGGAAACGGATAACAGACCCGCGCTTCCAGATTGGCGGAGAGGTGATTCAGTATTAGAAAAGCGAATATTCATTTGCTTTTCTAACACACCTGGGTGAGCTCCGAGCGCAATGCTCTGCGCTCCAAGCCCATCCTATTTTGAAGCCTATTAGAGCCTATGGCTCTAATCAGGTGCTTCAAAAAAAAACACCCCCGCCACTGTAATTCACGCGCACGGCATACTGAAAGGGTCCGGACGCCTGAATAGGGGATGGCCGCGGCGGCCATGGATAGAGTCATGCTGTGCATGACTCTATTCATTATATAGGGGGGTGGCGTGGATAGAGGGGGCGGCACCCGTGCGCCCCTAATGGATGGGCTGCTGCTGCTCCTGTCTAAATCATAGTCTGGTCCTAGCATGGGGGATAGGGACCTTAGATTGTAAGCTCCTTGAAGACTGATGTGAATACATTGTATATAAAGTGCTGTATATAAATACCTGTAATAAATCAATGACCCCCCCTTCCTGGTACAGACATAAAACATTTCTTCTTCCTTATTGCGCAAAAAAAATTCAAAACAGGATATTCTGCAGAAAGCTGATGGTTTGATCCACGATGATAACATGAAGTACGCCTGACGCTGTATTTGTAGGAAATGATACTGTATACATAATGTATATACTTCTTCTCATGCAAAGGCCGCATTAGTTGATTCATTTCAGCAGAGGGCGCTGTGTCTCAAGGACCTGTGAACTGAAACAATGTTGCAAATAACTTCTTAGTGATCAGAATGCCTGTGTGTACGAATACATTTCATTTACATTGTCCAGAAATTGTCCCAGAAAAATATACACAAAAAAAAAAAATTCCTCAAGAATTAAAGCAGTAGTAACCACTTCAGCCCTGGAAGAATTTACCCCCTTAATGACCAGGCCATTTTCTGCGATACGGCACTGCGTCGCTTTAACTGACAATTGCGCGGTCGTGCGACATTGTACCCAAACAAGGTCCTTTTTTTTCCACAAATAGAGCTTTTTTTTGGTGGTATTTGATCACCTCTGCGTTTTTTGGGTTTTGTTGGCGCTATAAACATAAAAAGAGCGACAATTTTGGAAAAAAAGCAATATTTTTAACTTTTTGCTATAATAAATATCCCAAAAAAATATATTAAAAAAAAAAAACAATTTCTTCCTCAGTTTAGGCCGATATGTATTCTTCTACATATTTGTAGAATACCCAAACAAAATTCAGGTCCTTTTTTTTCCCCACAAATAGAGCTTTCTTTTTGGTGGTATTTGATCACCTCTGCGGTTTTTATTTTTTGCGCTATAAACAAAAAAAGAGCGACAATTTTGAAAAAAACAAAAAAAAAAAAACAATATTTTTTACTTTTTGCTATAATAAATATCCAAAAATGTAAAAAAAAAAAAAACACCAAAAAAAAGACAAATTTCTTCATCAGTTTAGGCCGATATGTATTTTCTACATATTTTTGGTAAAAAAAAATAGCGATAAGAGTATATTGATTGGTTTGCGCAAAAGTTATAGCGTCTACAAAATAGGGGATAGATTTATGGCATTTTTATTATTACTTTTTTTTTATTTTTTTTTTTTACTAGTAATGGCGGTGATTAGCGATTTTTAGTGGGACTGTGACATTGCGGCGGACAGATCGGACACTTTTTTGGGACCATTGACACTTATACAGCGATCAGTGCTATAATAATGCACTGATTACTGCAAAAAAAATGTCACTGGCAGGGAAGGGGTTAACACTAGGGGGCTATTAAGGGGTTAAGTTTTCCATGGTAGGTGTTCCTAACTGTGGAGGGAGGGGATTGACTGAAGGAGGAGACAGATCGCTGTTCCTAATTACTAGGAGCAGCAGATCTCTCCTCTCCTGAGTCCTGACGGAACGGAGATCTGTCTGTTTACATTGACAGATCTCCATTCTGTCTCTGTCAGGAGCGATCGCGGGTGCCTGGCGGACATCGCGGGTGCCTGGCGCACGCATTGGCTCCTACGTCAAGCGGCCACCTATGTCAGCGGCGATTTGCGCAAGGGAGCCGACCTGCCGCCCATACCGTTTGTTTTTTTTCTACCAGTGAGTATGAGTTGCGGTACTTTCGGTCAAGTACTCGCCGATACCAATTACCGATACCTTTGCGGTGCCATTTGGGCCAATACAAAATGAATAGGCTCAAACTGCACGGGAAAGAATGTGATTTGAAGGGGAATGCGGTGCGATTCCTAAACCCGGGCTGAAGTCACTATGAGAAGCCTGGGCTCACACAGGAGCGGTGCAGGAAATTGCATGCAGTGCGATTTCAGCCCATTGATGTTGTATGGGCTCAAATCGCACTGCAAAGGTATCATTTGCAGCTTACCAATCAATAGATGTGGCGGCTGCATTAGTTTTTTTTTTTGGCTTCCCCCTCCCCCTCTGTCTTCACCTGGTGATCTGGGGTTTTTATCCCTTGTTTAATAAAAAAAATCTGATCATTGTAAGCACCAGTGGCAGCCTGCCCCCCTCTCTCTACGCCACCCCTCTATATACAATGGATAGATACATGTATAGCATCCAGAATCTATCCACGGCCGCCGAGGCACCCCCCCCCCCCATTCATGTGTCCGGCCCCTTTTAGGGCACCGGGGCATGAATTACAACGGCAGATTTTTTTTTTTTGAAGCACCTGATTAGAGCCAGCGGCTCTAATAAAAATCGTGTGGGCTCGGGTCGCAGAGAATGCGCTCCCATCCCACCTAGGTGTGTTACAACAGCGAATGAATATCCTCAACCCGGCCAATCAGAAGCGGGTTTGAGACCCGTTTTCCAATTGGCCGAAAAAGAGAAAACTCCCGATTGGCCGCCAAGGAGGAGGGAGGAAACGGAAGCCGCCGTCGCCGTGATGAGCCTGTTGAGAGCAGGAGAACGAGAGACCGCCGAGCAGGGGAAGCCACCGTTGATGGGGTAAGTTCTATCGACTGGCCGGCCGCCACTGGTAAGCACTCCCACTGTCAGTGTTAAGTGGTTTTTCTCATCCCTGTAACCTGATACATTCTGCTGGAGAGCTTGTGCTTTGGAAAAAACAACAGACTTGCTGACTGGATCACCAGATGAAAATAAATGATGAAAAGAAAGCCTAAAAAAAAAGAAAAAAAGAAAACGAATGCAGCCGTCACATCTAAGAACTGGTAAGCTGCAATGGTGTGGTGGCTGGGATTCTAACCAACACCCCTAGTGGTGCTAGAGGGAAGTGCTAACCACTTAACCACTGTGCCTCCCCACCTGATTGCTTCCACGCACCCCTGGTAGCAACGGCACCCCCGCCATGTATCCCGGGCACCGCTTGCCTATCCGCGGGCCGAGGACTGACAAATCGGTGCCGCCGGGTAGAGGGGAGGGAGAAGAGCCAACGTACGTCTCATTAAAGAGAACCTGTCACCAAACAATCATCACATATGTCCCCTATGTATTGGGGAGAAAAAGTTAAGTAAAAAATTTTTTTTCATTTATATATGTTAAAAAATGTAAGTTACACCCAAGTTCATAAAATCCCGAATTGCGATACACATGTTACATATCGACATTCACGCTGCTGTGAGAGCGATATTTCTAGCACCAGAACTCCTCCGTAACACTAAACGGATGACCTATATGGGGGCTTTAACTTCTTCCCGCGCTATAGCCGAAAGGTGGCTACAATGAGGGCCTTAATTTCCGGGAGGGCGTCTATGTACGTCCTCCCGAGCATGCGCTGTCAGCTAGTCCCTGCGGGTCGCGCGCGGCGCGCTCTGTGATCTACGATCCCGACCCCTTACCATGTGATCAGCTGTCAGCCAATGACAGCTGATTACGAGATGCAAACAGAAGATCGGTAATCTTTATTTTTTTTCTCCTCACGTTGTTAGCGTGAGGAGAAAAGAAAGCCCATCACCGACTTCTGTCAGAGGGATGTCGGTCCCTCACACAGAAGGCAGCGGCTGCCAAATCTGTGCACGCCAGTGCCACCTGCCAGTGCCCACCAATGCCACCTATCAGTACCCAGCAGTGCCACCTAACAGTGCCCACCAGCGCCATCTACCAGTGCCCAGCAGTGCCACCCATTAATGTCCACCAGTGCTGCCAATCAATGGCCATCAGTGCCTCATCATCAGTGCCACCGATCAGTGCTGCCTATCAGTGTCACTTATCAGTGCCACCTATCAGTGCCACCCATCAGTACCACCTCATCAGCGCCACCTCTTAATGCCGCCTCATTAGTGCCACCTATCAGTGCTGCCCATCAGTGCCACCTCTTAATGCCGCCTCATTAGTGCCACCTATCAGTGCCGCCCATCAGTACCTCCTCATCAGTGCCACCTCTTAATGCCGCCTCATTTGTGCCACCTATCAGTGCCCGTAAATGCCGCCTTATCAGTGCCTATCAGTGCGGCCTATCAGTGCCGCCTCATCAGCACAATGAAGGAGAAAAATTACCTGTTTTCAAAACTTTATAACAAACTATGAAACTTTTTTTTTTTTTTTCAAAATTTTTGTGATTTTTTGTTTTTTGTTTTTTTTTTTAGCAAAAAATAAAAAACCCAGCAGTGATTAAATACCACCAAAAGAAAGCTCTATTTGTGGGGGAAAAATGATAAAAATTTCATCTGGGTACAGCATGATCTGGATCTGCATGACCGTGCAATTGTCATTCAAAGAATGACAGCGCTGAAAGCTGAAAATTGGTCTGGGCAGGATGGGGGGTTTAAGTGGCCCGGTAAGCGAGTGGTTAAAGTGTCGCCTACGGAAAATATAGGGTACTGAAATTTGTCGCCAAAATGACGCAAATTTAAGGTTTGCCATGTTGGGTATCTATTTATTCAGTGCAGCCTCGTCTTTTATATTTTACCAAAAAACTGGGTAATGTATTATGTTTGTACGCACTAAAATTAACTTTAGTGTATTGTTTTACTGAAATTTTGCCGAAATATCGTGTGACATAAAAATTGCACCCACCGCTATTTTCTTCTCTAGGGGCGTCTGCTTTCAGACACCCTGTTTTGGGGGTTTTATGTAATATTCAGAGCTAAAATGGATTTTTTAAACACGTGTGCAAAAAAAAAAAAAAAGCAAAAACGGCTATTGCAGCGAAAGGGTTAAATGTCGCTGCGACTGAAGAAAGGTCAAGAGATCCCCCCCGCTCTGGGAAACTTCTTTTTACATTATGTATAAAAAAAAAGACAAAATGAGCATAACAAACGGTACAACAAAGAAACAAAAAAATATTTGTTCCCCCCGCACACAAGAGCTTACAATCCAAAGAAGAGAATGTGAATGTGTTCACCGGTCAACGTGGCCAGTTCAGATTCCAGTTCAGAGCTATGAGCTCAGTGCTTTGGCACAGCCGCCGCTGCCAAAATGACAGAAATTCCTGCCGTTTCCTATGGAACTGAACGTCCCATTCAGGACTGGAGGTGACCTCATCCCAAAAACAAGCACCTGGGGAGAGGAGGTGAGCAGGCCAAAAAACCTGGGGTGGAGGAGGAGGAGGCATCTAAGGTAACCTCCTAAACTCCAGCTTACTGCTACTGTATACGAGGGGTCCGCTGTGAACTGGTTGAACATATAATAGCACATGGTCCAATTTCGCAAAGGTCATGTAACCGTTTCAAATGTACGACCTCCAGAAGTGCTCCAGTCTTGGAAATCCTTGAAGCATACACACTATATCACCGAAAGTATTGGGACGCCTGCCTTAACACGCATATGAACTTTAATGGCATCCCAGTCTTAGTCCGTAGGGTTCAGTATTGAGTTGGCTCCACCCTTTGCTGCTATAACAGATTCAACTCTTCTGGGAAGGCCGTCCACAAGGTTTAGGAGTGTGTCTATGGGAATGTTTGATCATATTTTCAGAAGAGCATTTGTGAGGTCAGGCACTTATGTTGGATGAGAAGGCCTGGCTCACAGTCTCCACACTAATTCATCCAAAAGGTGTTCTATGGGGATGAGGTCAGGACCAGTCAAGTTCCTAAACTCGCTCATTCGTGTCTTTATGGACCTTGCTTTGTGCACTGGTCCAAATCATTTGGTGGAGGGGGGAATTATGGTGTGGCGATGTTTTTCAGGGGTTGGGCTTGGCTCCTTAGTTCCAGTGAAGGGAACTCCCAAGGCGTCAGCATACCAAGGCATTTTGGACAATTTCATGCTCCCAGCTTTTTGGGAACAGTTTTGGGGATGTCCCCTTCCTGTTCCAACATGACTGCGCACCAGTGCACAAAGCAAGGTCCATAAAGACATGGATGAGCGAGTTTGGGGTGGAGGAACTTGCCTGCACCTCAACCCAATAGAACACCTTTGGGATGAATTTAGAGCGGAGACTGTGAGCCAGGCCTTCTCATCCAATATCAATCAGTGCCTGACCTCACAAATGCTCTTCTGGAAGAATGGTCAAACATTCCCATAGACACACTCCTAAACCTTGTGGACGGCCTTCCCAGAAGAGTTGAAGCTGTTATAGCTGCAAAGGGTGGGCCAACTCAATATTGAACCCTACAGACTAAGACTGGGGTGCCATTAAAGTTCATGTGTGTGTAAAGGCAGGCGTCCCAATACTTTTGGTAATATAGTGTATGGATCCTCTATTTGAGGATACCGTCCCAGCAGACTTGTACACGAGGCACGGACAAGTCCTTGTTTTAAGCCTCGGCATTAGTCATATGGTATCTATTATCCTAAACTCTTCATATTATTAGTGTTCTTCGTTATTATTATTGCCGTTGCTGTCATCGGGGGTACAGAAGGCTCTGTCTTATATATTTTGCCTCATTTTTCCGACTTCATTCCTGTCTTTACTAG
The DNA here is from genome assembly GCA_037952925.1 of Lithobates clamitans. Classification (NCBI taxonomy): domain Eukaryota; kingdom Metazoa; phylum Chordata; class Amphibia; order Anura; family Ranidae; genus Lithobates; species Lithobates clamitans. The sequence goes on from JBBGZY010001348.1 coordinate 2,585,523, forward strand.
TTGCAGAGCATGCCCACAGAGAGCTGATTACGTTTGAAGTCATGGTGAAGAAATATGATATTCTAAAGACAGATTATTAACATTCCTCTCGGAGAAATCCAACTCAGATTAGGAAAAAAAAAAAAGAAAAAAGAGAGAGAGAGAAGAGCGCAGATTTCTTGGTTTGCTGTCACTTCTGTTCATATCCCAGAGCAGGAATCCTTTGACTTGGGCAGTAGCCGGAGTGGAAGAGTTTTGCAGATTCCAGAGAGCCTGGCCAGGCCCAGAAAGCTCTCCAGAGGAGCTGACTTTAATGTGATTTCACAGGCCGCATTCCAGGCAGGTTAAATAACCAGAAGAAATAATCAGAAATAGATGGAGCTGGAACTGCCTGTGGCTGTGACTGTGACAGAAAGCAGAGGAGTTCCTTGGGGGTAGGAGGAGGAGGGGGAGGGGGAGGAAGGGGGGGGGGTGAGCTTTGGCTCAGAAGGCATCTCCATCCTTTGATGTTTGAGATGTTCTGAAGATGCTGATTCTGCTCATGTAACCTGCTTCATCCCTGAATGTCCGCATTGTTCTGCTGATCCAAATCATTTCCCTGCTCTGCTATGGGCAGCCAAAAACTGCTCTGTGCATTGTAGAAGGGTTAGCTTTTCTCTAGGAATAAATAGGTTTGTGATTTTTTTATTATTATTAACCACTTCAATACCGGACACTTCCACCCCCTTCCTGCCTAGGCCAATTTTCAGCTTTCAGCTCTGTCGCCAGTGGCGTCGGCAGGGGGGGGGGGGCTGACGGTGGCTGAAGCCCCAAGTCTGGGCATGGTTCTATTATTAGCCCCGAGCGCCGCCACGCCAAGCGGGGACCAATCTGACCCTGAGCGTGGCCGAGTGTAATAGCAGGTCCTGCCTTCTGGAGCCTGCAGTGCCTATGATGGGCTTCCCACTGGTCCAATGCCGGTACCACGGGACGTGTGATGTCCCTCATAGGCGCTGCAGGCTCCAGAAGGCGGGAATTACAATGTGGCCGCCGCGCCACTGTGAGAAGATCCTGACCCCACTCAGCGATCGGGCAGGTGGCTCTCCTCTCATCATGTCTCTGGCTGCCTGGAGTCTACTCTAATGTGTGATGGGCGCGCAGCTGAGCTCCAGGAGGACACCTGAAGTCTGGTCAGGTAGGTCATTGTGTGTCAGGTAGGTCAGTGTAGGTCAGGTAGGTCAGTGTAGGTCAGTGTGTGTCAGTGTGTGTCAGGTAGGTCAGTGTATGTCAGGTAGGTCACTGCGTGTCAGGTAGGTCAGTGTAGAACAGGTAGCTCAGTGTGGGTCAGTGTCAAGTAGGTCAGTGTAGGTCAGGTAGGTCAGTGTAGGTCAGTGTGTGTCAGGTAGGTCAGTGTGTGTCAGGTAGGTCAGGTAGGTCAGTGTATGTCAGTGTATGTCAGGTAGGTCAAGTAGGTCAGCGCGCGTCAGGTAGGTACTACCCCCCCCCTCAGTGCTGGGCTCGGACTTCGGGCTGAAGCCCCTGTTTTTTTTTGCCACCTAGCAACGCCCCTGGGTGTCGCACTTTGAATGACAATTGCGTGGCAACACTGTACGCATGTGACATTTTTATCATTTTTTTTTCACACAAATAAAGCTTTCTTTTGGTGGTATTTGATCACCACTGGGGTTGGTGAAATTGCACAGAGCTACCGCGAACCTCCTCTTCTGGGGTCCCCAGCTGGCGCTCCTGGCCCCTCCTTTCCTGTCCAGTGCCCCCATGTAGGGTTGCCACCTCATCCCTTTAGACCTGATTCACACCAATCATTTTCCTGATGCCTCCACCTGCTGAATCCACCAGCATTCGTTGTACATGAATCACCAGCAGACTACGTTCCTGTGAGGAAACTCTGGAAGACCCCAAAAAATCCACAGAAGGGGTTCCCAGTCTTATTAGCGCTAATAGCGGCCCAAGAGCAGGGACTGCGCACAGGGGAGGCTGAACCCTAGGGACGCTGCCAAAGGCACATGTATGGATGTACTGCTACTCTTCACCAGCTCAAGAGGTATGAGGAAAAAAAGGAGAATGTTGGGGGAGGGACTATGCCCTTAATTTATGCTATTCACTGGTCCTGAGGGAGGAGTCGAGGCGGAGCTCTATCACAGGTATGCTGCCATGGAGAGGCACCAGGAAAGGAAAGTTACAGTAAGTATGATACAATTTTCAGTTTTTAGTGCTTTTTGCATTTTTTAGATTTGCACTACAGTCCATTCAGCATGGTTTCCTATGGAACACGTTCTGTAGTGCAAATCTGCCAAATGCAAAAAGCACTAAAAATGCATAGGTGTGAATCAGGCCTCAGGCCTGATTCACACCTATGCAGGTTGCAGTTTGCATATTGCAGGTGTATTTTGCGTTTTTCAATACACGCTTTTGATCCATTGAAGCCTATGGGACCAAAAACCAGAAAAAAGTCCCTGGTCCTTTCCATAAAATGCGAACTACATCCATAGGAAACCATGTTAAATGGAATGTAGGGTGTTTCTGCAAAACTGCAAATGCACTAAAAAATGCATAGGTGTGAATCAGGCCTTAAACCCAAAAACATATGAATTATAAAAGTTCTGTGGCTGCTTAAGGTGGTAATTAAACTCACTTAGTGCCTTATCTGCATTAAATAAGAAAGAAGTCACTCACATTGCCACATCCGTAGGTTGAGGGGAACAAAAAGAGAAAGGGATACTTACTAAGTATCCCTAGGTTGGACTTTAACCACTTGACCACGCCTCAGATGACGTCTTGATGACGAAACGCGTAAGTCATGGCCACGTGATACGCATACGTCGATTCCTTGTGCTGTGTTTTACTTCCGGTTTCGGGCAGGCAGACGGTGGAACGCACGCCACACCACGCTGCCAATACGGCTATTGGCTTTGAGCCGGCCGGTGGAGCACTGTCAGCTCCTTTTTAAAAAGTGTTTTTTTAATAAATATATATTTTCCGGATTCACACTATGAGGCTCACTTCTTTGTTACCACATATGGATGCTTAATGCTGGGGACCAATCAGAGGAGATCGTGATATCAGAGAAGGGAAATACGGCTATTGGGCTGAGGACTGTCACCAAGGATCATCACTGCTGGATTTTACTTACACGCCTGTTACCCCTGCAGGGGTTGGGCATTCTGGTGAGTGAGGGCACGATTGGGGGTGCAGTGGAAGACGGGGAGCACTTGCCACATCAAGAATATTGTTACTCTATTGGATGGACATATCAGTTTTTTTTCAGACTACATTGTGTTTTTTTGGAACATTGGTTTTTCCATCATCACTCCGCTCACTAATTGGACATTTTGCACACCAATGCTGGACACTTTACCGTAGTGGTTCAGATTGGTTTTAAATGATTTTTTACCACTTGTTTTTTATCACAGTTTGGATTGTTTATGGATTATTATTTATTGATATGTTAGATTACATATGGTATAGCACTTTGCACTTTTATGTATAGCATATTGCTGCAGGATTATTCCACTTATATATATTTTTACACCTTTTTACACTTACACATTTATGATCAATATCCAGTGCATATGTGGTTGAACAGCGCCAATTCCCCTATTATAGAATTTTGTTTGTTTTGAATTTCACCTAGGTGATATTCTGTGTCGGGGGGGCTGCAGTTCTTTTTTTCTCCTCCTAAGCGCGGAACCACTGTTTCTCAATACTGTATATCATGCCTAACATATCAATTTTTTATACCCTCCTGCTTTGTACAACAACATTTTTAGTAGTAATTTAAAAATGAATTGAATATTGTATTGGTGGTCAGTTAGGAGATCAATGTGGCATTGCTCATTGCTCAAGGAACCTCAAAGAACCTTAGGAGGAACTCTAGGGTTCCATGGAGCCCTTGTTGAGAAAGTCTGGTCTAGATAAATAGTCTTGAATCTTTTCGGTACATTGTGTTTTTTTCAAATATTTGCAGGCCAAAAAAAAAGACTTTTTTTTAAAATGAATGAGTCACCCCTTACATCAAAGTGCCCCTTACATCATAGTCCCCCATCAGAGCCCCCCTTACTGCAGGGTCCCCAACAGAGTTGCCCCTTACACCAGGCCCTTCATTAGAGTCGCCCCTTACACCAGGGTCTTCATCAGAGTTGCCCCTTACACCAAGGTCTTCATCAGTGTTGCCCCTTACACCAAGGTCTTCATCAGAGTTGCCCCTTACACTGAGGTTCCTATCAGAGCCCTCTGTACCACTGTTATGCCCCGTACACACGATAGGATTTTCCGACGGAAAATGTTTGATAGGAGCTTGTTGTCGGAAATTCCAACCGTGTGTAGGCTCCATCGGACATTTTCCAGCGGAATTTCCGTCACACAAAATTTGAGAGCTGGTTCTCAAATTTTCCCGACAACAAGATCCGTTGTCGGAAATCCCAATCGTGTGTACACAATTCCGACGCACAAAGTCCCACGCAGGCTCGGAATCAAGCAGAAAAGCAGCACTGGCTATTGAACTTCATTTTTCTCGGCTCGTCGTACGTGTTGTACATCACCGCGTTCTTGATGATCGGAATTTCCGACCAACTTTGTGTGACCGTGTGTATGCAAGACAAGTTTGAGCCAACATCCGTCGGAAAAAAAAACATGGATTTTGTTGGAAAATCCTATCGTGTGTACAGGGCATAAGGCTTTACAGCATGTTGTAGCCACAGTGCAGGAGGCGGAGAAGATGTGGATGGAGGACATTCCATCCTCCTGTGAATGCTGGGGCAAGCACATTATTGGTTGATAGGATTCCATCAGGAATCTGCCCTGGAAAATGCAAAGGGCAGAAGATGTTGAAATCATCGGCAGCCACCTTGTTTTGTGCACTGGTCCAAATCATTTGGTGAAGGGGGATTAGGGTGTGGGGTTGTTTTTCAGGGGTTGGGCTTGGCCCCTTAAGGTGTCAGCATGAGCATACCAAGACATTTTGGACAATTTCATGTTTCCAGCTTTGTGGGAACAGTTTGGGGACGGCCCCTTCCTGTTCCAACATGACTACGCACCAGTGTACAAAGAGTTTGAGGTGGAGGAACTTGACTGGCCTTCACAGAGTCCTGACTTCAACCTGATAAAACACCTTTGGGATAAATTAAGGCAGAGACTGCGAGCCAGGCCTTCTCGTCCAACATTAGCGCCTAACCTCACAAATGCGTTTCTGGAAGAATGGTCATAGACACACTCCTAAACCTTGTGGACCGCCTTCCCAGAAGAGTTGAAGCTGTTATAGCTGCAAAGGGTGGGCCAACTCAATATTGAACCCTACGGACTAAGACTGGGATGCCATTAAAGTTCATGTGTGTGTAAAGACAGGTGTCCCAATACTTTTGGTAATATAGTGTATATTGTATATACGGTATGTAATAATTGTAGGGGGACAAAATTTTCCAATGTGTTTTCCAATTGACTTTTTTGTTTATGTGCATGGGTAGCCTAAAGAATTAGTACCTTTAGGCATACTCTCCAATTGCATCCCGAACTCTGCAGCAACTTTCCTAATGTAAGCACATACCTCATATGCTGGCAGGACGCACTTTTATACGGCTCACATTTTCCTGGGAAAGAAAATCGTTTTCAGTGCTCCAAATTTGCTTTGCAGTCCAGCAGAAGGAACCATAAAGATTAATGACAGCCTTCCATCCTTAGCCCAGCATTGTAATTATCCTCTAAAGTACGTACTGATGCATGCGTCTCATTATAACATTGGAGCGGTGAAGACACGAGCGCTGTGCTGACCCTAAGCAGGTGGACTGTATAGTATATACTTTTAATATAAGACAAGTTCACTTCTAACTAGTAAAATCGTTAGCCCTAACGTATCCCTGGAAGTGGCGGCCTCCTCCTGTATTTACATCTTGTGATGGCACCACATAGACTTAAATGGGGTGGCAGCCAATTCAGAGAGCACACGATCCTCCGAGATTTCTAAATATTATCAATTGTATTTATTTCAATTTTCTCAAGTAGATTTTAGAGCTTGTTCACACCAGGTGCAAAATTGCGTGTTTTCCTGCACCACAGAAGAACACGTTGCTTTTTGCAGATGCACATGAGTGTCATTAACCCCCCCTCCCCCACACACACATCTAGCAAAGATGCGTGCATATGTACCTGCTTAAATGCATAGTACTGTGTTTTGGCTCAATTTTAAAAATCGTGCTGGCAACTTTTTGTGTGGGGCAACCCATGAAAATTATTGGTTGCCATATAACATGATGTATGGGAATGTGCAAAAAAAAAAAAAAGTGCATGCCCTTAGATGCACTTCCTGGTGTGAATGATCCCTAATGCCTACCCATGCTTGTAGGTAGCGTGTGTGGCGGCAACCAGGTGAGGAGGACAAAGACAAGTGTGTCTTGCCTACAGTCAAGCATGGTGGTGGGAGTGTCATGGTCTGGGGCTGTATGAGTGCTGCCGGCACTGGGGAGCTACAGATCATTGAGGGAACCATGAATGCCAACATGTACTGTGACATACTGAAGCAGAGCATGATCCCCTCCCTTCAGAGACTGGGCCGCAGGGCAGTATTCCAACATGATAACCACCCCAAACACACCTCCAAGACGACCACTGCCTTGCTAAAGAAGCTGAGGGTAAAGGTGATGGACTGGCCAAGCATGTCTCCAGACCTAAACCCTATTGAGCATCTGTGGGACATCCTCAAACGGAAGGTGGAGGAGCACAAGGTCTTTAACATCCACCAGATCCATGATTTCGTCATGGAGGAGGGGAAGAGGACTCCAGTGACAACCTGTGAAGCTATGGTGATCTTCATGCCCAAGAGGGTTAAGGCAGTGCTGGAAAAAAATGGTGGACACACAAAATATTGACACTTTGGGCCCAATTTGGACATTTTCACTTAGGGGTGTACTCACTTTTGTTGCCAGCGGTTTAGACATTAATGGCTGTGTGTTGAGTCATTTTGAGGGGACAGCAAAATTACACTGTTATACAAGCTGTACACTTGATGTGCTGCTTTTGAGATCTTTTAGCGTGCTTTACTTCTTTTTTAAGTGATGTCTTGATTCAACAGGTCTGGCAGTAATCAGGCCCGGGTGTGGCAAGTGAAATTGACCTCAGCATTCCAAAAAATGTGGTTTATCACAGTTCGTTCATGATTTAGCAAGAGGGGAGGGGAGCAATTACTTTTTCACATAGGGCCAGGCAGGTTTGGACAGATTTTTGTTCCCCTAATACATGAAATCATCATTTAAAAAAACTGCATTTTGTATTTACTCGGGTTATCTCTGTGTAATATTGACATTTGTTTGATGATCTAAGTGTGACAAATATGCAGAATAAAAAAAAAAAGGAAGGGGGCAAATACTTTTTCACAGCATTGTACTTTTCTCTTCACATTACTCCACCGCTTACTTATGATACACCTCTTTAATAAACCAGACAACGTTTCAATATTTTACTTGAAAAAAGTGCAAAATTAAGTTTCAGAGTCCAACGTACAAGTGCAACATTTTCCTTTGCCCCTACACCTAACTACAGGCTTGTGTGCTGCCCCGGCATACCTGCAAAGGTGCATTTCAGAGTTCATAGTCCTTCCAAGGCTCTCTCACGCAAGTGTAAATCCTTATGAGGCACATTCCAGCAGTGGTATCTTTTTTTGGGGGGGAACCCCAGGTACTGATGTCTTCACATCCCAAAAAGTAAGAAGTGGCATCTCCGTGGCTCCGCAGAACACCTCCACACACTGACCAACTCCGTGGTGCTGCGCCCGGGCTGTTCTCTCTCCTGTTCTTCTCTGTTTTCTAGATCCAGACCGCGGTCCCTTTTTATATGTCACAGGACCCGTGGGTCGGACCCAAAAACAAAAAGACCTACCAAAACTGCAAATGAACCGGGAAAGGTTCCAACTCCTATCCTGGCCTGGACAGCACCAATCTAACGGGGCTAAAATCCCAACCTGCTTACATGCTTAGTCAGCATACAGCAAATAGAAATGTCACAATAAATGACCCACCGCCTAATATTGTGGGACTGTCCCGGGTTTTTAACAAAAGCCCCGTGTCCCCCGGGTCTGGGCCATGTCCTTCCGCCAGTTGCTGTCACTCATTCTAACACCTAGTAGTGACTCCATGCAAGCTCTATAAAGGGGAGTCATTTCCTCCCCAACAGAACTTTTAGATGTCAGAGCCGGATGGCGGCGTGGCGTGGGACAGGGAGCCTGCATCAGGTAAGTGACCAAACTACCTACCACTACTACCACTACAAACTACCATTGACACTGATATTTGGGGGGAAAAGCATTTAAACCCCCCTCCCCCGACACCAATATTGAGGAGGCGTTTCTTTAATCCCACTGACATCGATGCTAGAGGAATTTTTATGTATTCCATTGATAACAACACCCCCCCCCCCCCCATTCACCGGGTCAGGGTTGCGGGCATGAGGACCCTGTCCCCATCAACTTGGGGACATGGTGCCTTGCTAGAACAGAGTGCCTTCAAGGATTAGGGTCTAGTATGGATCTTTGGGGGGGGGGAAACCCACGCCAGTTTTTTTTGCCTGGCCCCCCCCCCCCCCCTCCAAATCCATACCAGAACCCCATCCAGGACAAGGGTTGGAGTTCGCAAATTTCAGGTCGGGTTTTCACTGATCCTTCTGCAAGCCGAACCCTGGCCAGTTCACTCATCACTACTCCTGAGATTATCTTCTGCAATCTTCTTACCCCAGGCAGTTGTAGATTGTCACATGATGGATATAATGAATGCATCTATGAATTCATTATTACATTATTGCATCTGTTTTTTTTTTTTACATGATGTAACTATGGTAAGTGCCTGAAATTTGACTCAGACTCTTGTAAGTATTTCTACGACGTGTGCAGGATCCACATGTTCTCAAGGAGCAAGCTGACAGGAGGCGAGGGAAGAGTGAGCAGAGAGATGACCCCATTGGTCTTCTGCTGCTGCTCACTGTCCTGTCACGGGCTGGGATCGGGGACATAAAATATTGCAACAACCACCATTTTATTCTCTAGGGTCTCTACTAATATATATATATATATATAATGTTTGGGGGTTCTAAGTAATTTTCTAGCAAAAAAAAAAAAATGATTTTAACTTGAAACCAACAAATGTCAGAAAAAGGTTTAGTGTTTAATGTGTTAAAGTGTATTCCTTTAACCACTTGCTTACTGGGCACTTAAACCCCCCTCCTATCCAGACTAATTTTTAGCGCTGACGCACTTTGAATGACAATTGCGTGGTCATACAACACTGTACCCAAATGAAATTTTTATCATTTTTTTCCCACAAATAGAGCTTTCTTTTGGTGGTATTTGATCACCTCTGCGGTTTTTATTTTTTGTTAAAAAAAAATGTAAAAAAACTGAATTTTTAAAAAAAAATAAAAAATTATTTTTTTATATTTTGTTATAAAAAATTTAAAACTGGTAATTTTTCTCCTTCATTGATGTACGCTGATGAGGCGGCACTGATGGGCACTGATAGGCGGCAGTGATGGGCACTGATGGGTGGCAATAACGGGCACTGATCAGTTACACTGATAGGCAGCACTGCTAGGTGGCACTGATTGGCACTACTGGTGGCCATTGATAGCTGGCACTTGTGGGCATTGATAGCTGGCACTAGTGGGCACTGTTAGGTGGCACAGATGAGGCAGATGTGCCTCTTCTACTTCGGGACCTTTGTCCCTCGCATCTGAGCTGGTGATTGTTTTTTTTTTCTACTCACGCTATCAGCGTGAGTAGAAAAAAACAAACAATTACTGATCTTTTGTTTACATCATGTGATCAGCTGTCATTGGCTGACAGCTGATCACATGGTAAGGGTCCGGGACCGGCCCCTTACTCGGATCGGTGATCACCCGAGTCTCAGTGACTCGGTGATCACAGCACGCTTGGCGCGTTCCCTGCAGGGCGCGTGCACAGGGGAGGCCGTCATATGACGGCCTCCCGGGAATTCATGTCCACGCTGTGGCCGTCATTCGGCCATAGCGCGGATGTCAAGTGGTTAATCTAAAAGACAAATTGATACAATGTTTATACTTAAGTTCCACTGCTAAAGAATGTTGTGATTCTTGGCAGACTGCCCGTTTTTTTCCCCCTTCTTTTGAGGGCTTTAGCAGAGCAGAGAGAATTCTCTGCATAGAAAGAATCGGGAAATACTTTTTTCAAGATCGCAACGGGGAAAAAAAATCATGATAACGATTAATCGTGCAGCTCTACTTTGCAGTGCGGCACGGGGGGGGGGGGGCTACACAGTGATTATTACTAGTGGCTATAGTCGCTGGCAATAATCGCATGAAAAACCCAACATGCTGGTTGTACCCAAGTTGATTAATTTCACTTGGGTACAATCAGCCTGCCCATACATGGTTCGAATCTCAGACCAGTCCCTACTGAACTGGCCGAGATTCAAACCGTCTATGGCCAGCTTAAAGTGTTACTAAACCCCGGAGCCTGCAAGTCACTATATCTGCTCTCCCACAGTACACAGAACATGGAAATGTAGTTATTTTTGTAAATATAAACCAAACTGCTAAATACCTTTTTCTCATCAGCAGTATGTAGCAATCTTGTGACTTCTATCAGTGTCTGGTTAAAGCTTGTAGGAGGAGTTTTCATTCTCCTCTGACTGTCCTATGAGGCTGCAGGACCCCTGGCTCTCTGTCTGGACAGTGCTGATTGGCCCTGTGCTGATCACATGCACCCTCCCAAGAAAGAAAAAAAACTCTCTAGCAAAAGACACCAAACTGAGCATGTGCAGCTTGTCCCCTAGACTCTGTTCTATCAGGAGATGCATTGGGGACAGTGGAAGAAGGGGTGGATCAGAGAAGACCAGGATCAAACAGCCTTTTTTACACAATGCAAAGGATTAACCCCTTAGGTCCACAGTGAGTATAACAAGCATGCTTTACTGTATATACAGACTGATTCTACTGTTGTGGGTTTAGTAACACTTCAAGTGCCCCCTGCGTCGGTGGTCAGTGGGGGGTAAAAGGTGCCCCTGGCATCACCCCACCGGGCACTGGTGTAAGTGAGAATAGTAAAATGTAGTGGGACTGATAAAGGACACTCCCTGGGGCATTGGTGTCAATGATAAAATATCGCCTGACAAGTCGCCTCCCGTTCTGAGCTATGGAACCGTTCTAAGGGGAGCGACGCAAGTCGCTCCGACTTAGAAAAAGGTTCCTGTACGACTTCGGGGGCGACTTGGGGTGACTTGCATAGACTTCTATACAGAAGTCGTTTTGCAAGTTGCCCGGGCAGTTGTGTGCAGGTCGCCTCGGTGAGGCAACCTGCAAGTCGTGTTGCCCCTGTGTGAATGGGGTCTTAGTGGTGCCAAACAGTGATGGCTGGTGTTTATATCTTTTGAGGGGGCGTCAAACAGCCATCCCACCCCCCTGATCGGTCCTTGCGGCTCCGGCCAATCACAGCACCGGAGCCCGCGATACCGGAAGTAACTCCGGGAGCGATGTCGGCCGCTGGAGCGGTGTACAAGGGCAGCTGCGGGGGCTTTGATCTCAGGTAATTCATAATGAGCTAGTATGCTATGCATACTAGCTCATTATGCCTTTGTCTTACAGGTTTTTTTTTTTTTTGTCCTAGGGTTTACAATTATTATAGCAAAAAATAAAAAATATAGGTTTTTTTTCAAAATTGTCGCTTTTTTTTTGTTTATAGCGCAAAAAACAAACAAAAAAAAAAACGCAGAGGTGATCAAATACCACAGAAAGAAAGTTCTATTTGTGGGAAAAAAAGTCAATTTTGTTTGTTAGTTAAAATTGTCAGTTAAAGCAACGCAGTGCCGTATCGCAAAAAAACGGCCTGGTCAGGAAGTGGGTAAATCCTTCCGGGGCTGAAGTGGTTAAATGTCGCCTATGGAGATTTTTAAGTACCCTAGTTTGTCGCCATTCCACGGGCGTGCGCAATTTTAAAGCGTAACATGTTAAGTATCCATTTACTCGACGTAAAAAAAAAAAAAAATTGGGCTAACTGTTTTCTTATTTTTTAATTCAAAAAAGTTAAAAGACCGCTGCGCAAATACCGGGTGACATAAAATATTGCAACAACCACCATGTTATGCTCTAGGGTTTTTGCTAATATAAATATATAAAATGCTTGGGAGTTATAAGTAATTTTCTAGCAAAAAATACTGATTTTAACTTGTAAACAAGTGTCAGAAATAGGCTTGTTCCAGAAGTGCAAACAAACGAAAAAATAAAGTTGTGCTACTAAAAATAACAGAAAACCAAAATAACAGCAGCCAGCATCAACAGTGTAGCGAACTGTGCAATGAAATACAAATAAATTTATAAATGCGGCGCTAATAAGTGATCTATAAAACAAAGTGACAACATATCCCCCAAACATAGTGTGAAACTAGTAATAGCTTGATGATAAAACACAAGCATGTGGAAAGTAAATCTACAATATCTGTAACAAAAAAATGAAGTTGCGCTGCTAAAAATAACAGAAAAACAAAAAAATAAAGCTGCGCTACTAAAAATAACAGAAAAGTGGTTAAAGTGGTTATAAAGGCAGAAGGTTCATTCTATGCATTAAGATAAAAAGCCTTCTGTGTGCAGCAGCCCCCCTCAGCCCCCCTCAGCTCCCCCTAATACTTACCCGAGGTCCCTCTCTGTCCAGCGATGTCCACGAGTGTCTCCACTGTCCAAGATTCCTCCTCCTCCTGATTGGCTGAGACACAGCGCCATTGGCTACCGCTGCTGTCAATCAAAGTCAGCTAGCCAATCAGGAAAGAGAGGGGGCGGGTCCAGGTCGGGGCTCCGTGTCAGAATGGACACAGGGTGCTGTGACTCGGCTCGGGTGCCCCCATAGTAAGCTGCTTTGCTGTGGGGGCACTCAACAGGAGGGAGGGGCCAGGAGCACAGAAAAGGGACCTGAGGAGAGGAGGATCGGGGCTGCTCTGTGCAAATCCACTGCAACAGAGGAGGGAATTATAACATGTTTGTTATTTTTATAGGAAAAAAAAACAGTCTTTACAATCACAAAATTATTATTACTTTAAGGCTACTTTCACAATGGGGTCACCCGAGCGTTAGCGCTAAAGCGTTTTAGTGGCGCTTTTGAGCTGCTGGGCAGGGCGTTTTGGGAGCGCTGTATTTAGCAAAGATGCTGTTTGCAGGACTTTTTCTAACGTCCCGCAAGCGCACCGCCCCAGTGGGAAAGCACTCGGGCTTTCACATTTGGGCAGCATGGGAGGCAGTTTTCAGGTGCTTTAAAGGCGCAATTTCTTGCGCTAAAACGCCTGAAAGCTGCCTCAGTGTGAAAGGGGTCTACATTTTTTTGAAAAAGTGCAAAATAAATTAAAACAGAATACATTTAAGGCCAGCTCACACCACATGCAGTCCAATGCTTTTTTTTCTGCATCAAAAATGCATGGACCTCTTATTTGTACAAATTATCCAGAAAACAATAAAAATTATGGAAAAAAAAATTGCATGGAAAATAGGTTACATGGTTTGCAATGGCAAAGTTCACACCGGTGCTTGCAGTTCCAGTGCGCTTCAGTTCCAGAAAAAAAAAGAACATGTTGCATTTTTCCTGCACTGGACTGTACTGGAACGCTGTAAAACGCACCAAAAACGCCACTGGAAGGCACATGTCTTTAGAGCCAATTCACACCACATGCAGTCCAGTGCGTTTTTTTCTGCATCAAAAACGCATGGAAAGTAGGTTATACGGTTTCCAATGGCGTAGTTCACACCGGTGCTTGCAGTTCCAGTGCGTTCCAGTTCCATAAAAAAAAGGAGAACATGCTGCATTTTTCCTGCACTGGACTGTACTGGAACAGCACCTAAGGGCCAGTTCACACCATAGAAATGCAGTCCGGATGCGTTCCAGGTGCTTTTCTGCATGCTCATTTTTTATGCGTTCCAGTGCGTTTTTGATGCGTTTTTGATGCAGTCCAGTGCTTTTTTCCCCCCCTCTTTTTTCTTAACCTTAAATAAGGACAAGTGTGTTGCAGTGTGTTTTTGGTGCATTTAGGTGCGTTCCGGTGCATTCCAGTGCATTTTTGATGTGTTTTACACCGTTCCAGTACAGTCCAGTGCAGACAAAAAAATGCAGCATGTTCTACTTTTTTTTCTTGAACGCACTGGAACTGCAAGCACTGGTGTGAAATATGCCATTGAACACCATATAACCTACTTTCCATGCATTTTTGATGCAGAAAAAAACACACTGGACTGCATGTGGTGTAACTGGCCCTAAAGGTACCAAAAACGCACTGGAAAGTACTTAAAAGCACCAAAAATGCACTGGAACGCACCAAAAATGCACTGGAACGCACCAAAAACGCACTGGAACACACATGTCCTTAATTAGGGTTAAGAAAAAAGAGAGGAAAAAATGCACTGGAACGCATCAAAAACGTGTCAAAAACGCGCATGCAGAAAAGCATCTGGAACGCACCCGGACTGCGTTTCTATGGTGTGAACTGGCCCTTAAAAAGAAAATATAAAAGCACCCCCGCCACCCCCTGAAATACACGAAAATGCATGCGTGGGTCCGGCACACACATATGTAAACAGCGATTACACCACACTTGTGAGGTGTTGTCGCAAACATTGTAGTGAGAGCGATAATTCTATTGCCATGCCAGATAGCAAGGATAACTTGGCACAAATTTGGCAGTGTTGAATTGTAAGTCTGTTAACTTGCTGCACATTTTCACTGGCACGTTGTACACTTGCAAGAGCACTTGAAGCACAAGTTCTAGTTGACACTTTTCCAATTTGTAGCAAGTTTGCTTGCCAAGTCTCTAGCAAGAGCAAAGTTGCAGCGGTGAGTCTACAGCAAGAGCCCTGCAAGTCTACAGCATGAAAATTCAGCCACAGTGACCCCCTGTGGTGGGATGACTATTGCACGGCACAACATAACTGAAGCAGAACTTGCAGCGGACCCTGCAGAAAGTTTGCAAAGAAAGTTGATCTGGAGTCATGCAATGCGGACTCGCTGCAATTGTGCAACAAACTTGTGAAGCCTGAAGTCTAGCAATAGCTTAGCAAGTCAGTTTCAAACTTGCAGCACAATTGCTTGCTATCTGGGATCATTCATGAATTTTCCAACTGATTTTTAACGTGTTGGAAAATGTAGAAAATTGCCCCGGACAGCAAGGGGTTAAGTGTAGCGATTTTCTCGCTGGCTCTTCCCGGACGGGATCCTATAGCTCGGCCTTGTTGTATGTTTTTTTGCATACTGAGGACAGAAAATGGCAGGAGAAAAAAGAAAAACAAACATTTGGAAGGGAAAGCTGCAGCCAAGGCTGCCAGTAATAACAGAGCGGAGGCCTGAGCGCTGCCTATGGGGGTCAAGGCGGCCCTCTCGGCGGCAGTGAGGAGGTTAATGAGGCTGGCGCCTGGTTGCCCTGTTCGGAGGGACGCAGGAATTCCCGAGGCTGCAGAGTTATCAGTGTGTGGGAGCCGCCTGGAGACATGTTCCTGAGATAAGCACCAGGGCCTCCCCTCACTGTGTGGGAAAGGAGCCAGCCCTGAAATAACGAGGCCTGGGGGGCCCCTCCCTGCCGCATGTCACCTCCACACAATCTGGGGTCAGTCACATTGCTTTCTGGCTGACACACACACTTCACAGCGCAGCCCTCAGATAACAATCTGAACTTTTCCTTTAAGTCTGTTCCGCAGAGCGGATGGGGCTCTCTGTCTCCAGAGGGACGGCTGTCTGCCTGATATTAAAGGGTTAGTTCACCTTTACCAAAAAAACTGCCTATGCAGATAAGGGGCGTCTGTAGATGAAAACAAACTGTGCAGCTCTGACTAAAGTTGGATAATGCCCTTACTATAGGTGTAGGCCATATATGTACCTCATGAAGGCTGACTGGAATACTTCCAGGACGGTGTAAGTGAGGCCTAGTTGTCATTGCCTATAGATGTAGGCCATTTATGTACCTCATGAAGCCTGACTGGAATATTTCCAGGATGGTGTAAGTGAGGCCTAGTTTTATTGCCTATAGATGTAGGTCATTTATGTAGCTCATGAAGCGTGACTGGAATACTTCCAGGACGTTGCTAAGTGACCTCTGCCGAGTTAGCCCCCCCCCGTAAATTGCATAAGAGTTTTTCAAAAATTTTGATATGGGGGGGCTAACCCGGCAGATTGCTAAGTGAGGCCTAGTTGTTATTGCCTATAGGTGTAGGTCATTTATGTACCTCATGAAGCCTGACTGGAATACTTCCAGGATGATGTAAGTGAGGCCTAGTTGTTATTACCTATAGATGTAGGCCATTTATGTACCTCATGATGCCTGACCAGAATACTTCCAGGACGTTGCTAAGTGAGGCCTAGTTGTTGTTGCCGATAGATGTAGGCCATTTATGTACCTCATGAAGCCTGACTGGAATACTTCCAGGATAGTGTAGGTGAGGCCTAGTTGTTATTGCCTATAGGTGTAGGCCATTTATGTACCTCATGAAGCCTGACTGGAATACTTCCAGAACGGTGCTAAGTGAGGCCTAGTTGTTATTGCCTATAGGTGTAGGCCATTTTTGTACCTCATGTAGCCTGACCGGAATACTTCCAGGATGGTGCTAAGTGAGGCCTAGTTGTTATTGCCTATAGGTGTAGACCATTTATGTACCTCATGAAGCCTGACTGGTATACTTCTAGGACGTTGCTAAGTGAGGCCTAGTCCTTATTGCCTATAGGTGTAGACCATTTATGTACCTCATGAAGCCTGACTGGAATACTTCCAAGACGGTGCTAAGTGAGGCCTAGTTGTTATTGCCGATAGATGTTGGCCATTTATGTACCTCATGAAGCCTGACTGGAATACTTCCAGGATGGTGTAAGTGAGGCCTAGTTGTTATTGCCTATAGACCATTTATGTACCTCATGAAGCCTGACTGGAATACTTCCAGGATGTTGCTAAGTGAGGTCTAGTTGTTATTGCCTATAGATGTAGGTAGAGTTGCCACCTCATCCCTTTAAACCCAAACACCTTTGAATTACACAGGTTCTAAGGCTAATTAAATGCAGATAAGGCACCAAGTGAGTTTAATTACCACCTTCAGCCACAGAACCTGTGTAATTCATATGTGTTCTTGTTTAAAGGGATGAGGTGGCAACCATAGATGTAGGCCATTTATGTACCTCATGAAGCCTGACTGGAATACTTCTAGGACGGTGCTAAGTGAGGCCTAGTTGTTATTGCCTATAGATGTAGGTCATTTATGTACCTCATGAAGCCTGACTGGAATACAATGTCTCTGCCTGCCGCCATTTTTAAGAAGACCAGAAGAAGTAGGCTGGCCGGGTGGCTACAATAGAAATTGAGCCGCAGCGCCTCCCATCCCCCGCCCCGCTCCGCCTCGCTACCAGTCTCTGTGACCTGTTATGGAAAGGGCGGGGGATGGACGGCGCCGCAGCTCAGTTTCTATTGTTACCACACGGCCGGCTCCCCCTCTATTTTGTTCCCCCTCTGCCTCTCTTCTGTAACGGTGGCGGAGTCACTGCTGCTCTGGGATACCTGATAGATGTAAGGAGGGGCTCCGCTGGGGACACTGGATGTAAGGAGGGGCTCCGCTGGGGACACCTGATGTAAGGAGGGGCTCCGCTGGGGACACTGGATGTAAGGAGGGGCTCCACTGGGGACACTGGATGTAAGGAGGGGCTCCGCTGGGGACACTTGATGTAAGGAAGGGCTCCGCTGGGGACACCTGATGTAAGGAGGGGCTCCGCTGGGGACACCTGATGTAAGGAGGGGCTCCGCTGGGGACACTGGATGTAAGGAGGGGCTCCACTGGGGACACTGGATGTATGGAGGGGCTCCGCTGGGGACACTTGATGTAAGGAAGGGCTCCGCTGGGGACACTAGATGTAACGAGGACCTCCGCTGGGGACACTGGATGTAAGGAGGGGCTCTGCTGGGGACACCTGATGTAAGGATGGGCTCCACTGGGGACACCTGATGTAAGGATGGGCTCCGCTGGGGACACCTGATGTAAGGATGGGCTCCACTGGGGACACCTGATGTAAGAAGGGGCTCTGCTGGGGACACCTGATGTAAGGAGGGGCTCCGCTGGGGACACTGGATGTAAGGAGGGGCTCCACTGGGGACACTGGATGTAAGGATGGGCTCCGCTGGGGACACTGGATGTAAGGAGGGGCTCCGCTGGGGACATTGGATGTAAGGAGGGGCTTCGCTAGGGACACTGGATGTAAGGAGGGGCTCTTATTTACATACTCCCCTTACCTGCTGAAAGGGAAAAAAAGTGTCCCTAAATCGGGGGTGTCACTGAATGAAAAAATGGGGAAAAAAGGGCCCTGAGTTGGTGGTGTCACTAAAAGGAAAACAATTCACTGAGTCATTGGTGCTACTGAGAAGAAATGCTACTGCGTCAGTGGTGTCACTAAAAGAAAACAATGTTCCTTGTATTGATGGTGTCACTGGAAGTGAAAAAAAAAATATTCCTGAGCCAGTGGCGTCATTGGAAGGAAAAAATGTCCCTGAGTTGCTGGTGTCACTGAAAGGAAACAATGTTCCTGTGTTGTTGGTATTACCGTAAGGGAAAAAATGTTCTTGAGTCAATGGTGTCACTAAAAGGAAAAAATGGCCCTGAGTCGGTGGTGTCACTGAAAGAAAAAAATGCCCCAGAGTCAATGGTATCACTGAGTAGAAAAAGATGCCATGGCATCAGTGCTGTCACAGAAAGGAAACAATGCTCCTGTGTTGTTGGTATTACCGTAAGGGAAAAATGTTCTTGAGTCGGTGATGTACCTGAAAAGGAGTAAATAACCCTGAGTCAGTGGTGTCACTGAGAAGAAGAAATGTCACTGCATCAGTGGTGTCACTGAAAGGAAACAATGCTCCTTGTTTTGATGGTGTCACTGGAAGTGAAAAATATATATCCCTGAGCCAGTGACGTCATTGTAAGGAAAAAATGTCCCTGAGTTGCTGGTGTCACGGAAAGGAAAAAATGTTCTTGAGCCGGTGGTGTCACTGGAAGGAAACACAATGTCCCTGAGTCTTTGGTGTCACTAATAGGAACACACATTTTCCCTGAGTCATAGGTGTCCTGAAAGAAAAAAAAATGTCCCTGAGTCAATGGTGTCACTGAGTAGAAAAAAATGTCATGGCATCAGTGGTGTCACAGAAAGGAAACAATGCTCCTGTGTTGTTGGTATCACTGGAAGGTAAAAATGTCTTTGAGTCGGTGATGTTCCTGAAAAGGAATAATTTTCCCTGAGTCGGTGGAAAAAAAAAAAAAATTCCCTGAGTCATTGGTGTCACTGAGAAGAAGAAATGTCACTGCATCAGTGGTGTCACTGAAAGGAAACAATCAATGTTCCTGTGTTGTTGGTTTCACTGGAAGAGAAAAATGTTCCTGTGTTGTTGGTGTCACTGGAAGAGAAAAATGTTCCTGTGTTGTTGGTGTCACTGGAAGAGAAAAATGTTCCTGTGTTGTTGGTGTCACTGGAAGGGAAAAGTGTCCTTTGTCATTGCATGCAGTTGCAGAGCATTTGTGGCACTTCCTCATTCACTTGAACGGGTCGCGTCCTGTAGACTTGCTACCCACAGAGCTTGACATGTCAGATAAAACATTGTGACCACGGCATATGAACACCCCCCATATGCTGCCCCCCAATATGCTCCCCCCCACACCCCCCCCATATGCTGCCCCCCCACCCCCCATATGCTGCCATTGCAGCTTATAGGGGGGGCGGAGCTAAGAATACTAAAAAGAACATTTGTTTGATTTCCTGTAGGTTAGGGTTAGTGGGGTCGAAACAATGTTTTTATCCGCAGTGATGAGAAAATTCGAAGGGGGGCGGGGTGGAAACTTTTTGTGAAATGAAGGAACCTCTAGCCGTGTATGTGGTTGTCGGTTCGGGGAAAGTTCGAAATCGAATGTTAGGCTAAAGCTGGATACACACTATACAATTATCTATCGATTTTTTTTCCTTTCGGATTTACCAAAACCGTATAATAATATGGAGGTCAAACCTTAAGAGTTTCAGTTTGTCTGGAATCAGGCCGGCCCCCTGCACTACATGGTTTTGGGAAATCTAAAGGAAATCAGACAACAAAAGTTGTATAGTGTGTATGGGGGGGTCTAAGAACTTTTTGGCAGGACTCTTGTGAAGTGGTGGAAAATACACGGAGGATGTTTGTAGGAATGTATTGGGGCAGATTTAGTCTCCGGCGCGTTCACTGGAAACTTTTCTCCAGTTTCTCTCGGCGGGCGGAAGACGAGGGGCCCGTCTTGCTCTGTGAGTGACGTGCGCCCGGGGCTCAGGCCTGCTCACATTTTATAGGGGAACCAGGGCCGCTATCGCAGATTTAAGTGCATACTTTCTCTCATGCATTCATGCCTGAGGGGGGGGGGGGGGGGTAATCAGCTTTTCTGATAAGGCCTGGGCCTCAGAGATGCCTGTCACCATGGAGATGGAGTTGAGGAATTTCGGATTTAAGATACGGTGCGGGACACTCAGTCTGCAGCCCACCAGGAAACTCTGAAAGATAACATTTCCCGCACACTGCCAGTATACACAGCCAGCGAGAGCGACCCCCCCCCCCCCCTCCCCCCTTCTCCGGCGTTCCATGAAAAGTGAATGTAAATGCAGTGCCTTGAAAAAGTATTCATACCCCTTGAAATTTTCCACAGTTTGTGACAACCAAAAATGTAAATGTGTTTTATTGGGATTTTATGTGATAGACCAACACAAAGTGGCTCATAATTGTGAAGTGGAAGGAAAATGATAAATGGTTTTCCACATTTTTTACGAATAATTATGTGAAAAGTGTTGGGGGCATTTGTATAGCGCCCCCCGGAGTCAATACTTTGTAGAACCGCCTTTCTCTGCAATTACAGCTGCAAGTCTTTTTAGGGATGTCTCTACCAGCTTTGCACATCTAGAGAGGGACATTTTTGCCCATTCTTCTTTGCAAAATAGCTCAAGCTCTGTCAGATTGGATGGAGAGCGTCTGTGAACAGCAATTTTCAAGTCTCGCCACAGATTCTCAATGTGATTTAGGTCTGGACTGTGACTGGGCCATTCTAACACAAGAATATGCTTTGATCTAAACCATTCCATTGTAGCTCTGGCTGGATGTTTCGAGTCGTTGTCTTGCTGGAAGGTGAACCTCCGCCCCAGTCTCAAGTCTTTTGCAGACTCTAACAGGTTTTCTTCTAAGATTGTCCTGTATTTGGCTCCATCCCTCTTCCCATCAACTCTGACCAGCTTCCCTGTCCCTGCTGAAGAAAAGCATCCCCACCACATGATGCTGCCACCACCATGTTTCACAGTGAGGATGGTGTGTTCAGGTTGAATTTTGGTCTCATCTGACCAGATCACCTTCTTCCACATGTTTGCTGTGTCCTCCACATGGCTTCTCACAAACTACAAACAGGACTTCTTATGACTTTCTTTCACCAATGTCTTTCTTCTTGTCACTCTTCCATAAAGGGCAGATTTGTGGAGAACACGACTAATAGTTGTCCTGTGGACAGATTCTCCCACCTGAGCTGTGGATCTCTGCAGCTCCTCCAGAGTTACCATGGACCTCTTGGCTCTTCTCTGATGAATGTTCTCCTTGCCCGGCCGGTCAGTTTAGGTGGACGGCCATGTCTTGGTAGGTTTGCAGTTGTGCCATACTCTTTCCATTTTCCGATGATGGATTGAACAGAGCTCCGTGAGATGTTCAAAGCTTGGGAGATTTTTTTATAACCTAACCCTGCTTTATACTTCTCCACAACTTTATCCCTGACCTGTCTGGTGTGTTCCTTGGTCTTCATGGTGCTGTTTGTTCACTAAGGTTCTCTAACAAACCTCTGAGGGCTTCACAGAACAGCTGTATTCGTACTGAGATTAAATTACACACAGGTAGACTCTATTTACTAATTAGGTGACTTCTGAAGGCAGTTGGTTCCACTAGATTTTAGTTAGGGGAATCAGAGTAAAGGGGGGCTGAATACAAATGCACCCCCCACACTTTTCACATATTTATTTGTAAAAAAAATGTTGAAAAACCATTTATCATTTTCCTTCCACTTCACAATTATGAGCCACTTTGTGTTGGTCTATCACATAAAATCCCCAAAAAATACATTTACGTTTTTGGTTGTAACATGACAAAATGTGGAAAATTTCAGGGGATATGAATACTTTTTCAAGGCACTGTATTTACATTCACTTTTCATGGAATGCTGGAGAAGGGGGGGGGGGGGGATCGTTCTCACTGGCTGTTTATTACTGGCAGTGTGCGGGAAATGTTATCTATCAGAGTTTCCTGGTGGGTGGCTTTCAGGGGGTATGAATACTTTTTCAAGGCGCTGTATCGTATGTTCTCCATTTCTATAGATATCCTTAGTGCCGGCACAAAATGGAAGACTGTGCACACACCCCCCTCCCCCGGCACCCCACTCCGTCTCCACCCAACCAGCCTACAACCCCCATCTATCGGATGCCCCAAAACCATCAACCCCCTTTCCTTGGGTGGAGAAGGGGGCGGGACAATAGCGACACGTGCCAAAATGTTTGTGGCATGCAATGGAATAGTACAGATGTTTATGGTACACAGCAGTGAGATTAAAAGGTTAAGATCAGTGCATAAATTTGGGGCTATTAGAGAAGAGAGAGAAGGAAAAAATGTCCCTGGGTTGGTGGTGAAACTGGAAAGAAAAAACACTCTAGAGTCGGTGGTGTCACTAGAAGGAAAAAATGTCCCCTTGTTTTTGGTGTCATGGAAATGAATAAAAATGACCCTGAGTCTGTGGTGTCACTGGAAGAAAAAAATGTTTCTGAGTCTCTGGTGTTCCTGGAAGAAAAAAAAGTCCCTGAGTCAGTGGTGTCATTGAGAAGAAAAAATGCCCCTGCATCGGTGGTGTCACTAAAAGGAAAAATTACCCTGAGTCGGTGAAATTACTGGAAGGAAGAAAATGTCAGTGAGTTAGCACTGTCACTGAAAGGAAAGCATGTCCCTGAGTCAGTGGTGTCACTATAATGAAAAAAATGTCCCTGGGTTAGCGGTGTCGCGGAAAGGGGAAAAAAATGTCCCTCGTCTGTGGTGTCACTGAGAAGAAAAATTGCCGTTGTGTCTGTAGCATCACTGGAAGGAAAAAATACCACTGCGTCAATGGTGTCTCTGTGTTGGTGGTGTCACTGAAATGAAAAAATATCCCTGGGCTGATGGTGTCACTGGGAACAAAATGGCCATGCATCAGTGGTGTCACTGAAAAGAAAAGATGCCATTGTGTAAATTGTGTCACTGAAAGGAAAAAATGCTGCTGTGTCAGTGGTGTCGCTGCAAGCAAAAAATGCCCCTGCGTCTGGGATCTCAGTGAAAGAACAGCGTGGATGGAGGAATTTCCACCGCCAGTAATTGTATTCAGTGGCCCCGGCACCCACGTTGGCAACGTTTTACCTTCCTGTTGTCTCAGATTTATCAGCAATAAATGATTGTGGACTCTTCACGTCCTGCCACCCATGTATGGCAAATGTCTGACACCAAAGAGGCTTCAACATCCATACGCCACACATATGTGTCCATGGGCGGCTCTCAGTGCATCCATTGTGACCCTTTTGCTAGGGAATACAAACATTTTCTGTAACGAGATACAATGTAACAATGCTAGCAAACACTAGAAATAAATAATGTAACACATTCCCTCTAGTGTTCTCTAGAATGGTTACATTGTATCTAGCCATTCATCAGCAAATCTACGTGCAAATTGGGCAAAAAAAAAAAAAAGTTCCTTAAAGGGTTTGTAAACCCTTTTTTAAAAAAAATAACCAACATGTTATACTTACCTCCACTGTGCAGTTCGTTTTGCACAGTGTGGCCCCGAACCTCGTCTTCTGGGGTCCCCCAGTGGCTTTCGCGGCTCCTCCTCACATCGGTAAACCCCCCTGGGAGAAGTGCTCTCCTGGGGGGTTACCTTGCGGGCGCACTCCCGAGTCCAGCATTTGCATCTATAGACACAGAATGCCAGACTCGGCCCCACCCCCCCCCGGCACCCGCATAATTGAATTTGATTGACAGCAGTTGGAGCCAATGGCTGCGCTGCTATCAATCTATCCAATCAAGAGCTGAGAACCCCAGGCAGAGAGGAAGAGCGCGTCTCCGCCGAGGGAACAAAGGACTCAGGTGAGTAAAAAGGGGGGGGGCTGGGGGGGCGGTCAGTGTCAGAAGTTTTTTCACCTTAATACATAGGATGCATTAAGGTGAAAAAACACGAGGGTTTACAACCCCTTTAAGCTATTTTCTCTTCTGAACGAATCCTCTTTTATTATGAGCGGAAGTTAAATGACCTGTTATGGCCACTAGATGGCACTCAGGAGCATTGGAAATACATAGGTCTTTGTAAGAAATCCAATGTAACAATGCTAGAGAACACCAGAAATAAATGCAAACAAATCCCTCTAGCGTTCTCTGGAAAGGTTACATTGTATCTAGCCATTCATCAGCAAATCTGCCTGCGAATTTGACAAAAAACAAATGTTCTTTAGGCTGTTTTCTCTTCTGAATGAATGTTCTTTTAATTTGAGCAGCAGTAAAATACTGCATTATGGCCACTAGATGGGGCTGAGGAGCATAGGAAATACATAGGTCTTTGTAACAAGAGATACAACGTAACAATGTTAGAGAATAGAGATGGGCCAACGGTTCGGGCTGAGCAAAAGTTTGGCACAAACATCGCCTGTCTGCCCATTCAGCGAACAACTGATTTGCGTTCTCCCGGCCGAGTGCCCCACAATGCGCTGCACAGTGCGTTCTAAGCCCTGATTGGGGAAAAGCTTTCACCAATCAGGGCACAGTGATTCACTGGATGTTAACCACTTCAATACCGGGCACTTTCCCTTCCTGCCCAGGACAATTTTCAGCTTTCAGCGCTGAATGACAATTGCACGGTCATGCTACACTGTACTCAAACTACATTTTTTATCATTTTCTTCCCACAAATTTTCTTTTGATGGTATTTGATCACCACTGGGGTTTTTATTTTTGCTAAACAAACTAAAAAAGACTGACATTATTTAAAAAAAAAAGTTTTTCTTTGTTTCTGTTATAAAATTTAGTTTTCTCCTTCACTGATGAGCACTGATGAGGTGGCACTGATGGGCACTGATGAGTGCCCCAAAACCCTGGGCTGCGTTTGTGGGGGGTCTGCGGAGGAGGGGGCTTATCAGAATCTGGAAGCCCTGTTTATCAAGGGGGCCCCCAGATCTCGCCCCCCCCATGTGATTGAGTAGGGGTTTATTGTACCCCTACTCATTCACCAAAAAAAGTGTCAAAAAGAAATAAAAACACACACAGTTTTTGACAATTCCTTTATTAAAAAAAAAAATGTCCCCCGAAGTAGATCCATGGTCAATCACGCCATCCGCCGCCACCGCCAGACCCGAAAAAGAAGAAGAAGAAAAAGTCCTCCGGCCCCGACGAAGGCTCCCGCCCACTGACTGCTCCTCAGCCTGACAGTTCTTATATAGCTAAGGGGCGGAGTCACCCGGTGATGTCACTGGGTGCTCCCGTGTGATGTCACCTTCCAGCATGCTCCTGGCTGGTATCTCTTTTTACAAAGACATTTCCTATGCTCCTCAGCGCCATCTAATGCCTATAACGTGCGATACTACTGTCTATAATAAGAGAACATTGGTTCAGAAGAGACAATAGCCTAAAGAACATTTGTTTTGCTTGATTTGCACAGAACAAATGTACTTGCAGATTGGCTGGACAAAGACTTTTTTTTTTTATAAGTAGACTCCAAAGTGTGAGGATCGATAATGAAATGCAGAACAATCGATGCGCGCCAGACATGTCTGTTTACAGATATCATTGCGAATGTTAAACAGTGTCTTTTTTTTTTTTCCTCGTTGTCTGTAACCCCGATATCAGAAGCAAGTGTTGTGCTTTTGTTTACCCCATCATTTATTCATGGCTGTTAAATTGCGCTTCCTCCCGTCTCCCTCGCTGCACGCTATTGGATTCCATGATTATGTTTCTCGTCAGGGTAATGTTGCAGATTTCTATGGCATTTGTAAGATCATTCTGACACACATGAACACATGCCGCTCTGTGATTGACAGCTCTGCTTTTCTTTCATTTACAGGAGAGGAGAGGGGGGGCGTGGCTGGGCAGCCTATCCGTCCAATGGCGGGGCTGGAAGCTTGAACTTTTGCCACCATGGACAAGTAAACACATTGTGGGGGGGGGGCGTGGCCAGTCTCTCTGACTCCAGGAGTTTAACTCCTTCGCTGCCGGCTGACTTCCACCTCTCCCCACTGACGCCTGCCATTCGGAGAGACCGCGAGCAACGCAATCCGAAAGGAATCGAAATGACTTCATGTAATTGAGACGTTGTAATTAGAAGCGGCCTGTCAGCGAGTGACATTCATGTCATAGACTGCTACTGAGCCGTCCGCTTTCTACCGAACGATGCCGTCGCGTGTGGCTCTGGACAATGTTTTCGTTCTATGGGAACGCATCTAAATCGCACATGTCATCAGTTTTGAACATCGATTCGATATGAAAAAAAAAAAACAGCATGGGGATCCCCCCCCCAATTCATACCATGCACTTTTAGGTCTGGTACTGATTTTAAGGGGAACCCCACTCCCATTTCTTTTTTTTTAAAACAGCGTGGGGTCCCCCCAAATCCATACCAGACCCCTTAGATATGATATGGGTTTTCAGGGCAACCCCCATGCCAAAAATGTAAAAAAATTACGTGGGGTCCCCCTCAAAATCCATACCAGACCCTTAGGTATGATATGGGTTTTGAGGGAAACCCCCACGCCAAAAATGTAAAAAAAAAATGGTGTGGGGTCCCCCCAAAATCCATACCAGACCTAAGGGTCTGGTATGGGTTTTGAGTGAAACCCCCATGCCAAAAATGTAAAAAAAAAAAAATGGTGTGGGGTCCCCCCCAAAATTCATACCAGACCCTTATCCAAGCATGCAGCCTGGGAGGCCAGAAAAGGGGGGGGGGACTTGCGAGCGCCTCCCCCCCACCTCCTGAACCATACCAGGCCACATGCCCTCAACATTGGGTCATTTGGGCCCCCCCCACCCCTAAGCACCTTGTCCAATGTTGATGCGGACAAGGGCCTCTTCCCTACAACCCTGGGCAGTGGTTGTGGGGGTCTCCGGGCAGGGGGCTTAACCGACTCTGGAAGCCCCTTTTAACAAGGGGGGCACCCAGATCCTGGCTCCCCCCCCATGTGAATGAGTATAGGGTACATTTTACCCCTACTCATTCACCAAAAAAAGTGTCAAAAAGAAATAAAAACACAGACACCGTTTTTGACAATTCCTCTTTTAAAAATAAAAAAAGTCCCCCCTGATGTAGATCCATCGTCCTCATGTGCGTAACATGTAGAGCCAAGTCACAGCACGTTGCAACCAATCTACACCAAGCCTGATAGAACTTTGGCAACCGTCTTCTCTAGGACGCTTCTACAACCGCACAAGATATAGTCCTCCTGGTGTAAGGCAGGCCATACTTGGTCGAATTCTGAACAAATTTTCTTTTCAAAATCTGAAATTTTGTGCATTTTGTGATCCGATGATGCCACCATTGATTTTCAAAATTCGACCAACCAAGTCTTCAATGTAACCCCATGTAGCTACAGAAAAGAATTTTCGTGTCTGGGAAACATCTTTTTTTTCCGGGAATTTTCTTTTCTTGCACTCATGTGCATTCCTTTTTCAATTATATTTCTCACACGATTCTCCCATCATTGATTAGAAAAACGTTCATTATTCAAAAAATGTCCAACATTTCCGACCACTAAAATTCGATAGCCGCACAAAATCGTCAATTTTAACGCTCGCCACCACTGCCAGACCCGGAAAAAGATTAAAAAAAAATCTCTGTCCGCGCAAAAAGGCTTCCGTTGTCTACCTGCTCCGCCGTGTGACAGTTCTTAAATAACTTAGGGGCAGGCCAGTGGCGGCCGGTGTTTTTTTTTATTGGGGGGGTGGCAAACAACCCCCCCTGTTGGTCGGTGGCATCTCAGCACCCCCCTGCACTTACCCCAGCAGGCTCCGGCAGGCAGGTTGTGGGCTCCGGCAGGCAGCGGCAGGTTGCGGGCTTCGGCGGGCAGCAGTGGCCTTCGGCAGGCAGCGGGCTCTGACGGACAGCAGCAGGTTTCAGGCTTCGGTGGGTTGCAACTCCGACAGCAGCGGTGGGTTGAGGGCTGCAGGGGTTTGGGGGCTCAGGCAGGCAGTGGCAGGCTCCAGCGGGTTGTAGGCTCTGGCGGTAGCGGGCTTCTATGGATGGCGGGCGGGCTTCTGTGTCTTCTGTGCAGCTCCTCCCTTCTTCTCCTAGGAGTCCAATAGGATAATATCGCCTGTCCTTTCAGCCAAGAGGTGACAGGTATCAGACCCGCTTCCCGATTGGCCAGGAAGAGGATCAGTGTTGCAACAGTGAATTTTCATTCACTGTTGCAACACATCTGGGTGGGCTCTGGATGCAATGCTCTGCGCTCCAAGCCCACCCTATTTTGAGGCCTATTAGAACCTCTGACTCAGTGCTTCAAAAAACACACACCCCGCCATAGGAATTCATGTGCCCGGCATCCCGAAATGGATAGGGAGGGCGGTGGCGTTAATAGGGGGGGCGGCGCCCATGCACCCACAATGGACGGGCCGCCCATGGGCAGGGCCACCCAGGGACTTCACTTGGTGGCACCACCCTCTTGTTGCATCACCGACCTAGCATGCACCGAATAAAAAAACTATTTAAAGTGTATCAGATCTTTCTTTTTTTACATTTTCATAGCGCAATAAGAGGTTAGAACCCCTGTCAGGTTTTTATTGCTGTCTGTGCCCCTGCTGGGGAGTAGTGAGGAGCCAAAAGTCCCAGGTTCAGATTCTTGGGAGGTTTCCCGAAGCATTTATTATATTGCAGCTTACCAATTCTTAGATGTGATGGTTGCATTCATTTACTGTTTTAGGCTTTCTTTCTTCTATTTTCATCTGGTGATCTAGCCAGCAATCTGTTGTTTTTCATCAGGAAAGCTCTTTTGCAGTTACAGGGATGAAACCAGTGTCAGGACAAGGTCATCTAGACTCAGGGTGAACATGACAAGCTGCCCCCCCCACTCTTCAAGATGTATGAGCATTATGTGTCAACACAAATCCCCCCCCCCGCAAAAAAAAATAGAGCACTAATCTGCATGCTTATCCTGTAAGCATAAATTCCCCTTCCTCCCAGTACAAATCCACCCCCTGCTGGAATCCCCCCTCCCAGCACATATCTTTTTCCCTCCATCCCCCAAACCCCCCCCCCCAACACCAATGCCCCTTCCCAAAAAAAGTCAACCCTCCTAGCACACATTCCCACCCACTCCAAATCCCCCCTCCTAGCACAAATCCACCCCCCAAATTTCCCCTCCTGGCACCAATCCCCCCTCCCCCCCAAACAAACAATTCCCATCCCCCTTCACCATATCACCTATTCTAGCACAAACCCCCCAAATCCCCCCTCCTAGCACAAATCCTCTTCCCCCCATCATCGCCTCACAACACAAATCCCCCTAAATCACTACTGCTAGCAATTCTTACCACATGCCCATTGCCCCTCCCAGCACAAATCCTCAACCACTCAAATTTCCTCTCTGAGCACACATCCCCCCACTCCAAATTTTCCTTCCTAGCACAAATCCCCAAACACTGGCTGGCCGGCGGGAGGGAATTGAGCACCAGCCACCACTGGGTTTATTACTGCTTGAGGTTCAGATGACAAATCAAACACTACTGAAGTCCATGAGAACAAATCATTAAAATCAAGGTGGGCTATTTTGAGGGCTCATAAGCAAAGGGTTGTCAAAAAAGGACATGGGTGGCCACAAGCGCTACCCTGGGGGAAAGGTACCAATGCAAAAGTTACCATTCATGGAGTAGCAGCATCTATAACAAAGCCCTTCCCACCTGCCCCAGCGTCCCTTTAAACAGTTCTGATCAGAGGACAGTTCTGATGGCTACTGATCTGTAGTCCTTACCGAGTTATCTTTGACAGCTCAGTGTTTGCGCTGGGAGTGCGCAGTGAGTGCGCTCCGAGCACACAGACATCGGTCATCAAGAGTTGCATATGTGACAAAAAAAAAAGACAAGCAAGCCAGCTTGGGGGTGGGTCTTTAAGTGAAGCACCTGGTTTGCAATTCGATGGTGGATATATAAATTGTTTATTGAATCATACACAATAGGTAACATACATATTGCTAATGTCAGTTTAAAGAGCAGTTGAACATGGTAATGACACTGGTAACATCTGACATACATGATAAAATTACAAAATCCACCAATAACATATAAAAATATACAGTTGCTGCAAGGTAATGTCTGCATGACCTATGGCCTCTGTATTCCTGTGTGATTAATAGAATATAAACCATATATGGGTGGTATAAAATTAAGATTGGAATAAAGCACGGCATCTGGTAGCGCGACGCGTTTCGTGGCTCAGTGCCACTCATCAGGAGCAGGTGTGCGGTGCATCTGTAATTTAAAGGTATAAAGATAGTCTAAACATATATCAACATGAAAACAGATGAGGTAGAGATAACCCCCCGAAATACATTGGTACTCGCTGGGATCCGTATGCTGATTGTAACGAGCCCCTTGCTCGCTCGGTTCCACTCTCCCGACACTCCTCTGCGGCTATAGAATCAGACTGCAGATCGCAACATCTGATGGTTCGGTCATCCGATGCTCCGGGATTAGAACTACAGCTATGTGCCATTCTAATCCAGTTGTGTAGCTCAGAACAAACACCAGACAGGTTATATGTAAGTTCAACCAGGAATCTCTTTTATTGAAAAATACAGGCTCTTTTATACAATAAAAGAGGAGGTGTATACCTCCTACTCATATTACTCTGAACATACACCTGTGACCAGAAACCTAATTAACATGGGCTAATTAACTAATCCCTTTAGACAGCCTAGATGACTCAGGCATGACCTTTAGGCCAAACTGGCCGTCTTGTAGCTCAGAGAACCCAATCAACATTATCACAATAGCAGAGTTAATTAACACAAACAACAATGGGGATCTAATGACTCTTAGATCCCATACTAGAGACTTATTTACAATACACATTCTAGCAGGCAACAGACAGACAGGCGGCTGGAATTGACATCAGCATCTCCTAACAGCATTTGTCCCAGCATTATGAATCAGCCACTATTTCTAATATGGCAAACCAGGGTCCCCAGAGTCTGTGTGTCCTGGGGGACCAAGACCCGAATCCACCGTAATACCACCTCAAGGGTCCCCAGGCATACAGCTCACAAAGAGCACCGTTCCCCCAAATGCCAGGGCCCACGATCGATCAATAAGAGGCTAGCATTCAGTCCCCCTCCAAAAGTCTCTCTCCCGGCTAGGTCTGTCACACTGATGATGAAAGAGCCAAGAGCAGTGGGCCAATCCGGGAACATTGTGGCTGGGAGCTGAGGAGGGCAGCCCAGCGGCGACAGCCCACACAGGCATCATCCGGGGTGGGCCGAGGCAGTAGGGCACTCTGGAGAGGTGGGTGATGGGTAAACCGCTAAAATGGGATTTGCTGGAGGAAAAAGTGATGAATGAAATTTCAAATAATGGTGGATAGTGACTGTATGGGGGTAAGGAGTGAAATGTTCAGAAGTGAGGGAACCAAAATCATAAACTAATAAATGGAAAAATTGATAGTGAAGGAAACCGTGAGGAAAGGTGAAGAAGTACCCGCCTGATAACTAATTACAGAAATTAAGTGATAGATTAAATAAGTGAATGTTAACCATGGAGTGCAGAGTTACCTGGTGCTAAATGGAGAGGACAATTGCCAGGAGAGTGCATGTGATCCAATCATGGAGTGCTCCAAGTGTCGGCTCTCCCCGGAAGGATGCCCATATAAGTGCCACCGAGGGACAGCCCACCAAAGTCACATATGCGCGGGTAAGCGGGAAGGCATATGTGCGGTATGAGAGAGTTAAATCCCACCCTTTTGTCGCTGCACATATGTGTTTGGCAGTCGTAACGGGGTTAAAGAACATGCCTGGGGAGCTTGTGCAGGGACGGACAGGACCGTCTTTAAGGTAGGGCAAAAGGGGCAGCTGCCCTGGGCCCTGTCATTGTTGTGGGGGCCCAAAGCAGCTGCCTCATACTTGCCTACTATCCCAGTTTAAATTCCCTTGTCCCTTGAAGTTTTAGTCCTGTGCTGTGTCCCGATATCTCAGTGTGAAGTGCTGCTACTAATGCTGCCCAGCTCTGCCCTATTGTTGTGTACAGATGACTCACCTGCAGACCCTGTGTTTACATGTAAAAAAACGGCATTCATATGTAAATGGCGGTATTACTAAGTAAATAGCTGTGTCAGTGGCATTGATATGTAAATAAAGGTGGCATTCATATGTATATCATGCTCCCCTGCAGTGAGGAAATTATGTGCTGTAACCTCTAGCAACCAATCAGTAAACAGTATTACTGTACAGTAATCTCTAGCAGCCAATTAACAAGCAGAAATCATTTGCTGTAACCTCTAGCAACTAATCAGTGAGCCATAATGTGTGCTGTAACCTCTAGCAACTAATCAGTGAGCCGTAATGTGTGCTGTAACCTCTAGCAACCAGTCATTAGGCAGTAATGATATGCTGTAACCGCTGGCATCCAATCGCAATCGCTGCCTGATCTGATACAGTAAACTGATTTTAAGTCTAGCTGCTATTTATTGTATTTCTCAGAGCATGTGGAGAGTGAAATTGCATGGGGGGGGGGGGCCAAGAAAATTTTTGCCCAGGGTCCAATCAATATTAAAGATGGCCCTGGGGATGGACCTGTACAATATTTAGTAGTTACTGCAGCCAATTGGGGGAAATGACATTTCCCTGCTGGATAATTTTTTTCTGTTTCAATCGTTTTTTATTGAAAATTTTCAAAGAATAAAAGTAATATGAACATTGCGCAGAGCAGCAAACAATCCTTGCGTCCTCTGTACAAACGGGAAGAGATGGGAAAAAACAAGGTTATAGAATCTCTCGGAAATTGAGTGATGTCTTCTTTAAAACTCACAGGTGAGCACCTAGTCACCAACTAAAAAAAGCAGGAATAATATGTTTTCTGCTATAACATGGCTGTAGAAACGACCAGAACCTTATAGACACTGTGGGGTGGTGTCCATACCATCACCCCCTGAGTCATAATGTGGGTCAATAAACCGGTTAAATTCGAGGTCAAGACCGCCGTAAAGCTCAGTCTCTGGGAGTAGGCCACCCCCCCCCCCACCCCATGTAGAGAAGCCCAACCCCAGAGACCACGGTCCACTAAGGATCTCTCATCACCAAGCATTATTACAATCCCACAAGAGGGGCATCAAGTCCCCAAATGTAGACGTCACTATCTTGAATAAGAAAGAAAAATAAATAAATTGGGGAAAATAAAAAGGGGGGGGGTCGAATTTGGGTTAAGAGAGCAGGAAGCCAAAGCTGGCTGGAATCAAGAAATCTATGGGAGAAATAAGAAAGGGAAAAGAGAAGAAGAAAAGGAAAGGGGGTCCGTCCGAGGATCCTACATCAGCTTGTTCAAACAGCCAGATTCATTCATCCGGGGGCCTGCAGGTAAGCCGGCCAAGGGGACCATATTTTATCAAAGATGGATTGTTTATCACGTTGGACACTTGCAATGTTTTCATTTAACATGATCCATGTGAGTTTTCGTTTAACTATTGCAATATCTATGACGGGGCTTTTCCACGCTGTTGCTATAGCGATCTTGGCAGCTAGAAATATAAAGTAAATTAAAGTCTTTGTATGTCGTGGAACATTATCCAGCATTGGTGTTCAGATGGGGAGCAGCAATAAACCCCAGCATTGGTGTTCAGATGTGGAGCAGCAATAAACCCCAGCATTGGCGTTCAGATGGGGGAGCAGCAATAAATCCCAGCATTGGTGTTCAGATGAGGGAGCAGCAATAAACCCCAGCATTGGTGTTCAGATGGGGAGCAGCAATAAACCCCAGCATTGGCGTTCAGATGGGGGAGCAGCAATAAACCCCAGCATTGGTGTTCAGATGGAGGAGCAGCAATAAACCTCGGCATTGCTATTCAGATGGGGGAGCAGCAATAAAACCCAGCATTGGTGTTCAGATGGGAGCAGCAATAAACCCCAGCATTGGTGTTCAGATGGGAGCAGCAATAAACCCCAGCACTGGTGTTCAGATGAGGGAGCAGCAATAAACCTCAGCATTGGTGTTCAGATTGGGGATAGGGTTGCCACCCGTACGGGATTGACCCGGACAGTACGGGTTTGGCAACTTGTGCCCGGGTTTCTGTCCCCTGGAAACCCGGGCACAACTAATATCCAGTGCCTCTGTCTGTGTCCCGTCCTCCGCCCCGTAGCTCTGGATTTATTATGTGGCCGGGGCGGCTGTGCGGCGCGTGCCTCTCTGCTCCATATCACAGACCGCCGGTGTAGCCTGTCTGTGTAAGAGGCGAGCAGCCGTGAGCTCCGACCGACCTCACGGTCCTCATCTCATGGAGCCTCGGCCTCGCCCTCTTCCTGCTCCACCACAGCTGGGGACCGTGGGAGACGAGAGGTGACAGGGGAGCCCGAGACCCTGTCAGCACAGCGGGATCCCAAAGGTATGATCGTAGCAGGGGCCCCCTGCTCTCTGTCAGCCCCCATCTCCTCTCTGTCAGCCCCCACTCTCTTATCTGTCAGCCCCCACTCTCCTCTCTGTCAGCCAGCCCTCCTCCCTGTCAGCCCCCCCTCCTCCCTGTCAGCCCCCCTCTCCTCTCTGTCAGCCCCCCTCTCCTCTCTGTCAGCCCCCCTCTCCTCTCTGTCAGCACCCCTCTCCTCTCTGTCAGCACCCCTCTCCTCTCTGTCAGCACCCCTCTCCTCTCTGTCAGCCCCCCTCCTCCCTGTCAGCCCCCCTCTCCTCTCTGTCAGCCCCCCCTCCTCCCTGTCAGCCCCCCCTCCTCCCTGTCAGCCCCCCTCTCCTCTCTGTCAGCCCCCCTCCTCCCTGTCAGCCCCCCTCTCCTCTCTGTCAGACCCCCCTCCTCTCTGTCAGACCCCCCTCCTCTCTGTCAGACCCCCCTCCTCCCTGTCAGCCCCCCCTCCTCCCTGTCAGCACCCCCTCCTCCCTGTCAGCACCCCCTCCTCCCTGTCAGCACCCCCTCCTCCCTGTCAGCACCCCCTCCTCCCTGTCAGCACCCCTCCTCTCTGTCAGTCCCCCCTCCTCCCTGTCAGCCCCCCCTCCTCCCTGTCAGCCCCCCTCTCCTCTCTGTCAGCCCCCCCTCTCCTCTCTGTCAGCCCCCCTCTCCTCTCTGTCAGCCCTCCTCTCCTCTCTGTCAGCCCCCCTCTCCTCTCTGTCAGCCCCCTCTCCTCTCTGTCAGCCCTCCTCTCCTCTCTGTCAGCCCTCCTCTCCTCTCTGTCAGCCCCCCTCTCCTCTCTGTCAGCCCCCCTTTCCTCTCTGTCAGCCCCCCTTTCCTCTCTGTCAGCCCCCCTTTCCTCTCTGTCAGCCCCCCTTTCCTCTCTGTCAGCCCCCCTCTCCTCTCTGTCAGCCCCCCTCTCCTCTCTGTCAGCCCCCTCTCCTCTCTGTCAGCCCCCCTCTCCTCTCTGTCAGCCCCCTCTCCTCTCTGTCAGCCCCCTTTCCTCTCTGTCAGCCCCCTTTCCTCTATGTCAGCCCCCCTCTCCTCTGTCAGCCCCCCTCTCCTCTCTGTCAGCCCCCCTCTCCTCTCTGTCAGCCCCCCCCTCCTCCCTGTCAGCCCCCCTCCTCCCTGTCAGCCCCCCTCTCCTCTCTGTCAGCCCCCCTTTCCTCTCTGTCAGCCCCCCTTTCCTCTCTGTCAGCCCCCCTTTCCTCTCTGTCAGCCCCCCTCTCCTCTCTGTCAGCCCCCCTCTCCTCTCTGTCAGCCCCCCTCTCCTCTCTGTCAGCCCCCCTCTCCTCTCTGTCAGCCCCCTTTCCTCTCTGTCAGCCCCCTTTCCTCTCTGTCAACCCCCCTCTCCTCTCTGTCAGCCCCCCTCTCCTCTCTGTCAGCCCCCCTCTCCTCTGTCAGCCCCCCCCTCCTCTCTGTCAGCCCCCCCCTCCTCCCTGTCAGCCCCCCTCCTCCCTGTCAGCCCCCCTCTCCTCTCTGTCAGACCCCCCTCCTCCCTGTCAGCCCCCCCTCCTCCCTGTTAAGCCCCCCCTCCTCCCTGTCAGCCCCCCCTCCTCCCTGTCAGCCCCCCTCTCCTCTCTGTCAGCACCCCTCCTCTCTGTCAGGCACCCCTCCTCCCTGTCAGCCCCCCCTCCTCCCTGTCAGCCCCCCTCTCCTCTCTGTCAGCCCCCCTCTCCTCTCTGTCAGCCCCCCTCTCCTCTCTGTCAGCCCCCCTCTCCTCTCTGTCAGCCCCCCTTCCTCTCTGTCAGCCCCCGTTTCCTCTCTGTCAGCCCCTTCTTCCTCTCTGTCAGCCCCTTCTTCCTCTCTGTCAGCCCCTTCTTCCTCTCT
This sequence comes from Lithobates clamitans, assembly GCA_037952925.1. Lineage (NCBI taxonomy): Eukaryota > Metazoa > Chordata > Amphibia > Anura > Ranidae > Lithobates > Lithobates clamitans. Next base: position 2,621,946 of record JBBGZY010001348.1, read on the forward strand.
GTCAGCCCCTTCTTCCTCTCTGTCAGCCCCCTCTTCCTCTCTGTCAGCCCCCTCTTCCTCTCTGTCAGCCCCCTCTTCCTCTCTGTCAGCCCCCTCTTCCTCTCTGTCAGCCCCCTCTTCCTCTCTGTCAGCCCCCCTCCTCCTCTCCCCTGTCCCCCCATACTACACCAGGAGACCTCCCCCACCCCCCAAAATTACACTGGGAGGCTCCCCACCAAACATTACACACTACATATACACTATATTGTACATTACAGACGCCTGCACTATATACACTATATTGTACTTTACACACACCTACACTATATTGTACATTACACACGCCTGCACTATATACACTATATTGTACATTACACACTCTGCAATATACACACTATATTGTACATTACACACTCTGCAATATACACACTATATTGTACATTACACACCTGCACTATATACACACTATATTGTACATTACACACTCTGCACTATATACACACTATATTGTACATTACACACCTGCACTATATACACACTATATTGTACATTACACACCTGCACTATATACACTATATTGTACATTACACACTCTGCACTATATACACTATATTGTATATTACACACACCTGCACTATATACACACTATATTGTACATTACACACTCTGCACTATATACACTATATTGCACATTACACACGCCTGCACTATATACACACTATATTGTACATTACAGACGCCTGCACTATATACACACTATATTGTACATTACAGACGCCTGCACTATATACACTATATTGCACATTACACACGCCTGCACTATATACACTATATTGCACATTACACACGCCTGCACTATATACACTATATTGCACATTACACACGCCTGCACTATATACACTATATTGTACATTACACACTCTGCACTATATACACTATATTGCACATTACACACGCCTGCACTATATACACTATATTGCACATTACACACGCCTGCACTATATACACTATATTGCACATTACACACGCCTGCACTATATACACTATATTGTACATTACACACTCTGCACTATATACACTATATTGTACATTACTCACTCTGCACTATATACACTATATTGCACATTACACACGCCTGCACTATATACACTATATTGCACATTACACACGCCTGCACTATATACACTATATTGTACATTACACACGCCTGCACTAAATACACTATATTGTACATTACACACTCTGCACTATATACACTATATTGCACATTACACACCTGCACTATATGCAATTGGCTACACCCACTGTTCACCGCTGCGCGTGCCACATTAATACTCCCCTAGGGTACACAGTGGTGTCCCAGGTATTTTACAATCTCATTGTGTATGCTACAAAAAAAAAAGCCAAGCCCCGCTGAAGTGTTCGGGTTTGGCTCGAAGAAAAGGTGGCAACCCTAATTGGGGAGCAGCAATAAACCCCAGCATTGGTGTTCAGATGGGGGAGCAGCAATAAACCTCAGCATTGCTATTCAGATGGGAGCAGCAATAAACCCCAGCATTGGTGTTCAGATGGGAGCAGCAATAAACCCCAGCATTGGTGTTCAGATGGGGGAGCAGCAATAAACCCCAGCATTGGTGTTCAGATGGGGAGCAGCAATAAACCCCAGCATTAGTGTTCAGATGGGAGCAGCAATAAACCCCAGCATTGGTGTTCAGATGGGGGAGCAGCAATAAACCCCAGCATTGGTGTTCAGATGGGGGAGCAGCAATAAACCCCAGCATTGATGTTCAGATGGAGGAGCAGCAATAAACCTCGGCATTGCTATTCAGATGGGGGAGCAGCAATAAAACCCAGCATTGGTGTACAGATGGGAGCAGCAAAAAAAACCCAGCATTGGTGTTCAGATGGGAGCAGCAATAAACCCCAGCACTGGTGTTCAGATGAGGGAGCAGTAATAAACCTCAGCATTGGTGTTCAGATGGGGGAGCAGCAATAAACCCCAGCATTGGTGTTCAGATGGGGGAGCAGCAATAAACCTCAGCATTGCTATTCAGATGGGGGAGCCGCAATAAACCCCAGCATTGGTGTTCAGATGGGAGCAGCAATAAACCCCAGCACTGGTGTTCAGATGAGGGAGCAGCAATAAAACCCAGCATTGGTGTTCAGATGGGAGCAGCAATAAACCCCAGCACTGGTGTTTAGATGAGGGAGCAGCAATAAAACCCAGCATTGGTGTTCAGATGGGAGCAGCAATAAACCCCAGCACTGGTGTTCAGATGAGGGAGCAGCAATAAAACCCAGCATTGGTGTTCAGATGGGGAGCAGCAATAACCCCAGAATTGGTGTTCAGATGGGGGAGCAGCAATAAACCTCAGCACTGGTGTTCAGATGAGGGAGCAGCAATAAACCCCAGCATTGGTGTTCAGATGGGGAGCAGCAATAAACCCCTGCATTGGTGTTCAGATGGGTGCAGCAATAATCCCTAGCTTTTTTGTCAGTGGTGCAGCAATAAACCTCAAGCATGGGTGTTATTAGGTACAGCAATAAACCCCCAACATTAGTGTTAAGTGGGTGCACCAATGATCCCCAACATTGGTGTTCAAATAGTGGAGCAGCAATAAACCCCAGCACTTGTGTTTAGATAGAAGCAGCAATAAACCCCAGCGTTGGTGTTCAGATGGAGGAGCAGCAATAAACCCCAGCATTGGTTTTCAGTCAGTGCAGCAATAGTCCCCAGAATTGGTGTTTAGATGGGGGAGCAGCAACAAACCCCAGCATTGGAGTTCAGATGGGGGAGCAGAAATAAACCCCAGCACTGGTGTTGAAATGAAAGAGCACCGGTGTTCTGTTGGAGCAATAATAAATCTCTAGTATTGGTGTTCAGATGGGAGTTGCAATAAACTCCCAGCATTGGAGCTCAGTAGGAGCTGCAAAAAAACTGCCAGTATAACCAGTTGTTTTTATTTATGAGCACTTCTTCCTACCTTGTTGCCTCTCTGTCAGAGGCAGAAATATACTTTGATGGCTAGGAGATACCCCCACCCAACAGAGCCAACTAACCACGCTACATTCCAACACCCCACCCTCTTTCTTTTTCTGACGTTTATGGACAAGAGCAAGCAAAGGTCTCTCCCAGATGTTTGGCAACCCAGTTGGTGCCACATCTGCTGCCCCCAGTGCACCAGATCACTTACATGCCAGACTTCCTGCAGCCCCAACCTGAATTCCAACCACCCATATATGCTTCAAAATGGTTCTGATGGGCTCTGGGGTCCCCACTTTAAGGAAAAGGCCCTCTAGCCCACCAAGATGTTTCGGTAACATTCTGCATTGCATCCTGTTGACAAAACTCTACCTCCCTCTTCATATGGAGTGCCCCCCACCTCACAAGTGCATGGTAGAGACTGTACCTCCCTCTTCATATACAGTGCCCCCAGCCCCCACCTCAACAGTGCATGGTAGAGACTCTACCTCCCTCTTCCTATAAGTGCCCCCCACCTCACCATTGCATGGTAGAGACTCTACCTGCCTCTTCCTATGGAGTGCCCCCACCTCACCAGTGCATGACAGAGGCTCTACCTCCCTATTCCTATAGAGTGCCCCCCAAATCACCAGTGCATGGCAGAGACTCTACCTGCCTCTTCCTATAGAGTGCCCCCACCTTGCCAGTGCATGGCAGAGACTCTACCTCTCTCTTCCTATAGAGCCCTCCCCACCTCATCAGTGCATTGGAGAGACTCTACCTCCCTCTTCCTATGGAGTGCCCCCCACCTTTACCAGTGCATGGTAGAGACTCTACCTCACTATTCCTACGGAGTGCCCCCCCCCCTTGCCAGTGCATGGAAGAGACTCTACTTCCCTCTTCCTATAGAGTGCCCCCCCCAGCCACCTCACCAATGCATGGCCGAGACTCTGCTTCCCCTCTTCCTATAGAGAGCCCCCACCTTACCAGTGCATGGCGGAGACTATACCTGCCCCTTGCTATGGAGTGCCCCCAATCTCACCAGTGCATGGCTGCAATTATACCTTCCCCTTCCTATAAAGTGCCACCCACCTCACCAGTGCATGGTAGAGAATCTACCTGCCTCATTCTATGGAGTGACCCCCACCTCACCAGTTCATGGTAGAGACTCTACCTCCCTACTCCTATGGAGTGCCCCCCCCAATCCTCGCCAGCACATGGAGGAGACTCTACCTCCCTCTTCCTATAGAGTGCCCCCCCTTACCTCACCAGTGCATTGCAGATACTCCACCTCCCTCTTCCTATGGAGTGCCCCCCACCTCACCAGTGCATTGCAGAGACTCTACCTCCCTATTCCTATGGACGCCCCCCCCCTTACCATTGCATGGAAGAGACTCTGCATCCCTCTTCCTATAGAGTACCCCCTCCCCCACCTCACAAGTGCATTGCAGAAACTCTAACTCCCCCTTCCTATAGAGTGCCCCCACCTCACCAGTGCATGGTAGAAACTCTACCTCCCTATTCCTACGGAGTGCCCCCCCCCCCCCTTCCTTACCAGTGCATGGAAGAGACTCTACCTCCCTCTTCCTATAGAGAGCCCCCACCTTACCAGTGCATGGCAGAGACTATAAATGTCCCTTGCTATGGAGTGCCCCCGATCCCACCAGTGCATGGCTGCTCCCTATTCCAATGGAGTGTCCCCCCCCCCAATCCTTGCCAGCGCATGGAGGAGACTCTACCTCCCTCCTCTTATAGAGTGCCCCCCCTCCGCAGCCACCTCACCAGTGCATGGCAGTGATTCTACCTCCCTCTTCCTATAGAGTGCCCCCACCTTACCAGTGCATGGCAGAGACTATACCTGCCTCTTGCTATGGAGTGCCCCCGATCTCTCCAGTGCATGGCTGCGACTATACCTCCCCCTTCCTATAAAGTGCCCCCCACCTCACCAGTGTATGTTAGTGACTCTACCTCCCTATTCCTATGGAGTCCCCCCCCCCCCTCCTTGCCAGTGCATGGTAGAGACTCTACCTTCCCCCTTCCTACAGAGTGCCCCCACTTTACCAGTGCATGGCAGAGAATCTACCTTCCTCTTCCTTTGGAGTGCCCCCCACCTTACCAGTGCATGGTAGAGACTATACCTCCCTCTTCCTATAAGGTGCCCCCCACCTTACCAGTGTATTGTAGAGACTCTACCTCTCTCTTCCTATACAGTGCCCCCACCCCACCAGTGCATTGTAGAGACTCTACATCTCTCTTCCTATGGAGTGCCCCCACCCCACCAGTGCATTGTAGAGACTCTACCTCTCTCTTCCTATGGAGTGCCCCCACCCCACCAGTGCATTGTAGAGACTCTACCTCTCTCTTCCTATAGAGTAAATCCCCCACCCCACCCCACCCCACCAGTGCATGGTAGATACTCTACCTCTCTCTTCCTATGGAGTCCCCCGACCTTACCAGTGCAGGGCAGATACTCTACCTCCCTCTTCCTATAAGGTGCCCCCCACCTTACCAGTGTATTGTAGAGACTCTACCTCTCTCTTCCTATGGAGTGTCCCCACCCCACCAGTGCATTGTAGAGACTCTACCTCTCTCTTCCTATGGAGTTCCCCCACCCCACCAGTGCATTGTAGAGACTCTACCTCCCTCCTCTTATAGAGTGCCCCCCCTCCGCAGCCACCTCACCAGTGCATGGCAGTGATTCTACCTCCCTCTTCCTATAGAGTGCCCCCACCTTACCAGTGCATGGCAGAGACTATACCTGCCTCTTGCTATGGAGTGCCCCCGATCTCTCCAGTGCATGGCTGCGACTATACCTCCCCCTTCCTATAAAGTGCCCCCCACCTCACCAGTGTATGTTAGTGACTCTACCTCCCTGTTCCTATGGAGTCCCCCCCCCCCCTCCTTGCCAGTGCATGGTAGAGACTCTACCTTCCCCCTTCCTACAGAGTGCCCCCACTTTACCAGTGCATGGCAGAGAATCTACCTTCCTCTTCCTTTGGAGTGCCCCCCACCTTACCAGTGCATGGTAGAGACTATACCTCCCTCTTCCTATAAGGTGCCCCCCACCTTACCAGTGTATTGTAGAGACTCTACCTCTCTCTTCCTATACAGTGCCCCCACCCCACCAGTGCATTGTAGAGACTCTACATCTCTCTTCCTATGGAGTGCCCCCACCCCACCAGTGCATTGTAGAGACTCTACCTCTCTCTTCCTATGGAGTGCCCCCACCCCACCAGTGCATTGTAGAGACTCTACCTCTCTCTTCCTATAGAGTAAATCCCCCACCCCACCCCACCCCACCAGTGCATGGTAGATACTCTACCTCTCTCTTCCTATGGAGTCCCCCGACCTTACCAGTGCAGGGCAGATACTCTACCTCCCTCTTCCTATAAGGTGCCCCCCACCTTACCAGTGTATTGTAGAGACTCTACCTCTCTCTTCCTATGGAGTGTCCCCACCCCACCAGTGCATTGTAGAGACTCTACCTCTCTCTTCCTATGGAGTTCCCCCACCCCACCAGTGCATTGTAGAGACTCTACCTCTCTCTTCCTATGGAGTGCCCCCCTTACCAGTGCATGGAAGAGACTCTACCTCCCTCTTACTATAGAGTAAATCCCCCACCCCACCCCACCCCACCCCACCCCACCAGTGCATTGCAGAGACTCTACCTCTCTCTTCCTATTGAGTGCCCCCCTTACCAGTGCATGGTAGATACTCTACCTCTCTCTTCCTATGGAGTCCCCCCACCTTACCAGTGCAGGGCAGAGACTCTACCTCCCTCTTCCTATTGAGTGCCCCCCACCTTACCTGTCAACTAGTACCCCTTGAAATAACAGTAATAACACTTTATCCTTCTTAAACTGTTGTGTAACAAATGGAAAATGACTACCAGGGACGAATAACGGTCCCTGAACTCTTCAGTTAGTTCATCTGTACAACATAAAAGACCTCCGCTGTCCTAGTGGATTAATACTCATAATTCCTGGTGATTGCCATGGACGTTGTCAGGGCCAAAAGTTTCCAGAGGCAATAATTCAGAACTCCGACTGTCCCTGAAAATGATGTGTACTCATTAACCAGCCTTGTCGCCATCACAACTCTCTACTATTAAAGTCAACTTATTATGAACCCGGGCAATGCAAACTGAACTCAAGATAAAAAATAAAAAAAATGCACGGCAGAAATTACCTTCAGTAAAACCACAGGGCACAATGATTCAGAATTTACAGCTGAAATTACGTAGTGCTACCCCTGCAGGAGCCGCTGGTAATTTGGGCCTATTTCCCTCACTCACAGCACACACAGCCAGGCACACAGCATTTACAGCATTCTTCCTCTGGCTCAAAGATCAGTCTAGGACAGGGGTCTCCAAACTTTCTAAACAAAGAGCCAGCTTATTATTCTTCAGACCTTAGACTGGCCAGACTGTGGCTGGTTGGAGTAGAAAATGTCCTGCCGTCTGTAAAAATGCTCCATCATTGGTGTCAGCGGGAGGAATAGTGTCCCATCATTGGTGTCAGTGGGAAGAAGCGTGCCCCGTCATTGGTATCAGTGGGAGGAATAGTGTCCCATCATTGGTGTCAGTAGGAGGAATAGTGCCCCGTCATTGGTATCAGTGGGAGGAATAGTGCCCCATCATTGGTGTCAGTGGGAAGAAGTGTGCCCCATCATTGGTTTACCCATCAAGTGGTTTACCGGGGTTATGGCTGAAGCTGTCAGCCATAACCCCGGTATTTTATTTTTCAGCCGGCGACTGGCTTTCTCATGACAGAGGTCTGAGTGGCTAATTAGCCACTGGATGGCTTTCCCAAGCAGCGGGAGTTATTCCCCTCCCAGTAAATTTTTTTAAAGTGTCATCTATGGAGATTTTTAAGTATCATAGTTTGTCGCCATTCCACGGGAATGTGCAATTTTAAAGCGTGTCATGTTATGTATCTATTTACTCTGCGTAACATCATCTTTTATATCCTACTGAAAAATTGGGTTATATATTGTGTTTTTTGTATGCATTAAAATTCATTAAAGTGTATTTTTTTTAAAAAGAATTAAAAAACCGCTGCGCAAATACCGTGTGACATAAAAAATTGCAACAATGCCATTTTATTCTATGCTAGAAAAATAAAATAATGTTTGAGGTCGGGTTCACACTATATGTGGCGCGGGTCACAGCAGGGGGTTCGGTGCGTCCCTGTTCTCCGTTTTAGGGGCGAATCAGGTCCAAATTTTTGCCTGAATTCGGAGCTGAAATGGAGCCAAAGACGCACAGGACCCTTCTGCCGTGCGCCCCGCAGCCGCCCTGGAGATGTGTGAACCGGATCCATTGAGAGCCAATCACAGTCTCCTGTCATGCGAATTGGATGCGGGGAAACCCAGCCAAGTGTGAACCCAGCCTCAGGGTTTTAAGTAATTTTCTAGCAAACAAAAAGTGTCAGAAAAGGTCTGGTCTTTAAAGAGGAACTGCAGTCTTCTCACATAATTTGTAATAAAAACATCTTTGCCATTCTGAAGCTTCCCTCCAACCACTTTGTATATTATTTTATATATACTGTGATTCTGTACTTGCCAAACATGCTGCATAAATCTCTCTCTACTGAGTCTGACTGCAATCATTTTAACTGTGGGCAGCTGAAGCTGCTGCCTGATCACTTCCTGGATTTACACAGAGGCACACCTCCAGCTCTGCAGCTCTCATTGGCCCTCTTATGACATATTCTCCCTCCCTTCCTGGCAAACTCTTACCAGAGTGAGAGAGAGAGAGCTGTGATGTCATAAGCCTAGGCTAATGAACAGACAAGAAACAGGAAGTGGGCTGTATAAGGGATTTACTGGCAGAACAAAAAATGTTTCACTATCCAAAGTTAAAACAACAACAAGGGCAAAAGATTTAATAGATGCAAAGATGAAAAAATGACTGAAGGTCCACTTTAATTGGTTAAAGCGAAGTTCAAGCCTCAAAACGTTTTTTTTTTTTTTTTAAAAAGTCAGCAGCTACAAGTACTGCAGCTGCTGACTTTTAATAAGCACACTTACCTGTCCAGGGAGCCCGCGATGTCGGGAATCCCCCTACCAAGGGCGGTTCGTCCACCGGCTTCGGTTGCAGGTGCCGCCATTGCAACTAAGGGAAACCAGCAGTGGAACCCTCACATACCTCCCAACTTTTTGAGATGGGAATGAGGGACAACTATCAGCAAAAATATGCAGACATAGGACACACCCCTTTCCACAGCCCCTTAAAGGAGAATTTTACAAAAAAACAAGATTGGTTAAAACCCACAAGTGCTTTTTTTTTACCACTACTATTCCTTTATATTGGCTTTTGGAACTTACAAATGCAGCAATTTAGCAATCAAATGAAAGGTTTAGCGCTGGAAAACACTTTTTGATAGACAAAAAGTGTGCCTTCTATACAACTATATGGATCAGACCAAAATGAGGGACAAATGAGGAGGAATGAGGGACAGAGGGACATTGCTCAGGGATAGTCCCTCGAAATCAGGGGCAGTTGGGAGCTATGCCTTCAGGCTTCACAAGCGATTTCCTACTGCGCAAGCGCAAGTCGCGTGATGCTTTGTAAATGGCCTCCTCATCTTGTGGGACACACGCAGGTCCCAGAAGGCAGCGGGGGGGAGAAGGAGGACGGCTCACCGCAGAAGAGGAAATTACGTACTTCGCCGCGGCCCGGCTGGGACCGCTGGAAGTAGACCTTTGTACTTCTTAAAAGATAATGAAAAATAAAAAATGAAATAATAATAATATATATATCCAAGAGACAATGGATTGGATGTGACCTGGCACAGCCAAATGGCAGACTTCCATGCCTATATTAGGTTATAGAAAAGGGGAGATAATTGGGACTTTGAGAAAGGCCCGCCATATCCAATAATAAGGACAGAATGGGTACATGAGTATAAATACATATACATGATTTATTGTTACAACCTAGAAATCATACCAGATTCTTAAGAAAAACATTGTATCGAATAAATAGGTAGTCACATGACTTACACTGAGATATGCTGCTCATAGCATGCAATACAATTAATGGGTAGACATGATCCAATGATTATGCTGTGGCCATCAGGCCTTCCTTTGGCTGTTCTCCTTGTTCCCTGGAGGGCTTCCTCGCCTCAAGCCCCGGGGGGGAGACATGTTACCCGAGATCCCCACAATTTCCTGTGCAGACAACAGGCTCAGCCCTGGGGCAGAGCTGTAAGTCATCTACCTGTCCCCATTCTGTTGGGAAACAACTTCTTCCCTTCCCTAGAGGGCATTACTAACCACTTGCGGACCGACGCACAGCGATATACGTCGGCACAATGGCAGCCGTGGGCAAATGGGCGCACCTGTACGTCCCCTTTAATTGGCGGGGCTAGCGCGCACACCACGTACAGCGTGACTGTGCCCATGGGACCCGCGGACTCGTTGTCCGCCGGTGTCCCGGCGATCGTGTCACGGAGTCGCAGAACGGGGAGATGTAAACAAGGCATTTCCCCGTTCTGCCTAGTGACATGACAGAGATCACCGTTCACTGTCATCGGGAGCGGTGATCGCTGTCATATCAGTGGTAGCCCATCCCTCCCCCACAGTTAGAATCACTCCCTAGGACACACCTAAGCCCTTGATCGCCCCCTAGTGATTAACCCCTTCCCTGCCAGTGTCATTTACACAGTAATCAGTGCATTTTTATAGCACTGATCGCTGTATAAATGACAATGATCCCAAAATAGTGTCAAAAGTGTCCGATGTGTCTGCCATAATGTCGCAGTCCTGATAAAAATCTCAGATCGCCGCCATTACTAATAAAAAAAAAAATTAATAATAAAAATGCCATAAAACTATCCCCTATTTTGTAGACGCTATAATTTTTGCGCAAACCAATCAATATACGCTTATTGCGATTTTTTTTACCAAAAATATGTAGAAGAATACATATCGGCCTAAACTGAGGAAAAAATGTGTTTTTTTTATATATTTTCGGGGCATATTTATTATAGCAAAAAGTAAAAACTATTGCTTTTTTTTCAAAATTGACGCTCTTTTTTTGTTTATAGCGCAAAAAATAAAAACTGCAGAGGTGATCAAATATCACCAAAAGAAAGCTCTATTTGCGGGAAAAAAAGGACGTCAATTGTGTCTGGGTGCAACGCCGCAATGACCGTGCAAAAGCGACGCAGTGCCGAGTCGCAAAAAGTGCTCTGGTCAGGAAGGGGGTAAAATCTTCCAGGGCTGAAGCGGCTAACAACCGATATTTATTTATCTTTCCAGTATACTGTATTATTACACTCCTGATGAATGGCTGAAAAGCCATGAAACGCGTCGGGTGCTACTAGATGCCAAGATACACCTGGTTTCATTATGTACATTTTTCTATTAGTTTAATTCATCATATATGTTTATCATGTCTACCCATTAATTGTATTGCATGCTATGAGCAGCATATCTCAGTGTAAGTCATGTGACTACCTATTTATTCGATACAATGTTTTCCTTAAGAATCTGGTAGGATTTCTAGATTGTAACAATAAATCATGTTTTTGTATTTATACTCATGTACCCATTCTGTCCTTATTATTGGATATGGCGGGCCTCTCTCAAAGTCCCAATTATCTCTCCTTTTCTATAAAATATATATCCAAGAACGAGGTGGGGAGGGGTGGTCTTTAATTTAAGACCTTCTTGTAAATTTGGGTGGAACTCAGCTTTAATATGTTCTATGCAGCAGTTGCACAATTGCATCATCAAGTACAATGCAGGGCCATTACCCCTGCATTGTATGTGAGGATGGCAAGGGACCGCCACCAAAGATGGAGTGGAGGAGAGGGTCTTGAGTTGATGGGAGCTGTGCATTTGAGTTACTAATTCTGCACATACAGTGTGTATATCTATAGCAATTGCTGTGGACTGGTGAGTAGCCAGACGGCAAATAAAACATTCCCGTATGAGTAATAGGACGAGTTATCTATTAACGAACAATAAATGAATTAGTGGCCAGAATAAGTAACATGAACAGTAATTCTAGAATTACTCTGCCAAAAAGCAACCCCTCTATAAATCTGGGTGGAGGAACAATTCATCCTGATACACACAACTGCTGAGCAGCCAGAGAAAACGCCTGACAAACACAACGCAATCGTTCTTCCAATATTACCAAAGATCCTGGGAACTAATTTATAACAAAAAAAAAAAAATTGTGACAGTGAAAAACAGTGAAAGTGAATATACATTCGTTCTGTGGAATGGGGCTATTTCCTGTGCTGGTCGAATGTTTTTCATTGGTTTAACCACTTCCCTACCAGGCCAATTCTGACATTTCTCACCTACATGTAAAAATCCTTAAAGGGAGGGATGGTTTTCACAGAAAGGTGGGGTTCATGGAAGCATCAGGGTCATTGAGGGATGGAGGGGGTCATGGAGGGATGGGGTTCATGGAGGGATTGGGTTCATGGATGGATGGGGTTTACTGAAGGATCGGGTTCGTGGAGGGATGGGGTTCATGGAGAGATTGAGTTCACAGAAAGATGGGGTTCATGGAATGATGATGTTCATGGAGGAATGGGGATCAAAGAAGAATGGGGTTCATGCAGGGATCTTGATCAAAGAAGGATTGGGTTCAAGGAGGGAGGGGGTTCATGGAAGAATTAGGTTCATGGAGGGATTGGGTTCACAAAAAGATCGGGTTCATGGAGGGAGGGGGTTTATAGAGTGATGGGTTCATGGAAGGATTGGGTTCACAAAAAGGATGGGGTTCATGGAGGGATGGGGGTTTATGAAAAGATGGGGTTCATAGAGGAATGAGGTTCATAAAAGGATGGGGGGTCACAGGGGGATGGGGTTCATGGAAGGATGAGGTTCATGGAGGGATGGGGTTGATAGAGAATTGGGGGTTCATGAAAGGATGGGGTTCATGGATGGATGGGGTTCGCGAAAAAATGGGGTTCATGGAGGGATGGGCTTCACAAAAAAATGGGGTTCATGAAAGGATGGGGTTCATGGAAGCATGAGGTTCATGGAGGGATGGGGTTTACGGAAGGATGAGGTTCATGGAGAATTGGGGTTCACAAAAGGATAGGGTTCATGGAGGAATAGGGTTCACGTCAGGATGAGTTTCATGGAGAATTGGGGTATATGAAAGAATGAGGTTCATGGAGGGATGGGGTACATGGAGGGTGGGGTTTATGGAAGAATGAGGTTTCATTGAGGGGCGGGGTTCATGGAAGGATCGGGTTCATGGAGGGATGGGGTTCATGGAGGGATGAAGGGGGTCATGGATGGAGGGGGTCATGCAGGGATGGGGTTCATGGAGGGATTGGGTTCATGGACAGATGGGGTTTACTGAAGAATTGGGTTCATGGAGGGATGGGGTTCATGGAGAGATTGAGTTCACAGAGAGATGGGGTTCATGGAAGGATGAGGTACATGGAGGAATGGGGATCAAGGAAGAATGGGGTTCATGCAGGGATAGGGATCATAGAAGGATTGGGTTTAAGGAGGGAGGGGGTTCACAGAAGAATCAGGTTCATGGAGGGATTGGGTTCACAGAAAAATCGGGTTCATGGAGGGAGGGGGTTTATAGAGTGATGGGTTCATGGAGGGATTGGGTTCACGAAAGGATGGGGTTCATGGAGGGATGGGGGTTTATGAAAAGATGGGGTTCATAGAGGAATAAGGTTCATAAAAGGATGGGGTTCACACGGGATGGGGTTCATGGAAGGATGAGGTTCATGGAGGGATGGGGTTGATAGAGAATTGGGGGTTCGTGAAAGGGATGGGGTTCATGGAAGGATGAGTTTCATGGAGAATTGGGGTATATGAAAGAATGAAGTTCATGGAGGGATGGGGTACATGGAGGGTGGGGTTTACGGAAGAATGAGGTTTCATTGAGGGGCGGGGTTCATGGAAGGATCAGGTTCATGGAGGGATGGGGTTCATGGAGGGATGGGGTTCATGGAGGGATTGGGTTCACGGAAGGATGAGGTTCATGGAGGAATAGGGTTCATGGAAGGATGAGGTTCATAGAGGGATGGGGTTCATGGAGAAATGGGGTTCACGAAAAGGATGAGGTTCATGAAGGGATATGGGTCATTGAGGGATTGGGTTCATGGAGGGATGGGGTTCATGGAGAGATGGGGTTCACAAAAGGATTGGGTACATGAAAGGATGGTGTTCATGGAGGAATAGGATTCATGGAAGGATTGGGTTCATGGAGGGATGGAATTCGTGCAGGGATTGGGTTCACAGAATGATCAGGTTCCTGGAGGAATTGAGTTCACGGATGGATGAGGTTCATGGAAGGATGGGGTTCATGGAGGGATTGGGTTCATGGAGGGATTGAGTTCACAGAGAGATGGAGTTCATGGAAGGATGAGGTTCCTGGAGGAATGGGATCAAGGAAGAATTGGGTTCATGCAGGGACAGGGATCATAGAAGGATTGGGTTCAAGGAGGGAGGGGGTTCACAGAAGAATTAGGTTTATGGAGGGACTGGGTTCACAGACAGATCGGGTTCATGGAGGGAGGGGGTTTATGGATTGATGGATTCATGGAGGGATTGGGTTCACGAAAGGATGGGGTTCATGAAAGGATGGGGTTCACGGAGGGATGGGGTTCATGGAAGGATGATGTTCATGGAGGGATGGGGTTCATGAAAGGATGAGGTTCATAGAGAATTGGGGGTTCATGGAGGGATGAGGTTCATGGAGGGATGGAGTTCATGGAAGGATGAGGTTCATGGAGAATTGGGTTTCATGAAAGGATAGGGTTCATGGAGGCATGAGGTTCATGGAGGGATGGAGTTTACGGAAGGATGAGGTTCATGGAGAATTGGGGTTCACAAAAGGGATGGGGTTCATGGAAGGATGGGGTTCATGGAGGAATAGGGCTCACGGGAGTTTCATGGAGAATTGAGGTATATGAAAGAATGAGGTTCATAGAGGGATGGGGTACATGGAGGGATGGGGTTCACGGAAGGATGAGGTTAATGGAGGAATGGGGTTCATGGAAGGATGAGGTTCATGGAAGGATCGGATTCATGGAGGAATGGGGTTCACAAAAAGGATGAGGTTCATGAATGGATAAGGGTCATTGAGGGATTGGGTTCATGGAGAGATGGGGTTCACGGAAGGATCGGGTACATGGAAGGGATCGGGTTCATGGAGGCATTAGGTTCACAGAGGGATCATGTTTCACGGAGGGAGGGGGTTCATGGAGGGAGGGGTTTCATGGAGAGATGGAATTTATGGAAGGATGAGGTTCATGAAGGGATGGGGTTCACAGAAGGATGGGGTTCATGGAGGGATTGGGTTTATGAAGGGATGGGGTTCACAGAAGGATCAGTTTCATTGAGGGATAGATTTCATGGAAGGATTAGGTTCACAGAAGGATGGGGTTCATGCAGGAATTGGGTTTATGGGAGGATTGGGTTCATGGAGGGAGGGGGTTCACGGAAGAACTTGGATTCATGGTAGAATTGAGTTCACGGAGGGATGGTGTTCATGGAAGGATGGGGTTCATGGAGGGATGAGGTTCACGGAGGAATGAGGTTAATGAAAGGATAGGGTATATGGAGGGATGGGGTTCATGGAAGGACGGGGTTCATGGAGGGATGAGGTTCATGGAAGGATGGGGTGCAATGAAGGATGGGGTTCATGAAAGGATGGGGTTCATGGAGGGATGAGGTTCATGGAAGGATGAGTTTCATGGAGAATTGGGGTATATGAAAGAATGAGGTTCATGGAGGGATGGGGTACATGGAGGGTGGGGTTTATGGAAGAATGAGGTTTCATTGAGGGGCGGGGTTCATGGAAGGATCGGGTTCATGGAGGGATGGGGTTCATGGAGGGATGAAGGGGGTCATGGATGGAGGGGGTCATGCAGGGATGGGGTTCATGGAGGGATTGGGTTCATGGACAGATGGGGTTTACTGAAGAATTGGGTTCATGGAGGGATGGGGTTCATGGAGAGATTGAGTTCACAGAGAGATGGGGTTCATGGAAGGATGAGGTACATGGAGGAATGGGGATCAAGGAAGAATGGGGTTCATGCAGGGATAGGGATCATAGAAGGATTGGGTTTAAGGAGGGAGGGGGTTCACAGAAGAATCAGGTTCATGGAGGGATTGGGTTCACAGAAAAATCGGGTTCATGGAGGGAGGGGGTTTATAGAGTGATGGGGTCATGGAGGGATTGGGTTCACGAAAGGATGGGGTTCATGGAGGGATGGGGGTTTATGAAAAGATGGGGTTCATAGAGGAATAAGGTTCATAAAAGGATGGGGTTCACACGGGATGGGGTTCATGGAAGGATGAGGTTCATGGAGGGATGGGGTTGATAGAGAATTGGGGGTTCGTGAAAGGGATGGGGTTCATGGAAGGATGAGTTTCATGGAGAATTGGGGTATATGAAAGAATGAAGTTCATGGAGGGATGGGGTACATGGAGGGTGGGGTTTACGGAAGAATGAGGTTTCATTGAGGGGCGGGGTTCATGGAAGGATCAGGTTCATGGAGGGATGGGGTTCATGGAGGGATGGGGTTCATGGAGGGATTGGGTTCACGGAAGGATGAGGTTCATGGAGGAATAGGGTTCATGGAAGGATGAGGTTCATAGAGGGATGGGGTTCATGGAGAAATGGGGTTCACGAAAAGGATGAGGTTCATGAAGGGATATGGGTCATTGAGGGATTGGGTTCATGGAGGGATGGGGTTCATGGAGAGATGGGGTTCACAAAAGGATTGGATACATGAAAGGATGGTGTTCATGGAGGAATAGGATTCATGGAAGGATTGGGTTCATGGAGGGATGGAATTCATGCAGGGATTGGGTTCACAGAATGATCAGGTTCCTGGAGGAATTGAGTTCACGGATGGATGAGGTTCATGGAAGGATGGGGTTCATGGAGGGATTGGGTTCATGGAGGGATTGAGTTCACAGAGAGATGGAGTTCATGGAAGGATGAGGTTCCTGGAGGAATGGGATCAAGGAAGAATTGGGTTCATGCAGGGACAGGGATCATAGAAGGATTGGGTTCAAGGAGGGAGGGGGTTCACAGAAGAATCAGGTTTATGGAGGGACTGGGTTCACAGACAGATCGGGTTCATGGAGGGAGGGGGTTTATGGATTGATGGATTCATGGAGGGATTGGGTTCACGAAAGGATGGGGTTCATGAAAGGATGGGGTTCACGGAGGGATGGGGTTCATGGAAGGATGATGTTCATGGAGGGATGGGGTTCATGAAAGGATGAGGTTCATAGAGAATTGGGGGTTCATGGAGGGATGAGGTTCATGGAGGGATGGAGTTCATGGAAGGATGAGGTTCATGGAGAATTGGGTTTCATGAAAGGATGGGGTTCATGGAGGCATGAGGTTCATGGAGGGATGGAGTTTACGGAAGGATGAGGTTCATGGAGAATTGGGGTTCACAAAAGGGATGGGGTTCATGGAAGGATGGGGTTCATGGAGGAATAGGGCTCACGGGAGTTTCATGGAGAATTGAGGTATATGAAAGAATGAGGTTCATAGAGGGATGGGGTACATGGAGGGATGGGGTTCACGGAAGGATGAGGTTAATGGAGGAATGGGGTTCATGGAAGGATGAGGTTCATGGAAGGATCGGATTCATGGAGGAATGGGGTTCACAAAAAGGATGAGGTTCATGAATGGATAAGGGTCATTGAGGGATTGGGTTCATGGAGAGATGGGGTTCACGGAAGGATCGGGTACATGGAAGGGATCGGGTTCATGGAGGCATTAGGTTCACAGAGGGATCATGTTTCACGGAGGGAGGGGGTTCATGGAGGGAGGGGTTTCATGGAGAGATGGAATTTATGGAAGGATGAGGTTCATGAAGGGATGGGGTTCACAGAAGGATGGGGTTCATGGAGGGATTGGGTTTATGAAGGGATGGGGTTCACAGAAGGATCAGTTTCATTGAGGGATAGATTTCATGGAAGGATTAGGTTCACAGAAGGATGGGGTTCATGCAGGAATTGGGTTTATGGGAGGATTGGGTTCATGGAGGGAGGGGGTTCACGGAAGAACTTGGATTCATGGTAGAATTGAGTTCACGGAGGGATGGTGTTCATGGAAGGATGGGGTTCATGGAGGGATGAGGTTCACGGAGGAATGAGGTTAATGAAAGGATAGGGTATATGGAGGGATGGGGTTCATGGAAGGACGGGGTTCATGGAGGGATGAGGTTCATGGAAGGATGGGGTGCAATGAAGGATGGGGTTCATGAAAGGATGGGGTTCATGGAGGGATGAGGTTCATGGAAGGATGAGTTTCATGGAGAATTGGGGTATATGAAAGAATGAGGTTCATGGAGGGATGGGGTACATGGAGGGTGGGGTTTATGGAAGAATGAGGTTTCATTGAGGGGCGGGGTTCATGGAAGGATCGGGTTCATGGAGGGATGGGGTTCATGGAGGGATGAAGGGGGTCATGGATGGAGGGGGTCATGCAGGGATGGGGTTCATGGAGGGATTGGGTTCATGGACAGATGGGGTTTACTGAAGAATTGGGTTCATGGAGGGATGGGGTTCATGGAGAGATTGAGTTCACAGAGAGATGGGGTTCATGGAAGGATGAGGTACATGGAGGAATGGGGATCAAGGAAGAATGGGGTTCATGCAGGGATAGGGATCATAGAAGGATTGGGTTTAAGGAGGGAGGGGGTTCACAGAAGAATCAGGTTCATGGAGGGATTGGGTTCACAGAAAAATCGGGTTCATGGAGGGAGGGGGTTTATAGAGTGATGGGTTCATGGAGGGATTGGGTTCACGAAAGGATGGGGTTCATGGAGGGATGGGGGTTTATGAAAAGATGGGGTTCATAGAGGAATAAGGTTCATAAAAGGATGGGGTTCACACGGGATGGGGTTCATGGAAGGATGAGGTTCATGGAGGGATGGGGTTGATAGAGAATTGGGGGTTCGTGAAAGGGATGGGGTTCATGGAAGGATGAGTTTCATGGAGAATTGGGGTATATGAAAGAATGAAGTTCATGGAGGGATGGGGTACATGGAGGGTGGGGTTTACGGAAGAATGAGGTTTCATTGAGGGGCGGGGTTCATGGAAGGATCAGGTTCATGGAGGGATGGGGTTCATGGAGGGATGGGGTTCATGGAGGGATTGGGTTCACGGAAGGATGAGGTTCATGGAGGAATAGGGTTCATGGAAGGATGAGGTTCATAGAGGGATGGGGTTCATGGAGAAATGGGGTTCACGAAAAGGATGAGGTTCATGAAGGGATATGGGTCATTGAGGGATTGGGTTCATGGAGGGATGGGGTTCATGGAGAGATGGGGTTCACAAAAGGATTGGGTACATGAAAGGATGGTGTTCATGGAGGAATAGGATTCATGGAAGGATTGGGTTCATGGAGGGATGGAATTCGTGCAGGGATTGGGTTCACAGAATGATCAGGTTCCTGGAGGAATTGAGTTCACGGATGGATGAGGTTCATAGAAGGATGGGGTTCATGGAGGGATTGGGTTCATGGAGGGATTGAGTTCACAGAGAGATGGAGTTCATGGAAGGATGAGGTTCCTGGAGGAATGGGATCAAGGAAGAATTGGGTTCATGCAGGGACAGGGATCATAGAAGGATTGGGTTCAAGGAGGGAGGGGGTTCACAGAAGAATCAGGTTTATGGAGGGACTGGGTTCACAGACAGATCGGGTTCATGGAGGGAGGGGGTTTATGGATTGATGGATTCATGGAGGGATTGGGTTCACGAAAGGATGGGGTTCATGAAAGGATGGGGTTCACGGAGGGATGGGGTTCATGGAAGGATGATGTTCATGGAGGGATGGGGTTCATGAAAGGATGAGGTTCATAGAGAATTGGGGGTTCATGGAGGGATGAGGTTCATGGAGGGATGGAGTTCATGGAAGGATGAGGTTCATGGAGAATTGGGTTTCATGAAAGGATGGGGTTCATGGAGGCATGAGGTTCATGGAGGGATGGAGTTTACGGAAGGATGAGGTTCATGGAGAATTGGGGTTCACAAAAGGGATGGGGTTCATGGAAGGATGGGGTTCATGGAGGAATAGGGCTCACGGGAGTTTCATGGAGAATTGAGGTATATGAAAGAATGAGGTTCATAGAGGGATGGGGTACATGGAGGGATGGGGTTCACGGAAGGATGAGGTTAATGGAGGAATGGGGTTCATGGAAGGATGAGGTTCATGGAAGGATCGGATTCATGGAGGAATGGGGTTCACAAAAAGGATGAGGTTCATGAATGGATAAGGGTCATTGAGGGATTGGGTTCATGGAGAGATGGGGTTCACGGAAGGATCGGGTACATGGAAGGGATCGGGTTCATGGAGGCATTAGGTTCACAGAGGGATCATGTTTCACGGAGGGAGGGGGTTCATGGAGGGAGGGGTTTCATGGAGAGATGGAATTTATGGAAGGATGAGGTTCATGAAGGGATGGGGTTCACAGAAGGATGGGGTTCATGGAGGGATTGGGTTTATGAAGGGATGGGGTTCACAGAAGGATCAGTTTCATTGAGGGATAGATTTCATGGAAGGATTAGGTTCACAGAAGGATGGGGTTCATGCAGGAATTGGGTTTATGGGAGGATTGGGTTCATGGAGGGAGGGGGTTCACGGAAGAACTTGGATTCATGGTAGAATTGAGTTCACGGAGGGATGGTGTTCATGGAAGGATGGGGTTCATGGAGGGATGAGGTTCACGGAGGAATGAGGTTAATGAAAGGATAGGGTATATGGAGGGATGGGGTTCATGGAAGGACGGGGTTCATGGAGGGATGAGGTTCATGGAAGGATGGGGTGCAATGAAGGATGGGGTTCATGAAAGGATGGGGTTCATGGAGGGATGAGGTTCATGGAAGGATGAGTTTCATGGAGAATTGGGGTATATGAAAGAATGAGGTTCATGGAGGGATGGGGTACATGGAGGGTGGGGTTTATGGAAGAATGAGGTTTCATTGAGGGGCGGGGTTCATGGAAGGATCGGGTTCATGGAGGGATGGGGTTCATGGAGGGATGAAGGGGGTCATGGATGGAGGGGGTCATGCAGGGATGGGGTTCATGGAGGGATTGGGTTCATGGACAGATGGGGTTTACTGAAGAATTGGGTTCATGGAGGGATGGGGTTCATGGAGAGATTGAGTTCACAGAGAGATGGGGTTCATGGAAGGATGAGGTACATGGAGGAATGGGGATCAAGGAAGAATGGGGTTCATGCAGGGATAGGGATCATAGAAGGATTGGGTTTAAGGAGGGAGGGGGTTCACAGAAGAATCAGGTTCATGGAGGGATTGGGTTCACAGAAAAATCGGGTTCATGGAGGGAGGGGGTTTATAGAGTGATGGGTTCATGGAGGGATTGGGTTCACGAAAGGATGGGGTTCATGGAGGGATGGGGGTTTATGAAAAGATGGGGTTCATAGAGGAATAAGGTTCATAAAAGGATGGGGTTCACACGGGATGGGGTTCATGGAAGGATGAGGTTCATGGAGGGATGGGGTTGATAGAGAATTGGGGGTTCGTGAAAGGGATGGGGTTCATGGAAGGATGAGTTTCATGGAGAATTGGGGTATATGAAAGAATGAAGTTCATGGAGGGATGGGGTACATGGAGGGTGGGGTTTACGGAAGAATGAGGTTTCATTGAGGGGCGGGGTTCATGGAAGGATCAGGTTCATGGAGGGATGGGGTTCATGGAGGGATGGGGTTCATGGAGGGATTGGGTTCACGGAAGGATGAGGTTCATGGAGGAATAGGGTTCATGGAAGGATGAGGTTCATAGAGGGATGGGGTTCATGGAGAAATGGGGTTCACGAAAAGGATGAGGTTCATGAAGGGATATGGGTCATTGAGGGATTGGGTTCATGGAGGGATGGGGTTCATGGAGAGATGGGGTTCACAAAAGGATTGGGTACATGAAAGGATGGTGTTCATGGAGGAATAGGATTCATGGAAGGATTGGGTTCATGGAGGGATGGAATTCGTGCAGGGATTGGGTTCACAGAATGATCAGGTTCCTGGAGGAATTGAGTTCACGGATGGATGAGGTTCATGGAAGGATGGGGTTCATGGAGGGATTGGGTTCATGGAGGGATTGAGTTCACAGAGAGATGGAGTTCATGGAAGGATGAGGTTCCTGGAGGAATGGGATCAAGGAAGAATTGGGTTCATGCAGGGACAGGGATCATAGAAGGATTGGGTTCAAGGAGGGAGGAGGTTCACAGAAGAATCAGGTTTATGGAGGGACTGGGTTCACAGACAGATCGGGTTCATGGAGGGAGGGGGTTTATGGATTGATGGATTCATGGAGGGATTGGGTTCACGAAAGGATGGGGTTCATGAAAGGATGGGGTTCACGGAGGGATGGGGTTCATGGAAGGATGATGTTCATGGAGGGATGGGGTTCATGAAAGGATGAGGTTCATAGAGAATTGGGGGTTCATGGAGGGATGAGGTTCATGGAGGGATGGAGTTCATGGAAGGATGAGGTTCATGGAGAATTGGGTTTCATGAAAGGATGGGGTTCATGGAGGCAGGAGGTTCATGGAGGGATGGAGTTTACGGAAGGATGAGGTTCATGGAGAATTGGGGTTCACAAAAGGGATGGGGTTCATGGAAGGATGGGGTTCATGGAGGAATAGGGCTCACGGGAGTTTCATGGAGAATTGAGGTATATGAAAGAATGAGGTTCATAGAGGGATGGGGTACATGGAGGGATGGGGTTCACGGAAGGATGAGGTTAATGGAGGAATGGGGTTCATGGAAGGATGAGGTTCATGGAAGGATCGGATTCATGGAGGAATGGGGTTCACAAAAAGGATGAGGTTCATGAATGGATAAGGGTCATTGAGGGATTGGGTTCATGGAGAGATGGGGTTCACGGAAGGATCGGGTACATGGAAGGGATCGGGTTCATGGAGGCATTAGGTTCACAGAGGGATCATGTTTCACGGAGGGAGGGGGTTCATGGAGGGAGGGGTTTCATGGAGAGATGGAATTTATGGAAGGATGAGGTTCATGAAGGGATGGGGTTCACAGAAGGATGGGGTTCATGGAGGGATTGGGTTTATGAAGGGATGGGGTTCACAGAAGGATCAGTTTCATTGAGGGATAGATTTCATGGAAGGATTAGGTTCACAGAAGGATGGGGTTCATGCAGGAATTGGGTTTATGGGAGGATTGGGTTCATGGAGGGAGGGGGTTCACGGAAGAACTTGGATTCATGGTAGAATTGAGTTCACGGAGGGATGGTGTTCATGGAAGGATGGGGTTCATGGAGGGATGAGGTTCACGGAGGAATGAGGTTAATGAAAGGATAGGGTATATGGAGGGATGGGGTTCATGGAAGGACGGGGTTCATGGAGGGATGAGGTTCATGGAAGGATGGGGTGCAATGAAGGATGGGGTTCATGAAAGGATGGGGTTCATGGAGGGATGAGGTTCATGGAAGGATGAGGTTCATGGAAGGATGGGGTTCATGGAGAGATGGGGTTCATGGAAGGATGGGGTTCATAGAAAGATGAGGTTCATGGAAGGATGGGCGTTCATGGAAGGATGTGGTTCATGGAGGGATGAGGTTCATGAAGGGATGAGGTTCATAGAAGGGTGAGGTTCATGAAAGGATGAGGTTAATGGAAGGACGGGGTTCATGAAGGGATGAGGTTCATGGAAGGGTGAGGTTCGTGGAGGGATGAGGTTAATGGAAGGACGGGGTTCATGGAGGGATGGGGTTCATGGAAGGATGAGGTTCATGGAAGGATGGGGTTCATGGAAGGAGGAGGTTCATGGAGAGATGAGGTTCATGGAAGGGTGAAGTTCATGGAAGGATGAGGTTCATGGAGGGATGAGGTTAATGGAAGGACGGGGTTCATGGAAGGATGAGGTTCATGGAGGGATGAGGTTAATGGAAGGACGGGGTTCATGGAAGGATGAGGTTCATGGAAGGATGGGGTTCATGGAGGGACGAGGTTAATGGAAGGATGGGGTTCATGGAAGGATGAGGTTCATGGAAGGATGGGGTTCATGGAGGGATGAGGTTCATGGAAGGAAGGGGTTCATGGAAGGATGAGGTTCATGGAAGGATGGAGTTCATTGAGGGATGTGGTTCATGGAAGGATGGGGTTCATGGAAGGATGAGGTTCATGGAGGGATGAGGTTCATGGAGGGATGAGGTTCATGGAAGGATGGGGTTCATGGAAGGATGGGGTTCATGGAAGGACGGGGTTCATGGAGGGATGAGGTTCATGGAAGGATGAGGTTCATTGAATGATGGGGTTCATGGAGGGATGAGGTTCATGGAAGGATGGGGTTCATGGAAGGATGAGGTTCATGGAAGGATGGAGTTCCTTGAGGGATGTGGTTCATAGAAGGATGGGGTTCATGGAAGGATGAGGTTCATGTAGGGATGAGGTTCATGGAGGGATGAGGTTCATGGAAGGATGGGGTTCATGGAAGGATGGGGTTCATGGAAGGATGGAGTTCATGGAAGGATGGGGTTCATGGAAGGATGGAGTTCATGGTTGGATGGGGTTCATGGAGGGTTTGGGTTTTACGAAAGGATGGGTTCATAGTGGGAGGGGGTTCATGGAAGGATCAAGTTAATGGAAGGATCAAGTTAATGGAGGGATTAGGTTCACAGAAGGATCAGATTTATGAAGGGAGGGGTTTTATGGAAGGATTGGGTTCATGGAGGGAACGGGTTCATGGAAGGATGGGGTTCATGGAAGGATGGGGTTCATGGAGGGATGAGGTTCATGGAAGGATGGGGTTCATGGAGGGATGGGGTTCATGGAATGATGGGGTTCATGTAGGGATGAGGTTCGTGGAAGGATGGGGTTCATGGAAGGATGGGGTTCATGGAAGGATGAGGTTCATGGAGGGATAAGGTTCATGGAAGGGCGAAGTTCATGGAAGGATGAAGTTCATGGAGGGATGAGGTTAATGGAAGGACGGGGTTCATGGAAGGATGAGGTTCATGGAAGGATGGGGTTCATGGAGGGACGAGGTTAATGGAAGGACAGGGTTCATGGAAGGATGAGGTTCATGGAAGGATGAGGTTCATGGAAGGATGGGGTTCATGGAGGGATGAGCTTCATGGAAGGATGGGGTTCATGGAAGGATGAGGTTCATGGAAGGATGGAGTTCATTGAGGGATGTGGTTCATGGAAGGATGGGGTTCATGGAAGGATGAGGTTCATGGAGGGATGGGGTTCATGGAAGGATGGGGTTAATGAAAGGATGGGGTTCATGGATGGATGAGGTTCATGGAAGGATGGGGTTCATGGAAGGATGGGGTTCATGGAAGGATGGGGTTCATGGAGGGATGAGGTTCATGGAAGGTGGAAGGATGGAGTTCATGGAAGGATGGGGTACATGGAGGGATGAGGTTCATGGAGGGATGAGGTTCATGGAGGGATGGGGCTTATGGAGGGATGAGGTTTATGGAAGGATGGGGTATATGGAATGATGGGGTTCATAGAAGGATTGCTCCAATAGTACTTTACTGGGATAGTAAATGGACAATACAATGGAGGAGATGTCCCTGGCTGCCCTCCTCCTCAGCCAGGCACAGGGTAGGATCATCACCCCCCCTCCCATCCCCCCGTGCGGCTCCTTTAAGAGTTCAGAAACTTGAGATTTGTTTGCGCAACAGTCAGAGCTGCGGAGCCGCCAAAGTGTCTAGACTGTCACGTGACCCGGGGCGGCCAATGGGGGGCCGTGCTGGGCCCGAGTGTGAGCGAGACAAGAGCGTGAGCACAAAGAGCGGAGAGCACCGAGCGGGGTGACCGGGACCGGGGAGGACTGTGTGCAAAGGCCCCGACCGCCGCTGTGCCATGTGAGTGCGGAGCCGCCGCTGCCGCATCCTCCTCCATCCGTGCGCCTGGCTGTGGTCCCCGGGATGCCGGCCATCGGAGGGCACCGACATGTGACACCTCCGGGGGGTGACCACCGGGGACCCGAGGAGCTGCTGTGCGCCTGGCACCTAGGAGACCATCACCTGCAGGGGGAGCTGCACCCAAATCATCACCTGCAATAGGAGCTGCTGTGCGCCTGGCACCGAGGATTACCTGGGCACCTGGCATTGAGTCCATCATCTGCTGTGTGCCTGGCACTGAGGACTGGGCAGCTGGCATCCAGGAGGAACTGCTCTGCACCTGGCATCCAGTCCATTACCTACTGCAAGATCTGCTGTGTGCCTGGCACCAACTGCCCTGTGCCTGGCACCTGGAATAAGATCTGCTGTGCACCTGGCATCCAGTCCATTATCTAGAGTAGGAACTGCTGTGTGCCTGGCAGAGGACATAGAGCTAGTCCATCACCTAGAATAGGGTTTGCCGCGTGCCTGGCACCTAGTACCCAGAGGAACTGCGGCGTGCCTGGCACCGCGTCCATTTACCTGTTGTGTACCTGGCTGAAGAACGGAAACCTGTGTGCCTGGCACCAAGTCCATCACCTGACATAGGATCTGCTGTGTGCCTGGCACCCGGTGCCACCTGCAGAAAATTTTCCTGTGTGCCTGGCACGGAGTCCACCTGGAATAGGATCTGCCGTCTACCTGGCACTGACTCTGCCACCTGGAATAGGATCTGCTGTGTACCTGGCATCCAGTCCATGACCTGAAAGAGGAATTGCTGTGTACCTGGCTGAGGACCTAAAACTGCATTCCTGGAACCATTACCTGGAGGAGGATCGGCCGTGTGCCTGGCACTGACTCTGTTACCCGGAGGAGGATCTGCCGTGTGCCTGGCTGAGGACATTGAGCTGTGTGCCTGGCATGCAGGGGATAAGCTAGAAGGGGGCACAGGGGAGGATCACTCAGAACTGTATGCACCTGGCACAGGAGGGCATTTATGATGTAGCGCTGTGCCCCTGGCACAGTGGAAGACCCCCCCCCCCCTTTTACCCCCTGGAATCGCAGTGCGCCTGGCACCTAGAAGCCCCACCGTGGCCCCACGGCTCCTCCCAGGCCGCGCCGCCCCCACGCAGCCGCATGCCGACACCCCCAGCTCGCCCCGGGCACTGAGGCTACGGTGACCCGGGCGCATCCCCCCGGGGGCGCCGCATGTTCAAGTCCAGACGCACCGGGCTGGTTCGGCGCCTGTGGCGGAGCCGGGCGGGCGGGGATGGGGGAGTGTCTTGCTGCGGTCTGTCGGAGCCGCCCCCCGCCGGGTCCCCCGAACTGCGGTCTGCTGCGTCGGGCATGCTGAAACGTTTGAAGGAGCAAGCTCTGTGCGCCCTGCTGGAGGCGGTGGAGTCCAGGGGGGCGGCGCCGGGGGGCTGCGTGCTGGTGACCCGCATCGGCGGCGGTGGCGGGCCCCCTCCTCACCTGCTGCTCTGTAGACTCTTCCGCTGGCCGGAGCTGCAGCATCCCGGGCAACTGAAAGCCCTGAGCGGGTGTCAGGGAGCCGGAGGAACCGACAGCAACAGCATGTGCTGCAACCCGTACCACTACAGCCGGCTGTGCGGCCCAGGTGAGTGCAGGGGATGGGCGTCACTGGGGCTCAGGCACTGTGCAAAATAGGTCACAGGAGCAATGTTTTTTGGCTTTCTGGTGGCCCTCCAGCTGTTGTGGAACTACAAGTCCCATGAGGCATTGCAAGGCTGACAGTTACAAGCATGACCCCCGAATGGAGGCCATGATGGAGTTTGTAGTTCTGCAACAGCTGGAGAGCCGCCACACACACCTGTTTAATGCTAGAGATGATAGCGGGAAGTAACAGATAAATGTAACCATTTGTTGATTCCCTCTAGTGTTCTCTAGAATTGTTACATTGTATCTCTTATTACAAAGACACATATTTGCTGTGCTCCTCAGCGCCATCTAGTGGCCATAATGCAATATTTTAGTACTGCCCAAGAGAACCTAGCATAAAGAATACAGTCCAACCCTGCAAAGTCGCCCTTCAGAGTTCGCGGCCTCAGTGAGGTTTTTTTTTTCCTTAGAAACGAACCAATAATTGTTTGCGGAAAACGCAAATATCCTCTACAATTTTTGTGTGTTGTGTTTTTTTTTTTTTCCTTTTCTTTTTTTTGTGGCTATATATATATATATAATTTTTTAAATGCTAAATTATTAGGAATAATATAATTTACTAGCTTTGTAACATAAATATTAACGTAAATTCAGCTAAACTATAAAAATAACCATTTTTAAAAAAAATTTTTTAACCACATTCACAATTCAAGATTTTTTTCGCAATTCGCAGGTGCTCTAGGAACGTAACCCCCAAATGTACATGAAAGGTTCACTGGTTGAATGGCTATGCAGATTTTTTTTTTTTTTTTTTCTATTATAAGGCTCTATTCACACCTGAGCGCAGCGCAGCGGCTTTTAGTGCGTTATGTTGCGTGAGTTGACAATTGCGGCAGAATCGCACACTGCATTTGAGGTGCCATTTAAGAAATGTGTTTTGCCGCGATTCTGGAAAGTAGAATTCCACCATAAGGGCCGGTTCACACCACATGCAGTCCAGTGCGGTTTTTTTTTTTTTTTTTTTGCATTAAAAACGCATTGAAAGTAGGTTATATGGTTTTCAATGGCATAGTTCACACCAGTGCTTGCAGTTCCAGAAAAAAAAAAGTAGAATATGCTGCATTTTTCCTGCACTGGACTGTACTGGAACGCTGTAAAACACATAAAAAATGCACATGTTCTTTTTTAAGGTTAAGAAAAAAGAGGGGGGGGGGGGAATGCACCAAAAACTCACAAAAAACGATTTAAAACCGCACATGCAGAAAAGCATCTGGAACGCATCCGGACGAAATCTGGAGTGCGTTTTTTTTTTGTTTGTAGTGTGAACCAGTCCTTAGGGCCGGTTCACACCACTAAAACGTACTCCAGATTTGTTCCAGATGCTTTTTTTGTATGTGCGCTTTTGACGCGTCCTGGTGTGTTTTTCATGCGTTTCCGGATACATTGCAGGTGTGTCCTTCCCTTTTTTTTTTTTTTTTTTTTTTTTTTTTTTTTTTCCACTGTACTGGGGTCCAGTGCATTTTTGATGCATTTTACTGAGTTCCAGTCCAGGGCAGGAAAAATGCAGCATGTTCTACTTTTTTTTTTTTTTCTTTTCCTGGAACTGGATTACTCTGGAATGGACTGCACTGGTGCAAACTATCCCATTGGAAACCATATAACCTACATTCCATGCGTTTTTGATGCAGGAAAAAAATGCACTTAACTGCATGTGGTGTGAACTGGCCCTTAAGCCCGATACACGTGATGAGAATATCAGACAAATGGTCCCCCCCCCCCCTTTTTTTTTTTTTTTTTTGTTTTATTTATTTTATTTATTTATTTTTTCATGCTAGTCTCATATCAAATGAGGAGGTTACTAAAGTTTCTAAAATTCTCCTACGACAGAAGTGATGTCATGTATTCTTTCATTCCTGAGCATGCGTGGTCTTGCTCTTTCGAATTATTATTATTATTATTATTATTATTATTATTATTATTATTATTATTATTTCTTTATTTTTTTTGACAAATACTTTACCGATTAAAACGAAAATCATACAATTTGGAATCGTATGAGAAACATGTCTTTGTTTTTGTCCCTGCGGATTATTTTGCATGAACTGTCGCAGTCGTCTCTCGATCGGATTATCGCAGGATCGCTTTTGAAAGTGATGTTTTTCATCAGATTTACTGGGCTTAAACCTAACTAGTCCCCCCCTCCTAACACCTATGCTGACTAACCTGTGTAAGAAAGATCTATACACTTACCTATTATCAGCCCTCTCTGGTCATGGAATCCGGCTCCCCTGTGTCATCCAGCTGCAGGGGAGAGGAGGGAGCGCCAACAGCAGATGGGCCATAGGAGCCTATGAGTGACGTCATCACGCCAGGATTTAACAGCTATTGTTGAGTGCTCCCTCCTCTCCCCTGCAGCCACTATTGACTGACACAGGGGGGGGGGTCATGTGACCGGATGGGAGCGGGCTATATAATTATATATAATTTTTTAATAACAAACATGTTATACTTACCTCCTCTGTGCAAGGGTATTGCACAGAGGGGCCCTCGATCCTTCTTTTTTGCGGCGCTCCTGGCTCCTCCTCTTCTCGGGTGCCCCCACGGAGACCCGCTTTTCATGGGGGGCACTCCTGCGGGCGCGCTGCCGAGTCCTGCTGCTGCGTCCATTGACACAGACCGCAGGACTCGGCCCCGGCTCCCGTGTCACTGGATTTGATTGACAGCAGCGAGAGCCAATGGCTCCTTCTGCTTTTAATCTATCCAATGAGGACCCGAGACAGTGGCTGGAGCTGCTGAGGGCTCGTCCCCGTCGCTGGAACAATTGAGGTCAGGTAAGCAAAAGGGGGGGCTCTGAAGGGGCGGCGGCTGCACTACATAGAATCCAGTTGAAGTCACGAGCGGTGACGTAACGCGTAGGGCGTGGCCGAGCACAGACGAAACCGGAAACCAGTAAGGAGGCGCCTCAGACGCCGCTCCTCAACTTTTTATCGTATATGCTGTTTTTAAACTGATTAAATGTAAGAGACCACCTGATTTTTTAATAAATAACCATTTTTTACAAATATACTACACCATTGGAGGCATCCTTTTTCTCTCCCCTTCCTGTTTAACCACCGGACTGGTGGAGCCCAGGTGGGCAACCCCTCTTTGTTCCTATATCTAATAGGTGCTGATAAGCAGGAGTATCGCTACAGCACCAGAGAAATTCCATCACAACACCACCACAAAAGAACAAAGAATTGGTTTTTGATGCCCATATCCATCTTTCCTAAGGTGAGAGTCTAGAGAGCCCGGTGCCACCGGATCACCAATCTCAAGATTATAATATTTTTTCCATTTTCACCAAATGATCCCAGTGAAATAGCACAACATAAACTTTGCATATTGTTGCACAATATAATTTTTTCATGTATTTCCAATGAACTTTTCATTTATGTCTAATGTTATCTTTGATGCACAAAAGCACTTTTGTTAACTATTTATTGCACTATGGAGCACTTTTTGATATTGCACTCATAAGAATTTTCATTTATGTTATTGTATGCGCCTGCAAATGTAAACGGTGTGAGGTATCACCGTGATCGTTAGATTGAGAGCAATAATTCTAGCGCTAGACCTCCTCTGTAACTCTAAACTGGTAACCGTTAAAATTTTTGAAAGCGTCGCCTGTGGAGATTTTTACGTAGCGTAGTTCATCGCCATTCCACGAGTGTGCGCAGTTTTAAAGCGTGACATGTTGGGTATCTATTTACTTGGCGTAACATCATCTTTCACATTAAACAAAAAAATTGGGCTAACTTTTCTGTTTTTATTTTATTTATTTTTTTAAAATTGCGTTTGAAAGACCGCTGCGCAGATACCATGTGACATTAAATATTCCAATGACTGCCATTTTATTCTCTAGGGTCTCTGCTAAAAAAATAAATATATATATATATATATATATATATATATATATATATATATATATATATATATATATATATATATATATATATATATATATATATATATATATTTTATTTTTTTAGCAGAGACCCTAGAGAATAAAATGGCAGTCATTGGAATATTTTATGTCACACGGTATCTGCGCAGCGGTCTTTCAAACACAATAAAAAAAATAAATAAAAGAAAAAATAAACCCAAACATTAAACAAAAAAAAAAATATATATATATATATATATATATATATATATTTAATTTATTTTTATTGTATATTAAATTTATTATTTATTAAAATATATATATTTTTATTGTATATTAAATTTATTATTAAAATATATATATTTTTATTATGTTTGGGGGTTCTAAGTAAATTTTCTAGCAAAAAATACAGATTTTTACTTGTAAATAAATAGTGGCAGAAAGGGTAAGTTCACCTTTCCATGAAGATTCGCTCACTCTGGATATCCTAGAATTTGCCATCCATGAAATCCCTGGAGTAGCGCTCCATACACCCCAATACACAGGCCAAGAGTGAGTATCCGTTATAATGCTCGCAATGGGGATCACCTATTGATCTTTGAGCTCGCAATGGCAAGCGCCCAACTAACCGTGCCGACCAATGAGAAGCAGTAACCTTTTTTTTTTTTTTTTTTTTTTTTTTTTGGGGCATCTTACTGGAAGAAGAAGATTTCGGATGCGCCTCCTATTGGTCACCAATGAACGCTTGCCATTGCAAGTATTATGTTGAATGCTCATTCCGGGGCTGTGTATTACAATGTGTGGACCGCTACACCCGCATCACCGGGTATCGCAGCCGCTATGTGCCGCGGGATCCGGAGGTTTAGCCAGATTAGTTAGTAGTAGTTCATCTTTTCATTTTTCGTGTAGAGGTGAACTTACCCGTTTTCAGCACATACTAGCTGATTATGAAATACCACAGACCAAAGAACCCGTATCGGAGCCCGGTCCACGCAGAGGGAGCTGACATCTTGCCCTCGGCGTGTCTTCGGGGTTCGCGGCTCCGGCAAGGTCCGGCAGCGTCTCCCGGACCTTCAGCCAGGCATTCAGATCGCATGCGCCGCTGACATCAGCGGTTGCATGCGAAAGGAATATCTCCTAAACTGTACATACAGTTAATTTTACCTACAGGTAAGCCTTATTATAGGCTCACCTGTAGGTATAAATGTCAAATTTGGGTATACAACCGCTTTAAAAGCCGAGATTGTAATCACATGATCAGCCAGCTCTCTCCCCCCCCCCCAGACTGATATCAGCAGGGGAATCTCAGCCCCACCCGCTGCATCTCTCAGAGGAGGAAAGGAGTAAGCTGGCCAGTCATGTGATCGCAATCTCTGCAGTGAAATGAGGTATTTGCCGTATTTATTTCTATAAATCACACACAGAGGGGGACACTACAATAGGAGGCAGTGCTGATGATGTATACAGGGTGGAGTGGCCTAACAACCATAAATCGAACTGGATACTGACATTTATGGGGAAAGTTGATCCAGGAAAATCCGATTTGCCTCTCGGGGGATCAGGAAGGAATTTTTTTGCCCTGCTGTAGGGTTGCTGGCTTTTTTCGCCTTCCTCTGGATCAGCTGTGGCTGAAGGATTGTGTATATGGGATTGCATGATACCTTTTTTTTATTTGGATTGGATTTGTCTTTTTTTCAATCTTACTATGAGAACAAAGCACAGATCTTCTGTGGATGTCGGCTGCTTCAAATCCTTCTGTCTCTTCATGTAATCCCAGACAGACTCCATGATGGGTGAGATCAGGGCTCTGTGGGGCCAAACCATCACTTCCAGGACTCCTTGTTCTTCTTTACATTGAAGATGGTTCCTAATGACATTGGATGTATGTTTGGGGTGGTTGTTCTGCTGCAGAATAAATTTGGGGCCAATCACACGCCTCCCTGATGGTATGGCATGATGGATAAGTATCTGCCTGTAATTCTCAGCATTGAGGGCACCATTGATTCTGATCAAATATCCAACTCCATTTGCAGAAATGCAGCTGCAAACTTGCAAGGAACCTCCACCATGCTTCACAGTTGGCTGCAGACCTTCATTATTGTACTGCTCTCCAGCCCTTCAACCAGCAGACTGCCTCCTGCTATAGCCAAATAGTTCACATTTTGACTCATCAGTCCAGAGCACCCGTTGCTATTGTTCTGCACCCCAGTTCCTATGTTTTCCTGCATAGTTGAGTCGCTTAGCCTGGTTTCCATGTCCTGTGCAGGAAAATGGAAACTGAGGTGCAGAAATATGGCAGCAGGTGCTTTGGACTGATAAGTAAAAATGTTAACTATTTGGCTGTGGTAGGAGGCAGTTTGTTGGTTGAAGGGCCGGAGAGGGGTACAATAATGAGTGTTTGCAGCCAACTGTGAAGCATGGTGGAGGTTCTTGGCAAGTTTGAGGCTGCATTTCTGCAAATGCAGTTGGAGATTTGGTCAGGTTTAATGGTGTTCTTAATGCTGAGAAATACAGGCAGATACTTCTCCATCATGCCATACCATCAGGGAGGTGTGTAATTGTCCCCAAATTGTTCTGCAGTAGGACAACCACCTCAAACATACAGCCAGTGTCATAAGTATTATCTTCAGTGTAAAGAAGAACAAGGAGTCCTGGAAGTGATGCTTTGGCCCCCACAGAGCCCTGATCTCACCATCATGGAGTCTGTCTGGGATGACATGAAGAGACAGAATGATTTGAGGCAGCCGACATCCACAGAAGATCTGTGCTTAGATCTCCAAGATGTTTGGAACAACCTACCTGCTGAGTTCCTTCAAAAACTGTGTGCAAGTCTACACAGGAGAATTGATGGTGGTTTGAAGGCAAAGGGCAATCGCACCAAATATTGATTTGATTTGATTTTGATTTCTGTTCATTTACTTCCCATTTTGTTAATTAATTAAAAAAACAAAAACTAACACTTCTATTTATGAAAGCATTCTTCATTTGCAGCATTTTTCACACCTGCCTAAGACTTTTGCACAGAACTGTAGATGGTAAAGTCCTCTAGGAAGTCAGCGCTTTAGTCTGCCCACTACTATTCGGCTCAGGGCAGTGATGGACAGACTATTTAACCAATTGTGGGGCTCAGAGGGTAGGACCAAGCACCAAATTCTTAGCTGGAGTTGCATAATGGGGCAACCCAGGATTCTTGGGGCTTCAAGAGTGCTCCAGAAAATCGTCCAACCGATTGTTTATTCACCATCTGAGACGTACGCATGGCAGATCTGGGGCATGGTGGATGGAAGTAGAACTGTAATTGTGCAGCAAAAGAATAAAAGTCCACCTGAAAGGATACAATTTCCTTATACACAGCATAAGCTGAGGAGAATTTTCAATTCCGTTTCTATTTTTTGATTTAGAAGTGGTGGCACAGATCAACGGTCGGCTCTATCCTCGGAGCAGTTGTTTAGCGCAGAGTGTGAACAGCTGCTCTAATTAAAGTTATTAACTGATTTATCCTCCCATGAACGTGCTTGCACATATCAGCCAAGCATTTTCAAAGTGGAGAAGAGCAACCAAAACCGACCCAACATGAGCTTTGAATGAAAATAAATCAAGTCTACTCCATTGTCTGTTCCCCCTGAGGAAGATTTGGCCGTTGGTGTCTCCTTCTAACCATATAAACTTATACCAAATATTTCCTGCTGGAAGACCGAGTTGGCTAGCCATTGTTGTGGACAGTTCTGGCTATTACGTAGTTAGGTGGTGTCAGTAGAACTTGCCTGGCCAATGTGACCTTTTATGACTACAACCTCTTCTCTGGCCATCTGATAATCCAGACATCTGTTGGCCTTACCAGTTGTTTATGTACCAATCATTGGCAGAGAAGATCTGAACTCGGGCATCTTCAGACTAGGATTCAAACCTAGGTGTGTGAGCCTGCCGGAGGGCTGTCACCCATACAGGCCAATCATCTGTGGCCGGGACGTATACAAGGTCTGTACAGGTGACCGCTTCCCGGTTGGTTGAGATTCTGGTCCAAACACTCCCAAGCTCATTGCTGGTCTTGAACAGGCTCATCTGATTGTAGTAAGTCGCATTCCACTGGACTTCTTCTGTAATGTTGATGACCCCCTTTTTTTCTTTTTTTTTTTTTTTTTTTTTTTTTTTTGTTTGTTCAAGACACTTTATCTGTTCTAATTAGTGTCGGAAAAATACCCTAGCATTTAAATTCATGCAGATTGCACCAAGGCCGTGATCCAATGACCATGGAAAGGCAAATGTTATTGTCCAAGAACAGGATCGGGACAGCTTCCTGGTGGGTTCAGATCCTGGTCCAAACACCCCCAAGCTGATTAAATTCATGCAGGCAAGACCTTAATCCAACAAACATGGAAAGGCAAATGTTCTTGTCCAAGAACAGGATGAGGAAAGCTTTCTGGTGGGTTGGGATCCTTGTCCAATTTCCCCCCCCCCCCCATCTGATTGCTGGTCTTGAACTTCTGGTCTTCTGGTCTTCAACTAATTGTAGTAGGTTACATTCAACTGGACTTTTTTCTGTAATGCTGATGACCTTTTTGTAGCTTGTCCAAGACACTTCTTCAGTTCTAATGAGTGTCGGGACAATCCCCTAGCATTTCAATCCATGCAGGTTGCACCAAGACCGTGACCCAATGACTTTGGAGAGACAAATTTTATTGTCCAAAAACGGGATGGGGAAAGCTTCCTGGTGGGTTAGGATCTTGGTCCAAACACCCCCAAGCTCATTGCTGGCCTTGAACAGGCTCCTTAAATTGTAGTAGGTCACATTTCACTGAACTTCTTCTGTAATGTTGATGACCTGTTGTAGTTTATCTAAGCCACTTCTTCTGTTCTAATGAGCGTTTGGCAAAATGCACTAGCATTCAAATTCACACAGGATGCACCAACATCTTGATCCAATCACCATGGAAATGCAAATGTTAATATTCAGGAAAGGGACGGGAGGTGTGAAATTTGCAGAAACCAACCTGTTCTAGTTACCTAATCCAATCGGTGGTGTCGGGAAGGCTTCATAGGCGATAATCCTTCAAATTACATGGCTGAAGGTGCCATGTGAATCGAAGGATTAACATCTGTGAATCCTTCCTGACCCCAAGGAAGGGATTATGTAACTAGAACATGGTAGTTCCACAATTTCACACCTCCTATCCTGTCCTTAGACCAGCCCTTCCCAACCAGGATTCTGTGGAACACTAATGGTTTCTCCAGAGGTTGCTAGGAGTTCTTTGGGCTGTGGCAACACCACTTGGTAGAGCCAGCAGCATGACATCAGTGATCTTTTTAGGGGTCTATAATGGTAACCAACACTGTAAGAGCTGCCCTGTTCTTACTGAACATCAGTGTTAGAGGCATTTTTCTCAGCTTCAACATTACACAACACGTCGAGTTCAATGTGACTACTACTAGATCTACCATGACTGACCTGGATTGATGAGAACCTTCACAGATAATAATTGACCTTGTCTTGGTACCTGTAAACGGCATCAACACCCCACTCAAACAGGCTCCAAATGGATAAAAAGTCCCGCCACTAGTCTTAAACACCAGTCTCTAAAATCCCTCGCAATCCTGGGTCAACACATGGTAACCATAGTACTATGTGTTGACCCAGTCCCATAGTCCCCAGTTGAAGTCACGAGCGGTGACGTAACGCGTAGGGCGTGGCCGAGTACAGACGAAACCGGAAGTCAGTAAGGAGGCGCCTCAGACGCCGCTCCTCAACCTTGTTTACTGTTTTTTGCTGTTTTAAATCATTTATTATGTAAGAGACCACCTATATTTTAATAAATAACTATTTTTAATCTACATACTACACTATTGGAGGCATTTTTCTCTCCCTTCCCTGTCCTCACCACCGGACTGGTGGAGCCCAGGTGGGCAACCCCTCTTTGTTCCCATATCTGATAGGTGCTTTTTACCAGAAGAACCGCTACACCATCAGAGAAGCCCAACTAGAATGGCAACATACTACTAAGAACAAAGATCCCGTTTTTGATGCCCATATTGCATTGATTTAAGGTGAGAGTCCAGAGAGCCCGGTGTTACCGGAACACTAAATTTTAAGATCATCACTACTTCCCTTCTCCATCATACGATCCCAGTGGAAAAGCACAATTTAAACTTTTTGAAAATTGATACACATTATAAACTCTTCTACTCAATTTGAACGTTGATGCACGACAGCACTTTTGATGATCATTTATCTCACGATTGAGCACTTTTATGATGTTGCACTTATAGAACTTATTCTATTTAATTTTAAATTGTATGAATTACACTTTGAGGTGATAGATTTTGAAGCGCGAAATCACTTTATTAGTACTGTATTGTTGAGTGTAAGTGAACACTTTCGGTTTTGCTGCAGTCCATAGAGACATCATCACCATCCACACATATTCAACATTATTATTTATTTATCTATATTTTATATCATCCGTTATTTCAGTCAATCACGAGGATATTTACACAACCTGTTTACTCATTTTAGCGCGAGGGACCACACTATACATTTACATGGTAACCATAATCACAGTGGGCACAAGCTAACTCATGTGTTTTATTAATGCCCAAATTGCGCACTTACTGGATTCCAACAGTAAAAAAAAAAAAAATCTAGTCAAAGTACAGTCACAGATCGCACGCCGATCTGAACTACGGCCTTGCGCAGTGACGTCACTGCCTTGGCTCCGCCCCGTTCCCCGCGAACGCATGCGTCAGTTCCAAACAGCGTAGGTAGCACCACGAACGTCAGATCATGGGCAGTAATTCTAGCACAAGACTTCCTGTGTAAATCTAAAGTGGTAACCTGTAAAGGCCTTTTAAAGCGTCGCCTATGGATAGTAAAATTGACGTTGTTTGCACATGCCAGTTCAAGGGTGACAATTTTAAAGCGTGACATGTTTGGTATCTATTTACCAGGCGTAACGTCATCTTTTGAATGTTAGCGGTGAACCAAA
The DNA here is from genome assembly GCA_037952925.1 of Lithobates clamitans. Taxonomy (NCBI): domain Eukaryota; kingdom Metazoa; phylum Chordata; class Amphibia; order Anura; family Ranidae; genus Lithobates; species Lithobates clamitans. The sequence goes on from JBBGZY010001348.1 coordinate 2,660,257, forward strand.
ATGAAAATAAATATTAATATTATTACATTTTATGAATATATATATATATATATATATGTATGTGTGTGTGTGTATATATATTAGTATTGTATTATTATAAAATATTAGTATTGTACTCAACTTTTTAATTAATATCATGAATTTTAAATGAGTATGAATTTGTCGGCACCTTTAGCGCATGAAAAGCTCAAGAAAAAATGCATCTCTTTAAATTCTATGCATGTCTTCACACGGGTCCGTTGCGCTTCCATTGTGGTGGTAAAAATCCCTGCTTGCTGCATTTTTGGTCAGTTGAAAAAAAACGCACCTCACCGTCAAAATGCATTAAAAATAACGCATCAATAACACACCCGTGTTATGTTTTTGATGCGGTTTTTAAATCGCATGACCTATGAAAAACACACCATAAGCGGCCTTTTTTTTTTTTTTTTTTTTTTTTTTTCAATCGATATGTTTCGGCTGCTGAAAATTTCAGTGCATCTCTGGGTATATATAGTGGGTGTATGTGTGTTGTTTTTAGGAGATATTTTTCTGTACATGCAGCCAGTGACATCACCGGCGCATGCGCTCTGAAGGAACGGCCACCTGCGCGGGAGTGACGTCACCGGGGCTCCGGTCAGTCAGAGCCTGGAGTTCGAGAACCCCGCAAGCAAGACGGGTGAAGATGGAAGCGGCCTCCAGCGACTGCATTGCTGGAAGGCTTCGTTTTCAGGTAAGTTTCACATAATGTGCTAGTATGCGATGCATGCTAGCACATTATGCCTTTTACATTGCAGGTCAGGAGAAAAAAAAAAAAGCCTTCCAGCAATAGAATGTAATATTTGGGAAACATTTTAATCTTTGGGGGTTCTAACAAATTTTTAGCAAATAATACTGATTTGTTACACAAAAGTGTCGGAACAAGGCCTGGAGGTGAAGTGTGTGAATTCCGGCTCAACAAAGGCAGATGCCAGCCTGGCCCCCACCTTCCCTTTTCCTTGGAAGTAAGTGGCTGTAGGATATCGGAGAAGCCCTGCTCTGGCAATTATCACCCAGTGATCACATGCCGATCAATGTAACCGCACTGAGAGCTATAGAATTCTATGCTGGTCAATACTGTTACTTCGGAAGATCAATCATCAGAGAAATCAGTATTGGGAATAGACATGTGCAATTTGTTTCGTTCTGAATTTGTGTTTTTTTTTTTTTTTTTTTAGCGAATTTCGACAAATTCGTAAATATCCGAAATAACGAAAGACTTGTATAACGAAAACTCGTTTAACGCATTTTTCTGAATATTTGGAAATATCCGAATTCTTGGATTTTCGGAATTCGAAAATCTGAAAATCCAGAAATCTTTAATAAGAATGAAAATTCGAAAATCTGAAATAACTATTAAATTATAGGTATTGGAATTTCCTTTCAAATTTGGCTGTTAGTGAACGTAACTGACACGAATTTATCCGAAGTTACGAATTATCTGAAAATATGAATGCCGTATCTAAACGAATGGAACGTAATGAATTAATAATAATAAATAATAATAATAACTATTGTTATTATTAATTCGCTCTGTTCCATTTGTTTAGATGCAACGTTCATTGTTTCGGATAATTTGCAACTTCGGATAAATTTGTATTCGTTCCGTTCACTAACAGCTAAATTTGAAAGGAAATTCCAATACCAATAATTTAATTTTAATAGTTAGATCAGATTTTCAAATTTTTGTTCTTTTTTTCATTTTATTTTTGAATTTTCCGATCATTGAATTTCCAAATTTTCGAATTCACCAGTTTCGAATCACCAGGAAAAAAAAAAAATGCGAATGGAACTAAAACGGACGAATTTTTCGGCAGTGCGCATGTCTAATTGGGATTGATAAGTAAAGATTGCTTCCTCCTGTATGGATGACCCGTTACTAATCGAGTAAAATGCGAATCACCGGCCAATCAAGGAGATGAGCGCTCTTGAAGTTCGTCTGCTGCCAGCGGGGGGCGCACCACCCCGGCACTGTGGCAATTCTTGTATGTGAGACCCGAGTGGTGAGATTTTCTTGCAGTGATTTGCCAAAACTTAAAGGGTATGTCCACTTTTGCAGTCAAATCTGCAAAAACGCACTATACGTTGTGTGTTCCCGTTCACACAGCAAAAAGAAAAAAAACTGTTGTCCACGTCCCCATACCCCAGTCAGAACACAATGGCTCAGCGGGGGGGGGGGGGGGGGGGGGGTGAACGCTGTACTAACATCATAGTTAGTACAGCGGCTCCTCCCTGAGCTCTTCCGTTTTTTTTGTTTTTTTTAGCTCAAAGGGTTGAATGACAAAAATGAATAGTGTGTAGCAGGCTTTAATTCCTGCGACAAAAGAAATGGTTCCTGCACTACTTTCCTGCGTCTTCCTTGCGATATGATTGCCACAGACTGCAATGTTAAAGTTTACAGAAGTCGCAAAGAAGTTTTTGTTTCTTTGTCATTGCAACTTTTGGCTGCGATTTCAGAGGGTTTTGTAAGTTCAGTAATGTGTCGCACTCTGTATTGTTATGATTTGTGGAAGTCGCAATGCAAAGTTGCACTGGAAGTCGCACGACTTTGGAGTTGCAGCAACGTGAACCGAACCTTTGGCCCCCTTCACTTTAGAAACTGCACGTTTACCGAGCGTTTTTGCATTCACCATGACATGCATTTGATGCGCATTTTTACACGCATTTGTGGTGAATTTTTCCTAAGCTTGCAAGTCCTTTGAGGTCACTTCTGTCTTTCTTCTTTGGGCTTTTATGTGCACTGTACCGCATTGCGGCCAAAACATATCAGCGGGAAAGGTGTTTTCAGCATTTTGCCGATTATGAGAAAAAGGTGCCGAAAACGCACGCGATTTTTACCATGATTTTATTGTGCTTATGGTGTGTTTTTTTCATAGGTCATGTGACTCAAAAACTGCATCAAATGTATGTAACACGGGTGCGTTATTCATGCGTTATTGATGAATTCTTGCTGCGTTTTTCAATGCATTTCAACGTAGAGGTGCGATTTTGGTGGGTTTTTTTTTTTCTGACCAAACATGCAGCAAGCAGGATTTTTAACACCACGGCAAGGGAAGCACAACGGATCAGTGAAAAGGCATAAATATAATTTACAGAGATGCATTTTTTTTCTTGGGCTTTTCTTGCACTAAGGTGCTGACAATAAATTCATATTCGTTTAAATCCATGTTATTGATATTACCGTAATTAAAAAGTCAAAATATAATACAATTATATATAAAAATATATCTTTTTTTTTTTTTTTGGGTTGGTTTCGGCACCAAAATTTGCATTCGGTGCTCCTGTAGTGACCATAGATTGGTTTGGTCTGATGTCCTTCTCTCTAGTTAGTAGATGGTGACGGGAGAGTGGTCTGATGTCCTTCTCTCTAGTTAGTAGATGGTGACGGGAGAGTGGTCTGATGTCCTTCTATCTAGTTAGTAGATGGTGACGGGAGAGTGGTCTGATGTCCTTCTCTCTAGTTAGTAGATGGTGACGGGAGAGTGGTCTGATGTCCATCTCTCTTGAATTTGTAGATGGTGACGGGAGAGTGGTCTGATGTCCTTCTCTCTAGTTAGTAGATGGTGACGGGAGAGTGGTCTGATGTCCTTCTCTCTAATTAGTAGATGGTGACCGTAGAGTGGTCTGATGTCCTTCTCTCTAGTTAGTAGATGGTGACGGTAGAGTGGTCTGATGTCCTTCTCTCTAATTAGTAGATGGTGACGGTAGAGTGGTCTGATGTCCTTCTCTCTAGTTAGTAGATGGTGACGGGAGAGTGGTCTGATGTCCATCTCTCTTGAATTTGTAGATGGTGACGGGAGAGTGGTCTGATGTCCTTCTCTCTAGTTAGTAGATGGTGACGGGAGAGTGGTCTGATGTCCTTCTCTCTAGTTAGTAGATGGTGACGGGAGAGTGGTCTGATGTCCTTCTCTCTAGTTAGTAGATGGTGACGGGAGAGTGGTCTGATGTTCTTCTCTCTAGTTAGTAGATGGTGATGGGAGAGTGGTCTGATTCTCTCTAGTTTAGAAGATGGTGACGGTAGAGTAGTCTCATGTCCTTCTCTTTAGTTAGTAGATGGTGATGGGGGAGTGGTCTGATGGCCTTCTCTCTAGTTGGTAGATGGTGACAGTAGAGTGGTCTGATGTCCATCTCTTGGGTTAGTAGATGGTGACGGTAGAGTGGTCTTTGGTCAAAACTATTTTTTGCTTTTGGTTAAGCAAAATTCTACTAGTGTATGGACAGCTTTAGATACTCTGTAACTGTGTTTTTAATTAGTTTAATACTATGGGTCTTCGAATGGACTATTCTAAAGTAGCTAACGTGGTGAAACATTTTAGGCTTTTTCCATTAGTTACTCTTTTATGTTGGTAATTTATTGATAGACTTATAGAAATGGCCACTGACGCTTAGTTTTGCTGACTCCTTTTTATGCTTCATTTTTTATTAGTTTACCTTTTGGTGAGAACATTTATTGTTGCAGAATTTTCTCAGAAAACGCACATTCTCTCAGACCGGGAGATATCGCTGTGATGTGAAATCGTTGTCCTCCTGGCTTGAATTCCTGGGCTGTAGCCAGCAGCACTGTAGCTAATGTTGAACAACACTTCCCATGATTCTTCGTACATGTAATTTGACGGATGTCAAGGGCAATGTCTGACGTGTTCTTGAGTTTCTTTATTGTAATCCACAGCATGCTACCCCCTACAGAAATCAAACATCAGTTTAATATGGACGTCTAAGAGCAAAGACCTTTTCCTGTTACAAAAGTAGAGATTTTCCAACATATTCTGCATCAACCGCCATGATAATTTGGTATGATTCTCTTTGGTTTGGTATTGGAAATGTAATTCTGGAAAGATCTAGATCAGACTTTCTCAACTGTTTACCCAAGACAAACTCTTAAAATAATTTTGAGGTCTCAGGAAACCACTACTAAAATTCATTGGGGGTCAGAGGGAGGAAGGTCCCTTACATTGCTGGTCAGTGGGCAGAATGTCCCTTACATTGCTGGTCAGTGGGCAGAATGTCCCTTACATTGGTGATCAGTGAGAAGAATGTTCCTTACATTGGTGATCAGTGAGAAGAATGTTCCTTACATTGGTGATCAGTGGGAAGAATGTTCCTTACATTGGTGATCAGTGAGAAGAATGTTCCTTACATTGGTGATCAGTGGGAAGAATGTTCCTTACATTGCTGGTCAGTGGGCAGAATGCCCCTTACATTGCTGGTCAGTGGGCAGAATGCCCCCTACATTGCTGGTCAGTGGGCAGAATGCCCCTTACATTGGTGGTTAATGGGCAGAATGTCCCTTACAGACAACTAAAAGGGTCATGTCATGCAGCTGGCTCTGCCGAGGGCCAGTAAAGCTAGGATTATGCAAGCACCATCAGACGGGAGGTCAATCGGCAACAGCTCAAGGAACCTCTAGCAACCTTTGGAGGAACCCTAGGCTTCCACGGAACCTGGATGAGAATGGCTTGTCTATATAAAAATGAGTTCTCTATTCTGGGTGGCTCACAAACATATTGTTTTAAAGCTAGTTCAACTTTTACCTTAGTAAGCTAACAATAGGATTCTTCTCGTTAAACGTGGGCAGAAAGCAGAACTGAAATGACAGGGTAGTCCTGTGGCTTATCTGTGTACAGAAAAGTCTAAACAGGGAATCTATATTCATTTAAAGTGGAAAGCCTGTATAATAAATACTACTTCCCACCTAGGGGGATAGTTGGTGGGATAATTCCAAGTGTCATGTGGAAAGGTAATAAAATGGTCCTCCATTGGTAGAGGTCTAACGAAGAACATGGACTAGTGATGGACCGTATAAGATAAGAAGTTCCTGGGCCGTATAAGATACGTTTTTTATGATGAGTATGATACAAAAACATTCCACTGCAGATATCTTTGTTGCTACCTAATATGTCTTTTTTTATATCTTTTTAAATCCACAAGGCAATACATGTGTAGCTCCTGTTTTAAGTCTCCTAGTGCGGCAGTAATCCTAGCAGAGAGAAGAATGAGAAGTATGGGTCCCCTCATGCCTGGAAAGTGTCAAGCCTAAAAGGGGTTATCATGCTGTTTAGTCATGACAGGCCTGCAATGTTTCCCACTAAAGACCTGTTTTCTCTGTGTAATTACACAAGTGGCCCCAGGCAGGGAATAGAAAAGCTCTCCTTGAAGAGATAAGGAATCTGCCACTTAGTAACCCCTTCTGTTTTGGAGGCAAACCATTTTCACATCTCGTCCTAAATTTCGCACAACAGAATTTTGCCTCATTTTCCACAGTAATCCTTTTTTTAATCGCTGGGATTTTTTCCCCCCCACTGGAGTGAATTGGACCATGCTTTATTGGTTTTTTTTTTTTGCCTTCCTCTGGATCAACTATGGGTATAGAATATGCAGTTTTTTTTTTTTTTTTTTGTTTTGTTCCCCCCCCTTGGTTGAACTAGACCAAAGGTCTCCAAACTGGGGCCCCAGTGCCGTATGCGGCCCTTTGCTTGCCTTTATCTGGCCCTTGGGGGGAATACACCACCAACTGACACCAATGATGGGGCACCATTCCTCTACTCACACCATCAATGGGGTATTATTTCACCAACTGACACCAATGATGGGGAACTATTCCCCCTACTGACACCATCAATGGGGCACCGTTCCCCCTACTGACACCATTGACGGGGCACCGTTCCCCCTACTGACACCATCAATGGGGTACTATTCCACTAATTGACACCAATGATGGGGCACCATTCCCCCCTACTGACACCATTGACAGGGCACCATTCCCCCCTACTGACACTATTGACAGGGCACCATTCCCCCCTACTGACACCATTGACAGGGCACCATTCCCCCCTAGTGACACCATTGACGGGGCACCATTCCCCCCTAGTGACACCATTGACGGGGCGCCGTTGCCCCCCCCCCAGTGACACCATTGACGGGGCGCCGTCCCCCCCCTAGTGACACCAATAACGGGGCGCCGTTCCCCCCCCCCCCCCTACTGACACCATTGACGGGGCGCCGTTTCCCCCCCCCCCCTACTGGCACCATTGACGGGGCGCCGTTCCCCCCTACTGACACCATTGACGAGGCGCCGTTCCCCCCTAATGACACCATTGACGAGGCGCCGTTCCCCCCCTAATGACACCATTGACGGGGTGCCGTTCCCCCCTACTGACACCATTGATGGGGCGCCGTTCCCCCCCTACTGACACCATTGACGGGGCGCCGTTCCCCCCTACTGACACCATTGACGGGGCACTATTCTTCTCATTGATATCAATGAGGCCATTTTCACTCACACTGGCCACAGTCTGGTTCCCCCTAAAGCCTGAAGGACAGTAAACTGGCCCTTTGCTTGGGAAGTTTGGAGACACCTGAACTAGACAGACTAGTGTCTTTTTAACCTGACCATGTAACCTAAAACAATACTTTTTGTATACTCTTTTATGGATCTGAACGCAAGTGTATTGTTTTGTATGGGCTCGTGCACACAGCAGTATGGAGATCAGTAGGGTTTGCAGTCAGATCAATAAAAAAAAAGACAAATCTGTATCTTAAGTTCTGCGTATGGGCCATAATTTACGTTGTACGCATGTACACGTCTGGGCTAAAGTTTATAAATGTACAGGACAAACTAATTCTACTGATGTACAAGAGCCACCTGCGTCCCAGCACCCAAGGCATGTGGAGAGATGCGCATGCGTGGCTCATGCATGACTAGAAGAAAATTGCTAGCAGATAAAGCAGAAGCTTTGATGGCACATAGTAATGGCAAAATAAGATCCAGTGGTCCATCAAGTCTGCCCCATTTTATTTTATTTGTTTTATGTTTTCTTTGTGGTTTTTTTATTTTTATATTTTTGAGTATAGATCTATGTTTTGTCCCAAGCATGTTTTGAATCCTCTTACTGTTGACTGACTCACTACCATTACTGGGAGTCTATTCCAAGCATCAACTACTCTTTTTAAAGTGGAACTAAACTCTCTTAATCAACATGAACTTTTTCTAATCTTTATGCTGCTAGCCCTACTAAATAGATAAGAAGGTATATTATATTTACTTGGTTTTTAAACTTTTCTTCAGTCTTCTTTAGTGTCTTCCTGGTTTCTGGGCTAGGCCAAAATGATGTCGTATATCCTGAAGTCTTCAGGAGGGGAGGAGGGGCTTTTTCAGCTAAGCACACCCTCCTGCCTGCCCAAGCTAAGGGCAGATGGATTCCAGGAAATATGCCGATGAGGCCTAATATTTGTAAAGCCAGCAGAGTTTTGCAGTGGAGGGTCAAAGTGCAGTCCGTGATGGTCAGGAATTATTATTATTATTATTATTATACAGGATTTATATCACACCAACAGTTTGCTCAGCGTTTTACATGGGGGCAGACAGTACAGTTACAATACAATTCTATACAGGAGGATTCAGAGGGCTCTGCTCAATAGAGCTTAAAATCTAGGAGGGAGGGTCAAGTGATACAAAAGTGATGAGCTGATGGCGAAAATAAAAGTACAGTTGTTACGTGTGGGTAGGATAGGCTTCTCCTGAAGAGGAGGGTTTTCAGGGATCATCTAAAAGCAAACAAAGTTGGAAATAGTCAGACAGATTGGGGTAGGGAGTTCCAGAGGATGTGAGAGGCTCGGGAGAAGTCCTGGAGGCGAGTATGGGAGGAGGTGACGAGGGAGCTAGGGAGCAGGAGGTCTTGGGAGGAATGATTAGGTTATTTTGAGTCTAGGTTGGTGATGTAGGTGGGGACGAGTTGTGGATGGCTTTGTAAGTTATTGTTAGTATTTTAAATTGAATTTGTTGGGTGAGCAAAAGCCAGTGGAGGAATTGGCAGAGAGGAGTGAAGGACACAGAGCGGTTGGAAAGGTTTGATGAGTCTGGCAGCAGCATTCATGATGGACTAAGGGGGATAGTCTATGTAAAGGTAATCCCGTGAGGAGGAAGTTGCAGTAGTCAAGGCGAGAGATGGCCAAGGTGTGAACCAGTGTTAATTTCGTTGACTAAAACCGACTAAAAGATTTTAGTCGACTAACTTAATACCATTTTAGTTGACTAAAATACGACTAAAACTAAAACAATTCAGATGACTAAAATGTAATTTTATTCAAAAGACTAAGACCAAAACGAAATGGAAATCTGATGTCAAAATAAACACTGGTCTGTAGTGCATGTTCATACCTCAATACCATAAATAATAACATAATAGATTTTTCACTCCAGCAGTATATAATGAGTTTGGAAATTGTAGAAAAACGCTTAAATAACGCATTACAATTTAACTCTATATCCATTAGATTTTAGTCTAAAATTGAGTTTTAGTTGACTAAAATGTACTGGAGATTTTATTCGACTAAAATGTCCTGCAGATTTAGTCTACTAAATGCAACTAAAACCATTGCAGAAGACTAAAATGGGACTAAAACTAAAATGTCATTTTAGTCCTAAGACTATTATTATTATTATTATTATTATACAGGATTTATATAGCGCCAACAGTTTACGTAGCGCTTTACAATATAAAAGGGAGACAATACAGTTATAATACAATAATAATAATACAATAAAATACAAGAGGATTAGGAGGGCCCTGCTCAGAAGAGCTTACAATCTAATAGGGTGGGACAGGTGGTACAAAAGGTTGTAACTGTGGGGAATGAGCTGGTGGAAGTGGTAGGAGATTAGTTGGAGACGTGATAGGCTTTCCTGAAGAGATGAGTTTTCAGGGATCGCCTGAAGGTAGCAAGAGTAGGGAATAGCCGGATAGATGGAGGTAGCGAGTTCCAGAGGATGGGAGAGGCTCTGGAGAAATCCTGCAGACGAGCATGTGAGGAGGAAATGAAAGCTTGAAAGCAGGAGGTCTTGAGCAGAGCGGAGAGGTCGATTTGGGTGATATTTGGACAATTGGTTCAATTTAGACTAAAACTAAATTGAAATTTGCTGCCAAAATTAACACTTTTTGTGGTGTCATTGGTTAGAAAGGGGCATATTTTGGAGATGTTGCGGAGGTTGAAGGGGCAAGATTTGGACAGTGATTGAACATGGGGCTTAAAGGATGGATCAGGGTCCAGGATTACACCTAGAACTTTGGCATGCGGGATGGGCTGATGGTTGTGCCATGGATCTTGAGGAGGAGGGGGTGGTCAACCGTACAAAAGGCAAGGTCAGTGTGTGGTCAGTGATTGTTGGTGGATGGCCAGTGTGCGGTCAGGGTTGGTCAGTGGATGGTCAGGGAATGGCCGATGGATGGCCGGTGATGGCGGGCGAATGGTCAGTGATGGTTGGTGGATGGTCAGTGTGCGGTCAGGGTTGGTCGGTGGATGGTCAGGGAATTGGTGATGGATGGTCGTGATGGCGGGCGCATGGTCAGTGATGGTTGGTGGATTGCCAGGAATGGCCAGTGTGCGGTCAGGGTTGGTCGGTGGATGGTTAGGGAATGATCGGTGAGGGTGGGCGAATGGTCAGTGATGGTTGGTGGATGGTCAGGAATGGCCAGTGTGTGGTCAGAGTTGGTCGGTGGATGGTTAGGTGATGGCGGGCGGATGGTCGGTGATGAGGGGCGCATGGTCAGTGATGGTCAGGCTGTGATTTCATCCTGTTTTTGTAGGCCTGCTATGCTTCATTCATACAGTGCTATGAGATGGTGATGAAAAGGGCTCACTCTCCACAAACACTGCGCGGTGTGTACCGGAAATCGGTGATGTTCGTCCAGCATGAGGCATTCCCAAGGCAATGTACGCCAGGAGGGGAGGGTCGCCGTTCGATGGTATTGAGGGTTGGGGGAGGGTAAGAGTGTGTTCAGTGTTATGGAGAATCAGAGCGCGCGGAATATTCGTCTCTTTTTTTTTTCTGGGGGGGATCGTTGTGGGTCCTGAGAGCCGCATTTGTGGAATAGCAGGCAGCCAGCGATGCGTGTGGGGATCAGATGTGAAGGGGGAGGCTGCAATCTTCGGGAAGTTGGATGAGGCACGCCGCCCGTATCACTGTTTTAATAACACTGCCGCAATCGGAGCTGTCAGTACAGACATTTATCCGGCCATTATCACATAGACCGATGGCCTTCCCGACAATATATACATAGTTCAGGGGCAGACTGACAACTCATGGGGGCCCCCCGGGCAATAGGCGATTATGGGGCCCCCAGGCAATCAGAGATTATGGGGCCACACAGTATACACACACACAGTATACACATACATGTATACACAGATGTAAAAAAAAACACAGATTTATACATACTGTCCCTGGTTTTACTGAGGTTGGCAACCCTGATGGGGCCCCCTAGTGGCCCAGGGCCCTCGGGCAGTGCCCGAGTGGCTCAATGGTCAGTCCGCCCCTGACATAGTTACATAGTAGGTTAGGTTGAAAAAAGACACAAGTCCATCAAGTCCAACCTATACAAACTTAGAGCGGCCTTGCAGCCAGTGACATGCGGCAACCCTTCCGATTTGATCTCTCACAATAGGAATATTCGATCTATAGCCAACAACCCAATTGATATGCCACACACAGGGAAGTGTCTTCTTGGTGGCTAGTTGGAGGATCATATTGTAAGTTATTGATCTGTCTCTGTTGTCCACCATGCAATCCCATCATCTGATTGGTCAGAATGCAGTCGGATTCAAGACTGTAGCAGCTCAGTGGCGATTGATAATTTTCCACCCTGTCTGATCGACTCCAGTTTAGTTGAATCCAAATTAAATTGATAGGAGAGGTTAGTTACGGGTATTCGATTTGTTTGCAGATTCAATCATTTTGTAACCGATTTTTATAAAGTGTGAGCTGGAGTTTGGCTTAAATTCGTTAGTGTATTTAAATCTGTTAATACATTTAACACTCCCCCCCCCCCCTTCCAGACTGACCATTTTGTTGCCTGCTGTGCCTCCTGTTCTCATTCCTCCAGTTATGTCTAATGCAGGAGGCTTGTTACTGGCCAGATCACCAGGTGAAAGCAGAGATGAAAAAGCCATAAAAACGAATGCAGCCGCCACATCTAATGATTGATAAGCTGCAATATATATAATTTTTGGGTTTAATATCGCTTACAAGCTGTTCCTTACCTTTTTTTTAAGCAAAGGCTTTAGTTTATTTACACACATTGGGGATGATTCAATAAGGCATTTCCAAACCTTTTTTGGCATTCTGGTCAGCATGAAAATTTCGAGGTCACGTTCATTATAGCTGCGCGATCGTTTACTTGCGTGAACGTTCTCTTGCTATTTCTGACACTTGCTACAAATTCAAATTGCTATGATGTGGGATGCCTTTAGGCCTTAATAAGCAGATATTCGCCAGCACACCAAGGAAGAAAGATCACATGACAAAATAGTATAGTGCAACGTTTTTGGAGCCACGCGGGACCCCTTCGTCAGGCATGACTAAAGGGTCCGGCGTGGCTCCGAAACGTTGCACTATACTATTTTGTCATGTGATCTTTCCAGAATAATAATAATTTAATCCATTGATCCTGACCAAATCTTCAACTCCATTTGCGGAAATGCAGCCCCAGGCTTACAAGGTGCCTCCATCATGCTTCACAGTTTGGCTGCAGACACTCATTATTGTACCGTTTTCCAGCCCTTTGCTAACCAACTGCCTCTTGCTACAGCCAAACATTTCACAATTTTGACTCGTCGGTCCAGAGCACCTGCTGGCATTTTTCTGCACCCTAGTTCCTATGTTTTCATACGTAGGACATGGACACAAGGTGGATCAACCCAACGATGCAGGGAAAACATAAGAACTTGGGTGTTAACTGTTATGTACTGATATTGCGGGACATCTAATGATGGGCTGCAATGAATTCTTTGATTGAGCAGAGAGCAGAGGAGAGGTGATGATGTTGTGATCTCCACCTCCTCCAATCACAGAACTCCTTGTGTTCATTGAAAAAATACAAGGCATACTGTAAATGGCGGAAGTGCCTAGTGAGCGTCCCCACTGTGGTCAGTGTGTAGAAGGGAAGCCGCTCGGCACAGGACCTTGAATGATCAGTCGATGGTTAGGAGTGGTCAATGTGCGGTCAGGGGTGGCTGGTGGATGGTCTGTGATGGGCGGGTGGATGGTCTGTGACGGGTGGGTGGATGGTCTGTGATGGGCGGTGGATGGTCTGTGACGGGCGGCGGTTGGTCAGTGAGGGGCGGCGGTTGGTCAGTGGCGGGCGGCGGTTGGTCAGTGGCGGGCGGCGGTTGGTCAGTGGCGGGCGGCGGTTGGTCAGTGGCGGGCGGCGGTTGGTCAGTGGCGGGCGGCGGTTGGTCAGTGGCGGGCGGCGGTTGGTCAGGCCGTGATTTCATCCTGTTGTTTATGTAGGCCCGCTATGCTGGAAGATCGTGGCCATCGCTGTAGTAGCACCGACTCTCGGCTTCCCCTCAGTGGCCCCTCAGGTATGAGATATACATACTTGCATCATGCCAAGCTGGACCAATATAACTATTTAATACACATCATACCTGGAGGTCTGATTTTAAATTTTAACTTGTTCACTATAGGAGTGAAATCTCAGCTCCACCCTAAACCATGAAGATGTTTAGTGGGTAACCGTCCTCCGGCCAAAAAAACGTCCACCAGTCCTGGAGACGTTCCATTGGCGTTGGAGGGAGTGGGGCGGGGGGGCTGCGTGCGTCCGTTCTTCCCGGTAATGGTTTTCGGCCTCTAATGGAGGCGCACAGGACTCGGGGAGGTTGGAGTTATTTTGTCTGGCAGGCGCTCTCTCTCTTTGAAATCAGATCAGTGTCGGTTCTGCTTTCCTGAGGAGGTCCCTGCGCCGTCGAGGAGTAGGAGTGGTGATAATACAGAGTTTGCTTTTTTGCTGGCGCCAGAACGACTGTTTATCTGGAGATCTCGCCAATTACAGGCGCTTTCTTAAAGCTGCAGTCACCACGACCCCTGTTCTCTCCTCCTGCTCCCATTCTGTCCTCAGAAATGCCATCTATTCTCCTCCTAGAAAGAAAACTCCCCCTCTATAAAGAGCTGAAAGAGAGCCGGCCACCCCTCCCCCCTACCTCCCTAGAATATCTCAGTTTTTTTTGTTTTCCTTTCTCTCCATTTCCTTTTTTTTTTCTTTTTTTTTTTTCTGGGTTGTTCCTCATTACTTCACTCTTCTTGTAGCCCAGCATAGCATTGCATTTTTATTTAAAGGGGAAAGCAATTCCAATGAGCAGACATTGTGTTAGGGTGAGGGGTGGTCTTCAGAGGTCTGACAGGTCAAGCCAAATTAAGCAATTTAGAGACCCATCGGATGGATTGGGGAGGCAGGAAACCCCTTATAGTGTAGTGCAGCCCTTCTCAAACTTTTTAACATGGGGGGGACCCTTGAAATGATTTGTTTGCTTCAGGGAACCCCTGATAATTACTCTATCTGCAGCTCACCATACATTAGTGTGATGGTCAGCAGGTAAAATGTTCCTTACATTGGTGATCAGTGAGAAGAATGTTCCTTACATTGGTGATCAGTGAGAAGAATGTTCCTTACATTGGTGATCAGTGAGAAGAATGTTCCTTACATTGGTGATCAGTGAGAAGAATGTTCCTTACATTGGTGATCAGTGGGAAGAATGTTCCTTACATTGGTGATCAGTGAGAAGAATGTTCCTTACATTGGTGATCAGTGAGAAGAATGCTCCTTACATTGGTGATCAGTGGGAAGAATGTTCCTTACATTGGTGATCACCAATGTAAGGAACATTCTTCTCACTGATCACCAATGTAAGGGACATTCTTCTCACTGATCACCAATGTAAGGGACATTCTTCCCACTGATCACCAATGTAAGGAGCATTCTTCTCACTGATCACCAATGTAAGGAACATTCTTCCCACTGATCACCAATGTAAGGGACATTCTTCTCACTGATCACCAATGTAAGGGACATTCTTCTCACTGATCACCAATGTAAGGAACATTCTTCTCACTGATCAGTGAGAAGAATGTTCCTTACATTGGTGATCAGTGGGAAGAATGCTCCTTACGTTGGTGGTCTGCAGGAAGAATGCCCCTTACATTGGTGGTCTGCAGGAAGAATGCCCCTTACATTGGTGGTCAGTGGAAAGAATTCCTCTTACGTTGGTGGTCTGTGGGAACTTATCTGAGAGGCAGACTTTGCTCATTGTTTAAGGAATGCCTAGCAACCTATGGAGTAACCCTAGACTTCCATAGAACCTGGTTGAGTAACCCTGGTTGTAGTTGGTATTGCCGTTGAATCAAAACTAAAAATAATAGATGTTGGGTAAAAAAAGGAAAAACAAAATAACTTCCACCTGCTGAGGTTGTGGTCACCTCGTGGGGTGAAGCACACAACCCACCATGATTGCAGGAGGAGATAACCCCTGTCCCCACGCAGGATAAGCTCAGGTGCTCTACAAGCCACAGGGGTCCCGATCCTGAGTCCTCTGGGGACTATAAGACGAGTGGTAGGATTCTTGGTTAAGAGAATTACGAAAGATCCATCAGTGATCCGACAGAGATGCCCGTTGAAGTGTGTGGAGGGATTGTGGCGTGTCGAGGGGTGGGTTGGAGTCTAAGCTGCTAGGAATTAATTTATTTCTTAAAGCAACAGTGCTCACACGCAAACAACGCTCGTCCCACATATGATGTATCACTGCGAACGTCCGATCATGGACAGTAATTCGAGCACCAGACCTCCCCTGACATCTAAAGTGGTAACCTGTAAAGGCTTTTAAAGCATCGCCTATGGATAGTAAAATGTACATAGTTTGTCGCCATTGCACGAGCATGCGCAGTTTTAAAGCGTGACATGTTTGGTATCTATTTACTCAGCGTAACATCATCTTTTATATTTTACCAACAAATTGGGTGATGCATTGTTGTTTTTTATTTTTTGCATTAAAATTAAAAAGTCTTTTTAAACAAAACAAAAAAAAAGCATTTTAAAAATCGCTGTGCAAATACCACGTGATGTAAACTAATTGCAAAACCCACTAATTTATTCTCTAGGCCCTCTGCTTTCAAATAAATATATGTTTGGGGGTTCTAAGTAATTTTCTAGCCAAAAAACATTGTTACATGTGAACAAAAAGTGCAAGAAAAGGCCTGGAGGTTCAAGCGGTTTTCTCAGTTCTGATCCCCTGAGAGGCGGGAAGGACCAGCGATCGTGTTACCATTGTCACAGTGGTCTCATAATCAGAAGCCAACCTTTCATCTGGACTGAGACCAACTTGGTGGTCTTCCTTCTGGCTTCTTGTCCTGTGATCGGAGGGGGGCTCAATGATGCAGACAGCAGTTCTGAAATAATGCTGTCACCGATCGTTGTCTGTGTAGGGTACCATGATGTCATAGCCCTATTGGGTGGGTCCATAAAGCTATGGGCTTTTTATCCTGCAAGGGGACCAGTGCTGGACCACAGGAGGGCCGCGGTCTGCAGGATGTGCTGAGCAGATAACTAGTGTCTAGGGCTGAGGAGTGGATAAAACCAATGAATGCCTGGAGTCTTGTGATGTCATAGTGCCATGATAGTCGGCCCATGGAGCCATGTTTTTTAATATGATGAAGATGTTGTACCTGCTCTGATTTTACTGTGTCAGCTTTGTATGGAGACCTGTAAAAAGCCTTACAGCTCAAGGCTCTTTTTTTATTTATAACACTTGAGGGGAGATATATATATATATATATCTATATATCATAGCTATTTGCTCCCGTGAACCTGCCTGTACATTGAATCTGTAAAAAATGGGCTAAAATAAATGTGCTTTACTAGTTTTTTACTTCTTAACAAATATTCTTCGATTTATGGCCAGTGGTAAAATACTGCATTATGGCCAAGAGATGGCGGTAAGGAGCACAGGGAATGCACATGTATTTTGTAACAAGAGATAAAATGCAACAGTTCTAGAGAATGCTAGAGGGAATTGGCAAACAAATGTAACCAATGTTTACATTTTAACCTTTTCTAGAATTGTTACATTATATCTCTTATTACAAAGATGTATTTTCTGTGCTCCTCTGCTCCATCTAGTGGTCATAAGTGTTACTACTGCCCATAGCAGCCTTTCTCAACCTTTGGGCCTCATGTATTCTGCTGCTGGTAAACGGACGTTTAGGATCAATTGGGCGTTTATTTTTTTTTCAGCTGCCCCCTGAACTCTCCTCCGTTATCTTATCAGTACATGTACACAGGGTCGTTTCTAGGCAGTTGAGTTTAGAAGCTTTTTTTTGGAACGCAAAAAAATGCATTCAGGTCGGATGTTCAGAAGCATTTGAAACGCCAAATGCCTGTAACCGCTTGTAAACGCGGCAACTCGTGGTTAGCCCCCTTTCGTTTACAGGTGTTTTTAATGGAGATACTTCTTTTTTTTTTTTTTTTCAAAATGCCCCTAAATGCAAACGCGGCTAAACGCGGCATGTAAACCTGGCCAAACTGATGTTAACGATTTAAAAGTTAAATCGATCAGGGGAGGTTTTAAAACGTCCCGTGTACATGAAGCCTTTTACTACAGAGGAACCTTTGAAAACTTAAACTTATTTCATTGATGGTCAATGGAAAAATGTCCGAAAGATCCCCCCCCACACACACACACACACACACACACACACTTTGGTGACCAGGCCATTTTTTGCAATACAGTACTGCGTTACTTGCGCGGTCATGCAACGCGGTACCTAAATATATAAGGTTTGTGATTTCCCCCCCCCCCCCCCAAATACAACTTTCTTTTGGTGGTATTTGATCATCTCTGCGTTGTTTGTTTTTTTTTGTTTTTTTTCCGCTACAGTGCGTTTGAAAAAGTATTCATACCCCTTGAAATTTTCCACATTTTGTCATGTTACAACCAAAGACGTAAACGTATTTTATGTGATAGACCAACACAAATTGTGAAGTGGAAGGAAAATGATAAATGATTTTCAACATTTTTTTTTTAGAAATAAATATGTGAAAAGTGTGGGGGGTACATTTGTATGGCGCCCCCCGGAGACAATACTTTGTAGAACCCCCTTTCTCTGCAATTACAGCTGCAAGTCTTTTTGGGGGTGTCTCTATCAGCTTTGCACATCTAGAGAGGGACATTTTTGCCCATTCTTCTTTGTAAAATATCTCAAGCTCTGTCAGATTGGATGGAGAGCGTCTGTGAACAGCAATTTTCAAGTCTTGCCACAGATTCTCAATTGGATTTAGGTCTGGGCTGCGACTGGGCCATTCTAACACATGAATATGCTTTGATCTAAACCATTCCATTGTAGCTCTGGCTGTATGTTTCGGGTCGTTGTCCTGCTGGAAGGTGAACCTCCGCCCCAGTCTCAAGTCTTTTGTAGACTCTAATGGCGCGTACACACGAGCTGACTTTACGGCCGTCGGACAATTCGATCGTGTGTGGGCTCCAGCGGACTTTTTTTTTCCCCCCAAAAGTTTGACGGACCTAGAAATGAAACATGTTTCAAATCTTTCCGACGGACTCGAGTCCGGTCGAAAAGTCCGCTCGTCTGTATGTTAGTCCGTTGGACAAAAACCGACGCTGGGGCAGCTATTGGCTACTGGCTATCAACTTCCCTGTTTTAGTCCGGTGTACGTCATCACGTACGAATTTGTCAGACTTTGTTTGGTCGTGTGTAGACAAGGCCGTTTACTCGGAAAGTCTGTCAAAGTCCGCCGGACCTAGTCTGCCGTAAAGTCCGCTCGTGTGTACGCGGAATAACAGGTTTTCTTCTAAGATCGTCCTGTATTTGGCTCCATCCATCTTCCCATCAACTCTGACCAGCTTCCCTGTCCCTGCTGAAGAAAAGCATCCCCACCACATGATGCTGCCACCACCATGTTTCACGGTGGGGATGGTGTGTTCAGGGTGATGTGGAGTGCTAGTTTTCCCCCCACACATAGCGTTTTGCTTTTAGGCCAAAAAGTTGAATTTTGGTCTCATCTGACCAGAGCCCCTTCTTCCACATGTTTGCTGTGTCCTCCACATGGCTTCTCACAAACTGCAAACAGGACTTCTTATGACTTTCTTTCACCAATGTCTTTCTTCTTGTCACTCTTCCATAAAGGGCAGATTTGTGGAGAACACGACTAATAGTTGTCCTGTGGACAGATTCTCCCACCTGAGCTGTGGATCTCTGCAGCTCCTCCAGAGTTACCATGGACCTCTTGGCTCTTCTCTGATGAATGTTCTCTTTGCCCGGGCGGTCAGTTTAGGTGGACGGCCATGTCTTGGTAGGTTTGCAGTTGTGTCATACTCTTTCCATTTTCCGATGATGGATTGAACAGAGCTCAGTGAAATGTTCAAACCTTGGGGCATTTTTTATAACCTAACCCTGCTTTATACTTCTCCACAACTTTATCCCTGACCTGTCTGGTGTGTTCCTTGGCCTTCATAATGCTGTTTGTTCACTAAGGTTCTCTAACAAACCTCTGAGGGCTTCACAGAACAGCTGTATTCATACTGAGATTAAATTGCACACAGACGGACTCTATTTATTAATTAGGTGACTTCTGAAGGCAATTGGTTCCACTAGATTTTAGTTAGGGGTATCAGAGTAAAGGGGGCTGAATACAAATGTCCCCCCCCCCCCCACACACACACACACACACTTTTCACATATTTATTTGTAAAAAAAAAAAAAAATTGAAAACCATTTATCATTTTCCTTCCACTTCACAATTATGTGCCACTTTGTGTCGGTCTCATAAAATCCCAATAAAATACATTTACGTTTTTGGGTGTAACATGACAAAATGGGGAGAATTTCAAGGGGTATGAATACTTTTTCAAGGCACTGTAAATATAATAAGTATAAATTATATTTTATTTATATTTATATATATATATTTGTACTTTTAAATTGTATAGATAAATCGATCTCATGTCCTGTAGAATTATTATTGTGGTATGGCTCTTTAATGAGCAGAAATTGACATTTTGATCTTTTCTCTTTTACAGAATCTCCCCCTCCTCCATATACTCGTCTTTCTCCGCAGTTTGAGCAAAAACCTCTGGGTGAGTCCCCATGATTAATAAACTTGTAATTATCTACAGAGAGAGTTTTCTCCCAGCCCTTGTTGTAGCGACTAATGGCGCTGTGCGGCCTGTTTGTGTAAACTAATGAAGGGATGTTCTTCACATTTCAATATGGTTTTATTGAAGAGTCTAATACAGATATATAGATATGACAGCTTTATTTTAAAGCTTGTAAGCCTTGTTCTTTAATATAGAGCTCACAGAACTGATGTTCCTTACATTGGTGATCAGTGGGAAGAATGTTCCTTACATTGGTGATCAGTGAGAAGAATGTTCCTTACATTGGTGATCAGTGAGAAGAATGTTCCTTACATTGGTGATCAGTGAGAAGAATGTTCCTTACATTGGTGATCAGTGGGAAGAATTCTCCTTACATTGGTGATCAGTGAGAAGAATGTTCCTTACATTGGTGATCAGTGGGAAGAATGCTCCTTACATTGGTGATCAGTGGGAAGAATGCTTCTTACATTGGTGATCAGTGGGAAGAATGTCCCTTACATTGGAGGTCAGTGGGAAGAATGCCCCTTACATTGGTGATCAGTGGGAAGAATGTCCCTTACATTGGTGATCAGTGGGAAGAATGTCCCTTACATTGGTGATCAGTGAGAAGAATGTTCCTTACATTGGTGGTCAGTGGGAAGAATGTTCCTTACATTGGAGATCAGTGGGAAGAATGTTCCTTACATTGGTGATCAGTGAGAAGAATGCTCCTTACATTGGTGATCAGTAGGAAGAATGTTCCTTACATTGGTGATCAGTGAGAAGAATGTTCCTTACATTGGTGATCAGTGAGAAGAATGTTCCTTACATTGGTGATCAGTGGGAAGAATGCTCCTTACATTGGTGATCAGTGAGAAGAATGTTCCTTACATTGGTGATCAGTGGGAAGAATGTTCCTTACATTGGTGATCAGTGAGAAGAATACTCCTTACATTGGTGATCAGTGAGAAGAATGTTCCTTACATTGGTGATCAGTGAGAAGAATGTTCCTTACATTGGTGATCAGTGAGAAGAATGTCCCTTACATTGGTGATCAGTGAGAAGAATGTTCCTTACATTGGTGATCAGTGAGAAGAATGCTCCTTACATTGGTGATCAGTGGGAAGAACGCTCCTTACATTGGTGATCAGTGAGAAGAATGTTCCTTACATTGGTGATCAGTGAGAAGAATACTCCTTACATTGGTGATCAGTGAGAAGAATGTCCCTTACATTGGTGATCAGTGAGAAGAATGTTCCTTACATTGGTGGTCACACCTGTTCCCTCACTCGCAACCACCTGCAGCCAAAATGCATAGGGCTGCCATTCATTCTTAATAGCACCCCCCCCCCCCAACCCATCTAAACAGTGCGTTTGCGGGTGCGGGAAACTGCAAAAAGCACCATGCGATTTCCCTACAGTTGCGGTTTTAAAAAGGCGCAGGGACCATTTTCCTGCGTTTCCCGCAGGTCCCCCCAGCAGCCCACTCAAGCGAATAAACTGCTGTGCCAGCACAAACGCGAGGGGGCGGGGCCGCACTGAACGCACAGGCGCGACCCAAGCCTTAGGACCCCATTTATAAACTTCACAAGTCGGAATTTGTGATTCTGCCCACAATTCCAAATTGCGCGAAAACAGCTGTCAAAAAATGTGTGATGCGATTTCTGGCGAGATCGCCCAAACGACTGGATCACACGCTAATCCTGGCAAACCGCACCTCTAAAAAAAAAAAAAAAAGAAAGAAATAATTTGCGTGAAGTTTTGTCCCGCGTAGGGAACGTAAACGGCCTGGGCTCTATGCGACACGCACATTTGCAGCTTTGAAATTGCGCGATATGTGAACGGGGCTCAAAAGTTTATTTTTTGTTTTTTTGTTTTTCTTCTTTTTTTTTTTTTTTTTTTCTGGATTTTCGGGTTTAGATACAATTTTGATACTTTTGTAAATATTGAAAGTTTTTTTTTCTTGTGAATTTCGCCATAAATTCTCTTCGTATTTCCGTCATTGCCCTTTTGCGTCTCCTGATCGGCTCGGCGTGCCGCTCGTCTGGCGGCGGAGGGTGAAGAGCGTCTTTTGTGTGGGTAATGGAGGGAGAACAATGCGGGTTACTTGTTAAAACAAAGTTTCTTGTGCTTCAGTAGCAGATGGAGGAAGGAAGGAAACCTGCAGGAATAAACAGCTTGAAGAATGTTAATGTGGGTAATTAAGTACGGTAACTATGAAGCATTTAAAGGCTTTGTGTAACCTTATCCCTCCAGCGCCGTGTCCCGGCCTGCTTTGTGGTCAGGGCAGTTGAAATTTTACATGCTACAGACAAAAAGGAGGAGGGGGGGGGGGGGGTGTGTGTGTAACAGGAGGAGGGCATGAAGACCCTGCGAGAGAGCGCGACTCGAGCAACTGAGATCTTCCAACGGTGACCTAAAACTGGCCATAGACTCTGAGATTTTATTCATTCGGCCTGCAGGACACAAAAAAAAAAAAATTATTCCATTGATGCTATACCGTTATACCGTACGGATGGACGAATCTCCCCGCTGTGCCGCAGAATACACGAACGGCGGCTGCATCTGAATCTGAATTCCTATTGTTTCCCAATCCATTCTAAACGGCCTCGATGGAGGAATCTTCCCCCATACGCTGCCCATCGTATTCTGACCGCGGCCGGCACAATACCCGAACAACGGCTGCATCTGGACGATTTACACCTCAACTGTCACTGCCGTCTTTGACGGTCTAATGCCGGCCATACACTAAAACGAAAAATCCGCCGAAACCCATTTTTCGAAAAAGGAACGTTCAGCCGTGAGAGCAAACGATAGTGCCATCTTGTAATGATCGATAAATCGTCCAGTGGACATAAATGAATCTATTTTTTGTTTTTTCCCTATACCTAGTGCAGACAGTTCGGACGGGAAACGCATATTAACTACTTCCCGGCCGTCAAATGACGGCTGGGAGGGCGTGGCTCTCGTTCTGGGTGGACGTCATATGATGGCCCTCCAGAACGACCGCTCTTGCTTGCTGATCGCGGCCGCGCCAGTGTTTGCTAGGACACGGCGCGACCCCTGATCTGTGTAAAGAGCCGCGGTTCTTTTAACCATGTGATCGGCTGTGTCCAATCACAGCTGGTCACATGTAAACGCGGAGATGCCGGTTATCGGCTTTCCTCGCCTCACACTGACAGAGTGGGAGGAGAGGAGAGCCGATCAGCGACATCTAGGGATTAAATGCCCCCAGTGCCAAAAATGTGTGCCCACCACTGCCAGCAATCAGTGCCAACCAATGCCCACAACTGTCATCAATCTGTGCCAGCAATCAGTGGCCATCAGTGATGCCAGTCAGTGCTGGCTGTTAGTGCTGCCCATCAATGCCCATCAGTGGTGCTGATCACTGCTGCCCATCAATGCAACCTATTAGTGCCGCCTATCCATGCCGCTTATCTGTACCCACCAGTGCCTCTTATCTGTGCCCAGTGCAACCTATCAGTGCCCATAAGTGCAGCATATTCATGCCTCCTCATCAATGCCACCTCATCAGTGCAGGCTATCAGTGGAGAAACATTACTTATTTACAAAATTTACTGACAGAAACTAAGTAAAACTTTTTTTTTTTTTTTCAAAATTTTTGGTGTTTTTTTATTTTTAGGAAAAAATAAAATACCTAGGAGTGATTAAATGCCACCAAAAGAAAGCTCTATTTGTGTGAATAAAATGATAAAAATGTCACATGTGTACAGTGTTACATGACCGCACAATTGTCATTCAAAGTGTGACAGCTCTGAAAGCTGAAAAATGGCCTGGGCAGGAGGGGGGGGAGGGGTTAAGTGCTCTGTACTGAGGTGGATAAAGGGGTTGTAAACCTTCGTGTTTTTTCACCTTCATACATCCTATGCATGAAGGTGAAAAAACACCTGGCAGTGACCGGCCCCCCTGTTTTACTTACCTGAGGCCCCCTCATCTCTTCGGCGGGGACGCGCTCTCCCTATCTCCACGGGTTCCCGGCTCTTGATTGGATAGATTGATAGTAGCGCAGCCATTGGCTCCTGCTGTTGTCAATCAAACCCAATGCGGGGGGGGGGGCGGGGCCGAGTCCGGCATTCGGCGTCTATGGATGCCGATTGCTGGACTCAGGGGCGCGCCCGCAAGGTAATCCCCTTGGGAGATCGCTTCTCCTAGGGGGTTATCTAATGTGGGGAGGAGCCGCCGAGGGACCCCAGAAGAGGAGGTTCGGGGCCACTCTGTGCAAAACGTGGAGGTAAGTATGTTTTTTATTTAAAAAAAAAAAAGATCCTTTTACAATCACTTTAACCTTCCAATTTATCATTCGTTCAGCAGAAAATTTCCAAACTTGTCATTTTGTTTTGTTTTTTTTTTTGTTTGGGCTCAAAAAAACGTCCCAACCGATTTACCGATTTTTGTGCCCATTAACTGGCCTGAAAAATGAACGAACTTTCTAAATGACTTGAATTTCCTCAGATTTTTCGTATAGCGTATGACCAGCATAAGACCCCCATACACACTATTAGATTTTCTGCAGATTTTTGTTTTCAGATTTACCAAAACCACGTGGTGCGAGGGCCTGCCTGATTGCATACAAATTGAAACTCTTAAGGTTTGACCTCATATTATATGGTTTTGGTAAATCTGAAGACAAAAATCTGCAGAAAATCTAATAGTGTGTATGAGGCTTAGGGCAGTGGTTCTCAATTCTGTCCTCGAGTACCCCCAACAGGCCATGTTTTCAGGTTTACCTTTTTATCTTGCACAGGTGCTTTAAATCCGAGTCCATGGCTTGGTATTTTGGACAGCTATTTTATCCAAGAGAAATTCCCAAAACATGGCCTGTTGGGGGTACTTGAGGACAGGGTTGAGAACCTCTGGTCTAAGGCACACTATATTACCAAAAGTATTGGGACGCCTTTACACGCACATCAACTTTAATGACATCCCAGTCTTATGCTGGCCATACACTATACGAAAAATCGACCGAACACATTTTCGAAAAACGAACGTACGATCGTGCCATCATGTAATGACCGATAAATCGTTCAATGGACATAAATAAATAATTTTTTGTTCGTTTTTTTTTACATATAACTAGTGCAGACAGTTCGGACGGGAAACACATTAACCTTGCAATTTATCGTATGTTCGGCAGAAATTTTCCAAACTTGCCGTTGGTTTTTTTTCCACAAAAACGTCACAAACGATTATCGATTTGTGCCCATTAACTTGCCGAAAAACGAACGAAGTCCATCTATATGAATGATTTTTCGGCTGATTTTTCGTATAGTGTATGGCCAGCATTAGTCCGTAGGGTTCAATATTGAGTTGGCTCCGCCCTTTGCAGCTAAAACAGCTTCAACTCTTCTGGGAAGGCCGTCCACAAGGTTTAGGAGGGTGTCTATGGGAATGTTTGACCATTCTTCCAGAAGAGCATTTGTGAAGTCAGGGCACTGATGTTGGACAAGAAAGCCTGGCTCGCAGTCTCCGCTCTAATTCATTCCAAAGGTGTTTTATCATTTTGAGGTCAGGACTCTGTGCAGGCCAGTCAAGTTCCTCCACCCCAAACTCGCTCATCCATGTCTTTATGGACCTTGCTTTGTGCACTGGTGCGCAGTCATGTTGGAACAGGAAGGGGCCGTCCCCAAACTGTTCCCACAAAGTTGGGAGTGTGAAATTGTCCAAAATGTCTTGGTATGCTGACGCCTTAAGAGTTCCCTTCACTGGAACTAAGAGGCCAAGTCCAACCCCTGAAAAACAACCCCCACACCATAATCCCCCCCTCCACCAAATGATTAGGAACAGTGCACAAAGCAAGGTCCATAAAGACATGGATGAGCGAGTTTGGGGTGGAGGAACTTGACTGGTCTGCACAGAGACCTGACCTCAACTCGATAGAACACCTTTGGGATGAATTAAAGCGGAGACTGCGAGCCAGGCCTTCTCATCCAACATCAGTGCCTGACCTCACAAATGCTCTTCTGGAAGAATAGTCAAACATTCTAAACCTCCTAGACACCCTCCTAAACCTTGTGGACGGCCTTCCCAGAAGAGTTGAAGCTGTTATAGCTGCAAAGGGCGGAGCCAACTCAAAATTGAACCCTACGGACTAAGACTGGGATGCCATTAAAGTTTATGTGCGTGTAAAGGCAGGCGTCCCAATACTTTTGGTAATATAATGTATATGCAGATGTGGCATATTTGCACACACATTGAGTTTCATGATCATGTGCAGACTAACGGAGGTCCAGGACCTCCCTAACCACTTCAATACCGGGCACACACACACACACGTGTGTGTGTGTGTGTGTGTATATATATATATATATGGCACCTGGACACAGGAACACCCTAAACAGGAAGTTCAATTCCCCATATAACCCCGCTATGGCTGAAAGACGACTACAGCACGGCCTTGAGATTGCTGGGAGGGCGTCCATTGACGTGCTCACGCCGCCTGCGGTGCGCTCTGTGATCAGCCTCATCATTGCCTCCTGATCAGTGCAGCCTTATCGGTGCCACCCATCAGTGCAGAGTCATTAGTGCTACCTATCAGTGCAGCCTCATTAGTGCCACCTTATAGTGCAGCCTCATCATTGCCTCCTAAACCGTGCCCATCAGTGCCACCCATCAGTGCAGAGTCATTAGTGCCACCTATCAGTGCCCATCAGTGCAGCCTCATTAGTGCCACCTTATAGTGCAGCCTCATCCTTGCCTCCTAAAACGTGCCCATCAGTGCAGCCTCATCAGTGCCACCTATCAGTGCCCATCAGTGCAGCCTCATCAGTGCCACCTATCAGTGCCCATCAGTGCCACCTATCAGTGCTGATCAGTGCAGCCTCATCAGCGCACCTCAGTGAAGTAAAAAATGACCTGTTTGCCAAATCTTATAACAAACTATATTTTTGGGGGGTTTTTTATTTCAAATTTTTCGGTCTTTTTCTGGTTTAGCAAAAAATAAAAACTCCCAGTGGTGATTAAAGTGGTTGAAAACCCTTATACACCACATTTCCCTACAGATAAATCTATGATAAGACTTTAAAACAGACAAAAACATTGATCAAGGCAGCGCTACATAAACACATTCCCGCTATTACGGGTGTGCCATCATAAACGTGCATGTAAGGTTAAAGTCCAAATAATCACTGCAACAATGTAATCACTTCACATTAAAAAGTTTAGTAGAGTCCAACAAAGAGAAAGTGCTTGATTTACATCCTAGATATAACCATTTCACCATCACCTCCACTTCTGTGTCTTGGCCAAGGCCAACAAGGCCCAGGCCTAGGGCGGCACTTTGAAAGGGGGCAGCAAGAAAGCCGCCCCCACACTGAGTCCCGATGGCTGCACAAATACAGTCCTCCGTAAGGTGGCATAAAGTGAATGACAGCTGCGGTCTCCGCTCAGCTGGGCACGGCTGTGTGTGTGTGGGGGGGCGGTCCCCGTTCGGCAGGGCTTGGCTATGCTCGAGCAGAGGGGCGGTCTCAGCTCACCTCGGCTGTGCTCGGGTAGGGGGGCAGTCCCCGCTCAACTCACCTCAGCTGTATCATGTCCATGGTCTCTGACAGTCTTCTGTATCATGTCCGCATTCTATGACCATCTCTTGTTTCATGTCCGCAGTCTCTGACCAGCGCCTATAATATGTCTGCAGTCTCTGACCAGCGCCTATAATATGTCTGCAGTCTCTGACCAACTCCTGAGGAGCTCTAATAGGAAGAGGTGGGGCCTAAAGAGGAAGGGGTGGAGTTTACAGATAAAGGGGTGGGTCTTAAACGGGAAGGGGTGTGGCAAATTCAGATGGGGGCGCCCGATTTTAGTCTTGCCTAGGGCAGCACAAAACCAAAATACACCACTGCCTCCACATGTGTAGAGTTGGGGGGGGGGGTAAAAAATCCCCCTATAGATCAGACTCTTACCGGACTGTGCTGGGTGACAGGCACAGAACAGCAGATCTTGGTTTCAATCCTCTCTCTGGATAATTAATCACAGATCCTGTTGCAACCGGGAGGATGGGGTCACCAACTAATCAGCTCATTCACATGGGGAGAAAGGAAACTCCATAGCGTAATCCCATTTCAAATTGATTTATTAGATAAAATCCCCCCCTTTTATAGAACATACACGTAAAATTGGGATGACGACCGATCAACGTGCATCGGAGTGTCTGCGAGGTTGCGGGTTGTCTGCTTGATACGGACATATGTCTGATGCGGGTAGTATGAAGCTCACCAGACCATTTATCTGGTGTATGTAGATAGTAATTAACAGCCGCCTTGTAAGTTTAAGTATAGAAGTGGTAGGACGGAAGGGGTTAACAGATCGCAAAGTGGGGAGTCTATATAATGGTACGTCGTGTAGCCACACCCTCAGATGTCGCAGATGACAAAACACGTCGGGGCGGAGCTATAGGACGACCAACAGTGACGTGAACACGCCATTCGGAGATACCACTAACATTGGAAAGCCGCGCTGTAGTCGTTAGGAGACACTGCCACGCTCCCTGTTGGCGCTATCGCTTAGGTCATATTGAATTTGCAATCTTGTAAGTGTATGTCCTATAAAAGGGGGGATTTTTATCTAATAAAATCAATTTGAAATGGGATTACGCTATGGAGATTCCTTTCTCCCCATGTGAATGAGCTGATTAGTTGGTGACCCCGTCCTCCCGGCTGCAACAGGATCTGTGATTAATTATCCAGAGAGAGGATTGAAACCAAGATCTGCTGTTCTGTGCCTGTCACCCAGCACAGTCCGGTAAGAGTCTGATCTATAGGGGGATTTTTTACCCCCCCAACTCTACACGTGTGGAGGTGATGGTGAAATGGTTATATCTAGTATGTAAATCAAACACTTTCTCTTTGTTGGACTCTACTAAACTTTTAATGTGAAGTGATTAGATTGTTGCAGCGATTATTTGAACTTTAACCTTACATGCACCTTTATAATGGCACACCCGTAATAGCGGGTATGTGTTTATGTAGCGCTGCCTTGACCAATGTTTTTGTCTGTTTTTTTAAATTGAATTCGCTTGCCATTGGCGGCATATGTAGTAGCAGCTTCAGCCTTAAATAGGATATTTTTTTTTTCCCTTTTTTTTTTTTTTTTTTTAACACCTATTGTGACTTGCCTGTAGGTACTGGAAATATCTCCTAAACCTGCACGGTTTAGGAGATATTTGCCATATACATTTCTGCCGAACGTCGTGGGCGCATGCGCACTGAAGAAAGGGCACGATCGTGTCATTTTCTCTAGGGCCCGTGCCTTGACCAGTGGCTCCCGCATGCATGCACGGCGTCACCCAGCTTCCGCGTGCATGCGCAACGTCAGTCGGCGCATGCGCGACTACCGTGCGCATGCGTGACGTCACAGTACCCCTGTGACGTCAAGTGTCATTTGGGTACAGCGTTGCATGGCCGCGCAATTGTCATTCAAAGTGTGACAGCGCTGAAAACTGGCCCGGGCAGGAAGTGTCCAGTAAGCAAGTGGCTAATTGGCCAGAATAATAATTTTATTCTGGTCATTGAAATGAATTAACGCTCAATCACTTGATGTGCCTATCATTAACACACATTTATACGCAGCAAGTTTTTTTGTTTTTTTTCATTGCTTCTCCTGGACACACTGGCAGTGAGGTGTGTTTTTTTTTTTTTTTTTTTTTTTTTTTTTTGTTTTTTTTGGGATTTTTGCATTTCCAGGTAGGGGTCGTGCACCCACCCAAGCTGTCCGCCCACCCAGCTGTGCTGTCACTGGCTCCAGCACAGGCCGATCGTTCCTGGCTAATGATTTATGGGTGGGACCCGCTGATAGGCGGAGCGAGTGACAAGAGAGGGCTCTGTGTAGGTAACACAACACACAGCTCTCTTCTGACCGCGGTGAATAAAGCGGGGGAATAAAAACCGCCACATCCCTTTAGTATAAGCAGCACACAGTAAACACTTTACACATTTGTTAGGCACACATTTAGTGCTTTGATCGTCCCTAGATGTTAACCCCTTCCCAGCCAGTGTCATTAGTACAGTGACAGTGCATATTATTATCACTGATCACTGTATTGGTGTCACTGGTGATTTCAGTGGCAGTTAGTTCCCACAAAGTTTCAGGTAGCGTCAGATTGACCGCCGCACTATCGCAGTCCCCCTGTAAGTTGCTGATCACCGCCATTTCTAGTATAAAAAAAAAAAATCCCAGTATAATTTGTAGACGATATAACTTTTTACGCAAACCAATCAATATACACTTATTAGGATTTTATTTTACCGAAGACATGTAGCAAAATACATATTGGCCAAAATTTATGAAGACATTTTTTACTTTTATTTTTATTTTTTTTCATTTTATATCGCAAAAAAAAAGGTGATCAAATACCACCAAAAAAAAGCTCTATTTGTGGGGAACAAAATATATAAATTTAATTTGGGTACGGCGTTGCATGACTGCAATAGTCAGTTAAAATAATGGTTAAACCATTCAAAAAAATGGCCTGGTCATGAAGGGGGTAAAACCTTCCGTAGTGCGAGTGGTTATACTGCATCTAAAACCAAACCAAAAATAAAAAAATCTAATATATATTGCAGCTTAGTAATCTTTGGCTGGTATAAATATATATAAATATAATATATACACTCAGCGGCCACTTTATTAGGTCCCCCTTGCTAGTAGCGGGTTGGACCCCCTTTGGCCTTCATTCTTGGTGGCATAGATACAACAAGGTGTTGGAAACGTTCCTCAGAGATTTTGCTCCATAGTGACATGATAACATTACGCAGTTGCTGCAGATTTGTCGGGCTGCACGTCCATGATGCCAATCTCCCGTTCCACCACATCCCAAAGGTCCTCTATTGGGTGAGATGTGGTGAGTGTGGAGGACATTGGAGTACAGGGACCTCATTGTCCAGTGGTGAGATGATTGGAGCTTTGTGACATGGTGCATTATCCTGCTGGAAGGAGCCATCAGAAGATGGGGACACTGTAGTCATAAAGGGATGGACATGGTCAGCAACAATACTCAGGTAGGCCGTGGTGTATAAACCATTCTCAATTGGTACTACGGGGCCCAAAGTGTGCCAAGAAAATCCCCCCCCCCCCCCCACACCATTACACCCCCACCACCAGCCTGAACCGGTGATACCCCATCCCCCACACCATTACACCCCCACCACCAGCCTGAACCGGTGATACCCCATCCCCCACACCATTACACCCCCACCACCAGCCTGAACCGGTGATACCCCATCCCCCACACCATTACACCCCCACCACCAGCCTGAACCGGTGATACAAGGCAGGATGGATCCAGGCGCCAAATTCTGACCCCACCATCTGAATGTCGGAGCTGAAATCCAGACTTATCAGACCAGGCAACGTTTTTCCAATCTTCTATTGTCCAATTTTGGTGATCCTGTGCCAATTGTAGCCTCAGTTTCCTGTTCTTAGCTGACAAGAGTAACACCTGGTGTGATCTTCTGCTGCTGTAGCCCATCTGCTTCATGGTTCAATTTATTGTGTGGTCAGAGATGGTATTCTGCATACCTTGGATGTAACGAGTGGTTATTTGAGTTACTGTCGCCTTTCTATCATCTGGAACCAGTCTGTCCATTCTCCTCTGACACCAACAAGGCATTTTCCTCCACACAACTGCCGCTCACTGGATATTTTCTCTTCTCTTTTTTTCCCACCATTCTCTGTAAACCCCGAGAGATGGTTGTGTGTGAAAATCCCAGAAATTCTCAGACCAGCCCGTCTGCCACCAACAACCATGCCACGTTCAAAGTCACTTCAAAGTCACTTAAATCCGTCGTCTTCACCATGTCTAGATGTCTAAATGCATTGAGTTGCTGCCATGTGATTGGCTGATTAGCAATTTGTTACCAAGCAATTGAACAGCTGTACCTAATAATAAAGTGGCCGGTGAGTGTATAATGGCATTTTTGTCACAAGACTACGACTAAAGCAAAAAAAAAAAATGAAATTTGATGTGAAAATGAACACTGCTCACAAGGATCGTCCTCATTGATATTTGTTTTGTTTGCAGATCTCTCCGATTCATACACTGAAATGGATGCCTCCAGTTCACTTTGTATCTCTGCCGCTGATGTGTCAGGTAGGTGTCATTAGTGTACAATGCTGTCCTATCTGAAGGTGTAAATGGGACAGGGAAAGCTTGTTCATTAAATGATCGAAATTTGGCCAGTCGTTGCCATCATGATTGTGATCAATGTGTGGCCGCCCAATGGAGGTCCGGAGAGGGGGGTGTGCATGACGCGTTTCCGGGGACTTTACCCTCTTATTCAAATGCCTTTTGAATTAGAATTTTGGGTATTTGAAAAAGAGGGCAAAGTCCCTGGAAACGCACACCCCCCTCTCCTGACATCCACCAGGCATTTTGACCGCTGTCATCCTGGTGTGCAGCCTAGAACGCCACGGTTAATATCCATACTTTGAGCTGGTTGGCTACCCTGTCATCCTCGGTCTCTGCTCAGTGAAGCCTACAGCCTCACACTGATCGCAGCTGCTTGGTCTCAGGTGCTCCCTCTCCATGCTGTTTCATGCTAACTTCAATGTAAGTGTGCTGCTTATTTAATAAAGTTTTTTTTTTTTTTATTTATATTGACCTCATCGCCCTGCTGTTAGTGTGTTTTTTTTTTTTGTTTTTTTTTATGGAAGGACATGAACATGGTAACGCTTATATCAAATTTTAGCGGTTTGATGTAAATCTACTTTAAAGCAGAGTTCCACCCAAAACATGAACTTCTGCTTTTCGGATTCTTCCCCTCCCCCCCCCCCCCCTGCAGTCAGTAACTGCAGCATGACTTTTACTTTTTTTTGGGCGGAATTCCTCTTTAAGTTCCTCCTTCTCCTAAAATGAAGAGAAGTGCGTCTTCTGCTTTCCAGAGCAAATGCACATGATGGCTGCGATTATTCTGCATAGTCATAGTTCTATTTGGGCAGGTCCCTGTTGCATCCCTTCCTTATTTTTATCATTGGTTACTGCTGAGTTTAAAGTGGTTGTAAACCTCGGACATGAAATATGAACAAAGCGTATCCCTCTATAGAGCTATGAGTAAGCACTTGATATAGTGCGAAACGCGTAAGCTGCCTGTCTGTACACTCTGCCTTTGATGTACTGTATGACATGTTCCTGATTTTAAAATAAAGAAGTTTGGATTATAATTTCCTGGAGTGCGGCTGTCCGGATTTTGCCATTTGCACACATCCCTCTATAGTACTTGTCCCAGTCCAGAGCACTAAGGGGGTTATTTACTAAAACTGGAGAGTGCAAAATCTTGTGCAACTCTGCGTGCAAACCAATCAGCTTCCATCTTCCACGTTTTACTGCCAAAGCTTAATTGAACAAGCTGAAGTTAGAAGCTGATTGGCTGCCGTGCACAGCTGCACCAGATTCTGGATGCTCCAGTTTTAGTAAATCTCCCCCTAATTGTCATTTCTGTCTGCTGCCTCCTTCCTCTGCTATCAGCATGAATCACTTCTGATAACAAGATTTCCTGACACCAAGAAAAGAAATGGTGACAGGGGAGGGAGCGCCGGCTGATTGGCAGCCTCAGCTCTGTTCCTGTGTGCTCTGTGAAGGGGGATGTGTGTCTCTTCCCTCCAATCAGCTGTCGGCTCTCATCACTGAGCTCTGCAGAGTGTAACGGCAGCTCTCCACCCCCTTTTTTTTTTTTTCCTGCACTCTCAGACAAGCTTTATAATTCAGCAATTTGAACAGATGTAGAGGAGAGAATACTACAGATAAACAGGTACAACTTATGTAGGGAGATTTGTTTAATCTCTGTGTGTCATCTGAGGCCAGTCACTTCACTGGGTATATGGAAGGGTACATCCTTTAAGTTCCTCTCTCTAAAATGAAGATAAATGTGCCCTCTTTCCAGAGGAAATACACATGATGGCTGTGATGGTTTTTTTTCCCCTGTATTATCATATTTGCATTTTGGAAGGTCTCTTTTGTATCCCTTCCTCCTCATTCGTTACTGCTGAATTTATAGGAAAACCTGTCTTTGCTGACCCCTTTTGAAATTCTATTTGCCTGGCTGTAAAGCTGATCCGGTGGCATTCATTCTTTTGCATCCCTGACCTGGAAAAGTTTGAGGATCGTGAATTCTGTCCGGTGATGCCTGTAAGATGGAAGCGATCTAGCGGCTCTGCCACCCGATTGCTTTCATGAACCCCCGAAACGAGTTTCGGACCCCCCCCCCCAACCACCATCACCACCACCATGTTTCCTGTTTCCAGTGTACTACCTGTGGGCCGCATGGCATTGTTGGTGAGTAAAGGGGAGGGAGACCAACAAATGTCTGTCCCCTAGCTAGTAAGAACCCGCAAGCAATGTGCATTACATCACTTCCTGTTTCCGCTCTCCCTCTCCCCAGCCACAGCAGCCAGGGAGAGTGACATTTCAAACAGGAAGTGACGTGGCAGCCAGGGAGAGTGACCATTAAACAGAAGGTGAGGTGGCAGTTGGGGGGAGTGACAGTTGAAACCGGAAGTGAACTGTTGCAGTCGGGGAGAGTAACAGTTGAAACAGGAAGTGACGTGGCAGCCAGGGATAGTGACCATTGAAACAGGAAGTGACGTGGCAGTCGGGGGAGTGACGGTTGAAACAGTGACATGTTGCAGTCACGGAGAGTAACAGTTGAAACAGGAAGTGACCTTTGGCAGTCGGGGGGGAGTGACAGTTAAAACAGAAAGTGACCTGTGGCAGTCGGGGGGGAGTGACGGTTGAAACAGGAAGTGACGTGGCAGTCGGAGAGTGACAGTTGAAAGGGGGAAGTGACAATTTGTGCTCCATTATTTTCAGTGGAGGGCAGTAAAGAGAACCTGTCACAGCCAAACTCTATCACATACGGGGCTTCACATCACAGTCGTACACTTGTGTTTTTTTAATATTATTTTATATGTGAAAAGGATAAGTTTAAAGAGAACCTGTCAGTTCTTTAAAAAAAAAAAAAAACTCCCAGTGGCCGGTCCCTGCAACAGAAGAGGTATTATACTGGCATCTCCAGTGGCCTCGTCTCCTTCTACCCTTCCTCCGATCCAGTGCTGCACCCTCCAGCACGATATTTAAATTGCATCCGAACCCAAAAGAACTTCTCTTTTAGGACGGCTCCACTGTACCGAGGAGCGACTCTCTTTAAAAGTACCAACTATGCCCGATCCTTTTTGCCCCCATTCGCCATTGCTACGTGCCAGGTGTTGCCCGTCATAGTGGGAATGGAGACTCAAAGCAGAAGAGAACACAGAAATTGAACAATTGACGAAACATGCTGGGGAATGTAACTGTCTCATTGGTTGTGCTCTCAACCAAACAGTCAAACCACCCAATGGATGGTGTCAGTGGCGTTGCTAGGGGGTGGCTTTTGGGGCTATAGCCCGAATCTATGGCCCATAGCCCCGAGTCTCTGCAGGGGTCCCCAAGGGGAGGGGAGGCTCTCTGGGGGCCCTGATGTAAGTGGGGGGGGGGCTCTCTGGGGACCCTGATTTTAAGGGAGAGGCTCTCTAGGGACTCTGTAAGTGGGGGGCTCTCTGGGGATATATACACACACATATATTACTTTAAATACATGTGTATGCCCACCCAAGTGTCTGACTTTCTTTACTACGCTACTATGGGCTCTAGCCCCAGATCTTTTGTCGACCTAGCAACGCCCCTGGCTGGTGTCATAACTGATCACATGTGCAGCATCATGGCAGTTGCAGATCAAACAGAGGCCAAGATGGCAGCTTCCTTGGCTGAAAACGAAGCCTATCACTTTAAGGACTCATTCACACTTGCTTTGGACTCCGAAGAACAATTTGCATTTGGATTGCCCATCAGAGAGCATTTGACATGCGATGTTGGAGGCCTTGTATTTCCGCCTCACTACCTGCTCTAATCCCTTGAACCCTGCACTAGTGTGTCACAACTGCATGCATTGCATGTGGTTGCGGAATGGCCACCATTCGCATGAGTGGGTCTTGAGGGGTATAAATCCTGCCGTGGCCATAAAGCAAAGCATTACGGCGTGTGTGCTCCCCCTCTGGCCCGCTGGCTCTGCAGCTAAAGGAGGAGTGGTTGAGGGTGGTAAAAACATAGCTCAGCTGCAGGGTTTTTCCACCCCCTCAACCGCTAGTGTGAATGAGCCCTAAGCCCCCCCCCCCCCCCCCCGTTCACACTGGTGCAACTTTTCATGCGATTTGATAGGTCCAAATCGCAAGACAGGTCGCAATCGACTTTGCGGTGCCCCGCCGATTTGAAAAAAAAATGGCTCCTGCACTATTTTTTGCCATTTTAAGGTGCGACTTACATAGACGGCTTCAAAGTCGGATTCAGTGTGAACAGGGCTTTAGGCTTCATTTGCACCTGAGCGTAATGCAGCAACACATGCTGCGCCGCATTTTTTATTTATTTATTTTTTTTTTAAGCTTTTTTTTGTTTCGCGTTTTGTCCCACTACAATCGTTGCAAAATCGCACCATGTTTGGGGTGCCATTTAGGAAATAATGGCATCGCAAATGCGCCCCGCGTTTTTGCTACAATTCTGGTATCGTGGGATTCTGCCCCCAATTACAAAAGTGTTGCAGGAAGAAAGATAGAAGTAGGCAGCAGGGGGGGCAGCAGGGAAGAGTAGAAAGAATGGCGGGGGGGGGAGATAAATTTAGCATTGTTTACTTTGGACTATTTGTCGGCATTAGATGAAAGTCGAAAGATACGAATGACAAACAATTGGTGGGTAAATATTGACCGACCTCCCATGTGTACGCACCTCGCAGACCCCCCATGGAGCTGAATTATCTCCAACAATGGAGATCAGTGGGAAAAATTCCAACTGGAGGTCGGTCAGCCAAAGCCTGTTTGTTTACACCACAAGCTGCCCATAGATATGCGATTTGCCTCCTGATTCTTGCATAATTGTCCATGTCCTGGGACCATCGACCTTCTGTCTGGAGACCTGAAAGCAGAACTCCGGGGGGGGGAAATGGATTACAAGCACTCATTTACCTGCCAAAGGGTTTCTAATTCTGTTCAGGCAGTCTTGTGAGCCGGGTGACGTTGCCTCGCTGTTAAAGCGTTCTTAAACCTAAAAGCAAATATTTTATTATATTGCAGCTTATCCATTCTTCGATGTGGTGGCTGCATTTGTATTCTTTTTTTTTTTTTTTTTTTTTTTTTTTTTACAGAACAAGCTCTCCAGCAGAATGTATCAATTACCGAGATGAGATGGAGCACTATTCCTCCCACTGACCCCAACGATGGGGGGGGGGGCACTATTCCTCCCACTGACCCCAACGATGGGGGGGGGCACTATTCCTCCCACTGACCCCAACGATGGGGGGGGCACTATTCCTCCCACTGACCCCAACGATGGGGGGGGCACTATTCCTCCCACTGACCCCAACAATGGGGGGGCACAAATCCTCACACTGACTCCAACGATGGGGGGGGGGGGGGGCACTATTCCTCCCACTGACCCCAACGATGGGGGGTAACTCTTCCTCCCACTGACCCCAGCGATGGGGGGTAACTCTTCCTCCCACTGACCCCAGCGATGGGGGGTCACTCTTCCTCCCACTGACCCCAACGATGGGGGGGGGCACTATTCCTCCCACTGACCCCAAGGATGGGGGGAGGTCACTCTTCCTCCCACTGACCCCAAGGATGGGGGGAGGT
This sequence comes from Lithobates clamitans, assembly GCA_037952925.1. Taxonomy (NCBI): domain Eukaryota; kingdom Metazoa; phylum Chordata; class Amphibia; order Anura; family Ranidae; genus Lithobates; species Lithobates clamitans. Next base: position 2,697,856 of record JBBGZY010001348.1, read on the forward strand.
CACTCTTCCTCCCACTGACCCCAAGGATGGGGGGAGGTCACTCTTCTTCCCACTGACCCCAAGGATGGGGGGAGGTCACTCTTCCTCCCACTGACCCCAGCGATGGGGGGGGGGGTCACTCTTCCTCCCACTGACCCCAGCGATGGGGGGGGGTCACTCTTCCTCCCACTGACCCCCAACGATGGGGGGGGCAATCTTCCTCCCACTGACCCCCAACGATGGGGGGGGGCACTCTTCCACTGACCCCCAACGATGGGGGGGGGCACTCTTCCTCCCACTGACCCCCATCGATTGGGGGGGGGGGGGCACTCTTCCTCCCACTGACCCCCATCGATGGGGGGGGGGCACTCTTCCTCCCACTGACCCCCATCGATGGGGCATTGTTTACTCCCACTGATGCCGGGACATTTTCTACTCCCAACGGCCACAATCAGGCCCCATTAAAGTCTGAAGGGCAGTAAACTGACCCTTTTGTTTAGAAAATTGAGACCCCTGGACTAGAAGGATCTCTGAGGTCCAAGCTGGACCAATGTAACTATGTAAAAGTATCCACGACTGGAGTTCTACTTTAAGAATTTTTGATAATGACATAACTGAGATTGGGGGGGGGGGTTTCTCCCACATTTTTGTCTCCTGTTTATGGATAGGCGTTGTTCTAGCCTGACAATGGCAATTTTCATCAGCTATTCTCCGATAAAGAAAACTGACCCGAACACTCTAATGCTTAATGTACTTCTTAATGGAAGTAAAGAAAACAAACCTCCACCCTTCGTTTCTCGGGTTGTTTTTTAATAAATCTTCGGATAGAATTGGATAGAAATTCCTGGGCTTGTCCCTATTCTTTATAGAGACGGGTTTGGGCTGTTTGCAATTATTAGAGAAAGACGAGAGAAGAGACTTGATCCTTCATAGCTTGGTGGCCATGAATGACGGACGTAACCCCGACCTCTCCTTATACATGTTTTTTTTTCCATATGGCACTTTTGTCTTCCTTTCCTAAATGTTGGAATGTGCAGGACAGCGACGCATGGCGACCGGTCATAGCGGTTCTAAATGTGGTTAGTCCTGTCAATGTAAGAAGGGGCTCCTAACGACAACTCGTTATGTGTATAAGAGACACCTGTCCACAGAATCTCCTTCTTCCATTTAAACCTCACCATCACGGGCAAGACCAAAGACCTGTCAAAGGACATCAGGGAGAAGATTGTAGACCTGCACAAGGCTGGAATGGGCTACAAGACCATCAGCAAGAAGCTTAATGAGGAGACCACTGTTGAAGCGATTACCGTATTTATCGGTGTATAACACGCACAGGCATATAACGCGCACATTCATTTTAAGAGGGAAGTTTCAGGAAAAAAAAGTAAATTTTAAATAAGGAACTTTGGAGCAAAATAAGGGTCAGTGCCCATCTGCAGCCTCACCATTGCCATCAATGCAGCCTAATCAATGCCGATCTGCAGCCTCACAAGTGCCATCAATGCAGCCTCATCAGTCCACATCAATGCAGCAGCCTCACCATTGCCATCAATGCAGCAGCCTCACCATTGCCATCAATGCAGCAGCCTCACCATTGCCATCAATGCAGCAGCCTCACCTTTGCCATCAGTGCAGCCTGATCGATGCCCATCTGCAGCCTAGAGGGCAAAGGGAGGGGGGCGAGATGAGCGCCGACAGATTAAATACAGTGAGAATCTCCTTTGATAGACAGAACAGTGGTCCAATGGCTGCCCAGGAGACGGGACTTCCTATTATAGAGGCCACCAAGTAAACAGGAGATTCTCACTGTATGTAATCTGACAGCGCTCGTACCGCCCCCTCGGAGGCAGCTAAAATTGAAGTATTGATTTTCATGGTGAAAAAGTGAGTGTTATACGCCAATAAATACAGTATTTGCAAATGTAAGAAATACAAAATAACCATCAATCGCTCTCGGTCCTGAGCTCCATGCAAGGGTTTGCCCCATGGGGTGAGGATGATCGTGAGAAAAGTGAGGGATCAGCCAAGAACTACATGGGAGGAGCTTGTGAATGATCTCAAGGCAGTTGGGACCACAGTCACCAAACAAACTATCGCTAACACAATACGCCGCCATGGATTGAAATCCTACAGCGTCTGCAAGGTCCCCCTCCTCAGGAAGACACATGTACAGGAACGTCTGATGTTTGCCAATGAACATCTAAATGATTCAGAGAAGGATCGGGAGAAAGTGCTGTGGTCAGATGAGACCAAAATTGAGCTCCTTGGCATTAACTCGACTTGCCGTGTTTGGGGAAGAAAAATGCTCACTATGACCCTAAGAACATCATCCCTACAGTCAAGCATGGAGGTAGAAACATTATACTTTGGGGCTGTTTCTCTGCTAAAGGTACAGGCCGACTTTGCCGCATTGAGGAGCCAGTGGACGGGGCTCATGTATTGTAAAATCTTGGATGAGAACCTTCTTCCCTCAGCCGAACACTGAAGATGGGTCTTCCAGCATGACAATGACCCAAAACATACCACCAAGGCAACAAGGGAGTGGCTTAAAAAGAAGCACATTAAGGTCATGGAGTGGCCTAGCCAGTCTCCAGACCTTAATCCTATACAAAATTCATGGAGGGAACAAACTTCAAGTTGCCAAGTGGCAGCCAAGAAACCTTAAGGATTTAGAGAAGATCTGAAAAGAAGAGTGGACCAAAATCCTTCCCGAGATGTGTGCAAACCTGGTCACCAACTACAAGCAATGTCTTATCTCTGTGCTGGCCAACAAGGGTTTCATCCACCAAGTACTAAGTCATGTTTTTCTTGGGGACCAAATAATTATTTTACTTGCTGAGCGGCAACTCAATTTATAACATTTGCATTGTGGGGTTTTTTTTTTTTTTTTCTGGATTTTTGGTCTCTATCATTTAAAATACACCTATGATAAAAATTTATGGACCCTTCATTTATTTATAAGTGGACAGACTTACAAAATCTGCAGGGGATCAAATTAATTATTTTACCCACTGTAGTGCTTTGTCCCATCTTCCTAAGTGGCTTAGCCACTGTGTGGTGAAACGCGTTGAGGAGATGGTCTATTTGAGTGGAATCAGTATGGCTGTGACCTATTGTGAATGATCTATTAGGCCTCGTTCCTCGCTCGGTGCAGAGACGTCAGTTTTTCTGCACGCGTACTGCAAGGACACAACCAAAACCATTGTTCTGTGTGCCCTCTTCACACCGCACCGTGCAGATTTTTTTCTGCTCAGGAATCTGCAATGTGTATGCAGTTTTCTGCACGGGAAATCTGCAAGGTTTTCCTTTCAGTTCTTTATCAGTTTTTTTTTTTTAATGCATGTATGGTGTGAACGAGCCCTTCGTTTGCGGTTTTTTTTTGTGCGTTTTCCAGAATTGCACTACAGTGCGTTTCTTTTGCGGCACTGCGTTTTTTGGAAAGGGTGGGAGACTTTTTTTTTCCCCTAAGCAGATTGCATTTTGCGTGTAATGACTTGGAAGAATACAGGTTGGAGTGCGGTTCTTATCTGTATTTTTCACTTGTCCACCATGTTGTTTTGTAAACGTCCCTTTTTGGTAGACAAGTGGTTTATGATGATCACTATTTAGGGCACCATTACCAAGCCTCCATGTTTTAACCCTCTCGTTACCGGCGTGTTTCTCTGTTTTCAAAAAAATGGTGGCAAAAAATGAGGTCGCTTCGAAGCCTCTACATTCCAAATAGGGGTCATTTTAGGGGTGTTTGACCGAACGTAGGATTCTCCATCGTTCCTCTATTGGAAAGCGTCCAGAGTACTGTTGTGTTTGTGAACGATTTGTTCTGGATTTTGCGTTTCTTTGCTTTTATTGTTTTATTTTTTGTTTTGTTTTTTGCATATGGTTCGCTTTTAGGTGGTGCTTCTCCTAAGTCCTATCATAGGTACGTGGTGGGTAGGGATGAGCTTCGAGTTCGAGTCAAACTCATGTTCAACTCGAACATCGGCTGTTCGGCAGTTCGCCGAACAGCGAACAATTTGGGGTGTTCGCGGCAAATTCGAAAGCCGCGGAGCACCCTTTAAAAGTCTATGGGAGAAATCAAAAGTGCTAATTTTAAAGGCTTATATGCACGTTATTGTCATAAAAAGTGTTTGGGGACCCGGGTCCTGCCCCAGGGGACATGGATCAATGCACATTGAAACTTTTATGTGTATTGTCGGACCGGCAATTCATTAATAGCCGCGAGTAGTTTTAAATGACCTTTTTCCTTTGAAATGTCAGTTTGCTGTCAGACTGTTCTAAACACGGGAAACATGCGCCCCTTTACAGGCATACTATAGACACCCCCCAGGTACGAAATTTAAAGGAATATTACACTTTTATTGTTTCACTTTAAGCATTATTAAAATCACTGCCAGTTTTAAAACTTTTTTTTTTGCATTGATCCATGTCCCCTGGGGCAGGACCCGGGTCCCCAAACACTTTTTATGACAATAACTTGCATATAAGCCTTTTAAAATTAGCACTTTTGATTATTCATGTTCGTGTCCCATAGACTTTAACGGTGTTCGCGTGTTCGAACGAATTTTTTGCCTGTTCGCATGTTCTGGTGCGAACCGAACCCGAGGGTTGTTCAGCTGGCTCATCCCTAGTGGTGGGCAGGTTAGAGAGTTCGCAGCGAGGCTGCTTTCCAAAGACAGGCGCTCGGTATCTGTTGTTTCGGAATTTGCGAAGCCTGAGAAACAGGAAGCCCATTGTCCTGCTAAGTGAAGGAAAGGTCCCCAGTCGGCAGCAACAAATTTTTATAGCCTCTTTTTCTGTAGCATTAAATCTCCAAGTGGGACAACTATAAATATATCGCGTTCGGTTTAGCCAGGCCTTAAAGGGGAACGTCACTCGCCCCCTCTGTGTGTTTTTTTTTTTTTTTTTTTTTTTAATTGATAATTTTTTTATTTTTTAGTTGTGTAATATTTTATTATTATTTTATATATAATTTTTTTAAATCAACACTTGTCTGTTGTGCAGAGTTCTCCTCGATTCAGAAACTCTCCTGCCCAACCAGCCTTGTCATCCAGCAATGCGCTGATCTGGTGCCGCGACCCGAGTCCCGTGCTGACATGTTGGTTCTCCTCCTGCCATTAAAAGCCGGCTGCCTCGTCTGGGTTTAGGAAGCTGGCCATTGGCCGCAGTGAGTCTCTACTTCTGCGGCTTCCTGGGACATGTGATGTGGTATCCCACAAGGCGAAAGAAGCAGGGATCATTCTTGCCTAGGTGATAATTGCGGCCGTGGGGCAGCGTGAGGTGCACAAAATCGGTAAAAAAAAAAACCTGTTAAAATATGACCATTTATATTGTGGAAGGGGCAAGGCGTGCAGGGACCTATGGAGGATCTGGGGGTGAAGATCTGCTTTAAGTCAACCTTCCTTTTTTTTTTTTTTTTTTAATTCATTTTTCATACCCTTCCATATACTCCGTGAAGTTACTGGTCTCCTACATACGTTGTACCTGTTTATCTGCAGTCTTCTTTTCTCTATAGCTGTTCAAAGTGCAGAATTTATAAAGCTTGTCTGAGCTTTCAGAAAGCAGGGGGGCAGGGGACTGAAGTTGCACTCTGCAGAGCTCAGTGAGAGTCCATTGGAGGGAAGGGACACACCTCCCTCCACACAGCTCTAAGTAACAGCACTGAGGCTGTCAATCACAGGCTGTGTGCTGTAGGTCCCTCCCCTGTCACCTTTTTTGTTTTTCTCTTGGTGTCAGAAAAACTTGTCAGAAGTGACTCATGCTGATAGCAGAGGAAGGAGGCAGCAGAGGGAAGTTACACTTAGTACTCTGGATTTAGTACACACTATAGAGGGTTATGCTTTGTTCATATTTTATGTCTGAAATTTACAACCACTTTACTAAAAAGGGAAAAGTAAGACCGCCTCATATAGGCTGTAATTGGTGGGTGGAGTTGGGAACTCCAGTGTAGAGGAGTGACTGCTAGAGACCCACTAAAGGTACACTTTCACCCAGAACTGAATTTTTTTTTTTTTTTAGGTGGGTTGAACCTGTAAAGATCATGCACTGTGCTTTGGTGGAGTAGGTTAGTGTGTGATGCCACTAGGTCCTAATAAACTGGTAGGTAGGCTTAGACATGCTGGTCCAGCCTACTCAATAACTGCCCTGGTGCATTTAGGTATTTGGTTCATTATAATGGCTTATTCTACTTTTTGCTAAAAAAAAAACCAAAAAACAAAAACAAAACAACAAATACACCTATGCTAGAACCTTTTTTTTCTTCCATTTGAGCCTGCAAAGCATTTTGACCGTAATCAGTGGATCACAGGTGCAGTCCTCTTGTTCCTGAAGACTGACTTTCAGCTACAAGGCTGGAGGAAGTATCAATGGACTGTGAGTTTGGTGACGTCATCACGCTTGTGCTCCATTCAGCCTCTTTCCCATGCTGGCCAGTGGGGCTTCTGGGGTCTTTTTTTTTTGTTTTTTTGTTTTGTTTTAACAACTCTTACAACTCTGACGCATGCACATGCTTATTTGAAATTTTGACAGGAACTATTGGCTGGAGAAGGACCCCAAAATCCTGAAAGTTTGGGGTGGCTTGGCAGTGGGGGACAATCAACACCAACCATGTTGCGTCCTCAATTTGAGGGCTGTACTGAAAGTAATGCAAAGTGGGCATAGCTTACATAGGTCTTTTGAATTTCATGTGTTGGTGAAGTAACTCTCCCTCATAGTAACTCTTCTTCTTCCTTCCTTCCTTCTTTTTCCTTCCACCTTTTTGATTTTCTTCCTTTTTTTTTTCTTCTTGTTTCTCTTCTACTACTTCCTCTTCTTCTTCAGATTCTAAGTAAAGCAATGTGTTGTCATTGAGTTCTTGATGAAGGAGGGGTGCAGGCTGTCTGACATTTACAGAAAGAAGGCTACAGAATGTTTGTGGAGAGGTCTTCTCATTGGTGACCCTTCTCAATGGTGTCATCTCCTTAAACATTCTGGAGCCTTCTCTGGATGTCAAACAGCCGGCGCCCCTCCTTCCTTCATCAAGAACTCAATGACAACACGTTGCTTCTGCTTGGAATCCATTATTTACCTGCAATAAAGAAGAGGAGTTGCTGTAGAGCACAGGTGCCAAACACAAGGCCCGCGGGCCAAATCCAGGCCTTGCTAAGTGGCCTACACAGCGGCCTCCGGCCGACACCTGTTGGTTTTTCTCGCTGCCAAGTCTCCCAAGAGTAAACATCCTCCCCCTCAGTCCCGCAAACAGTGCTGGCTTGTGTCAGCGCATGCGCGGCCAGTCGGTCTCTAAGGAGACGAGCATAAACCTCTGTTGCTCGATCTCCTCTTCAGCGGCACTGGCCTTTTGTAAGATGAGCGCATGCGTGGCCCGTCAGTCTCCAAGGGGAGAAGAATAAACCTCTCCTGCGCTCTTTCTCTCCCTCCTCCTCAGTCCCTTCAGCAGCGCCGGCTTTTTGTGAGCTGAGCCCGGCTGACAGCTATGCCGGGCTTGCCCGCCTGGTGTTTTTTTTTCAGCGGGCTGAATCATGAGGACAGGCTTTTTGAGGGCTACGGAGGAAGATGTGTGTAGTGGTGGTGGGATGGGAGGAATTTGGTTGATGTGGTCAGAACCCAGGAGAAGGGGTGGAAATGAGATGTTGCACACTGTGCATAGCACGCTCCTGAACCTTGCATTCTGTACGCAGCGTGCTCCTGAACCTTGCATTCTGTACGCAGCGTGCTCCTGAACCTTGCATTCTGTACGCAGCATGCTCCTGAACCTTGCATTCTGTACGCAGCGTGCTCCTGAACCTTGCATTCTGTACGCAGCGTGCTCCTGAACCCGGCACTCTGTACGCAGCGCGCTCCTGAACCCGGCACTCTGTACGCAGCGCGCTCCTGAACCCGGCACTCTGTACGCAGCGCGCTCCTGAACCCGGCACTTTGTACGCAGCGCGCTCCTGAACCCGGCACTCTGTACGCAGCGCACTCCTGAACCCTGCCCTCTGTACGCAGCGCGCTCCTGAACCCTGCCCTCTGTACGCAGCGCGCTCCTGAACCCTGCCCTCTGTACGCAGCGTGCTCCTGAACCCTGCCCTCTGTACGCAGCGTGCTCCTGAACCCTGCCCTCTGTACGCAGCGTGCTCCTGAACCCTGCCCTCTGTACGCAGCGTGCTCCTGAACCCTTCCCTCTGTAGGCAGCGTGCTCCTGAACCCGTCACTCTGTAGGCAGCGTGCTCCTGAACCCGTCACTCTGTAGGCAGCGTGCTCCTGAACCCGTCACTCTGTAGGCAGCGTGCTCCTGAACCCGTCACTCTGTAGGCAGCGTGCTCCTGAACCCGTCACTCTGTAGGCAGCGTGCTCCTGAACCCGTCACTCTGTAGGCAGCGTGCTCCTGAACCCGTCACTCTGTAGGCAGCGTGCTCCTGAACCCGTCACTCTGTAGGCAGCGTGCTCCTGAACCCGTCACTCTGTAGGCAGCGTGCTCCTGAACCCGTCACTCTGTAGGCAGCGTGCTCCTGAACCCGTCACTCTGTAGGCAGCGTGCTCCTGAACCCGTCACTCTGTAGGCAGCGTGCTCCTGAACCCGTCACTCTGTAGGCAGCGTGCTCCTGAACCCGTCACTCTGTAGGCAGCGTGCTCCTGAACCCGTCACTCTGTAGGCAGCGTGCTCCTGAACCCGTCACTCTGTAGGCAGCGTGCTCCTGAACCCGTCACTCTGTAGGCAGCGTGCTCCTGAACCCGTCACTCTGTAGGCAGCGTGCTCCTGAACCCGTCACTCTGTAGGCAGCGTGCTCCTGAACCCGTCACTCTGTAGGCAGCGTGCTCCTGAACCCGTCACTCTGTAGGCAGCGTGCTCCTGAACCCGTCACTCTGTAGGCAGCGTGCTCCTGAACCCGTCACTCTGTAGGCAGCGTGCTCCTGAACCCGTCACTCTGTAGGCAGCGTGCTCCTGAACCCGTCACTCTGTAGGCAGCGTGCTCCTGAACCCGTCACTCTGTAGGCAGCGTGCTCCTGAACCCGTCACTCTGTAGGCAGCGTGCTCCTGAACCCGTCACTCTGTAGGCAGCGTGCTCCTGAACCCGTCACTCTGTAGGCAGCGTGCTCCTGAACCCGTCACTCTGTAGGCAGCGTGCTCCTGAACCCGCCACTCTGTAGGCAGCGTGCTCCTGAACCCGCCACTCTGTAAGCAGCTGGCTCCTGAACCCGGCACTCTGTAAGCAGCTGGCTCCTGAACCCGGCCCTCTTTAAGCAGCGCGCTCCTGAACCCGGCCCTCTGTACGCAGCGCGCTCCTGAACCCGGCCCTCTGTACGCAGCGCGCTCCTGAACCCGGCCCTCTGTACGCAGCGCCCCCCTAGAGTTAATGTATAGTCCTACAGATACAATACTTTGAGGGCAACCGTACTGCTGACATTTGAACAACTTTTGGAAGTTAATAAAAAAAGTTATTCCCACTTTTTCATTACTTTTGGTACAGCCCCTGTATACCATGAAGCCTGGTCTAAATGGTGGACTTCTCTTTAACATGAAGCTGCTGCTGTTCTCCCCCCTTCTGCATATACTTTGACCTCCTTCCCCGCTGATGGTATTTCCTTACCCCGGTGATCACACATCTCCGATTTTTCTTGGTTTTTCTGGCCCTCACCATTCCCCGCTCTGTGCCGCTCCCCCACCCAAATTCCTCCTCTTGGCTTCAGTTAAATTCCTCTGTTTTGCTTTTCCTTACTCCATTGATGTCCTCCTCCCTCCTATACATTCCTCCGCACCCCCCCCCCCCCCAGATCTGTCTATCCCGACTCCTGGAGAAGAAGGGCCCGGCTTGGCACGCGCAGGATATGAGAGTAGCCAGTTCCTTCACACTGCTGGGCTTATGCTGAGGATGAGGCTGCTGCGGGATGTTTATTTGAGGGCAGGGTAACCTCAGGCAAACATCCTGCTTTTATCCTTCTTCTAAACCCAAACCTCTGCCCAGAGGAGACCACAAAATCCTGACCGATCCGGGAGGGGAGAGCGCCGCCGGGGCTTCTGCATGGCTGGGGCTGCCTGCATGGAGCTCGTGTGTGTGAATGATGCATAAACAACATATAAAATATAATAACATAAAAGACCAAAACAACATTGTAAAAGACATACAGTACATCCGGAAAGTATTCACAGCGCTTCACTTTTTCCACATTTTGTTATGTTACAGCCTTAGTCCAAAATTAATTCAATTCTTTATTTTCCTCAAAATTCTACAAATAATACCCCATAATGACAACGTGAAAGATGTTTGTTTGAAATCCTATGCAATTTTATTTAAAAAAAAAAAATCCCATGTACATAAGTATTCACAGCCTTTGCTATGACACTCAAAATTGAGCTCAGTTCCATCCTGTTTCCACTGATCATCCTTGAGATGTTTCTACAACTTGATTGGAGTCCACTTGTGGTAAATTTAGTTGATTGGACATGATTTGGAAAGGCACACACCTGTCTATAGAAGGTCCCACAGATAACAGTGCATGTCAGAGCACAAACCAAGCCATGAAGTCCAAAGAATTGTCTGTAGACCTCAGAGACAGGATTGTATGGAGGCACAGATCTGGGGAAGGGTACAGAAACATTTCTGCAGCATTGAAGGTCCCAATGAGCACAGTGGCTTCTATCATCCGTAAATGGAGGGCGTTTGAAGCCACCAGGACTCTTCCTAGAGCGGGCCGCTCGGCCAAAATGACCGATCGGGGCAGAAGGTCCTTAGTCAGGGAGGGGACCTCAAGTGTTTCTCTGTGGAGAGAGGAGAACCTTCCAGAAGAATAAGGACCTGGTAAATTCATGTGGCATGTGGTAAACTCAGTAGATTGGACATGATTTGGAAAGGCACACACATGTCTATAGAAAGTCCCACAGATAACAGTGCATGTCAGAGCACAAACCAAGCCATGAAGTCCAAGGAATTGTCTGTAGACCTCTGAGACCGGATTGTATGGAGGCACAGATCTGGCGAAGGGTACAGGAAAATTTCTGCAGCATTGAAGGTCCCAATGAGCACAGTGGCCTCCAACATCCGTAAATGGAGGGAGTTTGAAGCCACCAGGGCTCTTCCTAGAGCGGGCCGCTCGGCCAAAATGAGCGGGGCAGAAGGTCCTTAGTCAGGGAGGTGACCAAAAACTTGATGGTCACTCTGACAGAACTCAAGTGTTTCTCTGTGGAGAGAGGAGAGCCTTCCAGAAGAACAACCATCTCTGCAGCTCTTCACCAATCAGGCCTCTATGGTAAAGCAGCCAGATGGAAGCCAATCCTCCGTAAAAGGCACATGACAGCCCACCAGGAGATTGCCAAAAGACACCTGAAGGACTCTCCGACCATGAGAAACTAAATTTTCTGGTCTGATGAAACAAAGATTGAAGTCTTTGGCCTGAATGGCAAGTGTCAGGTCTGGAGGAAACCAGGCACAACTTATCACCTGGCCAATAACATCCCTACAGTGAAGCATGGTGGTGGCAGCATCATGCTGTGGGGATGTTTTTCAGCGGCATGGAACTGGGAGACTAGTCAGGATCGAGGGAAAGATGAATGCAGCAATGTACAGAGACGTCCTTGATGAAAACCTGTCCCAAAGCACTCTGGACCTCAGACTGTGGCGAAGGTTCATCTTTCAGTCAGGATGGAGGGAGAGATGAATGCACCAGAATTGAGGGGAGAGAAGAGCTGCAGATGTGTACAGCGCTGGATTGAATGAAGGGCTCAGGTACGTAAAAAAAAAAGGGGGGGGGGGGGGGCATTATTTTTTTACCTTAATGCAAGGAATGCATTAAGGTAAACAAATTATTTAGGCTTTAGAACCACTTTACATTTTGACTTGTCCATTTGAACTAGTCATTAGGCACTATTGCCTGTAAAGACCCAATCACACCCCAGACTTTGTATCAATGAGCCCACTAAGGATAAACGCCCATATTTCCCTTATCGCATCGGTATCCGGAGTGTCAACCAAAGCGGATACCGGAGCAGCGAGATCGTAGCTTGTATATACCGTACACCACAAGCATTCCGGAGTGTCATCATTTCAGTTTGGCTTTGTGGTGTCATTAGGAGGTATAAACAGCAATGTATACATTTTGGGATTGCCCTGAATGTTCAAATACCATTCCTCCCCACTGCGGTTCCACCCGCCGACCGCGACATTTTACTACAGAACAACCGCTGTGTATCATTGCAGAGTCTTCTATGGAAGGAAGGTGACGTCAGCCACTTTAGACTCCTCTTTTATGTATATTTAAAATGACATTAAAAGTCTTATACTGTATATTCCTAATGCCGGCCCATACACAGTTTAAAGGGGAATATCGGTAATGATCGTTTTGTATCTGAAGTGCTCACAGATTTTAATGCGTTTCCTTTAACAATTTCGCCTCTCACACCAAATTATTGCCGAACAAACAGGTCCCCTTAGACAATAAAATAAAACGCACTTTTTTTTTTCTATTTTTTTGAGCAGTGTTTGTATAAAAATAGTGTTGCTGCAGATAAAAAGTGGACATTTTATTCTGTAATTTGTCCTAATTTAAAGTGAAATTTATTATTCTGGTCCAAAGCGTTACAAAGTTTATTACAAATGAAATCTATTTTTTTTTTGTTTGTTAAATTTTATCCTTTTTTTTAAAATGGGAAATGTGTAAATATATGTTTAATGTGTAAAAAATATAAACAAAGACAAAAAAGGTTTAAATATTTTTTATATTGATGGTTAATAAAATAGAAACAAAAGAAAAAATCAGCAGCAAAATAACAGTTGAAAAGAGAAGGAGACTAAGGAGTTAATTAGACACTGATTAGAGTAAAAAAAATTGTATTAAAAAAAAAAATCCCTTGTCAGGTTGCTTTAACTGACATCATCTGCAGATCAAAGTTCATCCCTTTTGATCTGCAGATGAATGAACAGAAAGATACAAAAGTAACAGCATGTTACATTGTATCTTTGTATTATGTCTAGAGCAGTGTTTATAAACACTGTCCGACTGCTTTTTTTGACAGCTAGAGCTGTTAACTTCTTCTCTGAGTATACAGTAATGTTGGCTGTGATTAATCACAGCCGACAATTGTTGTATTCCGGGGGAGGGGATGTCCCAGAAGTAGGGCAGAGAGACCAGACGCGCACGCATCCTGTGTACAATGATGATGTTTTTTTGGCCATGTGTAGCATTTTTTGGCCATGTGTAGCACGCCCAAAGTCTGTAACTAGTGAAGAAAAAGAACAATTGGATTCGTTCACATTTGCAATTGCCCGCTGGAGACTTATGCCGCGTACGCACGATCGGATTTTCCGACGGGAAATGTTGGATATCAGGCTGTTGGCGGAAAATCCGACCGTGTGTACGCTCCATCGGACAATTGTTGTCGGGCTTTCCGCCAACAAATGTTGGCTAGCATGTTCTCAAAGTTTCCACCAACAAAGGTCTGTTGTTGGACTTTCCGATCGTGTGTACACAAGTCCAAAGTACAAACACGCATGCTCGGAATCGAGGACGAGCCGGAAGCGCTCGGTCTTGTAAAACTAGCGTAATGGAGACATCCCGTATGTAATTGTTGGCCAACATTTGTGTGACCGTGTGTATGCAAGACAAGTTTGAGCCAACACCCTTTGGATAAAAATCCACGGTTTTGTTGGCGAAAAGTCCGATCGTGTGTACGTGGCATTAGAAGGCAATGGGAGCCTGACCGTAATGACAGCCATTTGCATGTTCTCTATCTGCAGATGGTTGGCCTTGGGTGGATACAGATGCAAGTCTTTTAATGGGGCTTGCTGCCCGCAGCTAATCGCAGGGAACCTGCAAACTGCCCTGAAAGTGCCGCTGCTGTGTATCCAGTGTGAAAGCCCCGAGGGCTTGCACACTGGAGCGATGCGCTGGCAGGTTGGTAAAAAAAGTCGTGCCAGCAGCATCTTCGGAGCGGTGAAGGAGCGGTGTGTATACCGCTCCTTTACCGCTCCTGCCCATTGAAATCAATGGGACGGCGCGGCTATAACGCCGGCAAAGCGCCTCTGCAGAGGCGTTTTGCGGTGGTATTTAACCCTTTCTCGGCCGCTAGTGGGGGGTAAAACCGCCCCGCTAGCGGCCGCATACCGATGGTAAAACGCTGCTAATAATAGCGGCGTTTTACCGCCGACGCCGCCCCCCGCCCCAGTGTGCAAGGGCTCTTATGCACAAGTGAGAAAGCTGCCCATAGACGGATCGACGTTCACCCGGTTCAGCAGGGACAGGCCAAATTTCAATCCATGAATGGGAACTGTGAATCTACTGATCGACTTCTGTACAGCCGCCGTGCTGGAAAATTTACTTTCGATCAGTGCTGCCGGCTACAGCCGGCAGCACTGATCGATGTATTCTGATGGCAGGGAAGTCTCCCCGCTGTCAGAATACAAAGACCGAATGGGGAGGATTTGATGGGGGAAAATTGGGTCAGTTTTTTTTTTTTCATTCAACCCGCTGGTGGCCACTGCTCCCCTCGTTTTCTTGTCCTGTGGTCACAAGGACAGGAAGGGTAAGGTCAACGATAGAACTGAGCCAGAGGGTTTATCCTCCCCCATTCAATCTAAAACTGCAAAAAAAACAAAATTTGCCTACAGTCTGGCTTTACAGTATAACTTTTTTAATTAAAATATTGATCTGTGTTGTCCTACAAGTCAACAAAGACCAATGCATGTGAAGCCCCTATGTCAGTCAGTACAATGCATGCTGGTTAATGAGCTCCTAAATATGTACTCATAGAGAGCAGCCCTGTATGGCTCTGGCCCCCTTAAGTCTGTATAAAAAAAAAAAAAAAAAAATTTTTTGGCCTGGCCCCCTTTTATAAAATCGGCAGCGAGACCGGAAAGATTTAGGATGTGCTCACTCTACGGGAGCCATCCTCATAGATTCCTTTGATGTCCTCTCCAAGCTGCCGTCACAGACTTTCCACTGAGTGCAGAAACAGCCTGGCATGACGTCTGACGCCTGGCATCATCTGCTCAAATGGGCCCCTCCTGAGGGCCCGGGGTGTGGTGCAGAGGGAGAAGATTCATAGACAACATTGGTGTGGAGTGGAAGCGTCTCTAACCCATTGGCATTTACTAAATCCCATGAGAAAAAGGTGCAAGTAGAATAAAAGTCCTGTGCAGCTTGATAGTCTTAAAGTGCACTATGTTCGAGTGTTTTCTTCATTTACGTAGGGGGGAATGGAATTAAAAAATATATAATTATATTTTTTATATATATATATAATAAATATATTTTTTTTTTTTATTATTCAATTCCCTCCTACGTAAATGAAGAAAACACTCGAACATAGTGCACTTAAGACAATATATATATATGCCTTTACACGCACATGAACTTTAATGCTATCCCAGTCTTAGTCCGTAGGGTTCAATATTGAGTTGGCCCCTCCCTTTTGCAGATATAACATCTTCAACTCTTCTGGGAAGGCCGTCCACAAGGTTTAGGAGTGTGTCTATGGGAATGTTTGACCATTCTTCCAGAAGAGCATTTGTGAGGTCAGGCACTGATGCAGAGAAGGCCTGGCTCACAGCAATCCCTGCTCTCATCCATGTCTTTATGGACCTTTTTTTGTGCACTGGTCCAAATTATTTGGTGGAGGGGGGATTATGGTGTGGGGGTTGTTTTTCAGGGGTCGGGCTTGGCCCCTTAGTTTCAGTGAAGGGAACTCTTAAGGCGTCAGCATACCAAGACATTTTTTGGACAATTTCATGCTCCCAACTTTGTGGGAACAGTTTGGGGATGGCCCCTTCCTGTTCCAACATGAATGTGCACAAAGCAAGATCCATAAAGACATGGATGAGCGAGTTTGGGGTGGAGGAACTTTGACTGGCCTGCACAGAGTCCTGACCCCAACCCCTGTCAATAATGACTATATCTACACCTCGTGGGTCTTTAGTGTGATGGTCACTGGGAAGGGTTTTCCTTATATTTGTGGACATTGGGATTAATCCCACAAATACAAATAGCTAAAGGATCATTGGTTCAGTGGTAACTTACCTGTGAGTCACAAAGTGCTCGTGGCTCAAGGAACCCCTAGCAACCTCTAACGGAACCCTAGAGTTTCACGGTTGAGAGAGGCTGTTCTAGAGCTGGGGTCTCAAAACTTTTTATAAAGGGCCAGTTTCCTGTCCTTCAGACTTTAGGGAGGCCAGATTGTGGCCAGTGGGGGTAGAAAATGTCTCGGGCCCAGCATCAGTGAGTATAAACCTGGCCTCAGGGTTGGTGGTCAGGAGGAGTAGTGCCCCATCATTGGTATTAGTGAGAGGAATAGTACCCCTTCATTGGTATTAGTGGAATAGTGCCCCCGTGTTGGGGTCATTGGGAGGAAAAAGGACCCATTTTTAGTGTCAGTGGGAGAAATGGTGCCCCATCATTGGTACCAGTGGAAGGAATAGTTCCCCATCATTGGCATCTGTGGGAGGCATAGTGGCCCTGTCATTGGTACCAGTAGAAGTAATTGTGCCCCATTATTGGTGTCAGTCTCAAGAATTGTCAGTAAGAGGAATAGTGCCCCATCATTGGTGTCAGTGGAAGGAATGGTACCCCATCATTGGTCCCAGTAGAAGAAATTGTGCCCCAATATTGGTGTCAGTCTAAGGAATAGTGCCCCATCATTGGTATCAGTGGGAGGAATAGTACCCCTTAATTGGTATCAGTGGGAGGAATAGTACCTCATCAATGGTATCAGTGGGAGAAATAGTGCCCCATCATTGGTGTCAATGGGAGGAATAGTGTCCATCATTGTTATCAGTGGAAGGAATGATATCCCATTATTGGTGCCAGTGAGAGGAATCGTACCCCTTCATTGGTATCAGTGGGAGGAATAGCACCCCATCATTGGTGTCAGTGGGAGGAATAGTGCCCCATCATTGGTGTCAGTGGGAGGAATAGTGCCCCATCATTGGTGTCAGTGGGAGGAATAGCGCCCCATCATTGGTGTCAGTGGGAGGAATAGCGCCCCATCATTGGTGTCAGTGGGAGGAATAGCGCCCCATCATTGGTGTCAGTGGGAGGAATAGCGCCCCATCATTGGTGTCAGTGGGAGGAATAGTGCCCCATCATTGGTGTCAGTGGAAGGAATAGTGTCCCATCATTGGTGTCAGTGGGAGGAATGGTGTCCCATCATTGGTGTCAGTGAGAGGAATCATACCCCTTCATTGGTATCAGTGGGAGGAATCGTGGCCCATCATTGGTGTCAGTGGAAGGAATAGTGCCCCATCATTGGTGTCAGTGGAAGGAATAGTGTCCCATCATTGGTGTCAGTGGGAGGAATAGTGCCCCATATCATTAATAGGAATATTGCCCTAAGGGCCAGATAAAGTCTAGCAAAGGGCCACATCCGGCCCTCAGGCAGCAGTTTGCAGACTCCTGTTCTAGAGGAACATAGTACATTACAGGTGTGAAGACCAATTCATGTTTCAATTGGTAGACTAAACATTGACCTATAGTCATCAAAGTGTATATGAGCAGCTCCATTTTTTTTTTAATACAAATTTTACTTTGTCTTTTTATAACTAATTTCTTGATGGTTAATTTTTTCAGTTTTTCTGATGTCCAGATATTCATGTGAAATAATTTTGTTTCTTTTTGTGTCAACAGACACCAGCCTGTCCTTGGACTCAAGCAAGCAGGGCCACTGGTGCAGCGTGGCCTACTGGGAGCACAGGACCCGCGTTGGTCGCCTCTACGCCGTGTGCCAGCCATCAGTCAGCATTTTCTATGACCTACCTCAAGGGAGTGGCTTCTGCCTGGGCCAGCTGAGTCTGGAGAACCGGAGCGAGGCCGCGGTCAGGACACGAAGCAAGATTGGACTTGGCATTGTGCTAAGCAAGGAGCCGGATGGGGTGTGGGCTTACAACCGCAGCGACCATCCCATCTTCGTGAACTCCCCGACGTTGGACGGCCCCACCTGCCGCTCGCTTGTCGTACGAAAGGTGATGCCCGGCTACTCTCTGAAAGTTTTTGACTTTAAAAAGTCGTGCATCCTGCAGCACCTCCCGGCCCACCCGGAATACACAGATGGACCTTATGATCCCCACAGCATACGCATCAGTTTTGCCAAGGGTTGGGGACCTTGCTACTCAAGACAGATGATCACTTCCTGCCCTTGCTGGCTGGAGGTCTTACTTGGACGATAGCAGCCGGCCTTTCTAACCCCGTTCCCCATCAACTGATCTATAAATATAGAAGGATGTGTACCACTCTGAGCAGACACATGGGGTGGTAAGGTCCCTTGGTGAAGCCCCTTTTTCTGCAAGAGAGGCATGTGTTGCCACAGATTGGCATTGTCCACCTCCGTGCCCTAGGAAGGGGTTTCCAGCAGCAGTGTATACCAGGGGTCTCCAAACTTTCTAAGCAAAGGGCTGGTTTACTCTCCTTTTTAGACTTTATGGTGGCTGGATTGTGGCTAGAGAGGGTAGAAAACACCCTGGCATCAATGGGGGTAATCAATGGTCAATGGGAGTAAATCAATTACATAGCAGCTGTGGTCGATAGGAGGAGGAATAGTGTCCCATCATTGGTATCAGTGGGAGGAATAATGACCCATTTTTGGTGTCCATGGAAGGAATAGTGCCCCATCATTGTTATCAGCAGGAGGAATGGTGCCATATCATTGGTATCAATGAGAGGAATGGTGCCCCATCATTGGTATCAGCAGGAGGAATGGTGCCATATCATTGATATCAATGAGAGGAATGGTGCCCCATCATTGGTATCGGTGGGAGGAATGGTGCCCCATCATTGGTATCAGCAGGAGGAATGGTGCCACATCATTGATATCAGTGGATGGAATAGTGCACCATCATTGGTATCAGCAGGAGGAATGGTGCCACATCATTGGTATCAATGAGAGGAATGGTGCCCCATCATTGGTATCAGCAGGAGGAATGGTGCCACATCATTGGTATCAATGAGAGGAATGGTGCCCCATCATTGGTATCAGCAGGAGGAATGGTGCCATATCATTGATATCAATGAGAGGAATGGTGCCCCATCATTGGTATCGGTGGGAGGAATGGTGCCTCATCATGGGTATCAGTGGGGAGAAATAATAGTGCCCCATCATTGGTATCAGTGGGAGGAATAATGACCCATTTTTGGTGTCCGTGGAAGAAATAGTGCCCCATCATTGGTATCAGCAGGAGGAATAGTGCCACATCATTGGTATCAATGAGAGGAATGGTGCCCCATCATTGATATCAGCAGGAGGAATGGTGCCATAGCATTGATATCAATGAGAGGAATAGTGCCACATCATTGGTATCAATAAGAGGAATGGTGCCCCATCATTGGTATCAGCAGGAGGAATGGTGCCATATCATTAGTATCAATGAGAGGAATGGTGCCTCATCATTGGTATCAGTGGGAAGAATAGTGCCCCATTACTGGTATCAGTGGGAGGAATAATGCCCCTTTTTTGGTATCAGTGAGGAGAAATAATAATAGTGCCCCATCATTGGTATCAATTAGAGGAATGGTGCCCCATCATTGGTATCAATTAGAGGAATGGTGCCCCATCATTGGTATCAGAGGAATGGTGCCCCATCATTGGTATCAATTAGCGGAATGGTGCCCCATCATTGGTATCAATTAGAGGAATGGTGCCCCATCATTGGTATCAATGAGAGGAATAGTGCCCCATCATTGGTTTCAATGAGGGAAATGGTGCCCCATCATTGGTATCAATGAGAAGAATGTTGGCCGATCATTGGTATCAATGAGAGGAATGGTGCCCCATCATTGATATTGGTGGGAGGAATGGTGCCCCATCATTGATATCGGTGGAAAGAATAGTGCCCCATCACTGGTATCAGTGGGATAAGTAATGCCCGTTTATTGGTATTGGGGAGAAATAATAATAGTGCCCCATCATTGTTGTCAGTGGGATGAATAATGCCCGTTTTATTGGTATTGGGGAGAAATAATAATAGTGCCCCATCATTGGTGTCAGTGGGATGAATAGTGCCCCAAGTGTCTGGATGAAGAGCCACCGTTTGGAGACCAGAGGTATATACTGTAAAACCTGTGTGAACACTAGGGGGAGCCGTTGCCTCCTCTGTCACCCTCGTGTCACCATACTCATGGCTGTAGCTGTCCATTTTATCCTGCAGTGAGATTTTAATATTTTTGCATATTTTAATACCACAACTGATCAGCAGAATCCAGCCTACGGTGCTGCGCAGCTACTCCACAGGGTTATAAAAAATAATAAATAAACCTATGCTCACGAAATGGATTTCCATAAATTTCACATGACAAAAAAAAAACGTTACAGGTGCCATATTGGACGACCTCTTTTTTTTTTTTTTTTTTGTTGCTGCAGGGGCCTGGACTGGGCTCCTTGCTTTGATTTTATTCCACTTTGCGAGGTTCTCCAGGTCCCCGCCATAGAAAAAAAGTCATGTTACCACAATTCACTGCCCACCCCGTATTCTCCCCTCCCCCCACAACACACAAAATCTTTATTGAGAAATCCCGATCACCCACCCATCACAGAAAGGACTCAAAGACCACACCCTAGATTTAATATAAAATGTTTATATTATTATATTGAAATATATATTATACTTGTAAATACGGAGTCATTTTTACAATGTCATTATTTATGTATGGTGCAATGTGTATATGACCTTCAATACAAATAAAATGCACTTTGGCTTTTACAGTTCTTCCCGCACAGAATCAATAAATGATCTCAATCAGTTATAGTGGAAGGTCCATACTTCTGTCTGTGTAGGATTAGGGCACCAACGATTACTCAACATTTTTTCTATTTAAAAAAAAAAATAATGGAAATCTTAAAGAGTAACTAAAGTAAAAAAAAGAAACATTGTACAAAGGTTTCAATTGTTTCATAAATTGTAACAAGGAGAGAGGTATGGGATTTTAACCACGTAAGGACCGAGCCTCTTTCTGAGATTTGTTGTTTACAAGTTAAAAACTTTTTTTTTTTTGCTAAAAAATTACTTGGAACCCCCCAAACATTATACATTTTTTTTCTAACACCCTAGAGAATAAAATGGCGGTCGTTGCAATACTTTCTGTCACACCGTATTCGTGCAGCGGTCATATAAGCGCACTTTTTTTGGAAAAAATACACTTTTTTTTAAATTAAAAAAATAAGACAACAGTAAAGTTCGCCCAATTTTTTTTATATATTGTGAAAGATAATGTTACGACGAGTAAATTGATACCCAACATGTCATGCTTCAAAATTGCGCCCCCCTCGTGGAATGGCAACAAACTTTTACCCTTAAAAATCTCCATAGGCGACATTTAAAAAAATTCTACAGGTTGCATGTTTTAAGTTACAGAGGAGGTCTAGTTCTAGAATTATTGCTCTCGCTCTACCGATCGCGGCGATACCTCACATGTGTGATTGAACACCGTTTTCATATGCGGGCGCTACTCGCATATGCGTTCGCTTCTGCACGCGATCTCAAGTTTCTTCTTTATTTTACTTTTTTTTTTTTAACGGTTTTTAAAGAAAAAAAAAATTGCGTCACTTTTGTTCCTATTACAAGGAATGTAAACATCCCTTGTAATAGAAAAAAAAGCATGACAGGTCCTCTTAAATATGAGATGGGGGTCAAAAAGACCTCACATCTCATATTTACACTAAAATGCAATAAAAAAAAATATTGTCATTTTAAAAAATGAAAAATGAAATGGCCCTTTAAGAGCTATGGACGGAAGTGACGTTCTGACGTCGCTTCCGCCCTGCAATGGTATGGAGACGGGTTGGGGGGCCATCTTCCCCTCACTCGTCTCCATTCCCAGGCAGGGGACAGACGCGATCGCCTTACCGGAGCAATCGGCAGCGGTGGAGAGCACCAGATCGTGGCGGGGGGGGGCCCTCTCCCCCCGCCGATAAAAGTGATCTCGCCGCGAATCCGCCGCAGAGACCACTGTTATCAAAAACCAGACTGCTCACTGAAGACGAGGATACCGGGGTTATGGCAGCTAGCTGCTGCCATAACAACGATATCCTCCTTCAAAGTACCGCCGTATATCGGCGTGGGCCGGTCCGGAAGTGGTAAAAGGTGCCAAAACACAAATTATAAAATAAATATATAAAAATTTTATCCAAGATTTAAAAATCAGCATAATGTCATCCTATAATATCCATGCGGTAAATGGAAAAATGCAGTAGGTTCCAATTCTCGACATGTTTCGCCGTACGATGGCTTCATCAGGAGACTTTTTATCAGGTACTGCATATATGATCACTGATACTGATGAATATCTTAAAATCCAATACAGATTTGGCTCCAAAATCACAGGGGTAGATAGAACTAGAAGGTATAATGACACGAAACGCATCCTCTGTGGTTTTATCACATATCTAGTTCTATCTAGCCCCGTGATTTTTGGAGCCAAATCTGTATTGGATTTTAAGATATTCATCACGTGTGATTCTGCACTTCTGGGATTTGGGCACAAGTGCTCGCCAGCGGCGGCTCACTCCCGCTGTGATTTTTAGATCGTTCGGTACGCCGACAGTATGCCAGTCTGCCCATATAAGCAAGGTAGATTGCCATTCTGTCAGTACAGAAGACACTGATCCTGTGTTTCTGTAAAGCAGAAACACTGTTCCGTGTCTTCCACTAGTAAAGGCACCTCCCACACAGTAAAGCACTGGTCCCACACAGTTAACCCTTTGATCGCCCCTGATGTTAACCCTTCTGATCTGGCCAGTAACGCACCTCCTGTATTAGTGAAACAACGCTGGAGGAATGAGCACAGGAGAGACAGCAGCAGCATGGACAGTCTGAAGGGAGAGGAATACTAAATGTATTAGCAGATTTTAATACACTAACAAATCAAAGCAAAGCTCCAGCACACACCAGTGGCGGCCTGTAATGCAGGGGCGCCACCACCCCATCCATGCGTCCGGGCCCCTAATCTACATGTGGGGCGCCAGATGCATGGACTCCAATGGGTTTTTTTTTTAAGCACGTGATTAGAGCCAGAAGCTCTAATAGGCTTTATAAAAGGGTGGGCTCGGGGGGGGGGGGGGGGGAGCGCGCGGCGCGGAGTAGGGAGTAGACGCCATGATGCTGACTAGGAGAAGCGAGGGGAAGCGGTCGCCTGCACCATAGATGAGGTAAGTGCCAGGCTGGGAAGCATCCGACTGGAGGGGGGGGGCTGTGGGTGGTTGCAGGTGACCCAACTGACTAGGGGGGGGGGACAGTGGTTGCGGGTGACCTGACCAGATGGGGGGTGGTTGGTTGTGGGGGACCCGACCGGATGGAGGGTGGTTGGTTGTGGGGTACCCGATCGGATGGAGGGTGGTTGGTTGCGGGGGGGGGGGGGGGGGGTTGGTTGTGGGTGATCCAACCGGACGGGTGACCTGACTGAGGGGAGGGGCATTGTGGCTGGCTTTGGGTGCACTGTTCGCCACAACCCCCCCCCCTGGAATATTCCACCAGCCGCCACTGGTTTTTACATTAATAAATAAGTTGATCATTTTAATTTCCCCTGTCAGTGTTGGAAAGTTTGTCCCTTCCATGTAAAGTGTTACATTGTGCTGGAGAGCTTGTGCTTCTGCAAAAAAAAACAGATTTACCCACAAGATGAAAATAGAAGAAAGAAAACCTAAAAAAAAAAGAAAACTAATGCAGCCATCACATCTAAGAATTGGTGAGCTGCAATATAATAGATGTTTGCTTTTGGGTTTAATATTGTATATAAAGCCTTTACCATCCAGTGCCTGGGGATGTGTTCTTTCACACTGGCTCAGACAAAACAGCAGTATAGTGACTGGGGGGCTGTCAGAAACCATCACACTTGTTTAATAATAAAAGTAAAAAGAACAAACGTAGTCAAAACATAGCCAGAGTTCAGTAACCGGAACGGATAGTCAGCCAAGCCAGAAGTCAGGGATCAATGTAGTGGAACAGCAAGCAGGATCTGGAGCCAGAAGGGATGTCAGCAAAGCAAGTCATTAAACAGGAACGCAGGAGATAGTTTCTGTGATGTTGCCCAAGGCGAAGGCAGAGATCCTCTGGACTGGACGGCTTAAGTAGGCAGGACTGACGAGCAGGATATCATCAACAGCTGAGTAACTGGAGAGAGATAGGAGCTGGCAATTAGCCGACAGCTGAGCGGCCAGTTCAGAGAAGGAAGGGCTGAGCCCAGCCCTGACAGGGGCACTGTTAGTACCTGGGGGACATGCTGTTTTGCAGGAGACTGATGCATCACCCCTTTTCCCTCTGCCATCTGGTATCTGACGGGGAATGAGCTTACAGTCCAGGATTTCTGACTTCACCCCGACTTGTCTGATCTGCCTCCTTCTTCCAATCAGTGACTTGCCCAATTGAAACCACAGAGAGAGCAATTAGTTACATATCATTGTGTTTTTTATCTTTACTTCTTACATTTATGGATGATATTCTGATAACTGTGGCACCATACCGGGTGCTGACGGCTTCCACTTATCTTCCCCTTTATACTGAACCCAGCCCAACTGGCCATTGGATCTCCGGCATGGTTGGCAAAATGTGTGGTGTGGATAGTTGTAGAGCGGGGTAATGAAAAGAATCGTTTTAAAATAATCACATTTTGTTGCTTTGCAGCCTGAAATGAAGACAGACACCGTTTTTGTTTTACTCAGCTGTATTTACTTAACTTATACCATCCAAGTGAAAGATATAACACCAACATGTCAGAAAAAAATAAATAAAAAAACAGAACTACTGCTTTGGAAAAAGGATCGCCCCCCCCCCAAAGATGTTCTATCGGGTTGAGGTCAGGACTCTGTGCAGGCCAGTCAAGTTCCTCCACCCCAAACTCGCTCATTCATGTCTTTATGGACCTTGCTTTGTACACTAAAGAGCTGAATAAAGTCTTGAACTGTAGTCTAGTGACTGTACTGCCTCATCCCGAATGACTATTTACCAAAAAAAGAAGGAACCCCCCCTATGGGACTTTAAGGGCAGTAGACTACTTTGTGCACTGGTTCAAATCATTTGGTGATGGGGGGGATTATGGTGTGGGGGTTTTTTTTTCAGGGGTTGGGCTTGGCCCCTTAGTTCCAGTGAAGGGAACTCTAAGGCGACTTTCACACTGGGGCGTTGGGGGCGTCGGCGGTAATGTGCCGCTATTTTTAGCGACGCTTTACTGTTGTTTTTGCGGCCCTTTTCAGCTGCTTTTAACCCCCGCCAATGGCACGAAAAAGGGTTAAAAGCGCCACTTTGTCCGGCACTTCGGCGGCGCTGCCCATTGATTTCAATGGGCAGGGGCGCTTTAGGATCGGTGTATACAACGCTCCTACAGCGCCTCAAAGATGCTGCTTGCAGGACTTTTTTAGCGTCCTGCCAGCGCACCGCCCCAGTGTGAAAGCCCTCGGGCTTTCACACTGGAGTGAGAGGTGAGGCTCTTTACAGGCGCTATTTTTTTATTATTTATTATTTTAAATTATATTATTATTCATTTTTTATTATCCATTTTTAGCGCTATAGCACCTGTAAAGCGCCTCACTGTGAAAGCAGCCTTAAGGCGTCAGCATACCAAGACATTTTGGACAATTTGTGGGAACAGTTTGGGGACGGCCCCTTCCTATTCCAACATGACCGCGCACCAGTGCACAAAGCAAGGTCCATAAAGACATGGATGAGCGAGTTTGGGGTGGAGGAACTTGACTGGCCTGCACAGAGTCCTGACCTCAACCCGATAGAACACCTTTGGGATGAATTAGAGCGGAGACTGCGAGCCAGGCCTTCTCGTCCAACATCGGTGCCAGACCTCACAAATGCTCTTCTGGAAGAATGGTCAAACGTTCCCATAGACACACTCCTAAACCTTGTGGACGGCCTTCCCAGAAGAGTTGAAGCTGTTATAGCTGCAAAGGGCGGAGCCAACTCAATATTGAACCCTACGGACTAAAGCCTCGTACACACGATCAGATTTTCGGCAGGGAATTGTGCTCCATCAGACAATTGTTGTCCAACTTTCCGCCAACAAATGTTGGATAGCGGGCTAGTAAATTTTCAGCGGACAATGGTCTGTTGTCAGATTTTCGTATTGTGTGTACACAAGTCCATCACACAAAAGTCCAAAGTACAAACATGCATGCTCCGAATCAATGCTCACCAAACACGACATTAGCAGAAGGTGCCCAAAGGGTGGCGCTCAAGAGCTGAAATTCCACGTAGGCCGTCGCTACGTTCGTGTTTGTTGGCCGACAATTGTGTGTCGTTAGTATGCAAGACAAGTTCCCGGCACGCGCCCTTCAGAACAAAAGTCTGACGCTCTGTTGGCCAGCAATCCGATCGTGTGTGTACGAGGCTTTGGACTTGGATGCCATTAAAGTTTGTGTGTAAAGGCAGGCGTCCCAATACTTTTGACAATATAGTGCCTATCCGGGCAAGTGTGGTAGGTAATGAATTCCCGGTTTCGTCTGTAAGGCCGGCTTGATGACCTCTATGGGCAATGGGGTGACACGAAGAGCGAGAGAATGGGAGAGATAAAGAAGAAAGGGGAGACATAAGAATAAAGTGAAGCGGGGTGGTGTTGGTGGGGGGGGGATAAGGGACAATTTCAGCCTCGCTGTTCTAGAGCTGCCTGAAATTCTTTGGGAAACATGACTCAGGCGTCAGACCTCAAAATTGTTAACCTCCTCCCTTCTAGCTGAGCCGAGCTCCACCATAGAAAGTGGGTGAGTCTCGGTGCACAGCTGCTTAATTACAGGACTGAGA
Source organism: Lithobates clamitans (assembly GCA_037952925.1). Taxonomy (NCBI): domain Eukaryota; kingdom Metazoa; phylum Chordata; class Amphibia; order Anura; family Ranidae; genus Lithobates; species Lithobates clamitans. Next base: position 2,724,522 of record JBBGZY010001348.1, read on the forward strand.
CAGTAACCTGACTCCCTAAAGATCAATGCTTCTCTGTTCACATAATAAAAAAACGACGACACAAAGCACGGGCCGCACGCAAAAAAAAAAAAAAAAGCATTCGGCTTTAAGCATCTTAAGCATGCCACATGGCAGACGACTATTACCGGGACTTAGAGGGCACCTTGGCACGGAGGGCACATTAGTGTTCATAAACCAAGATTTTAAACTGAACCCAGATTATAGTTGTAGCAAAGTCCCCGGGGCCTCTCCAAGCCTAATGGTGACCTCCAGAGTTGGGGACAGCTAACATCCTTCTGTGTAGAGTGGGTTACGAGGCATGGTGGGTACAATGCGAGGTGGATTGATGGGTGCCACACACTTCTTGAATGCAACACTTCTTCTTAAACGGAACTGTGGGAGAGAGGGTTGGGGCCAGGACACCCTTAACTAGATGCAATGTTAATTGGCAGACTTCTATAGGCAGACAGCCATGCAGGGAAAGGCATCTAGCCAGACACCGCATCTGCATGAGTAGGAACGCTGTCTCCTATGGCAACAGTCTTGTAACAGTTTCTAACAAAGGTTGCAAGCAATGAACTCTTTCACTTCTTCTACAATCTCCTATTGTAGAACTTCACTCCGCTGAGCTCTCAGTCTTTCACTAGACTTACTGATCCACTGCCACTGGATCCCTTCCAATCTTCTCACTCAGTATCTTCCTTAAGCGTCACCCCCGCTTCCCTGCTGGGTCCCTGCTTGGCACTCACAGATACTCCTCAAGCTTCACCCCTGCTGATGCGTTAGGTCCTTGGCTTGGCACTCCACAAGCGTTACCTCTGCTGTCCTGCTGGGTCCCTGGCTTGGCACTCAAAGATACTCCTCAAGCTTCACCCCTGCTGACACGTTAGGTCCCTGGCTTGGCACTCACAGACACTCCTCAAGCTTCACCCCTGCTGACACATTAGGTCCTTGGCTTGGCACTCCACAAGCGTCACCTCTGCTGTCCCGCTGGGTCCTTGGCTTGGCACTCACAAATTCTCCTCAAGCTTGGACACGTTAGGTCCTTGGCTTGGAACTCACAGACACTCCTCAAGCTTCACCCCTGCTGACACATTAGGTCCTTGGCTTGGCACTCCACAAGCGTCACCTCTGCTGTCCCGCTGGGTCCTTGGCTTGGCACTCACAAATTCTCCAGAAGCTTCACCCCTGCTGACACGTTAGGTCCTTGGCTTGGAACTCACAGATACTCCTCAGGCTTCACCCCTGCGGACACGTTAGATCCTTGGCTTGGCACTCCACAAGCGTCACCTCTGCTGTCCGGCTGGGTCCCTGGCTTGGCACTCACAAATACTCAAGCTTCACCCCTGCTGACACGTTAGGTCCTTGGCTTGGCACTCCACAAGCGTCACCTCTGCTGTCCAGCTGGGTCCCTGGCTTGGCACTCAAAGATACTCCTCAAGCTTCACCCCTGCTGACACGTTAGGTCCCTGGCTTGGCACTCCACAAGTGTCAGCTCTGCTGTCACGCTGGGTCCCTGGTTTGGCACTTGCTGATGCTTTCCCACTTCTTCACCGTTCCCGGTTGGTGAGAAGACTACTCTGGTACTGGCCTCAGCTTACTCACAATGGTCTCCGGTAACAAGGTGGTTGGTCCCTTATGACCTGTACACACGGTCAGACTTTCCGACAAAAAAATGTACGATCGTATTGTGTTGTCGGAAACTCCGATCGTGTGTGGGCTCCATAGGACTTTTTCCATCGGAATTCCCGACACACAAAGTTTGAGAGCTGGATATAAAATTTTCCGACAACAAAATCTGATCGTTTAAATTCCGATCGTGTGTAGACAAATTCGACGCACAAAGTGCCACGCATGCTCAGAATAAGTTACGAGACGAAAGCTATTGGCTACTGGCCCATTTATAATCCCGACGTACGTGTTGTACGTCATCTCGTTATGAACGATCAGATTTTCTGACAACTTTGTGCAACCGTGTGTATGCAAGACAAGTTTGGGCCAAAATCCGTCGGAAAAAATCGGACAGATTTTGTCGTCAGAATGTCCGATCAATGTCCGATCGTGTGTACGGGGCATTAGTTGCAACAGCTTCCCCTCTACCTCCGACCTATATGGGTTCCCCGGCCGGCGGAACCGTTACTTCTGGTTGGACTACAAGACCGCAGTCCTAACCCTGCACTACTTCCGGATAGGCTCTCGGATAGCCTAGCAGCCAGATGTCCCCGGGATAGGCTTTAGGTTTCTGGCCTAGCCTAGGACAATACAACACGTCCTCCCAGACAGCCATCCAAATTTATTTTTATTCAATGTTTAAAATATTTTTGTTACTTCTAAAAAAAACAAAAACATTTTGAACAATTTTTTGTATATACATAAAAAAACGTAAAATTGTGAAAAAATGATTTTTAATTTCTTAATTTTCCAAAAAATTGTGACAGAAAATAACTTAAAAAAAACCCACCATGCCTCTTACTAAATACCTTGGATTGTCTACATTCCAAAAAGGGGTAATTTGGGGGTATTTGTACTGTCCTGGCATTTTTAGGCCTCATTAAATTAGATCGGTACATCAGGATTGATTGATTGCTTTTCAGATATATATCCCATAGTTTGTAGACTCTACAACTTTCCTACAGACTAAATAATATACACTGATTTTTGTTATTTTCACCAAAGAAAATGTAGCAGAATACATTTTGGCCTACATTTATAAAGAAAGATTATATATTTGCAACATTTTATAACAGAAACCAAAAACTTGTTTGTTTTTTTTTCAAATTTTCAGTCTTTTTTTGGTTTATTTAGCAAAAAAATAAAATAAAAACACCAGTGGTGATTAAATACCACCAAAAGAAAGCTCAAATTGTGTGAAAAAAAAATGATAAAAATGTCATTTGGGTACAGTGTAGCATGACCGCGCAATTGTCATTCAAAGTGCGACAGTGCTGAAAACTGGCCTGGGCTGGAAGGGGGAGAAAGTTACCGGTATTGAGGTGGTTAAAAGAAGCTGAAAAACAACAGACTTACTTGTCAGATCACCAAGTAATACAAATATGTCACAGGTGGAAAAAACAAAGGCTGCTCTGTTAATGCTAGTGACAGACTTTGTCATATATCTTTTTTTTTTTTGTCATTTTTCTCTTTTATTTTGGCCATAGTGTCACTTTAACTGGACTGATTCGGGCTAACATGATAGTATTGACTGATGGCGAAACCAGGAGAGAACTCATTCCCTGCGTTGGTCGGCCACCTAGGGGTGAAATAGAGAATATTACATTTAAATTCAAAGAAACATGGAAGAGTGACGGCAGCAAAAAAAAAAGACCAAGTGGTCCATCGAGTTTGAACCATTTTTTTTCATTTATGTACAGTTTGCTTTTGTTTTTTGTTTTTTTGGGATTTTTTTTTTTTTTTTACCAAAAAAACAAAAGCAAACTGTACATAAATGAAAAAAAAATGGTTCAAACTCGATGGACCACTTGGTCTTTTTTTTTTGCTGCCGTCACTCTTCTATGTTTCTTTGAATTTAAATGTAATATTCTCTATTTCACCCCTAGGTGGCCGACCAACGCAGGGAATGAGTTCTCTCCTGGTTTCGCCATCAGTCAATACTATCATGTTAGCAGAATCAGTCCAGTTAAAGTGACACTATGGCCAAAATAAAATAAAAAATGTCTGATTGTAGATTTATGTTTGTCCCAGGTGTGTTTGAATCCACTGAGGCTCCTTTCACATGGGCTTGTCCGCTTTGCTCAGCGAGGGGATCGATCCGCTGAACCCCGCTTAGCAGGCGAATGACAGGTCCGTCTCCGCTCACTGTGCTGAGACGGACCTGTCAGAGTTCTGTTCTCCTCTATGGGGAGTCCGTTTTCATCCAATCGCAACCGATCCGCCAGATGGACCTGATCGGAAAGCCTGTGCGAAAGGGGCCTTACTGTTGACTCACTACCTTTGCTGGAAGTCAATTCCAAGCATCCACTACTCTTTCAGTAAAATAAGGTTAGTTTTGACTTTTCCTCCTGCTACTTTGAGGCCGTGTCCCCCTGTGACCTGTGTTTTTGATCTGGGCTTCATATTAAAGACACTGACCCAGCTGAACCAGGGCATCATGACTGATGGATTGCATAATGCAACACATGACACTGATCCAGGGCAGATGCCATGCAGAGCTTCCTCCAGCATTCAGGAGAAAATGGAAGTGTGCCTCTCTCCCCACCTGTTTTGCCTGCCGCCTCTGCCATGCTGCGGGAGTAAGGTAAGGCTCTGATGGGGAAAACTGGACCCATGGGAGGACTCCAATTTAATGAGGGGGCCTCTGTGATGAGGGGACTCTGTGTATAGGTGGGAAAACTGGGGCTTCCGATGCAATAGGAGGATTCTATGATGAGGGATCTCTGAGGTGATGGTGGGGCTCTGACTTAATGGAGGGACTCTGACGTGATCTGGGATTCTGTGATGAGGAAACTCTGATGTGGTGGGGAACTCTCATGAAAAATGGGGGACTCTGATGTGATGGGAGGACCTCTGATTGGATGGAAGACCTCTGATGTGATGGAGGACCTCTGATTGGATGGAAGACCTCTGATGTGATGGAGGACCTCTGATGTGATGAGAGGACCTCTGATGTGATGAAAGACCTCTGATATGATGGGGGCTCCTGTGGTGTGATGAAGGACCTCTGATGTGATGGGGGACCTCTGATGTGATGAAAGACCTCTGATATGATGGGGGGACCTCTGATGTGATGAAGGACCTGTCATGTGATGGGGGACCTCTGATGTGATGAGAGGACCTCAGATGTGATGAGAGGACCTCAGATGTGATGAGAGGACCTCTAAAGTGAGAAAAGACCTCTGATATGCTGGGGAGACCTTTGGTATGATGAAAGATCTCTGATGTGATGGGGGACCTCTGGTGTGCTAAGAGGACCTCTGATGTCATGAAGGACCTCTGATGTGATAGGGATACCCTCCGATGTGATGGGAGGACCTCTGATGTGATGGGGAAACTCTGATGTGATGGTAGGAACCTCTGATGTGATGGGCGGACCTCTGATGTGATGGGAGGACCTCTGATGTGATTGGGAACCTTTGATGTGATGGGAAACCTCTGATATGATTGGGGTACCTCTGATGTGGTGGGTGTACCTCTGATGTGATAGGGAACCTCTGATGTGATGGAAAACCTCTGATGTAATGGGGCCTCTGATATGCTAGGGGGAGCTCTAATGTGATGAGGGGACCTCTGGAGTGATGGGAAGACCTCTGATGTGATAGAGGAACCTCTGATGTGATGGGAGGACATCTGATGTGATAGGTGGACCTCTGACATGATGGAGGACCTCTGATGGGATAGAGGGACTTCTTGTGCGATTAAGGACCTGTGATGTGTTGGGGGACTTCTGATGTGATGGGGGGGGGACTCCGATGTGATTGGGGGACTTATAATGTAAAGCTAATTTCATTGAGTTGTGTGCATCGTCTCAGGCTCAGGTTTCCCATTAATGGTAAGTGACATTTTCATTTTTACCATTTTAGACCGCGGTACCTTGAGATTTAAGGGGCGCCACTCCATCCAAACCTAAAAAAAAAAAAATATAAAAAGTTTTCCCCTCAGTTCTACTTTGTGGAATACATCGGCACTGTGTTTCCCATGAGGCTCGCAGGCTGGCAGGCGGTTCCAAGGCTCTTTGCATTTCCCTCCACATCCCCGGCCTCATGTGATGCTGGGGATCAGCGGGGAGGGGGGTGCAGGCAGGTCACGGCAGGAATTCACAGCTGCCCTGGCTTCCATGAGGTCACTTTCTTTTCCTCATTAGCGACTGACACAGCCTGAAGTGCTGGTGACAAGTGTGACTCGCCGCAAAGGCCCGGCCCTCGCCCCCCTGCGCTGCCAGTCCTCGGCTTTCCCATTGTGTTACGCCTTAATTACGGCCGTGCCCCAAGCCAGACGTGCCCACCTTGTGTTCTCGCTGTGGGGTCACCTCAATCAGCTCAGGCTGTTTATGTGGGACACGGTGGTGGGGGTTGGAGAAGGGTCAGTGGGTCCCATCAGGTCCTTTCCTCCGCCTCGGATCGGGAGGACGTGGCCGCCTGCCAAATCCCCAATCAGGAATTAACTCTGAAATCGTCTTTGTCACATCTCCAGCTCCCCGCGAGAGAACGGGGGTGGGGGGCCACGGGTGATAAGGGGAAGGGGGGGGGACAGGACTAAAGAGGTTTGGGACCCCATACCGGGTGATAGAGGGACACCGAGCCGTGTGACCAGTAATATACCGGAACTGGATGGATAGACTTTACAGTCCGGAGCCCGGGGCCCCAAACTGTCCATCACGAGGGCCACATCCTATATTCTACACATATTACTGCGCCAAAATAATCAACAAATATCAAATGAATGAAAGCCATTTACTGGGATCTTTTTTTTTTGGAATCAACAAGATATGATTTAGAGAAACAGAGAAAGAACTGCAGTAAAACAAAACAAAGTTCCCCCTCACATCAGAGTCCCCCCTTTGTATGACAGCGGCCGCCAGGTAATTAATCCAAACCATGCTGTGTCACAGCGGGAGATCCCCACTCTGTTTGATCCAGCGGCTCTCCTCTCTCTAATCCCCATACACTGATCAGGCTGCATTGATTGGCACTGATGAGGCTACATTGAAGGGCACTGGTGAGGCTGCGCTGATGGGCACTGGTGAAGCTGCATTGATGGGCGCTGGTGAGGCTGCATTGATGGGCAGTGATCATTCTGCACTGATAGGTACTGGTGAAGCTGCACTGATGGGCACTGGTGAGGCTGTATTGGTGGGCACTGATCAGGCTACATTGATGGGCACTGGTGAGGCTGTATTGATGGGCACTAGTGAGGCTGCATTGACGGGCACTGATCAGGCTGCATTGATGAGAAATGGTGGGCACTGATCAGGCTGCATTGATGGGCGGTGATGAGGTTTAGCTAATGAGCACTAATGAGGCTGCATTGATGGGCACTGATGGGGGTTCTTTCTAACATAGACTCTCAAATAGACACAGAGAGGACCTCTGTTAGAGAGACCCCCCTCCAGGCCCCATTAGACCCCATTGTAGTCTCTAATGGGGTCTGGTGGGGGCTCTTTCTAACACACTCTGTAACAGGGGCCCTCTCTGTGTCCATTAGAGAGACTCCCCTCCAGGTCCCATTAGAGTATTCTGCTTTTCTTCCTGTATTTTGATTATTGTTAAGAGATCATGGGAGGATCCCAGGGTAATGAAGGAGGAGTTAGTATGATGACTACGCCCACCCTGCACCCAGGTGTCTGTGACCCTAGGATTGGCCTTGGAGGACAGTGTCAGTAGGTCAATGGATGGTTCCAGTCAGTAGGGCAGAGGATGGTGTCAGTAGAGCAGTGGACGTTGTCAGTAGGGCAGAGGACGGTGTCAGTAGGGCAGAGGACGGTGTCAGTAGGGCAGAGGACGGTGTCAGTAGGGCAGAGGACGGTGTCTGATGGCAGAGGACGGTGTCAGTAGGGCAGCGGACGGTGTCAGTATGGCAGAGGACGGTGTCAGTAGAGCAGAGGGCGATGTCAGTATGGCAGAGAACGGTGTCAGTAGGGCAGAGGATGGTGTCAGTAGAGCAGTGGACGGTGTCAGTATGGAAGAGGACGGTGTCAGTAGGTCAGAGGACGGTGTCAGTAGGGCAGTGGATGGTGTCAGTAGGGCAGAAGACGGTGTCAGTATGGCAGTGGACGGTGTCAGTATGGCAGTGGACGGTGTCAGTAGAGCAGAGGATGGTGTCAGTAGGGCAGAGGACGGTGTCAGTAGGGCAGTGGACGGTGTCAGTAGGGCAGTGGACGGTGTCAGTAGGGCAGCGGACGGTGTCAGTATGGCAGAGGACGGTGTCAGTAGGGCAGTGGACGGTGTCAGTAGGGCAGTGGACGGTGTCAGTAGGGCAGTGGACGGTGTCAGTAGGGCAGAGGGCGATGTCAGTAGGGCAGAGGATGGTGTCAGTAGGGCAGAGGACGGTGTCAGTAGGGCAGAGGACGGTGTCAGTAGGGCAGAGGACGGTGTCTGAGGGCAGAGGACGGTGTCTGAGGGCAGAGGACGGTGTCAGTAGGGGAGAGGACGGTGTCAGTAGGGGAGTGGACGGTGTCAGTAGAGCAGAGGACGGTGTCAGTAGAGCAGAGGACGGTGTCAGTAGGGCAGAGGACGGTGTCAGTAGAGCAGTGGACGGTGTCAGTAGAGCAGAGGACGGTGTCAGTAGAGCAGAGGACGGTGTCAGTAGGGCAGAGGAGGGCGTCATTATTTTTGTTATTTTTACTATTATTTTTTCCATTATTTTGTACAATTTAATTTCTTTAGGGGTCCCATTGGGGAGCTTTGGTGAGTTATCAGGAGTCTAGACCCCCGATGTCTCACTTTTGAGACCGAGAAATTGACTGTGGACCGAGATTCTCCAGTCTTTCTTTGCAGCCTCAGCGGCACTGGACAGTAAATGAATGGGAAGTGCTCTGTGCTAAGCGACTTCCTGTTCATTCACAAACCGAAGTATCAGAAACACAGCTTACTATGCTTCAGATATGAATGAACACAGTAAGTGATCGGTACCGATCATTCACTATGTTCATTCAGGAAAGGATGCTGCCGGTAAATGACATATTTACAGGATCTTTCGCCCACTCTCCATCCTGAAATATCCCCCTGTGTGTCTGCAGCAGCTGGTGGGAATTAGGAGAGGTTGGAAGCCGGCAGATTTGAGGGGGGGATCTATGGCCCTACTGAAGTACCAACTGAGGGGGTGATCACAGTGCAGCAATGAATGAAAAGCATTATCTAATTGGACAATATGCAGAGGTGGGGCGGGGACTTCATGATCTCCACTTCTTCCAATCAGAGAACACTTTGCAATCATTGAGAACATGCATAGTGATCTCTGAATGGCGCCTGTACCGAGTGGCCGACCTCCAGTGTTCACAAAGCAGCAGGACAGCTGGTGGAGATCACTGTAGTAGGGGTGTAGTCAGGGTCGCCTTTAACACAGGGCAAAAGGGGCAGCTGCCCCTTGCCCAGCCATTGTTGTGGGGCCCAAAGCAGCTGCCCCTTGAGCCCACACAAAAGCCTTATACCTTTTATCCACAGCAAATGAGTTTCCAGTCCAGTACACAACTTTACCCATTTTAAGCCTTGATGAAGAGAGCCTTATGGCCCCTGAAGCGCGTTGGCTTGGTGACCATTCCCTTTGATTTTGGAATAACCGGACATGCAAATTCTGGTGTGGTGCTTCAGCTCCATCTAGTGGCCATAATGTGTTTTTTTTTTTTCCTGAAATACCTCAATCAGGGAAAAATACCACATTAGGTTCACTAGATGGAGCTGCCGATCATAGGAAACCCACATATAAACCACTTCAGCTCCGGAAGATTTACTCCCCTTCATGACCAGGCCATTTTTTGCTATTTAGCACGCCGTACACAAACAAAATGTACATCATTTTTTTCCCACAAATAGAGCTTTCTTTTGGTGTTATTTTAACACCTCTGCATTTTTTATTTTTTTTGCGCTATTAACAAAAATAGCATACATTTTGAAATAAAAACAATATTTTTTACTTTCTGTTATAAAACACATCCAAAAAAAAAAAAATTCAAATATCTTCATACATTTAGGTCAAAATGTATTCTGCTACATGTCTTTGGTTAAAAAAAAATCCAAATTAGTGTATATTGACTGGATTATTAGTGTATATTGGTTGGATTGCGTAAAAAAATATAGCGTCCTCAAACTATGCAATATGTATTGGATTTTTTTTTTATACTAGTAATGGCGGCGATTAGCGGCTTATAGCTGGACGGTGGGCAATCTGACACTAACTGACACTTTGTGGGAATTGGCTAACTGCCACTGACATCTCCAGTGACACTAAATACAGCGATCAGTACTAATACTATATTAATGTTCTGTAGTAGGCTGACATCTAGTGGCGGTTTATAGCCACAACACCTTTTTAACCTTTGTGATTTGGTATCTCTCTCCCCCCTCGTTAGACCCTCCCTGTTTCTTCCATGTTTCTGCAGCCAGTGTTAGTTCTTCGCAGAGACAGGGGGGGCTTAGGGAAGTCATTGTCTTCTTAGACTGGAAAAACATCACCTGTATGCAATTATCGTAAAGCGGCATTAACCACTTAAGCACTGAGCCTCTTTTTTTAGATGTGTTGTTTACAAGTTAAAAACAGTATTTTTTTGCTAGTAAATTACTTAGAACCCCCAAACATTATACATTTTTTTTTCTCTAACACCCTAGAGAATAAAATGGCGGGCGTCGCAATACTTTCTGTCACAACGTATTTGCGCAGCGGTCTTACAAGCGCACTTTTTTTGGAAAAAATACACTTTTTTTGAATTAAAAAATAAGACAACAGTAAAGTCAGCCAAATTTTTTTTTCATGTGTGTGCGGGTCAGGCCCGCTCCTTGCTCCCTCCTCGCTGGCTGTGATTGACAGCAGCAGGAGCCAATAAGGAGAGAGCAACGATGCTGCTCCTGAGAACAGCTATGGATTGACAACGGGCTTAGGCAGGGGCGAAACTACCAGGGTCACAAAGGCCATACTTGCGACCAAGCCCTGGTGTTCCGCCGCTGTGGGGGGGGGTCCAAGGCGGTAGTAAGGGGGTTCACTGCAGAACAGGTGAAAGGGTCCTGCTGTGGGACCGTATAGCTCGGTTCACACTGCTACGACCCCAAAGTTGTACGTCTTGCTTGCGATTTTCTTGCGACTTTTGTGATTTAACATTGCAGTTTATGGCACTCAAATCGCACAAAAGTTGCAGAAAAGTAGTGCAGGAACCTTTTTTTTTTGTCACATTGATTAGGGAAACGCCCATGAAAATTAATGTGTTTTGATTTGTCATGCGATTTTATGTGCCGCAAGTGGCATGACAAGTTGTAGCAGTGTGAATCTGGGCTTATAAGGAACCCTGCAACTGGAGTAAAGGGCCCCCCGGGATTTGGACTCAAAGGGAAGGGCCCTGAGACCGATGAAAAGGGCCCCTGGACCAATGGAAAAGTCCCCGGGGCCGATGGAAAGTGTTAGTTCATGAGATCTTGCACCGGGGCCCTGAAGGTTCTAGTTGCGCCTCCGTCAGGCACACATTGCTTCTCTCCAGCCAATGAGAGCAGGGAGTGTGTGGGGGGGAGGGGGGGTGTGGACTGAGGTCTGGGGAGAAGGCAAACTGGAAGCTTGGGACTGGATTACAGAGCTTGGCTGGGGCCCTGGGAGACACAGGGCAGATCAGACCTGGATTCTGTCTCCAGGATTTTGTGTGTGGGGGGGGGGGGATGCAGCATGTAAGATGACAGCAGGGAGCAGTGGGCCCTCTGGAGCTAAATACGTGGTCGCAATTGTGACCCCTGCGACCCCTGCTGCTATGCCCATGGTCTTTCTGAAGCGTGAAGCTGCCTGTGGATGGTGCCAAATCAGTAGGTGACCATACTGTCCTGTCAGACTGGGTATAACCCCTCAGTGCCGACCGTACACACATATGCGGCCTCGGCTTGAAGGGGTTATACCGGGGTGATGCCTGCAGCTGCCGTTTTCTAGAGCGGGCGGTCGGCTCTTTTGTAATAACAACCGATGTGGCTAAAAGCCGCTCAGCTGTTATCCTAAAGGAGCGGGAGGGGACGCCCGAGGGGTTGCCCCCCCCCACTCCCCCCACTTCCGCCGCTCTTCCCGGGCCTCCTGTCCCACCGGCACTTCTGCCGGCTAGGCTGAGACTGGAACAACGCCGGCTCCAGCGGCTCTCCTCTCTCTAATCCCCATGCACTGATCAGGCTGCATTGATTGGCACTGATGAGGCTACATTGAAGGGCACTGGTGAGGCTGCGCTGATGGGCACTGGTGAAGCTGCATTGATGGGCGCTGGTGAGGCTGCATTGATGGGCAGTGATGAGGCTGAGCTGATGGGCGCTGGTGAGGCTGCATTGATGGGCAGTGATGAGGCTGAGCTGATGGGCACTGGTGAGGCTGCATTGATGGGCACTGATTATGCTGCATTGATGGGCACTGATCAGGCTGCATTGATGGACACTGGTGAGGCTAGGCTGATGGGCACTGATGAGGCTGCATTGATGGGCACCGGTGAGAATGCATTGATGGGCACTGATCCAGCTGCATTGATGGGCACTGGTGGGCCTGCATTGATGGGCACTGATCATGCTGCACTGATAGGTACTGGTGAAGCTGCATTGATGGGCACTGATCAGGCTGCACTGATGGGCACTGGTGAGGCTGTATTGGTGGGCACTGATCAGGCTACATTGATGGGCACTGGTGAGGCTGTATTGATGGGCACTGGTGAGGCTGTATTGATGGGCACTAGTGAGGCTGCATTGACGGGCACTGATCAGGCTGCATTGATGAGAAATGGTGAGGCTGCATTGGTGGGCACTGGTGAGGCTGCATTAATGGAGACTGATCAGGCTGCATTGATGGGCGGTGATGAGGTTTAGCTAATGAGCACTAATGAGGCTGCATTGATGGGCACTGATGGGGGTTCTTTCTAACAGACTCTCAAATAGACACAGAGAGGACCTCTGTTAGAGAGACCCCCCTCCAGGCCCCATTAGACCCCATTGTAGTCTCTAATGGGGTCTGGTGGGGGCTCTTTCTAACAGACTCTATAACAGGGGCCCTCTCTGTGTCCATTAGAGAGACTCCCCTCCAGGTCCCATTAGAGTATTCTGCTTTTCTTCCTGTATTTTGATTATTGTTAAGAGATCATGGGAGGATCCCAGGGTAACGAAGGAGGAGTTAGTATGATGACCACACCCACCCTGCACCAAGGTGTCTGTGACCCTAGGATTGGCCTTGGAGGACAGTGTCAGTAGGTCAATGGATGGTGCCAGTCAGTAAGGCAGAGGACGGTGTCAGTAGAGCAGAGGACGGTGTTAGTAGAGCAGAGAACGGTGTCAGTAGGGCAGAGGACGGTGTTAGTAGAGCAGAGGACGGTGTCAGTAGAGCAGAGGGCGATGTCAGTATGGCAGAGGACGGTGTCAGTATGGCAGAGGACGGTGTCAGTATGGCAGTGGACGGTGTCAGTATGGCAGAGGACGATGTCAGTAGGGCAGAGGACGGTGTCAGTAGGGCAGAGGACAGTGTCAGTAGGGCAGAGAACGGTGTCAGTAGGGCAGTGGACGGTGTCAGTAGAGCAGAGGGCGATGTCAGTATGGCAGAGGACGGTGTCAGTATGGCAGAGGACGGTGTCAGTATGGCAGTGGACGGTGTTAGTAGAGCAGAGAACGGTGTCAGTAGGGCAGAGGACGGTGTTAGTAGAGCAGAGAACGGTGTCAGTAGGGCAGAGGACGGTGTTAGTAGAGCAGAGGACGGTGTTAGTAGAGCAGAGAACGGTGTCAGTAGGGCAGAGGACGGTGTTAGTAGAGCAGAGGACGGTGTCAGTAGAGCAGAGGGCGATGTCAGTATGGCAGAGGACGGTGTCAGTATGGCAGAGGACGGTGTCAGTATGGCAGTGGACGGTGTCAGTATGGCAGAGGACGATGTCAGTAGGGCAGAGGACGGTGTCAGTAGGGCAGAGGACAGTGTCAGTAGGGCAGAGAACGGTGTCAGTAGGGCAGTGGACGGTGTCAGTAGAGCAGAGGGCGATGTCAGTATGGCAGAGGACGGTGTCAGTATGGCAGAGGACGGTGTCAGTATGGCAGAGGACGGTGTCAGTATGGCAGTGGACGGTGTCAGTATGGCAGAGGACGATGTCAGTAGGGCAGAGGACGGTGTCAGTAGGGCAGTGGACGGTGTCAGTATGGCAGAGGACGGTGTCAGTAGGGCAGAGGACGGTGTCAGTATGGCAGAGGACGGTGTCAGTATGGCAGTGGACGGTGTCAGTAGGGCAGAGGACGGTGTCAGTAGAGCAGAGGACGGTGTCAGTAGGGCAGAGGGCGGTGTCAGTAGGGCAGTGGATGGTGTCAGTAGGGCAGTGGATGGTGTCAGTAGGGCAGAAGACGGTGTCAGTATGGCAATGGACGGTGTCAGTATGGCAGTGGACGGTGTCAGTATGGCAGAGGACGGTGTCAGTAGGGCAGAGGACGGTGTCAGTAGGGGAGTGGACGGTGTCAGTATGGCAGAGGACGGTGTCAGTAGGGCAGAGGACGGTGTCAGTATGGCAGAGGACGGTGTCAGTAGGGCAGAGGACGGTGTCAGTAGGGCAGTGGACGGTGTCAGTATGGCAGAGGGCGATGTCAGTAGGGCAGAGGACGGTGTCAGTAGGGCAGTGGACGGTGTCAGTAGGGCAGAGGACGGTGTCAGTAGGGCAGAGGACGGTGTCAGTATGGCAGAGGATGGTGTCAGTAGGGCAGAGGACGGTGTCAGTAGGGCAGAGGACGGTGTCAGTATGGCAGTGGACGGTGTCAGTAGGGCAGAGGACAGTGTCAGTAGGGCAGAGGACGGTGTCAGTAGGGCAGTGGACGGTGTCAGTAGAGCAGAGGATGGTGTCAGTAGAGCAGTGGACGGTGTCAGTAGGGCAGTGGACGGTGTCAGTAGGGCAGAGGACGGTGTCAGTAGGGCAGAGGACGGTGTCAGTAGGGCAGAGGACGGTGTCAGTAGGGCAGAGGACGGTGTCAGTATGGCAGAGGACGGTGTCAGTATGGCAGAGGACGGTGTCAGTATGGCAGAGGACGGTGTCAGTAGGGCAGAAGACGGTGTCAGTATGGCAATGGACGGTGTCAGTATGGCAGTGGACGGTGTCAGTATGGCAGAGGACGGTGTCAGTAGGGCAGAAGACGGTGTCAGTATGGCAATGGACGGTGTCAGTATGGCAGTGGACGGTGTCAGTATGGCAGAGGACGGTGTCAGTAGGGCAGAGGACGGTGTCAGTAGGGGAGTGGACGGTGTCAGTATGGCAGAGGACGGTGTCAGTAGGGCAGAGGACGGTGTCAGTATGGCAGAGGACGGTGTCAGTAGGGCAGAGGACGGTGTCAGTAGGGCAGTGGACGGTGTCAGTATGGCAGAGGGCGATGTCAGTAGGGCAGAGGACGGTGTCAGTAGGGCAGTGGACGGTGTCAGTAGGGCAGAGGACGGTGTCAGTAGGGCAGAGGATGGTGTCAGTATGGCAGAGGATGGTGTCAGTAGGGCAGAGGACGGTGTCAGTAGGGCAGAGGACGGTGTCAGTATGGCAGTGGACGGTGTCAGTAGGGCAGAGGACAGTGTCAGTATGGCAGAGGATGGTGTCAGTAGGGCAGAGGACGGTGTCAGTAGGGCAGAGGACGGTGTCAGTATGGCAGAGGATGGTGTCAGTAGGGCAGAGGACGGTGTCAGTAGGGCAGAGGACGGTGTCAGTATGGCAGTGGACGGTGTCAGTAGGGCAGAGGACAGTGTCAGTAGGGCAGAGGACGGTGTCAGTAGGGCAGTGGACGGTGTCAGTAGAGCAGAGGATGGTGTCAGTAGAGCAGTGGACGGTGTCAGTAGGGCAGTGGACGGTGTCAGTAGGGCAGAGGACGGTGTCAGTAGGGCAGAGGACGGTGTCAGTAGGGCAGAGGACGGTGTCAGTATGGCAGAGGACGGTGTCAGTATGGCAGTATGGCAGAGGACGGTGTCTGAGGGCAGAGGACGGTGTCAGTAGGCGAGTGGGCAGTATCAGTAAAGCAGTGAACGGTGTCTGTAGGGCAATGGACGGTGTCAGTCAGTAAGGCAGAGGATGGTGTCAGTAGGACAGAGGAGGGCGTCATTATTTTTGTTATTTTTACTATTATTTTTTCCATTATTTTGTACAATTTAATTTCTTTAGGGGTCTCATTGGGGAGCTTTGGTGAATTATCAGGAGTCTAGACCCCCAATGTCTTTTGAGACCGAGAAATTGACTGAGGACAGAGATTCTCCAGTCTTTCTTTGCAGCCTCAGCGGCACTGGACAGTAAATGAATGGGAAGTGCTCTGTGCTAAGCGACTTCCTGTTCATTCACAAACCGAAGTATCAGAAACACAGCTTACTATGCTTCAGATATGAATTAACACAGTAAGTGATTGGTACCGATCATTCACTATGTTCATTCAGGAAAGGAAGCTGCCGGTAAATGACATATTTACAGGATCTTTCGCCCACTCTCCATCCTGAAATATCCCCCTGTGTGTCTGCAGCAGCTGGTGGGAATTAGGAGAGGTTGGAAGCCGGCAGATTTGAGGGGGGGATCTATGGCCCTACTGAAGTACCAACTGAGGGGGTGATCACAGTGCAGCAATGAATGAAAAGCATTATCTAATTGGACAATATGCAGAGGTGGGGCGGGGACTTCATGATCTCCACTTCTTCCAATCAGAGAACACTTTGCAATCATTGAGAACATGCATAGTGATCTCTGAATGGCGCCTGTACCGAGTGGCCGACCTCCAGTGTTCACAAAGCAGCAGGACAGCTGGTGGAGATCACTGTAGTAGGGGTGTAGTCAGGGTCGCCTTTAACACAGGGCAAAAGGGGCAGCTGCCCCTTGCCCAGCCATTGTTGTGGGGCCCAAAGCAGCTGCCCCTTGAGCCCACACAAAAGCCTTATACCTTTTATCCACAGCAAATGAGTTTCCAGTCCAGTACACAACTTTACCCATTTTAAGCCTTGATGAAGAGAGCCTTATGGCCCCTGAAGCGCGTTGGCTTGGTGACCATTCCCTTTGATTTTGGAATAACCGGACATGCAAATTCTGGTGTGGTGCTTCAGCTCCATCTAGTGGCCATAATGTGTTTTTTTTTTTTCCTGAAATACCTCAATCAGGGAAAAATACCACATTAGGTTCACTAGATGGAGCTGCCGATCATAGGAAACCCACATATAAACCACTTCAGCTCCGGAAGATTTACTCCCCTTCATGACCAGGCCATTTTTTGCTATTTAGCACGCCGTACACAAACAAAATGTACATCATTTTTTTCCCACAAATAGAGCTTTCTTTTGGTGTTATTTTAACACCTCTGCATTTTTTATTTTTTTTGCGCTATTAACAAAAATAGCATACATTTTGAAATAAAAACAATATTTTTTACTTTCTGTTATAAAACACATCCAAAAAAAAAAAAATTCAAATATCTTCATACATTTAGGTCAAAATGTATTCTGCTACATGTCTTTGGTTAAAAAAAAATCCAAATTAGTGTATATTGACTGGATTATTAGTGTATATTGGTTGGATTGCGTAAAAAAATATAGCGTCCTCAAACTATGGAATATGTATTGGATTTTTTTTTTATACTAGTAATGGCGGCGATTAGCGGCTTATAGCTGGACGGTGGGCAATCTGACACTAACTGACACTTTGTGGGAATTGGCTAACTGCCACTGACATCTCCAGTGACACTAAATACAGCGATCAGTACTAATACTATATTATTGTTCTGTAGTAGGCTGACATCTAGTGGTGGTTTATAGCCACAACACCTTTTTAACCTATGTGATTTGGTATCTCTCTCCCCCCTCGTTGGACCCTCCCTGTTTCTGCCATGTTTGTGCAGCCACTGTTAGCTCTTTGCAGAGACGGGGGGGGGGGGGTGGCTTAGGAAAGTCATTGTCTTCTTAGACTGGAAAAACATCACCTGTATGCAATTATCGTAAAGCGGCATTAACCACTTAAGGACTGAGCCTCTTTTTTTAGATGTGTTGTTTACAAGTTAAAAACTGTTTTTTTTTGCTAGAAAATTACTTATAACCCCCACAAACATTATACATTTTTTTTTCTAACACCCTAGAGAATAAAATGGTGGGCGTCAAAATACTTTCTGTCACACCGTATTTGCGCAGCGGTCTTGCAAGCGCACTTTTTTTGGAAAAAGTAAACTTTTTCTGAATTAAAAAATAAGACAACAGTAAAGTCAGCCAAATTTTTTTTTTCATATTGTGAAAGATAATGTAACACCGAGTAAATCGATACCCAACATGTCATTGTTAATTTTTAGGCTCTTTTCTTTTGCTATGAGGGTACTCATTTAGGCTCACTCCTGAGCTGCGCTCCGTGTGTCCATTGACACACACAGTGCCGGTCAGGCCCGCTCCTTGCTCCCTCCTCGCTGGCTGTGATTGACAGCAGCAGGAGCCAATAAGGAGAGGAGAGAGCAACGATGCTGCTCCTGAGAACAGCTATGGATTGACAACGGGCTTAGGCAGGGGCGAAACTACCAGGGTCACAAAGGACATACTTGCGACCAAGCCCTGGTGTTCCGCCGCTGTGGGTGGGAGTGGGGGGTCCAAGGCGGCAGAAAGGGGGCTCACTGCAGAACAGGTGAAAGGGTCCCGCTGTGGGACCGTATAGCTTGGTTCACACGGCTACAACCCCAAAGTTGTACGCCTTGCTTGCGATTTTCTTGTGACTTTTGTGATTTAACATTGCAGTTTATGGCACTCAAATCGCACAAAAGTTGCAGAAAAGTAGTGCAGGAACCTTTTTTTTTGTCACATTGATTAGGGAAGCGCCCATGAAAATTAATGTGTTTTGATTTGTCATGCGATTTTATGTGCCGCAAGTGGCATGACAAGTTGTAGCAGTGTGAACCGGGGCTTATAATGAACCCTGCAACTGGAGTAAAGGGCCCCCCGGGATTTGGACTCAAAGGGAAGGGCCCTGAGACCGATGAAAAGGGCCCCTGGACCAATGGAAAAGTCCCCGGGGCCGATGGAAAGTGTTAGTTCATGAGATCTTGCACCGGGGCCCTGAGGGTTCTAGTTGCGCCTCCGTCAGGCACACATTGCTTCTCTCCAGCCAATGAGAGCAGGGAGTGTGTATGGGGGGGAGGGGGGGTGTGGACTGAGGTCTGGGGAGAAGGCAAACTGGAAGCTTGGGACTGGATTACAGAGCTTGGCTGGGGCCCTGGAAGAAACAGGGCAGATCAGACCTGGATTCTGTCTCCAGGATTTTGTGTGTGGGGGGGGGGGGGATGCAGCATGTAAGATGACAGCAGGGAGCAGTGGGCCCTCTGGAGCTAAATACGTGGTCGCAATTGTGACCCCTGCGACCCCTGCTGCTATGCCCATGGTCTTACTGAAGTGTGAAGCTGCCTGTGGATGGTGCCAAATCAGTAGGTGACCGTACTGTCCTGACAGACTGGGTATAACCCCTTAGCGCCGACCGTACACACATATGCGGCCTCGGCTTGAAGGGGTTATACCGGGGTGATGCCTGCAGCTGCCGTTTTCTAGAGCGGGCGGTCGGCTCTTTTGTAATAACAACCGATGTGGCTAAAAGCCGCTCAGCTTTTATCCTAAAGGAGCGGGAGGGGACGCCCCCCCCCCCACTCCCGCCACCTTCCGCCGCTCTTCCCGGGCCTACTGTCCCACCGGCACTTCTGCCGGCTAGGCTGAGACTGGAACAAAGCCGGAAACGGCTTTGTTCCAGTCTCGTATGTAAAAACACAGAAGCGACGTCACAACCTCACTTCCGGTTTACTTGGCTGCCAATGGTGCCGATTTAAGAAACTTACAGTATTCAGAATCGCCAATTTTGCCGATCTAAATACATAGCTCCCAACTGTCCCTGATTTGGAGGGACTGTCCCTGATTTCGAGGGACTGTCCCTGATTTGAAACAATGTCCCTCTGTCCCTCATTCCTCCTCATTTGTCCCTCATTTTGGTCTGATCTATATAGTTGTACATAAAATGCACTTTTTATCTATCAAAAAGTGTTTTCCAGCACTAAACCTTTCATCTGATTTCTAAATTGCTGCATTTGTAAATTCCAAAAGCCGATATAAAGGAATAGTAGTGGTAAAAAAAAACACTTGTGGGTTTAACCAATCTTGTTTTTTTTGTACAATTCTCCTTTAAGGGGGCGTGGCAAGGGGGTGTGTCCTATGCTTGCATACTTTTGATGATAGGTTTCCCTCATTCCCATCTCAAAAAGTTGGGAGGTGTGTAAATACTTCTAGGTGCAAAAGAGGGATTTGGAGTCTTTTAGACCCCCCGATCCCTCCATAAAGAGTACCTGTCACCACCTATTACTGTCACAAGGGATGTTTACATTCCTTGTAACAGCAATAAAAGTGATCAGAATTTTATTATTTTTTTTAAGTGACAATATAAAAAAAATAAAATAAGAAAATTAATAAGAAAAAAAAAAATTGAACCCGCCCCCCCCCCCCTGTCCCCGCGTGCTCGTGCCTCAACCAAAACACATACGTAAGTCGCACCCGCATATGTAAACGGTGTTCAAATCACACATGTGGGATATCACCGCAATCATTAGAGTGAGAGCAATAATTCTAGCAAAAGTACTCCTCTGTAACTCTAACCTGGTAACCGTTAAATTTTTTAAAAGCGTTAAGCACTCATAGTTTGTTTCCATTCCACAAATGTGGGCAATTTCAAAGCATGACATGTTAGGTATCTACTTACTCGGCGTAACATCATCTTTCACATTATGCAAAAAAATTGGGCTAACTTTACTGTTTAGTCTTTTTTTAATTCCTAAAAGTGTCTTTTTTCCCCCAAAAAATTGCGTTTGAAAGACCGTTGCGCAAATACCGTGTGACATAGAATATTGCAACGATTGCCATTTTATTCTCTAGGGTCTCTGCTAAATTAAAAAAAAAAAAAAAAAAAAAAAATATATATAT
Organism: Lithobates clamitans; assembly: GCA_037952925.1. Lineage (NCBI taxonomy): Eukaryota > Metazoa > Chordata > Amphibia > Anura > Ranidae > Lithobates > Lithobates clamitans. The sequence goes on from JBBGZY010001348.1 coordinate 2,745,084, forward strand.
ATATATATATATATATATATATATATATATATATATATATTTATAGTGTTTGGGGGTTCTAAGTAATTTTCTAGCAAACAAATACGGATTTTAACTTGTGAGCAACAAATGTCAGAAATAAGCTTAGGCATGAAACGGCTTTTAAGGAGGTAGGTCAATGCATGAAGAGGTATTTGAAACAGAACACCCCATACATACCTAACATTCCCCCCCCCCCCCTAAAAAAAAGGTATAAAGGATCAGGGGCGGACTGACAACTCATGGGGCCCCCGGGCAATAGGAGATTATGGGACCACACGGTATACACACACACAGTATACAATCACACAGTATACACAGACATGTTTCTATTGGCTAAGAAGGTACTGGAGAGGTTATAGCTATAATGTCGGGATTTTTAGACCAAAAGGATGTTGGTAAGTGAAATTTCAGAGACAGTTGTAAAAAAAAACACAGATTTATACATACTGTCCCTGGTTTTACTGAGGCTGGCAACCCTGATGGGGCCCCCTAGTTGCCCAGGGCCCTCGGGCAGTGCCCGAGTGGCTCAATGGTCAGTCCGCCCCTGTAAGGGATTGTATCTTATAAAGTATAATCTGAGTGTCTCTATAGTATCGTGCATCTCATGCCGCTTAGTGAAATTGTAAATATGGAGGAATGGGATTATAACGATGCTACTGACAAAAAGTTTGTGACAAGTTAGATAAAAAATATAATTTCTTTATTAGTACAAAGAGGTTAATAAAAATATCAAAAAGGGTCAAAAACAATAGCAGAGCATATACGTGATATATATATATATATATATACATATTGGGTTGCTGGTGACCCACAAGAAAAAGAAAAGGTGGTCACAGATGGAAGTTGAATCCCAACATGTTTCGCCAGTAATGGCTTCCTCAGGGGATAGTATGGGACCACCACAAAGATCCAGCTCTAGCATAGAAAGCAAAAAGAATATATATAAGTGATAATACATAATGGCACAAAAACAGACTTTGTCATGACCTCAGGGAGATGCGCAGCACATACCTCAATCAGTCCAGAGCCAGGAGATGGAAAATTTGGGGGTTGCCTCCCCAGAAATGAGGGGGACAAAAATCGATGTAAAAAAAAAAAAAGGGGGATTGTATCTATTTAAGAAAGCTCTCCTAGGTTTCATGCAGAACTGTAAGCGCAGTCGGTAAGCCTGCTAGCGCTGTGTCCCCCGATCGGTTGTTGACGGTGGAGTTTCTACAAACATCTGCTGATGGTGTACTGGATACAGTGAGGAAGTGGAATTTGTTACACCAGAATTACTCATAGAACTCTATGGCTGTTGACACAGGAGGTACTTGTCTATGTCAATGATGGAGAGTCTGTCCAAGACATCAATGGAATGTCCGAAGTCCCAGACACCGGGAGCTGAAACACTTCATTCATAAAGCGCTGTGTGTTCCCATATCTTTATTTACACTCATTGAAAGAAAGGATGTAACATTTGTTTATTCTGCCAATGCCGAGATTTTACCGCCACATTCGCATTGCCCGTTGTATTTTTTTTTTTTCTATTTTAGAAATCACTTATAGGAAAATACGGTGTGTTTTCAGTACATACAGAGTTGGGCTATTATGGTAATACTTGGTAGGAAATATATTTTTTGACGTTGCGTTTTGAAATTTTTACTTTCTTGGTGTTGAATCTAGGCATGTGCAATTCGTTTCGTTCCGAATTCGTTTTTGTAACGAATTTCGACAAATTCGTTAATTCGGAAATATCCGAATTAACAAAAACCCGCTTAACGAATTTTTCCGAATATTCGTAAATTCGAAAAATGTGTAAATTCGTAAATTCATACATTCGTACATTAGTAAATTAGTGAATTCGTAAATTAGTAAATTCGGAAATTCGGAAATCTGAAATAATAATTAACTTATAACTTAACTACAATTACTATTAAACTATTAAATTATAGGTATTGTAATTTCCTTTCAAATTTGGCTGTCAGTGAATGTAACACATACAAATTTATCCAAAGGTTACGAATGATCCGAAATAACGAATGCTGCATCCAAACGAAAGGAACGTAATGAATTAATAATAATAAATAACAATAGTAATAATAAAAACCTTTTATTATTATTATTTATTATTAATTTGTTCCGTTTCATTTGTTTAGATGCGGCATTCGTTATTTCAGATAATTCGTAACTTCGGATAAATTCATATTTGTTACGTTCACAGCCAAATTTGAAAGGAAATTACAATACCTATAATTTAATAGTTAGTTACTATTTCAGATTTTCGAATTTTCGGGTTTTTGGATTTTCAAATTTCAAATTTACGAATGTACGAATTTACGAATGTACGAATTTACGAATGTACGAATTTACGAATGTACGAATTTACGAATTTACGAATGTACGAATTTACGAATTGTGATCATAAAGAATGACCTGAAAAAGGAAAAAATAAATAAATAAACTAATGAAACGAAAACAAAAATGAACACAATTTTTGGCTGTGCACATGTCTAGTTGAATCCTACCAATTAAAAAACTTCCAGATCCCGGATCAGCCATAACAATGTTGTGCACAAACCCCCCCGTAGGAGTCACTGGTGAATAGGGATCCCTCACCCTGAATTTTTACAGGCACACTTGAGACAGGAAAACAGTCCAGCAACTTTGTTTTCGTGTTTCATTTAGGGGTTAATAAACTTGGATGGGGATGGGATGATTTTGGGATGCCCACACTTGACTTCTCGGTAAACTCTTCAGGGACACAACTATATACACTCCTCTTCTGCCTCCTGCAAAAACTTGCTTGCAGATCCACAGTGGTGTCACCCTAAGAGAAGTCTGTAGCAATGGCCCTTTACAGGCAGGGACCCCCGGGCCCCTATACTTGAGAACGACGGGGTGACACCACTAGCACTTTCACTGCCCTACCTCCCATGGACTCGCCGATCACAGAGCGTGCCGCCCACAAGAACGGGAGGACATCCATAGACGTCCTCCCGGCAATTTAAGCCTACGCTGTAGTCGTCTTTTGGAATGATCCCTAGGAGCACCATCAAATCTATCATAACCAAATGGAAAGAACATGGCACAACACCAAACCTGCCAAGAGACGGCCGCACACCAAAACTCACGGACCGGGCAAGGAGGGCATTAATCAGAGAGGAGCACAGAGACCTAAGGTAACCCTGGAGGAGCTGCAGAGTTCCACAGCAGAGACTGGAGTATCTGTACATAGGATGACAATAAGCCGTACGCTCCATGGAGTTGGGCTTTATGGCAGAGTGGCCAGAAGAAAGACATTACTTTCAGCAAAAAACAAAATGGGACGTTTTGAGTTTGCGAAAAGGCATGTGGGAGACTCCCGAAATGTATGGAGGAAGGTGCTCTGGTCTGATGAGACTAAAATTGAACTTTTTGGCCATCAAAGAAAACTCTATGTCTGGAGCAAACCCAAAACATCACATCACCCAAAGAACACCATCCCCACTGTGAAACATGGTGGTGGCAACATCATGCTGTGGGCATGTTTTTCAGCAGTCGGGACTGGGAAATTGGTCAGAGTTGAGGGAAAGATGGATGGTGCTAAATATAGGGATATTCTTGACCAAAACCTGGACCACTCTGTGTGTGATTTGAGGCTAGGACGGAGGTTGACCTTCCAGCAGGACAATGAGCCCAAACACACTGCTAAAGCAACACTTGAGTGGTTTAAGGGGAAACATGTAAATGTGTTGGAATGGCCTAGTCAAAGCCCAGACCCCAATCCAATAGAAAACCTGTGGTCAGACTTAAAGATTGCTGTTCACAAGCACAAACCATCCAACTTGAAGGAGCTGGAGCAGTTTTGCAAGGAGGAATGGCCAAAAATCCCAGTGGTAAGATGTGGCAAGCTCATAGAGACTTATCCAAAGCGACTTGGAGCTGTGATAGCCGCAAAAGGTGGCTCTACAAAGTATTGACTTTAGGGGGGTGAATAGTTATACACATTGACTTTTTCTGTTATTTTGTCCTATTTGTTGTTTGCTTCACAATAAATTATCTGTAAATTAAATGATGCAAATCCTCAAATAATACATATTAATTCCAGGTTGTGAGGCAACAAAGCACGAAAAATGCCAAGGAGGGTGAATACTTTTGCAAGGCACTGTACATGGATGGAATAATGGTGCTGGGGGATATCAAAGGTGTATGGGGGAAAACGGTGCTGAGAGGGGATCTGGGGTGTATAGGGCCTAGCAATGCTTGGGGTATCTTGGGTGGCTATAGTGTTAGAGGTATCAGGGATGTAGAGAGGCCACAGTGTAGGGGTATCGGGGATGTAGTGGGGTCACAATACAAGGGGTATCTTGTGTTATATGGTAACAGTGCTGGGGTGATATCTGGGATGTAGAGGGGTCAGAGTGCTGGGGGGGTATCTGGGATGTAGAGGGGTCAGAGTTCTGGGGGGGTATCTGGGATGTAATGGGGTCAGAGTGCTGGGGGGGGGGGTATCTGGGGTGTAGAGGGGTCAGAGTGCTGGGGGGGTATCTGGGGTGTAGAGGGGTCTGAGTGCTGTGGGGGGGGGGGTATCTGGGGTGTAGAGGGGTCAGAGTGCTGGGGGGTATCTGGGGAGTAGAGGGGTCAGAGAGTTGGGGGTATATCTGGGGTGTAGAGGGGTCAGAGTGCTGGGGGGGGTATCTGGGATGTAGAGGGGTCAGAGTGCTGCCGGGGATATCTGGGATGTAGAGGGGTCAGAGTGCTGGGGGGTATCTGGGGTGTAGAGGGGTCAGAGTGCTGGGGGGGGTATCTGGGGTGTAGAGGGGTCAGAGTGCTGGGGGGGTATCTGGGATGCAGAGGGGTCAGAGTGCTGGAGGGGGTATCTGGGGTGTAGAGGGGTCAGAGTGCTGGGGGGGTATCTGGGGTGTAGAGGGGTCAGAGTGCTGGGGGGTATCTGGGGTGTAGAGGGGTCAGAGTGCTGGGGGGATATCTGGGGTGTAGAGGGGTCAGAGTTCTGGGGGGATATCTGGGGTGTAGAGGGGTCAGAGTGCTGGAGGGATATCTGGGGTGTAGAGGGGTCAGAGTGCTGGGGGGGTATCTGGGGTGCAGAGGGGTCAGAGTGCTGGGGGGGTATTTGGGGTTGAGAATCCAGGGGGTGTGGAGGTGGTAATAGGATAACAATGGTAGGGGGAAACCTGGTGTGTGTGTTGGGGGGGTTGGTTGGGCGGAGTTAGGAGTCCTGGATTTCAGTGGTGTATTTAGGTTTTGTGCTGCCTAGGCTTGACTAAACTCGTGCACCCCCTAATTTAAATTTGGTACACCTCTTCCTGCCAAGGCCACACCCCTTCCTGCTTAAGACCCACCCTGCCACCTGCAAACCACGCCCCTTCCTCTTTATGCCCCACCTTTTCCTCCTAAAGCTCACCCTCCAGTCTATTGGAAGGCAAGCTCTGCATTAAGCACAGGTAAATGCAGGTCAGAAGGAGGTCAAGTACACCTGTCAGTGGATTCTGAATGATCACTGAAACATTTCAAACTGATGTCAGAACAAATGCCAGTTCTGTTCAAGAGAAATAAAATCTCTTTGCATTCAAGAAGTGTCTGGCGCCCATGAATCTGTGTTGCATTACGCCCACTATGCCTTTCAACCCACTCTATACTGAAGGATGTCAGCAAATCTTGGCCCTGGAGGTTCTCATTAGACTAAAAGAGGCCTGGGATTTTGCTACTAGTATATAGCCCAGCATTACAGATACATTACAGGGGGTGGCCGTGGTGCTCACGGCACTGTCAGCCAGCTACCCCCCCACCCCCCCACCCCCCCCCCAGGAGGTCAGGCAGTTACTATGAGGCGGGCTGCTCTCCTCCTGTGTCCTCCGGGCAGCAGCAGCGGTGGGTCCGGCTCTAGCATGTCTCCTCTTCCAAAGCGCTAGGCATCCAATGGGATCGCCTGGCGCTTTGGCCAATGGGGAAACAGGACTCACGACCTGCCTCCTGATTGGCGGGGAGGAACTGTAGTGTGAAAATAGCAAAAATTCATTCGCTATGGTCACACAATTGGGTGGGATCGGGGAGCACTCTCTGCGCCCCGATCCCACCCGCTTTCCCTGGGGGGGGCACCCGTGTGGGCTTGCTCCCAAGTTCCATTGCTGCGTCCATTGACACAGACAGCGGGACTCGGCCCCGCCCCCCTCTCCCGTGTCACAGCTTTTGATTGACAGCAGCGGAAGCCAATGCCTCCTGCTGGTATCAATCTGTGCAATGAGGAGAGCGACAGCAGCTTGTGCACATCGCTGGATCGGATCGTGCTCAGGTATAAAAAAAAAAAAAGGGGGGGGGGGGTCTGGGAGGGAGCTGCAGCACAGCAGGTTTTTCGTGGGCCCCCTGGACAGGTAAAGTCAGCAGCTGCAGTATTTGTAGCTGCTGACTTAAAAAAAAAAACAGGGGAACTCCGCTTTAAGGTGAAAAACCTTAAAGCGGAGTACCACCCAAAAGCGTAACTTCCGCTCATTTGTCCCCCCCCCTCGCTCCGGTGCCACATTTGGCACCTTATGGGGGGAGTGGATACCTGTCTGTGACAAGTACCCTGTCCCCACTTCTGGGAGACATTACGTCAGCAGCTTGACTCCCTCCACCTTCCTCCTCCTCCTTCCCCCGCCGCCGGGCCAGTAGGAGAGCGCAGCGGGTGCCTCGTGCATGCGCAGTAGGGACCCGGCGCGAAGCCGTAATGCTTCACTGCCGGGTTCCCTTCCCGGCAATGGCGGTGAAAGCAGCCGACAGCTGATGGAAACATCAGCTGTGCTGCCGACATCGCTGGACTCCAGGACAGGTAAGTGTCCGATTTATCAAAAGCCAGAAGCTGCAGTATGTGTAGCTGCTGGCTTTTAATTTTTGCAGGGGTGGGCGGACCTCTGCTTTAAGGCTTTACAACCACTTTAAAATTAATAAAATAATAAATTAATTAATAAAATAATCATAAAAGAATTAAAAAATGAATATATACACCTATCCATTACCTGATATATGCTTATTTAGCAATAGTGGCTCTATCCCTTACCCCGATCCAGCGCATATATAATAGACATTTACACATACCTGAAGTATTTGCCAGGTTTATATGTTTTTCACCCTATTGGCAAGCTCCTTTTTTCGGCTGAAATACATTTGAAGCACTCTTGTTCTGGAGCTGTCTGTGCGATATTCCTCTGTCTCTCCTTGTGGCATGGGGTTGGGCATTCCATGTTTCTTTACTGCAATCTGGGTAAGTATCTACCAGCACTCAAAATAAATGTTACTTAAAATATACATGTCATTAATACAAATACTTTTTCTCTTTAACTCTATTGTCCCATTAGGAACACATACAATATACCTTGTTTTTGCTGTTGATGCATAACTTGCTTTTGAACATGTACATATGTACTGACATATCGTAATGTATATTGTATTTCTTAGTACCGATAGGATCCCCTGAAGAAGCTGTAAGCGAAACGCGTAGTGATCCCCCGGTGCACTCTAAACTCAATCAGGTTGCCGTGTAATCATTTCAAAAGATCCAACTGTTCAACTGGGGCCATCTTCCCCAACTGGAGTTCTGACATTTTTCTCCACTTCAGAATAAAAAAAAAGTCTGTCTCTGGCCGACTGTTTGTAACCCAGCAGGGTGGATTGAAAGCCAAACCTTGTGCTGAGGGGCTCATGTAAATCAGTTTGTGTCAGCCCAACACACTGTCATTAAATGCTAGACAGACAACCGCTTTCTGGTGCCCACTGTATTCTCTCTTGATCTCGCTGGTCTCTACACACCACAGCCCTGTTGGGCCCTGATATGTAAGACCTTCTGCATATACCAGCCACAGAGTCCACCATATCTATGGGGATACCTACAGGTTTTTCTGTGTTCACGTAGGTTTCACCTAGGTGGGACAATACCATTTATTTGATGGAATCACCTGATATGTACTCTATTTCTGATTTTAATATGTTTTTACTATGATGTTAAAATAATATAGTTTTTTGTTGTAATACTTCTAAACAACCACTAGAGGGACACAGAAAACCATAAACTGACTTCTGGAATGCTTGTTTCCAGCTAGAACATCCAAATGTCTGTAAATACTTTGTTAGTTATTTAAATAAACAGAAGCTCCTTTAGCACTCTACAGATTAATTTTGTAGAATAAGTGGCTTCATTTGTTAATTTGTTATTTGCCTTTGCAGGAATGCATTAACCAGTTAAGGGCCAGGCATTTTTCTAACATTTGTTGGATACAAGTTTACATCAGTATTTTTTGCTAGAAAATTACTTAGAGCCCCCCACACATTATATATATATATATATATATATATATATATATATATATTTTTTTTAAAGAGGCAGCAAATTTGAGGCAACGGTGGACTTTCATGGTACAGTAAACTCTCACATACGTAATTATATAAAAATATAAATTTATTTACGGCAGAACATGATTACAATAGCCCTTTAGGGAGAAAATACAATAGACATAAGCTTGAATCTCTGAAAAAGAACTGAAAGAGTAAACGTATATCTATCCGTTAAGGGGGGGGCGATCAGAAAATCATCTTTTATCAGTTCAGCCTCTACATGTTTCGCGCTGTGAACGCTTCTTCAGGAGTGTACTTCAGAGGTTTTTTTTTTTATGTGTAGATATCTCTATAGAGAACAATTATATGAGGAAACCTCAAAACAGTAAATTAAAGTATATACAGTAATGGTTGCAAAAGATTTGGACAAACATGGAACCCAACTCTGTATATTTTTTTTTAGAATACAATTGCGGCCGTTGCAAAATTTTATGTAACGCGGTATCTGCACAGCGGTGTTTTAAATGCATTTTTTGGGGGAAAAAAATACTCTCATGAATTAAAAAAACAAAACAAAAAAAAAAAGCAGTAAAGTTAGCCCAATCTTTTTGTATAATGTGAAAGATGATGTTACGCCAAGTACATAGATACCCAACATGTCATGCTTCAAAACTGCGCATGCTTGTGGAATAGCGACAAACTATGGTACTTAAAAATCTCCATAACTTTAAAATTTTTTACAGGTTACCAGTTTAGATTTACAGGGGAGCTCTAGTGCTAGAATTATTTCTCTCCCTCTAACGATCGCGGCGATACCTCACATGTGTGGTTTGAACACAGTTTACATATGTGGGTGCGCCTTATGTATGCGTTTGCTTCTGCGCGCAAGCTCGGAGGGACGGGACGTTTTACTTTTTTTTTGTTATTTATTTTACTTTTTTTTTTTACACTGTCCCTTTAAAAACCTTTTTTTTAAATTAATTTTGTTCCTATTACAAGGCATGTAAATATGTCTTCTAATAGAAATAAGCAAGACAGGTCCTCTTTATTGTGAGATCGAGGGTCAAAAAGACCTCAGATCTCACATTTACATTTAAAAGAAAAAAAAAAAGGATTATACTAGAAAGTCCCCAAGTTCAAAAATATCTGTGGCAGCTCCTCAATGAGACTGAACTGATTTCTGCAATATATAAAAGGATAAACATGTATAGAAACAGAGTTGCGCTAACAAATGACAGTTACTATTATAGCAAACACAGGGAGAAAATGATTCATAATGTGGGTTAAAGTGGCGGTCCACACTACTGCACTCTGCGAGATCGCATGTGATTCGTACCGATCTGCAGTGCAGATCACAATACGATGTCCGTGCGATGCGATTTCAGCCATACAGATAGTATGGCTGATATCCCATTCGGACCAAACTCGCACAGGACCCTTTTTTTGGTCCGCACCAGAATCAGACCGCATGGGTTTTCACACCCATGCGATCCGATTCGTGTCCGAACTGACAGTTCACAGTGCGATATGCGAGCTAAAACTGGGGGAGTCATTAACAATGTATTGAGACTCCCGGCAGTTCGCATAGGGCAGTGTGAACTGCCGTGCGAGTCGGTTGCGATGCGGTGAACCCGCAGTGGATTCGCAGGTGTTTTCCCGCATCGCACAACTTTGAACCGAGCCAAAGTCCCAAATAAAAAAAAGTTCTTAACCATTTGGCTACCGGTCACTTTTACACCCTTCCCGCCAAGGTCAATTTTCAGCTTTCAGCGCTGTTGCACTTTGAATGACAATTGCGCGGTCATGCTACACTGTACCCACATTATATTTTTATCTTTTTATTTTTCCACACAACTAGCGCTTTCCTTTAGTGGTACTTAATCACTGCTGGGTTTTTTATTTTTTGCTAAAAAACAAAACAAAAAAAGACCGAAGAATTTGAAGAAAAAAAAAAGAATTTTTAGTTTCTGTCAGTAAATTTTGTAAATAAGTAATTTTTCCCCTTCACTGATGTGCGCTTACGAGGCGGCACTGATGGGCACTGATGAGGCAGCACTGATTAGGTGGCACTAATATGCCGCTCTGATGGGCACTGATAGACAGCATGTATAGGCATCATTGATGGTCACTGATAGGTGGCTCTGATGGGAACTGATGAGGCGGCACTGAAGGGCACTGATTAGGTGACACTGATGAGGAGGCACTAATATGCTGCACTGATGGGCACTGATAGGCAGCATGGATAGGCAGCATTGATGGTCACTGATAGGTGGCACTGATGGGCACTGATGAGGCGGCACTGAAGGGCACTGATTAGGTGACACTGATGAGGAGGCACTAATATGCCACACTGATGGGCACTGATATGCGGCACTGATGGGCAGTGATAGGTGCCACTGATGGGCACTGATAGGCGGCACTGATAGGTGGCACTGGTGGGCAATGATAGGCAGCACGGATAGGCAGCACTGAAGGGCACTGATGGGTGGCACTGATGGGCACTGAAAGGCGGCACTGACTGGCATCACTAATGGCCACGGATTGGTGTCACTAAAGGACACTGTTGGGGCTGCACTGATGATCAGTGCCATGATTACCTGTACAGGTCTCCCTTGCGAGGAGATGCTGCAGATTAGATCTCCTCTCCTCACACTCTGTCAGTGTGAGCCGAGGAGCGCCGATAAATGGCACTTCCCTGTTTACATGTGACATAGCCGATCACATGGGTAAAGAGCCCCGTGGAGGCTCTTTACCGAGATCGGGGTCACGCCGTGTCCTAGGAACACGGCGCGACCCCAAACGCTGTACTGCGCTCTCCCATGGGTGCGCGAGAGTGGCGGTTCTGGGGCGACGTCATATGACGTCTTCACAGAGAGCGCATCCCGCCCGCCGATGTCATTTTACTATACGGCGGAAAGTGGTTAAAGGTATTATTAAGGTGAAATCCTTTTCATATGTGATTCAAGATGTAAAAATATTATTATGGTGAAGTCCTCTTCATACGTGACTCAAATTTAAGAAAACATGCAATCACCATCCATCCCCATGTGCAAAAGTCCGCAGAAGACATCAACACCTTAGAATGGTAAAAAAAATGTCTGCTTACCAGCTATAATGGACCTTTATTCAAAACGTGTAGGGCGGAGCGACGTGCTGACGTCATCGCGTACCACAAGTCCTGGAAGTGCAGGTTGCTTTACATTATGTTGGCCGGCGAGACATTTTAGTGTGTTTTTTCTGCATGAATGTAAGATTCTATTCTTTTAATAAAGTATCGCTAAGATTTTACACTTTGTGGAGTATTTCTGTTTTGGGCATGATTACATGGAGAAAATAGTCGGATGACTTCCATACTCCTGAACTCTGCACAATGTATGTAGCGCTCCCCTAAACTCTGCATTCTGTGTGTAGCACACTCCTAAACCCTGCACTCTGTATGTAGCACACTTTTAAACTCTGCACTCTGTATGTAGCACACTCCTGTACTCTGCACTCTGTACGTAGCGCACCCCTGAATTCTGCTCTCTGTATGTAGCACACTCCTAAACACTGCACTCTGTATGTAGCACACCCCTGAACTCTGCACTCTGTATGTAGCGCAGCCCTGAACTCAGTATGTAGTGCACCCCTAAACTCGGCACTTTGTATGTAGCACACTCCTGAACTCTGCACTCTGTATGTAGCGCAGGCCTGGACTCTGCACTCTGTATGTAGCACTCCCCTGAACTCGGCACTCTGTATGTAGTGCACTCCTAAACCTTGCACTCTGTATGTAGTGCACTCCTAAACCCTGCACTCTGTATGTAGCACATTTGTAAACCCTGCACTCTGTATGTAGCACACTCCTTAACTCTGCACTCTGTATGTAGTGCTCCCCTGAACTCTGCACTCTGTATGTAGTGCACTCCTGAACTCTGAACTCTGTACATAGCGCTCCCCTGAACTCTGCATTCTGTGTGTAGCAAACTCCTAAACCCTGCACTCTGTATGTAGCGCACTTGTAAACCCTGCACTCTGTATGTAGAGCACTCCTGAACTCTGCACTCTGTACACCACGCACCCCTGAATTTTGCACTCTGTATGTAGCGTACTCCTAAACCCTGCACTCCGTATGTAGCGCACTCCTGAACTCTGCACTCTGTATGTAGTGCACTCCTAAACCTGACACTCTGCACATTGCGAACCCATGAACTCTGTACTCTGTACATCGCATACTCCTGAGTACTCCTATGTGTCCAAATAGTTAGTTAATTTTACAGATACAACCGGCCCTTTTGAGGGCAGCAGTAATGCCATTGTGGCCCGCAATGACATTGAGTTCGACACCCCTGGCATAACCCAACCCCATAATCCCAAGCAACCCTGGCTGGGTCAGGTAGAGGGGTGAGATTTCCTCCAAATCACTGATTGCTCTTTTCAGTCTTAGGATCTATCAGCCTTCACACAATTAAGATGTCCGTCTTTCATTTTCAAGAACTCTCGGGTTCACAGTGTGCAACTATACAGTTAATAGAACCTCTTATATTATCTGAGCCAATTCCTGTGTGATATAATAAGCTCCCCATAAGGACATAAAGCAGAGTAATGAGGACAGCACGGAATGCACTGCAAATGAGATAAAACAGTTTGCCTTAAATTAAAGATTATGAAAATAGCCGACTGTCAGACACAATGTGAAAACTATTAAATAGGCATTTGACTTGTGAGAGCCACTGAGCTGAGCATTTAATATCAGCCTCTCAGTCATATAGTGCAAAGTGAGGCTGGCACGCCTATAGGAACCACTCTTAATATATAAGAAGCAACATAGTATTGCATGGGCTTTTTTTCTCCAACTTTAATGGCCCAGACAAAGGTATCCTTCAGGCGATTGTGTTTGTACCACTTTATTTATAGGTGATATCTATGCTAGTATCATCGTGATAAAGGTTAAGTCTAGCGGTTATGAAAATTTTGGCGCTGCTGTGCCCCCCCCCCTCCCCGACACCAAAGGACATGGACGATAAAGATTTATAGAAGCAGTCACTGAAAAATGTTGGTGGAAGCTCCCCTAAGAAAGGTCCTGAGTCAACCTAATGCACATATAAAAACAAGCAAGAGAGGGCGCCTCCATCTAAGTGTAAACCTGCATGAAAGTCATCAATAAAAGTAATGCACTCACTAGATATTAAGAAAGGATCAGCATGTCTTCAGTAGGAATGATGTAATCTAAGGGGCTGCAGAGATCGGCAGGCAAGCGGCTAGCGAATGCAGAGTTCGGCCAGGAAGCGGCTGGATGGAGGAAGGCCAAACACAATATTCCCCACGCGCACATTCCTGAAAATGGCTTTTCAGTAGTAACGAGTGCTGTAATGACCACCGGCTGGGAACCGTAGACGATCCAAGTGAAGAAATGTCACCAGCACACCAAGGTTTCCTCAAGAAGGGTCCAAAGCTTTATTTTCGTGGTCACATAACACTACAACATTTCTGAACCACACAGGACCCCTTCATGGATGGAAGAAGAGGAAAACCGCTGTAGTGCTGGGAGCTGGAACGTAAGCTGTCCAGCCAAGGTGGAGGCTTCTGTGTCCCATCTGCTGGCTCCACTCGGGGGTGATGTCATTCCATACGGGAGTGTGGTTATGTGTTTCGGGCTTTGCCCCTTTGTCAAACCATTAGGACTTTTTAGTGGTTATGTTGAGGTTATTTTTAGGGGTTTGGCTCATATTATCTGTTGGGTTTAGGGGTAAAGGCACAGTTAAACCATAAATCCCATATACAATACCTGGTTCCAACCCCACCACCACCTACCCAATCAGTTATTTTTTTTAGCTGAGCCTCTAAAACGCAAAAAAACATACCCAAATCCACTTTCATGTGATCTCCTGTAAAGTATCTTCTCGTAGGATCAACCAGGGATGGTAAGCTCATCTACTTGCTGATAAGCCAACTAACCTTGTGTTACATAGTTAGTCTGGTTGAAAAAAAAAGACACAAAGTCCATCTAGTTCACCCCTCATTGTGATGCCATGCTTGGTTTCTTCAGGAAACCCTGTGAGAACTTCACTGAGGACCCAGAGATGAAGTCTTCTGAAAGCCAATAAGCAGCGTCCACATCACCAGGAAGTGACATGAGCACTGTGGATCCAACCCTTCCACACTACAGACCAGGGTTGCCAACCGCCAGTAAATTTACTCTCCAGTAGATGGCTGGGGAGTCTATAAATGGTCTGAGACTTGGAGCAGGAGTTGAGTTGCCTTGGGTCCTGTCTTGCAGGAGGAGCCCCTTGCCTGGGAACCTCTGTCCCTGGGGGGCAGTATCCTGGAATACTGTTTAAGGATCATTGGGGTCCCAGCTGTAGCATAGCTGGGGGGCCTATTTTTAGCTTGGTCTGGGATTCTGGTCTGGAGAGCTCGTTGGAAGCGACTGATGATCCTGTGTCATTGCGAGTACTGACCTAAGTATAGACCCCTAGTGACTGTGTGTAAATCTCTGTTCCCCACAAAGTCATTAGTCTTTATACAGTCAGTGGTGGATTATCTGGGAACTCTATTTTATCTGCTTCACCTGTCTTGTGACCCAGTGAGGTATCCATGGGAAGAGAAGTGTCCACTAGAAACAGAGAGTACTTTTTGGGTATCCTATGCTCCCCCTCACCCTACCCAAGTGCATCTGCAATAAACACATAAAAGGACATCCCATGGACTGTTGTCGAGCCAGATAGAGAGAGAGGAATGCTGTGTGCCTGGCTGTGGCTGTGTTTGCACTACATTCAGGGAAGGAATCTGTGCATCATCAGAGGCTCCTTAGGGGGTCACTACATTTCAAATGGTGGCTCAGATTAGTTACTGGCGGGGGTCACACGACTGCTGAGACTCGGGTATCTGTGCCAGGCAGGTAAGTACTGCCAACTGTATTCGTTTTTAGCTCGTAGAATGTTTTTAGGCAGGCTTGTTTAGTAAGTGTTGGTAGGATGTAGGGGGGGGTTTGAAGGTTCTCTTTAACCAAAAGACCACAGGAACAGATGGAGCATATGCACCCCATGTTTATACATTTGACCAGGGGTCTCCAAACTTTTCAAAGGACTGGTTAACTGTCCTTCAGAATTTAGGGGGGACCAGATTGTGGCCAGTGAGGGTAGATAATGTCTCAGGCCCAACTTCAATGAGAATAAAAATGGCCTCAGGGTTGTTGGTCAGTGGGAATAGTGTCCCATCATTGGTATCAGTGGAAGGAATGGTGCCCCATTATTGGTATTAGTGGGAAGAATAGTGCCCCATTGTTGGTGTCAGTGGGAGGAATAGTGCTCCATCATTGGTATCAGTGGAAAGAATGGTGCCCCATCATTGGTTCCAGTGGGAAGAATAGTGCCTCATCAATGCCTATCAGTGGGAGGAATAGTGCTCCATCATTGGTATCAGTGGGAGGAATAGTGTCCCATTGTTGGTGTCAGTGGGAGGAATAGCACCCCATTATTGGTATTGTTGGGAGGAATAGTGCCTCATTATTGGTACTAGTGGGAGGAATAATGCCCCATCATTGGTATCAGTGGGAAGAATAGTGCCCCATCATTGGTATCAGTGGAAGGAATAGTGCCCTATCATTGATATCAGTGGGAGGAATAGTACCACATCATTGGTATCAGTGGTCGGAATAGTACCCCATCATTGGTATCAGTGGGAGGAATAGTGCCCCATCATTGGTATCAGTGGGAAGAATAGTGCCCCATCATTGGTATCAGTAAGAGGAATAGTGCCCCATCATTGGTATCAGTGGGAGTAATAGTGCCCCATCATTAGTATTAGTGGGAGGAATAGTGCCACATCATTGGTATCAGTGGTCGGAATAGTACCCCATCATTTGTATCAGTGGGAGGAATAGTGCCCCATCATTGGTATCAGTGGGAAAAATAGTGCCCCATCATTGGTATCAGTGGGAAGAATGGTGCCCCATCATTGGTATCAGTGGTAATAATATTGCCCCATCATTGGTATCAGTGGGAGGAATAGTGCCCCATCATTGGTATCAGTGGGAAGAATAGTGCCCCATCATTGGTTTCAGTGGGAGGAATAGTGCCCCATCATTGGTTTCAGTGGGAGGAATAGTGCCCCATCATTAATGTCAGGAATTATGCCCCTCTGTTAGTATCAGTGAGAGGCCTCATATCAATGGGAGGAATAATGCCCCAAGGGCCAGATAAGGGCTAGCAGAGGGCCGCATCCAGCTCTCGGGCCCCAGGTTTGGAGACCACTGCATTAGACTTATCAGAAGTAGAGACAACATGGAGGAATTAGAAAGTCTAGTCTAGGAAAAGGACATTTTATCCTCTCCAGCAGGCCACTTAGTTCTCGGAGAAGGACCTTTACCCCCGAGTAGGACTGTCATCGTATCGCCTATGGAGAATGTCATTCCCTCTACAAGTATTGGCAGTTTAGAACAGACTTCCTTTGTGTTCTGTAATCCCCGGCTTCTCCATCTCACTGTATACACTTGTGCTAATACTCCATGTATTTCTCCAGGATTATTCTGTCTACCCCCCTCCCCCTCAGGGCCTCATCATGCAAGTTAAGTTCTGCTCTCTGCCCCCCGCAGTGAGTTGGCAGCCCAAGCTCTGCTGACAGATGAGCCTCGCTGCTGTCTGCAGATAGGACCTGTGTGATGGATACTTTTCCTGTGAATATTATGGTTGCAAATTAGCATGTTTATGGAGGTAAAAGTGTCTGTTTGTATTCTCCTAGTCGATGTCTGCGAGGACTGAACTCCATCTGCTATGGAGAACCTGGTGCGAAAAGAATTATCTTAGCAAATCGGATTGGTCCACACATCTGCTGTTTTCCCTAATACCGGACTTGTGTAGCTAGCTCCCTGTTATGGTAATACATAAGTAATGTTTATACTCTGATAATCTCCTGTAAATTATATGCTGTTAGCAAACAGCTGTGACATCATCACTTAAAATTCAACTTGCATTTAAAATTCCGGAGTATTGCAGAAGGCCGTATACGTATCTCCTGTTCTGCTGTGGGAGTAAATATTAGGATATCACATCCCTCATGGAAAAATATTATAGATATCTATTAGGATATCACATCCCTCATGGAAGTGCAGCAGGCAAGAGGAATATTATTCTTGCTGTACATAGCGCAAACATGCGTAATAGTGCTGTACAAACACAGATTGTCTGATGCTTCCAATACATGAGAAAATAGGAATGTTTAAGAATGGGACTGTCCTATAGAAATGGGATGGCTGAAGAATGGGATTGTCCCATACAAATGGGATGAGTGAGAAAATGGTATTGTCCCTTAGAAATGGGATTGTCGAAAGAATAGGATTGTCCCATAGAAATTAGATGTTGCGAAGAATGGGATTATCCCATAGAAATGGGATGGGTGAAGAAGGAGATTGTCCCATACCGGTGGGATTGTTGAAGAATGGGATTGTCCTATAGAAATGGGATGAATGAAGAATAGGATCGTCCTATAGAAATGGGATTGCTGAAGAATGGGATTGTCCCATAGAAATGGGATGGATGAAGAATAGGATCGTCCTATAGAAATGGGATTGTTGAAGAATGGGATTTTACCATGGAAATTTGATTGTCGAAGAATGAGATTGTGCCATAGATAAGGGATTGTAGAAGAATAGGATTGTACCATAAACATGGGATGGCTGAAGAATGGGATTGTCCTATACAAATGGGATGGGTGGAAAATGGTATTGTCCCTTAGAAATTGGATTGTCCTATAGAAATGGGATTGCTGAAGAATGGGATTGTGCCATACAAATGGGATGGGTGAGAAAATGGTATTGTCCCTTAGAAATGGGATTGTTGAAGAATAGGATTGTCCCAGAGAAATTAGATTGGCGAAGAATGGGATTATCCCATAGAAATGGGATGGATGAAGAAGGAGATTGTCCCAAACCAATGGGATTGTTGAAGAATGGGATTGTCCCATAGAAATGGGATGGATGAAGAATAGGATTGTCCTAAAGAATGGGGATTGTTGAAGAATAAGATTGTCCCATAGAAATGGGATGTATGAAAATTGGGTTTGTCCTATAGAAATGGGATTGTTAAAGAAAAGGATTTTACCATAGAAATTTGATTGTCGAAGAATGAGATTGTCCCATAGATATGGGATTGTAGAAGAATAGGATTGTCCCATAAAAATGGGATGGCTGAAGAATGGGATTGTCCTATACAAATGGGATGTGTGGAAAATGGGATTGTCCCTTAGAAATTGTATTGTTGAAGAATGTGACTGTCCCATAGAAGTGGGATGGCTGAGGAATAGCATTGTCCCATAGACATGGGACTGTCAAAGAATAGGATTTTCCCATAGAAATTTGATTGTCGAAGAATTGGATTGTCTCATAAAAAATGGGACTGTCAAAGAATATGATTGTCCCATAGACATGAGATGGATGAGGAATGGGCTTGTCCCATAGAAATTAGATTGTTGAAGAATGGAATAGTCCCATAGAAATGGGATGTAAGAAGAATGGGTTTGTCCCATAGCAATGGGATTGTTAAATAAAAGGATTTTACCATAGAAATTTGATTGTCGAAGAATGAGATTGTCCCATAGATATGGGGTTGTAGAAGAATAGGATTGTCCCATAAAAATGGGATGGCTGAAGAATGGGATTGTCCTATACAAATGGGATGGGTGGAAAATGGGATTGTCCCTTAGAAATGGCATTGTTGAAGAATGTGACTGTCCCATAGAAGTGGGATGGCTGAGGAATAGTGTTGTCCCATAGAAATGGGACTGTCAAAGAATAGGATTTTCCCATAGAAATTTGATTGTCGAAGAATTGGATTGTCCCATAGACGTGAGATGGATGAGGAATGGGCTTGTCCCATTGAAAGCAGATTGTTGAAGAATGGAATAGTCCCATAGAAATGGGATTGTAGAAGAATGGGTTTGTTCCATAGAAATGGGATTGCTAAGGAACAGGATGTTATTGTCCCATAGAAATGGGATGGCTGAGGAATAGGGTTGTCTCAAAGAAATGAAACGGTCAAAGAGTAGGATTGTCCCATAGACATGGGATGGATGAAGAATGGGTTTGTCCCATAGAAATTAGATTGTTGAAGAACAGGATTTTACCATAGAAATTTGATTGTTCAAGAATGAGATTGTCCCATAGAAATGGGATGGATGAGGAACAGGCTTGTCCCATAGAAATGGGACTGTCGAAGAATGAGATTGTGCCATAGAAATGGGATCGTTGCCATAAATGAAATTAGGCTCCATAGAATGAAGTGCCCCTTCTCTTCAACCTTGTTCCTACAAAATAGGAATGCAAAAGCAGCTCGAAGCCAAATGCACTTGTCAAGCCATTAGGTTGGTCTGATCCAAGTCTTGTTGACTGTGGGATAGATGCCCAAAGTAGGTGATTGCTCATGTGATAATGTCCTATTTCCCAATATACAGAGGAGAAGCACATAAGGGTGCTTTGATACCGAATAATCAGAGCCATAGAACATTTTCCGAGTGATGCAATGTTTAGATGTGTAAAAAACGTGCAAATAATTGAAAAATGTCAGTGCACTGAAGGACCGGTTACTTGTCAGTAATTAAATACTATTTTTCTCTACTCTTCAGTCATCAAATGCTCCAAATAGAGGAAAGCAAAAAATAATTTCAATGTCTGTTCAACATTAACTGTCCTTTACTTGAGAGTGATTGACGTTGAATGTTCTCATAGGACCAGCCAACCACCCCAACCACTCTCATCCATGCCTCGGGCCCCATACATCACCTTCCAGCACTGACTGGTGAAAGCGCTTCATAGCTCCTGTCATTTCTGCATATCATACTACTCAGATTTCTCCCCCCCGAGCAACAATTACAGTTATTAACTAAACTGCTGAGATCCAAGGCTCCCATAGAGACTTGAGACCCTCAGGCTGCTGAGCTCATGTATACCTCTCATGTATACCTCTCAGCTCCTTTGACCTTTTTGTCCTGCTCAGGTTATACCTGAAGGAAAGGGATATAAAATATAATTACAGAACAGAGAAATATAACTTTACTGCTAAGGATGATGAAATGGCTAAATGTAGCATCTAGAGACTGAACATCAATGGGCGACCATGTTACAATCTGATTGTACAAAATATCAGGCATAAGCTAAATGGTACAACAATTTAAATCTCCTGCAAGCAAATTGCATTTACAGCAGCTGACTTCCAAACCTGGAAGTTAGTTGTCATCGATGGGCCAATGAGGTGCGGGCAGGAGATTCTACGCTCCCAAGCTGCACGTATGCAAAGGGAGAGGGATGTTCGTGACATCTTTGACCTAATATGGCCATATTAGGTCAATGACAGCTGATTTCTGGGTTTGGAGGAACCCAAGCTCATCAGTAATTGCAAACATCAAAGGTGTAAAACAAATAATCTAGCTATGAACGTGTTCTAATTGTAACTCGTAACCAATCCCTGAACTGTAAGGAGTAATTGAATCACTTCTATAATGTTAGAAAAAATAAGAACGCGCTCCCCCTCCCCCCCACTCCTAAACCTTTACCCCTTTCCAACATATTACCTGTAGGGATGGCCCATCCTTCCTCTATACCAGTGGTCTCCAAACTGCGGCCCGGGGGCCGGATGCAGCCCTTTGCCTGCCTTTATCCACCCCTTGGGGCACTATTCTCCCCACTGATACACTATTCTGCCAACTGACATCAACAATGGGGCACCATTTCTCCCATTGACACCAACAATGGGGCGCTATTCCTCCCAATGATACCAACGAATGGGCACTATTCCTCCAACTAATTCCAAATGTGGGGATGTTTACTCCCACTGATGCCAGGAAACTTTCCACTCCTGCTGGCTACAGTCCGACCCCCCTAAAGTCCGAAGGACAATAAACTGGCCCTTTGTTTAGAAAGTTTGAAGACCCCCTGCTCTATACGGCCTCCATCTTATATAATTACCTCCAGGATAGTGAGCAGGACAATAGGTGATCATGAGCAATATGTTGATTGATCTCCTTGTGGCTGTAGATCATTGGTCTCCAAACTGCGGCCCAGGGGTCAGATGTGGCCCCTTAGTTTGCCTTTATCTGGCCCTTTGGGGCGCTATTCCATCAATGGACACCATCAATGTGGCACTATTCTTCCCATTGACATCAACAATGGGGCACTATTCTCTCTATTCAAACCAATGATGGGACATAGTTTATGCTCAATGATGCTAGGGCATTTTCTGCTCCCACTTGTCATAGTCTGGCCAGCCTAGAGTCTGAGGACAATAAACTGGCCCTTTGCTTAGAAATGTTGTAGATCCCTGCTTTGAACATAATGACACAAACCATGTCAGGCAATCAGATGTTGATAGTCGGTGCAAGCTCACCAGGTGCTTAAGGGTTGTATTCTGTATTTCCGTATTATCAGTACAAAAAATACTGGGAGTACCGTACATCACAGTAGTTTTGGGATTGTCCCATTTATTTTATCAATACAGATCAAATAATGCACAGCATTTTGGCCAAGGCTAGCTCTTCCTTAGGGAAACCTGAGTTAATCCATGTGATGAACCCCAATCTATGTTGGACTGATATTATGAGCATCTGTAAGTTTGTGCTTAGCACTAATAGTAGACATCACCCTTATTAAAACAAAATGCAATTTCTGAAGCCCACCATGGATTTACGACCATACTTCTTTTTTTTTGTAATGCAAAAGTTTAAACTTCGTATAAAATTATTTAAACACAGCTGTTTGGAAATACTCACTTGTTGCAGTCTGTCAGGACCTGGGTCTAAACTTGCAACCTCTGCTGTGTCTGGCGATGTCTCTTCTTACTGAGTCACCTGGGATGCTGGACAGTCCCCTGGACCATTCCTTGAATGATCTTGCCATGAACTTTGTTTCTCTTGAACGCTCCTCCCATGAACTTCCTATTTAAGCCATGCCTTTGCACTTCCTGTTTGCCAGATTATTGTGCTCTCTACAGCCAATATCTTGCTCTTGTCACTCCTGCTGCCTTAAGCATTTTCGCTACCAATCATTACCGACCTTTGGCTTGTTCCTTGACTACGCTTCTGCTTAATCCCAACCTGTAACCACTTGTCGACAGTCTAAAGACTCGGAGTGGGGATGTTGAGCTTGTTGGTGGAAGTTAAAGAGCGCCAGTTGGTTTAATCCCCTTCCTGATTCTCAAGATGAATTCCGATTTCTTTTGATAAACAGGAAGCAGCATATTGCTTGAGTATGCTAGGCCCCATCCTGGAGCTACGGCTCGAAAGACGTTCACGAATATATATTATTAGCTCATGGCCTGTGCTACAGCACATCATGGCAATCATGGTGACCATAAAGGTGAAAAAGGTCTGCAGCGCTACACCCCCGTAAGGGTCTTCACTCTCATGCACAGCCAGGCAACAGGAATTTTTCAGCAATCGCTCAGTAGTCAAGAACCAGTCAACTGGTAGCAAAAAAAAAAAGAAGAAAAGTCTCCAAACAGTGAATGCAGATGCTCTCTCTGTAGAAAATACCACTGCACCTGGTTGTTCCTTAGTTCCCCAAGCAAGAGGTGCAGGGTGTCTTTTTCAGTCTTGAATTGTCTCTAAGCTGTACCATTGTAGTGAGCAAGCAGAGTATTGTACCTTGCTGCTTCTCCTCTATCCGGCTCTGGGGTTTAATGGTTGAAGCTACCCTCTCAGTTCCTTTGGTAAATCCTGAAGCTCAAGTGGCTGCTGAACAGGTCTCCTGCTGAACAGGTCTCCTACTGAACAGGTCTCGACCTTGGCTCCCAAGCTTAAGCTGAAAGGGTGTGAGGCTTCAGCTGGCTCTGGTCTCTCTCTGCTCTCTCTCTTCCTCTGGCTTCTTCCTTCTGCCCAGGGGCAGAGCCCTCCAGCATAGGGGTCCCCTCCAGGCAACTGGACTCTGTTCGCACATGACCAGGCTCCAGAATATTTATGACCTATCTTCCCACCTTCTGGGCTATCTTCAGAGATTGGAGGAGACTCTATAAATATTCAAGCCTGATCTCTGCTCTGCTCTCCGCCCTCAAAGTTCTAGAACCTTCCAGAAGCCAGGGGGAGGTAACAGAGACCCAGCCCTTGAAGCTCTGCCAGCTAACACTAAACAAATTAACCCCGGCTCCTCTGTCTACAGAGGAACCCAACTAAATTTACCTAAACTCGGTGCTACATGTCATTAATTGCTTTGGTGATCTACAAGTACATTATGGGATGTGCAGACCACTCAGGGGTTTCTAATCGCATGTAACCACAAACACATGTATATGGGTGTAAAAGACAGCTTCTATGTATCCAAACTAATCTTCTCCTGGAAGGAAAAACACTGCCAGAAGACATGCACCCAAATATGAACAAACTGAACAGCAGTGTGCATGAAGCCTAATGTCGCGTACACATGACCGGTCTTTCCGTCGGAATGAACTCTGACATTTTTTTCAACGGAGTTCCGACGGAGTTCCGCTGAAACTGACTTGCCTACAGACCATCACACCAAAGTCCAATCGTTTAGAACGAGATGACGTTCGACGGGACTAGAAAAAGGAAGTTCAATAGCCAGTAGCCAATAGCTGCCCTTGCGTTGTTTTTGGTCCATTGGACCAGCATACAGACGAGCGGTTTTGCGGATAGGAACTGATTCCGTCAGGAAAGATTTGAAACATGTTCTATTTCTAGGTCCGTCAGAATCTTAGAAAGAAAAAGTCCGATGATGCCCACACACGATTGGAGTGTCCGATGGAATGATTCCGTCGGACCTTTTATGCCGGAAAGTCCGGTCGTGTGTACGTGGCATTAGGGATGGTTTGAAGCAGACGGAAGGAACACTGAACACAGTGGTTTAGCTTAAGGTTATGCCCAGAACAGTACCGGGACAGGTTCGTCCAGTGCCCAGGGCAAGGGTGTGGGACTGCGCCTCCTCTCCTACTGCTAATGCATGACATAGAATGGGTGTACCACCCTGCATCCATTCTCTGCCCCTTTTGCCCTGGCTGCCCATGGTTGGCAGAGAGTTTGCACTGCACATGCATGGCCAATTGCTTGCTTTCTAGCAGTTAGAAGGTACTTGCGCATGCATTGTGTGTGTTGTTCGTGTCAGCTGTGGGTGGATGGGGTGGAGAGTGGGTATGTTGGAGGACAGTGTAAAAGAAGATCTGGAGTGTGCAGTGAAGGGGGCACTCCCACTCTACCACTATGCCCTGGGTGGCTACCACTATGCCCTGGGTGGCTTTCCCTCTTGCCCACCCCTTGTCCCGGCCCTGGCCCAGAAATGTGCTATCAGGGAGTGTTTGTGAATGGTTTCAAACCCCAACAAACTTCTCTCAACTGCCAGTTCAAAAAATAGACAAATTGCTTGGAACACATCATGTACTGCATAGAGCTACCAGGGTAGAGGTTGTGTCACATCTTCTTGAACATTGATTGCAACATTTGGGCATCACTAGGCTATTGACTTCTACTATTCCCTCAGTGGTACCCTGAGCATTCCAAATACAAAACCTAACATGTCCTTACTGAGCTTGTAATCATAATCAGCAGCAGGTGGTTAGTTCATGAATTAGCTGTACTATGACCTTGAAGACATGAAGGAACAGAAAAATAATAGGAATGTTTATCCTGCTTAAACACTTCTTTCCCTTTGCTGATATGTACGTTGTATTTTTTTTTTTAAGAAAAACAATGTACAAGTTCTTAGTATTCCCCAAAAAGGAACAAGTCCCAGAAATGGCTCTATAATGTATTTACAATACTGCTTAAGCAATCACTAGAATGGGTAGGTTGCACTTACATTCTTACCAGCAAACAACGGGCCCAGAAGACCCTAGTCCGGGACTTTCTTTTGTGGTTCTGGCTTAGCATAATGGCACAATATATATGGTCCAATTCTTGACACCTACAACTGTAGAAATGTGCTCCATGTTTAACTTTACCAGGTATCCCAAGCTTTGAATATCTCACAGAGCTCTGTTCAATCCATCATCGGAAAATGGAAAGAGTATGGCACAACTGCAAACCTACCAAGACATGGCCGTCCACCTAAACTGACCGGCCGGGCAAGGAGAGCATTCATCAGAGAAGCAGCCAAGAGGTCCATGGTAACTCTGGAGGAGCTGCAGAGATCCACAGCTCAGGTGGGAGAATCTGTCCACAGGACAACTATTAGTCGTGCTCTCCACAAATCTGCCCTTTATGGAAGAGTGACAAGAAGAAAGACATTGGTGAAAGAAAGCCATAAGAAGTCCCATTTGCAGTTTGTGAGAAGCCATGTGGAGGACACAGCAAACACGTGGAAGAAGGTGATCTGGTCAGATGAGACCAGAATTGAACTTTTTGGTCTAAAAACAAAACGCTATGTGTGGCCGAAAACTAACACTGCACATCACCCTGAACACACCATCCCCACTGTGAAACATGGTGGTGGCAGCATCATGTGGTGGGGATGCTTTTCTTTAGCAGGGACAGGGAAGCTGGTCAGAGTTGATGGGAAGATGGATGAAGCCAAATACAGGACAATCTTAAAAGAAAACCTGTTAGAGTCTGCAAAAGACTTGAGACTGGGGAGGAGGTTCACCTTCCAGCAGGACAACGACCCGAAACATCCAGCCAGAGCTACAATGGAATGGTTTAGATCAAAGCATATTCATGTGTTAGAATGGCCCAGTCCCAGTCCAGACCTAAATCCAATTAAGAATCTGTGGCAAGACTTAAAAATTGCTGTTAACGGACGCTCTCCATCCAGAGCTTGAGATATTTTGCAAAGGAGAATGGCAAAAATGTCCCTCTCTAGAAAAGCTGGTAGAAACATCCCCAAAAAGACTTGCAGCTGTAATTGCAGTGAAAGGAGGTTCTACAAAGTATTGACTCCGGGGGGCGCCATACAAATACCCCCCACACTTTTCACATATTTATTTGTAACAAATTTGGAAAACCATTTATCATTTTCCTTCCACTTCACAATTATGTGCCACTTTGTGTTGGTCTATCACAAAAAAACCCAACAAAATACATTTATTTCTGTGGAAAATTTCAAGGAGTATGAATACTTTTTCCAAGGCACTGTAGGTATTAACCGGAGAGAATTCTCCAGTAACCTACAATAGCAGATTATAACGGCCAAAGCAATAGAGACAAATAAAGTAAATAAAAAAAAAATGAATCTTTATTATACAATATTAAGAAGGATAAAACTCAAAGTATCCCACCCCAAAACATCTGGGGAAGAATAATCCCTTCTAATAGGTATAAATAGTTCATTAAAAATGCAAGGAATCATGTATATACATATTGGTAAGTACAGTCTGAGTGACGTGTGCTTAGAATGCTGCCTTTAAGGTCAACGTGTTTCGCCCAATATTAGGCTTCCTCAGGACCCAGACAAGAGAGCAAGCTACCTAGAACAATATATTATTAGTACCAAAATACAGCACATCAATTATGGCAATGTGCATATTACTTGTATGTATTAATCTGTACATTCCTACTGGTAGGTATGATAGGCCAAACATCCACCCATTAACGGGGGGGGGGGGGGGGGGGGGGGCAGACACAGGGGTACGAAAAAACCCCAATGAACACAGATGTACGCCCACAAGCTCATCTCCGCTCATCAGACAGCACCATTTTTTTACAGCAGCAGATGCTCCCAACACTTGGCCCCTTTTCATTGGGTAACGAGTTTTAAAAAAAGTCAGGTCATATTTGGTCTAGACTGCTTCATGTGGCAGGTATGCATTTTATCCCCCCCCCCCCTCATTTCTGAAGTTATAAAGCAGAATAAAAAAAGCTCTCTGCGACTTCTGTTTCGAAGAGTTAAACAAAACATCAGCACAATTACTCATAGGCGAGGATGTACCGATCGTTTAACCTTTTCATTGCCTAATGCACATAGATATAGCTTAACCGACTTACAGCACAGGCCGGGGGGGGGGGGGGGGGGATTGTTACATGTGACATCTCCCATTGCAGCACATCTAATAAATGCCTTGGGGGTGAGTCATTTAATAAAAATCCTGTAAGAGGGGTTGGAGGGTGGGGGGAGGGTGGGGGGGATTTCTTTATGGCAACCTGTTTTAGGGCCGGCAATATGGTAATTTGCAACGTCTTTGCTATTTTATGCGGAGCATTAGCCGAAGCAATTTCATGCACATGGATATAATGCATTAGGTAGAGTCATTTAAATATAGTGAAACTAATTTTATCATGATTAGTTGTAGGATGCGCCGGCACCATCTCATCCATAGAGCAGCCAATTTGCATGAAAATTCCTGCAGTTGCCGTAGTAACGGGCAAGGCGCTGACGGTCGGGGTCGGCACCAGGAGGGGAGTTTGTATTAAAAATCGGTCTCCGAAGTCCCCCCGCCTTTTAATTCATTACGGGCTGCGGGTAAAACAAATGAATAGCTAAAACACTCATTAGCGTGACGCTGCCCCTCCCGCAGAACAAGAGAGAGAGAGAGAGAGAGAGAGAGAGAGAGACATGAATACGGAAAGAGAGTCGGCGGAACGCAGAGAAGGCGAGAGAACGGGAACCGACGCAACGAACGCAAAAGGCAAGAGACGGCGAGGCTAGTTTGCGAAGATGAATGAAATATACGGCAAAATTATTACATTATGGCTCCTATTTTCAGACATCCTGCGCGGTCGCGGACAACTATTTGGACCAATAATGTTCGATATCAAAATTTGCACGCATTACCAGGGGTGTGTTTATTAAAAAAAAAAAACTTGCAAAGCTATTTGTCCTGCATGTACATCAGTTCTGTGCAAATTCCAGCAAAATCCAGTGTTACTAGGCTATTTTATCTCAAGGTCGAAAGTTATTCATTTGTAAGAAAATCATGAATGAGGAAAATACCACATTATGGCCACTAGATGGAGCCGACAGCCATAGTAGAGTATTTCCTTAAAGTCATAAGAATAGCATGAATCAGGAAAATGCTGCAGGTGGCCCCTAGACAGAGCTGATGATCACAGGAAATAAACACTTTTCTACTATGATCGTCAGCTATTTTTCCTCCTGGTCAAATGTTCTTCATTCATAAGAATCGCTTGAATCAGGAAAATACTGCATGTGGCCCCTAGACGGAGCTGATGATCACAGGAAATAAACACTTTTCTACTATGATCGTCAGCTATTTTCTCTCCTGGTCAAATGTTCTTCATTCATAAGAATAGCTTGAATCAGGAAAATACTGCATGTGGCCCCTAGATGGAGCTGACAATCATAGTAAAGTGTTTCCTTATGGTCATAAGAATAGCATGGATGAGGAAAATACTGCATGTGGCCCCTAGATGGAGCTGATGATCACAGGAAATAAATACTTTTCTACTATGATCGTCAGCTATTTTCTCTCCGGGTCATATGTTCTTCATTCAAAAGAATAGCTTCAATGAGGAAAATACTGCATATGGCCCCTAGATGGAGCTGATGATCACAGGAAATAAACACTTTTCTACTATGATCGGCAGCTATTTTCTCTCTAGGTCAAATATTCTTCATTCATAACAATAGCTTGAATCAGGAAAATACTGCATGTGGCCCCTAGATGGGGCTGATGGTCACAGGAAATAAATACTTTTCTACTATGATCGTCAGCTATTTTCTCTCGAGGTCAAATGTTCTTCATTCATAAGAATAGCTTGAATCTGGAAAGTACTGCATGTGGCCCCTAGATGGGGCTGATGGTCACAGGAAATAAATACTTTTCTACTGTGATTGTCAGCTATTTTCTCTCCAGGTCAAATGTTCTTAATTCATAAGATGTATTTAATTCATAAGAATAGCTTGAATCAGGAAAATACTGCATGTGGCCCCTAGATGGAGCTGATGATCACAGGAAATAAATACTTTTCTACAATGATCGTCAGCTATTTTCTCTCTAGGTCAAATATTCTTCATTCATAACAATAGCTTGAATCAGGAAAATACTGCATGTGGCCCCTAGATGGGGCTGATGGTCACAGGAAATAAATACTTTTCTACTATGATCGTCAGCTATTTTCTCTCGAGGTCAAATGTTCTTCATTCATAAGAATAGCTTGAACGAGGAAAATACTGCATGTGGCCACTAGATGGAGCTGATGATCACAGGAAATAAATACTTTTCTACTGTGATTGTCAGCTATTTTCTCTCCAGGTCAAATGTTCTTCATTCATAAGAATAGCTTGAATCTGGAAAGTACTGCATGTGGCCCCTAGATGGGGCTGATGGTCACAGGAAATAAATACTTTTCTACTGTGATTGTCAGCTATTTTCTCTCCAGGTCAAATGTTCTTCATTCATAAGAATAGCTTGAATCTGGAAAGTACTGCATGTGGCCCCTAGATGGGGCTGATGGTCACAGGAAATAAATACTTTTCTACTGTGATTGTCAGCTATTTTCTCTCCAGGTCAAATGTTCTTAATTCATAAGATGTATTTAATTCATAAGAATAGCTTGAATCAGGAAAATACTGCATGTGGCCCCTAGATGGGGCTGATGATCACAGGAAATAAATACTTTTCTACGATGATCGTCAGCTATTTTCTCTCTAGGTCAAATATTCTTCATTTATAACAATAGCTTGAATCAGGAAAATACTGCATGTGGCCCCTAGATGGGGCTGATGGTCACAGGAAATAAATACTTTTCTACTGTGATTGTCAGCTATTTTCTCTCGAGGTCAAATGTTCTTCATTCATAAGAATAGCTTGAACGAGAAAAATACTGCATATGGCCCCTAGATGGAGCTGATGATCACAGGAAATAAATACTTTTCTTCTATGATCGTCAGCTATTTTCTCTCCAGGTCAAATGTTCTTCATTCAAAAGAATAGCTTTAATGAGGAAAATACTGCATAATGGTCCCTAGATGGAGCTGACAATCATAGTAAAGTGTTTATTTATGGTCATAAGAATAGCATGGATCAGGAGAATGTTGCATGTGGCCCCTAGATGGAGCTGATGATCACAGGAAATAAGTAATTTTCTACTATGATCGTCAGCTATTTCCTCTCCAGGTCCAATGTTCTTCATTCAAAAGAATAGCTTCAATGAAGAAAATACTGCATATGGCCACTAGATGGAGCTTATGATCACAGGAAATAAATACTTTTCTACTGTGATTGTCAGCTATTTTCTCTCCAGGTCAAATGTTCTTCATTCATAAGAATGGCTTGAATCAGGAAAGTACTGCATGTGGCCCCTAGATGGGGCTGATGGTCACAGGAAATAAATACTTTTCTACTGTGATTGTCAGCTATTTTCTCTCCAGGTCAAATGTTCTTCATTCATAAGAATAGCTTGAATCTGGAAAGTACTGCATGTGGCCCCTAGATGGGGCTGATGGTCACAGGAAATAAATACTTTTCTACTGTGATTGTCAGCTATTTTCTCTCCAGGTCAAATGTTCTTCATTCATAAGAATAGCTTGAATGAGGAAAATACTGCATGTGGCCCCTAGATGGAGCTGACAATCATAGTAAAGTGTTTCCTTATGGTCATAAGAATAGCATGGATCGGGAAAATGCTGCATGTGGCCCCTAGATGGAGCTGATGATCACAGGAAATAAACACTTTTCTACTATGATCGTCAGCTATTTTCCCTCCAGGTCAAATGTTCTTCATTCATAAGAATAGCTTGAATCAGGAAAATACTGCATGTGGCCCCTAGATGGAGCTGATGATCACAGGAAATAAACACTTTTCTACTACGATCGTCAGCTATTTTCTCTCCAGGTCAAATGTTCTTCATTCATAAGAATAGCATGAATGAGGAAAATACTGCAGATGGCCCCTAGATGGAGCTGATGATCACAGGAAATAAATACTTTTCTACTATGATCGTCAGCTATTTTCTCTCTATTTCAAATGTTCTTCATTCATAAGAATAGCTTGAATGAGGAAAATACTGCATATGGCCCCTAGATGGGGCTGATGATCACACAAAATAAATACTTTTCTACTATGATCTTCAGCTATTTTCTCTCCAGGTCAAATGTTCTTCATTCAAAAGAATAGCTTGAATGAGGAAAATACTGCATATGGCCACTAGATGTGGCTGATGATCACAGGAAATAAACTCTTTTCTACTATGATCGTAGGCTATTTTCTCTCCAGGTCAAATGTTCTTCATTCATAAGAATAGCTTGAATCAGGAAAGTACTGCATGTGGCCCCTAGATGGGGCTGATGGTGACAGGAAATAAATACGTTTCTACTGTGATTGTCAGATATTTTCTCTCCAGGTCAAATGTTCTTAATTCATAAAAATAGCTTGAATGAGGAAAATACTGCATGTGGCCCCTAGATGGAGCTGACAATCACTGGAAATAAATACGTCAGCTATTTTCTCTCCAGCTTGAATGTTCTTCATTCATAAGAATAGCATAAATGAGGAACATACTGCATTATGGCTCCAAATAGAGCTGACGAACATAGTAAAGTATTTCCTTATAGTCATAAGAATATCATGGATCAGGAAAATACCAGTTTATGGCCCCTAGATGGAGCTGACGATCACAAGAAATGAATCAGTTTCTACTGTGAATGTCAGCTATTTTTCTCTCCAGGTCTAATGTTCTTCATTCGTAAGAATATCTTAAATAAATAATTAAAAAAAACCCATAAAATACCGCACTATGGGCCCCTAGATGGAGCTGAAAATCATAGTAAAGTATTTCCTTATAGTCATAAGAAAAGCATGAATCAGGAAAATACTGCATATGGCCCCTAGATGGAGCTGATGATCACATTAAATAGATACTTTTCTACTATGTTCATCATCTTTTTTTTTTTTCTCCAGGTCGAATGTTCTTCATTAGTAGGGCCTATATCATTGTCCAATGAAGAACATTCGACCTGGAGAAAAAAAAGCTGATGATCATAGTAGAAAAGTATCTATTTAATGTAGCTCCATCTAGGGGCCATATGCAGTATTATCGAATGTTCTTCATTAGTAGGGCCTATATCATTGTCTGATGAAGAACATTCGACCTGGAGAGAAAATACCCTAATAACATTCGTTAAGAATTTATTACCACTTTAATTAATGCTATGTGAATGGGGACATGTAAGAAATATCAAGTAGGTGTATTTTTCCCAATTTGGCTGCAAAAGAGGAAATACACTTTAAAGCTAACCAACGCTTCAATGTAATCCTAAACCCCAACTGTTTTTTTTTTTAAGTGTAGCAATTTTTAAATTTTTGCCACAAGCCTTTTTTTTTTTTGGTAACTTTTTCATTAAGATAACAAGGTAATATCTACAGAATATTGTTTTTTTTTTTAAAGGACAAACAAGGCTTTGTTTTTCCATAAATATTATTATTATTTTTTTTTGTATATTTGCCTGGAGTGTTCAGCAGCTGTTTTGATCTGTTTTTGTATTATCTTTCTTTTGCGCTGGTATATTTTCCTTTTTATTTCCATAAATATTGTCTTGCAATAATGATTTATTTATTTTTGGAATCCTTAGATGATTAAACACAACAAAACTAAACAAAACACACTTTTTTAAATTTGTTTTTATTTATTTTTTTGACCAGTGCTATATTATATATAAATAGTGTCACTGCAGATAAAAATGTTATGATGCTGGTGCAAAGTTATTTACAAATTAAATATAGCGTTTATTTGTTTTGTTTTTTTTTCAAATTTTTTTATTTTGCAATAATGATTTATTTATTTTTGCAACCTTTAGATGATTAAACATAACAAAACTAAACAAAACGCACTTTTTTAATTTTTTTTCAAATTTTTTTATCTTGCAATAATGATTTATTTATTTTTGCAATCCTTAGATGATTAAACACAACAAAACTAAACAAAACACACTTTTTTATTTTTTTGACCAGTGCTATATTAGTTACAATTGGTTACATTTACAAATAAAAATAAAGTGTTTGGTTTTTTTTTCCAATTTTTTGTCTTGCAATAATGACTTTTTTTTTTGCAATCCTTAGATGATTAAACACAACAAAACTAAACAAAAAGCACTTTTTTAATTTTTTTTCAATTTTTTTTTATCTTGCAATAATGATTTAATTTTTTTTTTGCAATCCTTTGATGATTAAACACAGCAAAACTAAACAAAACACACTTTTTTTATTTATTTTTTTGACCAGTGCTATATTATATATAAATAGTGTTACTTCAGATAAAAAGTGCACATTTTATTCTGCAATTTGTCCGGTTTGAAAATGACACTGAAGGTTATGATTCTGGTATAAAGCATTGCAAAGTTATTTAAAATTAAATAAAGTGTTTTTTTTTCCAATTTTTTGTCTTGCAATAATGATTTTTTTTTTTTTTTTTTTTTTTTTTTTTTGCATTCCTTAGCTGATTAAACACAACAAAACTAAACAAAACACACTATTTTATTTTATTTTCCTTTTTTTTATCTTGCAAAAATTATTATTTTTTTTTTTGCAATCCTTAGATGATTAAACACAACAAAACTAAACAAAACTCACTTTTTAATTTTTTTTTTCCATTTTTTTTATCTTGCAATAATGATTTATTTATTTTTGCAACCTTTAGATGATTAAACACAACAAAACTAAACAAAACGCCCTTTTTAAAAAAAAAATTTTAATGATTTTTTTTGACCAGTGCTATATTATATATAAAATAGTGTTACTGCAGATAAAAAATGCACATTTTATTTGGCAATTTGTCCTGTCGAAAATGACACTAAAAGTTATGATTCTGATATAAAACATTGCAAAGTTATATACAAAATAAATAAAGTGTTTGTTTTTATTTTCCGATTTTGCGCTTTTAAAAAAAAAAAAAAAAATGTTAAATGTGTAAAAATATTAACAAACAAAAACAAGTTGAAATATTAATGGTTAATAAAATAGAAACTAAAAAAATAAAATAAAAAATAAAATAGAAACTAAAAAAAAAATCACCAGGAAAATAATAATTGAATGGATACGGAGAATAAGGAGATAAAGTGGAACTTCAGTCAATTTTTCATCTTTCCATCGATTAAATCTTCTGCCCTTGTAGTTTTTTTTAATCTTTGGATAGTAAAATCTTTTTTTTTTTCTGCCAGTAAATCCCACAGCCCTGTTTCTTGTCTGGTCATTAGTCTAGGCTTATGACATCATGCACAGCTCTCTCTCTCTCTCTCACTCTCTGAGAGTTTGCCAGGAAGGCAGGGGGATGAGTTATAAGAGGGCCAATGAGAGCTGCAGAGCTGCCTCTGTGTAAATCCAGGGAGTGAACAGGCAGCAGCTTCAGCTGCCCACAGTTAAAATGGCTGCAGCCATACTCAGTGGGGGGAGATTTCTGCAGCATATTTGGCAAGTACAGAATCACAGTATATATGAAATAATATGCAAAGTGGTTGGAGGGAAGCTTCAGAATGGCAAAGATGTTTTATTACAAATGATGTGAGCGGACTGCAGTTCCTTTTTAGAGGTAGAACTAAAGGCAAAACTTTTTTTTTTTTTTTTTTTTTTCAGTTTTGGATGGAGTGGAGAGGGATTGGAACCCCTGCCAGATTTTATTGCTGTCTGTGCCCCCCTGTTAGGAAGACTCACCCTCTCTATTTGCCCTGTTTACCATTGAAAGTGAACGTAAAAGAACATCCCAAATATTTGGGTTGTCCCCAGAAAAGTAATAGAGGGCAAATCTTCTAATGGGGACACTAGTTCTGGTGACCTGGGGGGTCCCCCAGGGGGTGGCCTTGATTTACAGGGATTTCCCCTCACTTCCTGTTTGGCTATGGAACAGGAAGTGAGGAGAAATCTCTGCAGTGGGACACAGATGGCGGAAAAAGAAAAACCTGACAGGGGTTATAATCCTCCCTCTATGCAAAATGAACAAAAAAGTTTTGCCTATAGCCCTACTTTAATTAAGGCCGATTAGAGTAAACTAAGGGTTAATAAGGGGTTAAAAAATTAATCACAAAAAAAAAAACGTACTTGTCAGGTTGCTATAAGAGCCCTTTCACACTGTGGCGCGGGCCACGTTAGCGGTAAAGCATCACTAGTTTTACCGGCGATGTGTGGGCGGGAGCGGGGCGCTTTTAACCCCTTGCTGGCTCTTCGGCAGCGCTGCCCATTGATTTGAATGGCAGGGGGCGGTTTAAGAGCGGTGTATTCACGGCTCCCGCACCGCCCCAAAGACGCTGCTTGCAGGACTTTTTTTTTTTTCGGTCCTGCAAGCGCACCGCCCCCTGTATGAAAACGATCGGGCTTTCACACTGGGGAGGCTTGAGAGGTGCTTTACAGGCCCTATTTTTAGAGCTAAAACGTCTGATAAGCGCCTTCAGTGTGAAAGGAGATCTTTCTGCCATCAACTGCAGATTGAAGTTCATCCCTTTGATCTGCAGATGAATGAACAGAAAGATACAAAAGTACCAATATGTAGCAATGTATCTTTCTGTCGTTTGAACAAATGTTATTTATAAACACGGTCAGACTGCTTTTTTTTTTTACAGCTGAAGCTGCCGATCTCTGTGTACACAGCAATGCCGGTGTTGTAAAAAAAAAAAAATCTCGACTGATGAAAATCCTCGACCTCACCACTTCCTAAGAGGTCGAGGATTTTCATGAGTCGAGTTTTTTTGTTTTTTTTTACGACGCCGGCTTTGATTAATCAGAGCCAATTTGCTGTGTTGTGGAAGGGGGGGAGCAGGGCAGAGGGACTGGACATGCTACACATGTCCTGTGTACAATGATGACCTCTTTTTGGGGCGTGTGTAGCACGCCCAAAGTCTGGAACTAGTTAACCTCTTGGAGCCTCTGGGGCCTTTAGGATGGCAGGAGGCGGGGTTTAAGATCATATGACTGCCATGACAGGCGGTCACATGATCACAAGTATCGATGGGAGCTTTCAGTCAACTTAAGCGTGCCGGGAGTGCGCAGGGTGCGTGCTCCTCGGCACAGCTGTATTGACCCTAATTCAAGCAATCGCCGCAAGCAATCCTCCCCGGTGTTAGATGTACGAGAACCGGGCGGCGATCCATCGCCACCCCCCCCCCCCGCAGGAGACTGACCTTAACTTAGGACGCAGGGGAAAGGAAGGGCCGGGGGCTGTTGCTTCTCCTCCTGGCTGAACAGGAAATGTGTCCTGAGACCAAATTGGCCAGGAAGTCCTAAGACTCCCTGGCCAATCGAAGCCCTTTAATCCTTCACACATCCATCACGGTATGTTTATATGCATGATTGTCAGCTCCATCTGGTGCCCAAAATGTGGTATTTTCCTGAAATACCTCAATCAGAAAGATATCACATTAGGGCCACTAGATGGAGCTGATGATCATAAGAAATAAGACAAATTTCAGAGATTTTTTTTTTTTTTTGAGACGGCTAGGCGAATGGTTGAGACACAGCAATTTAAAAAAAAAAAAAACGAACTCCCTAAATACAAGCTTAGCAAAATGATCATCCTACTTTTAGGCTGGGTACACACTATTGGGAATCGTATGAGGGTTTCTCCGCATCCAATTTGCATAGCAGGGGATTGTGACCGTCTCTCTATGGAGCCGGTTCACACATGCTCAGAAGCGGCTCCGGTGTGAATTGCACAGGAGCCCTGTGCGTCTTTTGGTCCGTTTCAGGTCCGAATTCAGCCAAAAATTCGGAGTGAAATCGGATCTGAACCAGTGAATGGAGGCGCACCAGACCCTCTACTGTGAACCACTCCGTGCTCTAGTGTGAAACCAGCCTCAGAAAGGTTGTTCTGATGCCTACTTCAAGCCGTAAAACACTGATGATCCTGTCACTTACTTTCCCGAGTGTCACTCTCTTGCTGTGAAGACATCGCTCTATTTGCGAGTGAGGCCCTGCAGTCCACCATCCATATAATGGACCGCACACAGAATGCACATGACTCCAGCCAAGGCTTATTGCAATGACAGCACACCTCTGACTCCCACCCAGAGCCACGCCCCCAGCATGTTTCACCCACAACAGGGCTTTATCAGGGGGTTCCCCCTGATAAAGCCCTGCTGTGGGTGAAACATGTTGGGGGCATGAGTGGGAGTGAGCGGTCTGCTGTCATTGCAATAAACCTTGGCTGGAGTTGAACGTTTTTCGGTGTGCGGCCTATTATTCGGACGGTGGATTGCACTGGAGAAAAAGCAAACTCCAGGGCCTTAGCACCTGGCTGATTGCAGGGAATCGAGATGGACACAAGCTGGTCTTTGAGCGGTGAAAGGGGTTAGTGTCAGAGTGCTACTCCGATCAAAGGCACCATAGCCAGTACCCTGAATGGCCACACTCGTCTGGGCAGGAATGCGGATAGATGCATAGGAAATGCGCTCATGCACGCAGATGCAGGGATGTGCACCAGCCTGCGCACACCCTCATCCAAGACTGGGACCAAACGTCCTTAATAAGTAGGACAGCAGCCTTCAGAGATAGCCTCCGTTCCCAGTCGATGCCTTGTATGGAGAAACGCGTCGGCTGGAGCTACAGGTCTCGACGTCACCACGCATCAGCTGGCTGGCTTGAGCCGCGGCCTTTTTTGAATGTACTGAACACCGTTTTTTGGATGTTAGTGCCTACAATTTTTGAATAAATCTTTTAAAGTGGAGTACTGAACCATGGAGCCTCTTCTTTTTATCTTATGAAATACCCCACAGTTGGAGAAAGTTTTTCTGCCTTATCTGTGAGAAATAAAGCACTATTGGAGAGTCCACTATAGGAGAGAAGATCCCGTTACTGGATGAGCCTGTGGATGTGCTTTCCTCGGCTGAGTGATCCCCCCCTGTGTGTGCCCTTTTTATCTCTATAATTTTGAGATCCAACCATTCTGGTAAGAGGCGCTGATTGATTTGTTTTCTGCTGAACAGAACAACTGATTGATCTCCTGAATGTCCCTCATCTTTATCTGCACTGATTGATGCACTTTATGGACTACAATCTTCACGCCAAAATTGTACCCTAATTATATGGTTATATCACATGTTTGCAATTTTATATACGCAGGGAGTTTTTTATCTAATTTTTTTATTTTCAAATTAATTAATTATTTTTGGTTGCGCACTTTATCTTGTACACTTATTCACCAGCTGAATTGTTTTGTTTTCACTTCAGCTGTCAGCAATGGTACAAAGCATTAAAAAGTTATTTATAAATTAAATAAATTGTTTTTTTTTTTTTTAATTTTGCGCTTTTTCAATGTAAATGTGTAAATATATGTTGATATATATATATATGTAAAAATATTCACTAACAAAGCAAACAAAAAAAAGTTTTAATTGTTTATCGTTTATAAAAAAAAGCAGGAAAATAATAATTAAATGGAGGAGAATAGGGAGGCTGATTCAAGTAAATTAAGGGTTAATAAGGGGTTAAACAGAGGAACATTTGTTCATCCCTTTGATCTGCAGGTGAAGAAACAGAAAGGTACAAAAAGAAACAATGTTTCTTTTTATTTTAGTGTTTTAGCTGAGCAATGTTGTTAATAAACATTGCCAGGTGCTTCTTTTTTTTTTTTCTTGACAGCTCCAATTACCGGACTTCTTTAACCACTTCAGCCCCGGACCATTTTGCTGGCCAAAGACAAGAGCACTTTTTGCGATCGTCGCTTTGACTGACAATTGCGCGGTCGCGCGACGTGGCTTCCAAACGAAATTGACATCCTTTTTTTCCCACAAATAGAGCTTTCTTTTGGTGGTATTTGATCACCTCTGCGGTTTTTATTTTTTGCACTATAAACAAAAAAAGAGCAACAATTTTGTTAAAAAAAACGCATTATTTTTTTACTTTTTGCTATAATAAATATACCCAAAAAATATATTAAAAAACTTTTTTTTCCTCAGTTTAGGCCGATACGTATTCTTCTACATATTTTTGGTAAAAAAAAAAAATTACAATAAGCGTTTATTGATTGGTTTGTGCAAAAGTTATAGCGTCTACAAAATAGGGGATAGTTTTATGGCATTTTTATTAATAATTCTTTTTTTACTAGTAATGGCGGCAATCTGCGATTTTTATCGTGACTGCGACATTATGGCGGGACAAATCGGACAATTTTGACACATTTTTGGGACCATTGTAATTTTTACAGCGATCAGTGCTATAAAATTGCACTGATTACTGTAAAAATGACACTGGCAGTGAAGGGGTTAACCACTAGGGGGGGTAGGGAGGGGTTAAGTGTGTCCTAGGGAGTGATTCTAACTGTGGGGGGGAGGGGCTGTGTGTGACACATTACTGATCACCGCTCCCGATCACAGGGAGCTATGATCAGTGACACTGTCACTAGGCAGAACAGGGAGATGCTTGTCTACATTAGCATCTCCCCGTTCTTCTTCTCCATGAGACGATCGCGGGTATCCCCGCGGACATCGAGTTCTGCGGAACCCGCGATTCTACTCACGGAGCTCGCAGCGGGGGCGCGCCCGCGATTGCACGGCGGCAAATAAAAAGGGATGTACAGGTACGCCCTTTTGCCCAGCCGTGCCATTCTGCCTATGTATAAGTACACGTGGCGGTCGGCAAGCGGTCAACAGAGGAGACCCACTGACAACGCAAAGAACCGAGCTTGAAAGTATCGGTTTCAGGTATCTTTGCATTTGCACGAGTACCGATACTTGTGAAAATACTCGGTATCAGCACCAATACTGATACTGGTATCGGTGCAACCTTAGATTAAACAACAGAGGAACCAATATTGGAACTATTACCAATGTATACAAAACTGGTGGATAGAAAGTGTATAGAGAGGGAACCGCAAAAAAATAAGAATCACATTCCTTTAGTGTTTGAAGAAGAGGGAAGGTAAAGAGAGGAAAATATGAAGGTCACGGTAGTCGTGAAGGATCTTGTCTCAGGGTTCCAGGAGGGACTCATCAAAGCCTGGGGGAAGAAAATGGTCCACCCATTGCTTGCCAGATTTTGAGGTGTTTAGGAATTTTATCTTGAATATTTGCTTCAATTTTGCTGTGGATCATAGCCTGGGTTGACCCTATGTTTAGTTTCAATGGAGCAAAGAGAAGGGGGACTTCCAGGTAGGTGCTATGGTTTGTTTAGCCGCCGTCATGAGTTGTAACATGAGGCAGAACTGAGCTCTAGTCTAGAGTGTTGTGATTCATTATAGCAAGTGATGGGTCAGGTTCAAGTGTGATTTTAACCAGAGTGGAGGCCATTTGCAAAATTTCAGTCCAAAATCGCTGCACGATGGGGCACTGCTACCAGATATGTAAGTGAGAACCATCTTGATCACACTCACGGAAACACAAAGGGGAGTAACTAGGCAAAAATTTGGCTATCCTTGGGACCAAATACCAGCGCATGAGGACCTTATAATTAGTTTCAAGGGCTAAAATATTTTGAGAGGAGGATTTTGTGGTAGCCCAGGTGGCATCCCAATCCTACAATTCTAGATCTATCTCAAGATCTCTGGACCACTGCACTGTATAGGGTGGCAATTTAGACGAAAGGGACGTGAGATGGCTATATAGACGTGAAATAATACCAGGGGTATGTGG
Source organism: Lithobates clamitans (assembly GCA_037952925.1). Classification (NCBI taxonomy): domain Eukaryota; kingdom Metazoa; phylum Chordata; class Amphibia; order Anura; family Ranidae; genus Lithobates; species Lithobates clamitans. The sequence goes on from JBBGZY010001348.1 coordinate 2,785,805, forward strand.
ATCGGAGTTACATATACCATCATAAAGGGACAGGCTAGTGAGAGAAGAGTGTGTCCGTATGATGGACCTAAAAAAGTGAAGAATCTGAAGATAATGAAAATATTCCCTGAGTGGAATCTGGACCTGTTCCTGTTCTGACTACTCTCTTGTCCTCAGGTTTGGCTCCTGTACATGACCTTGGCTCTGTCGTGAATACACTCCTGCCACCTCGTTTGCTTGATCCTCCGTGTATGACCTTGACTCTGATCCTGTCTACACCGCTTCATTTCTGCCCTGTCAGAGGCCTTCTACCTACCATGGGTACTGTCTACCTCCTGCTGCTGTTTCGGGCCTGCCTCACCACTTGGGCTTCCAGTACTACAGCTGAGCTGACTATCTGGATGACCTGTCCGGCAACTTTCCAGCCTAATTTCACCACAAGAGGTCTCCAGCAGGCAACCCATGCTTCTTTGAGCCATGCATTCCCTGTCCTCACCTCCAGGGGTGCTCGGAGCTTAGCCGCAAGGAAAGCCTAAGCCTCCTTCATCACTTTGGCCTCCAACCTGGTTTGTGACAGCTGGGTTTGTCTAACAGCGATGTTCCCTCCACCAAAGGAGCAATGCCCATTAGGGAAGGTGTCAGTTGCATCGCAGTGATTCTTCTTCCAGTGGTGTTTTTTTTTTCTTACTGGACACGCAGAGGTGGGTTGGAGCACCCAAAACTCCTAGGTAGCCCAGAGTCAGGAACTATGGTTGTGAGATCTTGACTCATTCCACTGGGTTCCGCCTACAAATGCAATATCACTTTTGGATGGGCTGATCCTTTAGCTCAGGGGTCTCCAAACGATGGTCCTCCAGTTGTTCAGGAACTACAATTCCCATCATGCCCTAGTCATGTCTGTGAATGTCAGAGTTTTACAATGCCTCATGGGACGTGTAGTTCTGGAACAGCTGGAGGGCCGTAGTTTGGAGATCCTTGCTTTAGCTGGAACCGCTTTTGAATGAATTAACATATGCTACTCTTTAACTTTATGGTTTGTGAATGAGAACGTTTTATATCTTCACTTACCAGGTGTGTCCACCATGATGAGCTAATAAACTGTCCCTGATGTACTAGAAATTGGTGACCCATAATCCTGGCGGCAGCAGTAGACGTAGCGTCTACCCAGTATACAAAGTGTTATCTCCATTCAGCCGTCTATGTTAGGTTTTTTTTTTCGCCAGATAAATGAGCACCCCCCTCCACTGGCACAAGCACAGCGGCCTCCTTTTCCCACTCTATAGTGCTGCTTACAATCTGCAGTAATTAAAACTATATCCCATTCACACTCACTCACCATCTGCTGCCTTGTACACAAGCCTCATCTGCAAGCATGCCCCAAACCGAGAAGCCGTATCCACATAGCAAGCAAACCCAGACAACATGCAGACATGTACGTTCCAATCTCATCCTCAGTGTAGATACTTCCATAAATGATGTTCTTTAATTAATGGTGATTATTAAAGCTGTTGTTTAGATATGGCAATTTTTTATATACAGTAGTTACATTGATCCAGCTTGGATCAGTATCCTGTGGGATCCCCATGGAAGCTGGAAACCCCTGTAGAACTGTAGAAGGCACCACTACAACAGTGATCACTGCTAGCTTCCGGGTCCTGTGCTGTGCTGCAGGCTGGAATCTAGGGGAGGGGGTGCTGGGGTGGGCTGTGCCCCCCAGATTTCAGTTGTGCCCCCCCCAGGCCGGGAAAAGGGGTGGAAAGGGGGGGGGGCAGCTGCCCTGGGCACTGTGGTATCATGTGAGGTAGGTGTTGGGGGATTCGGGTTGGAGGGTTATATTTTGGGGGCGAGAAGGGGTAAGTATTGTTCTAGGTGGGGAAATTTGGGGGGGGGGTGGGTGCTAAGAGTGGTGATTTAGGGGGATTTGTGTTGGAAGGGGGGATGGGGAGGAAGAAGATTTGCGCTAGGGGTCGGTGCCACAAGGAGATTGGGGAGGAGGGGATTTGTGTTGGAAGGGGGAATTTGGGGGGGCGACAAGGTCTAAGTATTGTTCTTGGTGGGGAAATTTGGGGGGGGAGTGGTGATTTAGGGGGATTTGTGTTGGGAGGGGGGATGGGAGGGGAAGACTCAGGCAGGGTGGGGGAATTAGGGGGGAACTTGCTGTGAGGGGGGATTTAAAGTGGGGGGGAGATGTGTATTAGGAGGGCAAATTTTAGAGGTAGAGAGAGTGAATTTTTTTTTTTGGGGGGGGGGCATTTGAGCTTGGGGGATGGGGGGCAAAGATTTGTGCTGAGAGGGGGGATTTCAGCAAGGCTGCAGATTTGTACTGGGAGGAGGGGGGATTTATGCTTAGGGGTAAGCATGCAGATTAGTGCTCAGTGTTTTTGTGGGGGGGGAGATTTTTGCTGACACATAACGCTCATACATCTTGGGGCGGGGGCAACACTTTGGCATGTTTGGCCTTGGGCTCTAATGACATGTCCCAGCAGTGGTGCCCCCCAGATCTCTGAGAAAACATACATGAGGTTCCTCGGCTAGCATAGCAGGTGGGTCACACCATCCAGAAGCACCACACAGAAATTCTGGTGGACATAGCCCCAAAAAACAAGAGGTTTGAGTTTACCTCTGTTGCAGTGATGACTCAAGCAACAAATACAATATCTTCCTAGGTCTGCCTTAAATAGAGGGGCGATACCCTCTTGGCCCTGGCTCCAGCCCTGGGACCTCAAAATCCAGACATGCAACCGTCTCAGCAAACAGAAGGGCGGTACCCTCTAGTCTTGGGCTCCAGGCCCCAGCAAACACCCGCTAGGAGAAGGACCTCTCCCAAGGAAGTAGGGCTTCCTAATGATTCCCTCTTCTCAAAAACGAGGAGGGAAAATGGGCCTTCCAGAGCATTGCAAGCCAGGTCCAACCTATTGATGGTAGGCTCTCCAGGGGTTGGTGGAACTACCAACATAGGACTCTGGAGCCTCTTCAACAGAATGACTTGAAGGCGATGTCAAAGGTTTGTGACTTTAACATAGTGCTTAAAATGTTGTCTTAAAGCGATTGTATGCCCTGCCAAAAAAAAAAACCCTGTAAGGCAAAGGCATAATGAGCTAGTATGCGTCGCATTAAGGGCACACGGTCGCCGCCCCCTCTATCCTCTCCACCCCCCTACATGATTAATGGATAGATTCATGCATTGCATGAATCTATTCATGGCCGCCGCCGCCACACCCTATTCAGGCGTCCGGCCCCTTTTCGGATGCCGGGCACTTGAATTACAGCGGCGGTGGGGTGTTTATTTTGAAGCCATAGGCTCTAATAGGCTTCAAAAAAGGGGGGACTCTGAGCATAGCGCACAGAGCCCACCCAGATGTGTTAGAAAAGCAAATAAATATTTGCTTTTCTAACACTGAATCGCCTCTCTGGCAATCAGGAAGCGCGGGTCCGTTTCCTGATTGGCTGAAAAATTAGGCGATCCTATTGGATGCCTAGGAGGAGGGGAGGAGACGCGTGGCGCGGAAGCCGACATGATCTCAGAAGAGAAGAGGACATGGAAGACATTGCAAGATGCCTGCCCCCCCTGCCCGATGATCCCGATGCCCGCCAATCGGGTAAGTGCTGGTGGACCGGGGGGTGGGGGGTTGTTTGCCACCCCTCCCAAACAAAAAAACGCCATCCGCCACTGGACCGCAATGAAGCTTCTGTAGTCTTTTCCAGGCCCCATGCTATTTATACACACTTCAGCCCCCTGCAAGTCACCCTTTCGAGCAGGGATTGGCTGAGACTACATGAATATTTAGCCCAGGGTCTGTCTCTCCCAACCCACTATTTTCCAGAACTTACTGGAATGCAGGAGGAAGTAGTTGAGCCTGCAGCCAGCAGAACCGCCAAAAGCAATCAAATCATAACTAGAAAGGAAATGTCCCCATGGGGTTTTGTGTTGCAGACAAAAATTCAAATTGGAATAGAAAAATATAAAGATTTTATTGAAAAAGTATTAACATACAATTGCATGAAGAAAATGTTTAAACATGAAGCTCTGCAAGTGAGGCCATTGCACATACAAAGGGTAATACAACTGTACAGTTACATGAGCGACATAGCATGGTATAGTCATACTGATATACCCCAACGCGTTTTGACCATTAATTCGTAGAGGTCTTCTTCTGGGGGAAAAGAGTACAAGAACTCTGCAAAGAGAATTTGTATCTTTGTAGCGTTCTTGTACTCTTTTCCCCCAGAAGAAGACCTCTGCGAATTAATGGTCGAAACACGTCGGGGTATATCATCATGACTATATATACCTATACCATGCTATGTCGCGCATGTACAGGTAACTGTACGGTTGTATTACCCTTTGTATGTGCAATGGCCTTACTTGCAGAGCTCATATTTTAACATTTCTTCATGCAATTGTATGTTAATACTTTTTCAATAAAATCTTTATATTTTTCTATTCCAATGTAAATTTTTTGTCTGCAACACAAAACCCCATGGGGACATTTCCTTTCTATTTATATTTATTGGGGCGTGCAGCAACCCTTATCTCACCATTTGAATCGCTTCCCTTTTTCGATTTCAGCTTCTCAGACTACAGAGGAGCCAAAACAAAATCATAAGTTTTCCTAAACCTTTCAGCAACCTAACCAGGAGAGTGCTACATATAGATCACGGGTGCTCAACCTGTGGCCCTCCAGCTGATGCAGAACTACAAGTCCCATGAGGCATTGCAAGCCACTAACAGTTATGCCCCGTACACACGGTCGGATTTTCCGATGGAAAATGTCCGATCGGAGCGTGTTGTCGGAAATTCCGACCGTGTGTGGGCTCCATCGGACATTTTCCATCGGATTTTCCGACACACAAAGTTGGAGAGCCGGAGATAAAATTTTCCGACAACAAAATCCGTTGTCGGAAATTCCCATCGTGTGTACACAAATCCGACGGACAAAGTGCCACGCATGCTCAGAATAAATAAAGAGATGAAAGCTATTGGCCACTGCCCCGTTTATAGTCCCGACGTACGTGTTTTACGTCACCGCGTTCAGGACGATCGGATTTTCCGACAACTTTGTGTGACCGTGTGTATGCAAGACAAGTTTGAGCCAACATCCGTTGGAAAAAAATCCTAGGATTTTGTTGTCGGAATGTCCGAACAAAGTCCGACCGTGTGTACGCCCTATTACAAGCATGACTCCTAAAGGCAGAGGCATGATGGGATTTGTAGTTCTGCAATAGCTGAAGGTCCACAGGTTGAGCACCCATGATATAGACCATTAAAAAAAAAAAAAAAATCTGCATTGATGGTCAGTATTTTACGCACATTCATGGGTATAATAAAAAAGAAATATTTTTATTAGTTTTTTTTATTATTTTTTATTAGTTATTTTTAATTTTTTATTAGCTTTTTTATTAGTTATTTTTTATTTTTTATTAGTTATTTTGGTGCACATCTCACTGTTTAACTGCTGCTTTTTAGGGGGTTAGTTTCTATAGGTAGCGCAGTATTTTTTTGTTTTTTATGTTTTCTCCATTCTTGGGTATACCTGAAAATGCACACATATGCCTGTATGCCACACATCAAGAACTGCTAGAAGAATTTGAATGCCAAACACATGAATGCACACATTTACTATACAAGCCGTCCTTGTATATTTACATAGGAACTTTCTGTTCCAGAACTGATGTCTATACACCAGTACCATGTGCAAGAACCCCAACAATGGAACTTAGTACAGGTTTCTAACAGCAGCGGTAGAAGAGCAGAGAAAAATGATCCCTTCTGGGCACCATCACCTGCCCTACCCAACCCCCCTGCCCCCCCCCCCCCACACACACACACACACACATATGCCAGGACTGCCATCCTAGGCACATATGCCTCTGTAGAAAATCTGGACTGTGCAATGGAAATAGTTAACCAGCTGACAACACTTACCACTTCCTCCCATTTACTTTCCACGTGCCCAAAACTATTTTCCTTTTCATCTGTTTTAAGCTCTTTGATGTAAAGCTGTCTCTTTATTGCTTGGTAAATTAGAGCTGCCATAAGTTGATTGAACTAAATTAATTGGAGAGTTGCAGGCAAGTGGGGCCGGGATCTGTGCTGCTGGCACAGCGTCTTACCAGGATTTTAATCACAACAAGTGACAACAAATCTTTCTGCGTGGATACAGAACACTGCTCCGTGCCTCCATCTAAACGCATTATAAGTGTAGTTATTACCATTATAAGTGTAGTTATTCCGTGTGACTGAGAAGAGTTAATTTAACTTAAATTAATTTCAAGGCATAGAGGGAAAAAAAAAAAAAAAAGATTACATAGAGGAGCCTTTAGTGATATAAGTTTGCTAATTAACGCGCGTATTACTGCCCCCCGCCCCCAAAAAATGAAAACAATTGTATCAAATACTAACCATAATTTTCCTTTCCTGGTGCCAATTCATGACAGCAAATATTATATAGTGTGCTGCCATGTTGGCACCAGGAAAAAAGACAATTGTATCGAGTACTTACTGTATTTTTCCCTTCCAGGAAACATCCATGTGGCAGTTATGCTGTCATGTTGGCGCCAGGAAAGAGAAAATTGTATGAAACACTTACCGTAATTTTCCTTTTCTGGCGCCAATTCATGACAGCATAGATGTGGTACAACTAGTATGCTGTCTTGTTGGCACCAGGAAAATAGAAAATTGTATCAAATACTTACAATAATTTTCCTTTCCTTTGCGCCAATTTATGGCAGCATACATGTAGTAGTGTGACGCCACGTTGGTGCCAGGAAAATGGACAATTGTATCAAATACTTACCATATTTTTCCCTTCCAGGAAACATCCATGTGGCAGAATGCTGTCATGTTGGCGCCAGGAAAGAGAAAATTGTATGAAACACTTACCGTAATTTTCCTTTTCTGGCGCCAACTCATGACAGCATAGATGTAGTACAACTAGTATGCTGCCCTGTTGGCACTAGGAAAACAGAACATTGTATCAGATACTTACAATAATTTTCCTTTCCTTTGCGCCAATTTATGGCAGCATACATGTAGTAGTGTGACGCCACGTTGGTGCCAGGAAAATGGACAATTGTATCAAATACTTACCAAATTTTTCCCTTCCAGGAAACATCCATGTGGCAGTTATGCTGTCATGTTGGCGCCAGGAAAGAGAAAATTGTATGAAACACTTACTGTAATTTTCCTTTTCTGGCGCCAACTCATGACAGCATAGATGTAGTACAACTAGTATGCTGCCCTGTTGGCACTAGGAAAACAGAACATTGTATCAGATACTTACCATAATTTTCCTTTCCTTTGCGCCAGTTTATGGCCACCATGTCGGGGCCAGGAAAATGGGCAATTGTATCAAATACTTACCGCAATGTTTATTTCCTGGTGCAAATCCACGGTAGCATACACGTGGTAGTATGCTGCCATGCTAGTGCCAGGAAAACAGACAATAGTATTAAATACTTACCGTAATTTTGCTTCCATGTAGTATGCTTCAGTGGTGGCACCAGGAAGACAGAAAATTTTTTCAAGTACTAATTTATCAAAAACATAATTTTCCTTTCCCGGCACCAATTTATGGCAGCATGCATGTGGTAGTATGCTGACATGTTGGCACCAGGAAAATGAACAATCGTATCAAATACCTACCGTAATTTTCCTTTTCCTGGCGCTAATTCCTGGCAACACAGAGGTAATGTGGTAGTATGCTTCCCTGCTGGCGTCAGGAAAACAGACAAATGTATCAAATCAATATACAGTTATTGGGAATTTTTTTTTTACCAAAGACATGTAGCAGAATACATTTTGGCCTAAATTTATGAAGAAACTTTTTTTTTTTTTTATTGAATATGTTTTATAACAAAAAGTTAAAAATATTGTGTTTTTTTGTTGTTTTTTATTTCAGTATTTAAAAAAAAAAAAAGAGTTTGTACTAGAACTGCGATAGTTTGGTTCTGCTTTAAAGTGATTGTAAACTCTCGTTTTTTTTTAAATAAAAATAACAAACATGTTACCTCCTCTGTGTAATGTATTTGCACAGAGCAGCCCCAATCCTCCTCCTTCTCAGGTCCCTCTTCTGAGCTCCTGGCCCCTCCCTCCTGCCGAGTGCCCCCACAGCAAGCAGCTTGCTCTGGGGGGCACCCAAGCTGAGCTGTAGCTCCGTGTATCCATTCAGACACAGAGCTGCGGTTCGGCCCCCGCCCCCTCTATCTCCTGATTGGCTACCTGACTTTGATTCCCAGCAGCGGGAGCCAATGGCGCCGCTGATGTGTTTCAGCCAATTAGGAGGGAGAGTCCTGGACGGCCGAGACATTTGTGGACATCGCTGGACAAAGATGGGGCTCAGGTAAGTATTAGGGGGGCTGCTGCACACAGAAGGCTTTTTATCTATTTCATAGAATGCATTAAGATAAAAAGCTTTCTGACTTCACAACCCCTTTAAGCCTGATGTAATATAGCAAATACAATTGCTACACAAGTGTAGCACCCTCTAGTTCTAGAAGTGTAGCTAGTTTCTTTTTTTGTGAAAGTTTAGATACATTTTTACAGGCTTGGCCGCAGCCAAGCCTGTCTGTGTTTTTCCTGGGTTGGGCAAAAATCCAGGGAGAGCTGGATGACTCACAGGCAGCATCACTGAGACCTCCCCCTACTTCTTGAATGTTCTGGAACCTTCTAGGAGAATGGAGGAGAGGAGAGGTGGAGCTGCCTGGAGTATTCTGAGGGCCCTGACCAATCCCCAACTTGGATTGGCAGGGGGCAGGCCTCCTTAAATACTCAGGGTCAGCCCAGCTGGGGAGGAGTTGTTCGGGTGGAAGCTGGAGATTGAGTGTTAGGCTGCGGTGGCCTTTGAGGGAGCTCCCCAGTCTAGGGGGGGGGGGGCCTTGGGCCTGAGCTAGAGGAGGACAGGACTCTCTCAAGACACCCGGAGGTGTCCTGAACAGGAGGCACTGGGAGAAAGGAGAGGACAGCAAAAGAATACTGCCAAGTCAGTCTCCAGGAGCAACAGGTATAGCCAGGAGGGTTGGTGAGTGACACACAATTAGAAGGACTGGGAGGCACGCCTGAAAGGACTGGGATGGAGCAGTCTGGCATGGGTGCAGAGTCAGTCAGGAGGACTGTGGTGGCACGGGCAGTGGAAAAAAGCAGATGCAGGCAGGAGGGCTGGCAGTGCCTGAAGAGGTGGTACTGGGAGCAGTAGCCACATGTGGGCCAGCTAGCACTAAGGACTACCTATTTTTGCTACACCATAGGGGCTCGCGGTCCCTGCCTGCAAAAGGCATTTGCCTTGGCTCTGGCTGAGCCAGTGTCAGACTCTTTACAACAGTGCTTGCTGGTCCTGGGAGTGATAGTCTGCAAGCAAGTGTATGTGCTGGAGGTAAAAGAGAAGAGGTTGTATATACCGGAGTGTATATACAGTATCTCACACACGTAAGTACACCCCTCACATTTTTGTAGATACTTTATTCTATCTTTTCATGTGACAACACTGAAGAAATGACACTTTGCTACAATGTAAAGTAGTGAGTGTACAGCTTGTATAACAGTGTAAATTTGCTGTCCCCTCAAAATAACTCAACACACAGCCATTAATGTCTAAACCGCTGGCAACAAAAGTCAGTACACCCCTAAGTGAAAATGTCCAAATTGGGCCCAAAGTGTCAATATTTTGTGTGGCCACCATTATTTTCCAGCACTGCCTTAACCCTCTTGGGCATGGAGGTCACCAGAGCTTCACAGGTTGTCACTGGAGTCCTCTTCCCCTCCTCCATGATGACATCACAGAGCTGGTGGATGTTAGAGACCTTGCGCTCCTCCACCTTCCGTTTGAGGATGTCCCACAGATGATCAATAGGGTTTAGGTCTGGAGACATGCTTGGCCAGTCCATCACCTTTACCCTCAGCTTCTTTAGCAAGGCAGTGATCGTATTGGAGGTGTGTTCGGGGTCCTTATCATGTTGGAATACTGCCCTGCGGCCCAGTCTCTGAAGGGAGGGGATCATGCTCTGCTTCAGTATGTCACAGTACATGTTGGCATTCATGGTTTCCTCAATGAACTGTAGCTCCCCAGTGCTGGCAGCACTCATGCAGCCCCAGACCATGACACTCCCACCACCATGCTTGACTGTAGGCAAGACACACTTGTCTTTGTACTCCTCACCTGGTTGCCGCCACACACGCTTGTCACCATCTGAACCAAATAAGTTAATCTTGGTCTCATCAGACCACAGGACGTGGTTCCAGTAATCCATGTCCTTAGTCTGCTTGTCTTCAGCAAACTGTTTGTGGGCTTTCTTGTGCATCATCTTTAGAAGAGGCTTCCTTCTGGGACGACAGCCATGGAGACCAATTTGATGCAGTGTGCGGCGTATGGTCTGAGCACTGACAGGCTGACCCCCCCACCCCTACAACCTCTGCAGCAATGCTGGCAGCACTCATACGTCTATTTCCCAAAGACAACCTCTGGATATGATGCTGAGCACGTGACCATAACTTCTTTGGTGGACCATGGCGAGGCCTGCTCTGAGTGGAACCTGTCCTGTTATACCGCTGTATGGTCTTGGCCACCGTGCTGCAGCTCAGTTTTAGGGTCTTGGCAATCTTCTTATAGCCTAGCCCATCTTTATGTAGAGCAACAATTCTTTTTTTCAGATCCTCAGAGAGTTCTTTGCCATGTGGTGCCATGTTGAACTTCCAGTGACCAGTATGAGAGAGTGAGAGCGATAACACCAAATTTAACACACCTGCTCCCCATTCACACCTGAGACCTTGTAACACTAACAAGTTACATGACACCGGTGAGGGAAAATGGCTAGTTGGGCCCAATTTGGACATTTTCACTTAGGGGTGTACTCACTTTTGTTGCCAGCGGTTTAGACATTAATGGCTGTGTGTTGAGTTATTTTGAGGGGACAGCAAATTTACACTGTTATACAAGCTGTACACTCACTACTTTACATTGTAGCAAAGTGTCATTTTTTCAGTGTTGTCACATGAAAAGATAGAAGAAAAGATTTACAAAAATGTGAGGGGTGTACTCACTTTTGTGAGATACTGTAGTTCAGTCCCTATATATTTCTTCAATCAAGTGGGCACCCATATGGACCCTATCCCCTCCCAAGTTATATTCCCCTAATAAAACAAAAACAAAACAAAGGACTTGGTGTGTCTGGAAATTCGTGTGCCTGGCTGTGCAGGGTGGGGACAGACCACATTCATCATCAGCCGCTACTGAGGTACCGCTACATAAGTCATATTGTAACTGAATGTTCTTAAAAATGACCTAACCTTTTCTATCTGCAGTGCAGTAATTTTCTGTTCTGGTTAAACTGACTAAACTGGTAGGTGGGTAGGTAGGTGGGTAGGTAGGTGAGTAGGTAGGTCCTTGTATGATATAGTTTTGGTAAGTCTAAGACCTTATTAACAGGGGCATTAAAAAAAGCTGCATACAGATGAGTGCGGTGTCTGGTCCTGCATGCATCCTTACACCTACTGTCTGCATCAGACTGGCTCGTGGATCAATGGATGGACTCTCAGAGACCTAGGGGGGCACAACTAGAATCTGGGTGGGGCACAGCCCACCCCCAGCACCCCCCTAGATCCAGCCCTGATTCATAACTAAATGTACAGATATAATAAAACAGGCAGTGGATAATTAATAACATTTCATGAATTGGGTTCCTATAGGAGGAGTTCCGCAAGGCCAGTGAAGTATTTTTAAATCCTCTTGACCATTCAGAAAGTCGTCCATATAAATGGGCACCACAAGCCGTTTTACTGCGGCACAAATTGCTGCTGGCGAAGCCATGTATCTCCTGACGTGGCACAAACAAATTAAATATACACACCTTCTCTTGTGCAGCCATCAATCTCCCTCTGCTCTTGGCCATCTAAGTTCAGAGGCGGCTCTCTAGTTAGGCAAATTAGGCGGTCGCCTAAGGCCTCGCACTCACAGGGGCCTCGCGGCCTCCTAATTTGCCTGTTCTCAATCACTGAAGTTGACGCCGGCGGCTCCACCTACCCCCACTGGGACTCTGTGGCTTAGGAGCTGATGGACAAATCAGATACTGCCCGCAGCCTGAGGAATAGCGGCCTCATCACGGAGCGTCCCAGTCCGTGGGGCCTCATGTGTAAGTTTTGCCTAAGGCCTCACAAAGCCTAGAGCCGCCTCTGTCTAAGTTCATGGGAATTTTTTAAATATACACCTCCTAATTATCAAAGTTTTGAGTATACTAGAACACGTGGGGGGTGAGACTGCTTGATCTGTCTTGTTGCCCCGGTGCTGGCCCAGGGGAGACTCTGCATGTATGCATGCCCGCATCCAGACAAGTGAGGCCTGTCTTATCCTGTGTCACCCTTTTGTGTGTCCTGAGGAAGCGAATCAGCGAAATGCGTTGACGCACATATCCGTTACTACGTAAAAACAAGTTTGCAACTAATTGGCCATGGTGGGCTGAACTTTGTACAGATATGAATAAATGTTTTTAATTGTGTCCATTCATGTGGGAAAAAAATCTTCTTGTATGTTTTCTAAAGCCACGTACACACGGCTTGCTCGCTACCTGAACTGACCTTGGACTGTTCCAGGATTCTGCTACCAGCTGCTGTCTATTGCCTGACCAGCCTTGGGACATCAGGTACTATCCTTGCCTCAGCCATGCAATCCCTGTGCTATCTGGCCAGGAATTAGAGCACCATGTTCTAAGACCTGAGGGCAACCAAGTACAGGTAGGTTTGCTTGCCTTAAGGGACCAGGGGCTGCTATAGGCAGAAGAAACACCAGCCACCTATAGTTTTTGACCTAGGCATTGGGCTGTGTTTTACACCAACCAGGGGAAAGGGTAAAACTGAAATGTTTTCAGATTCAAGAAGATTTGTTCTCACATTTTCCCAACCTGTTGTATGTGACTGACCATGACATCATCACCCAACTGTTAAGCAGCCTTTCAGCTTCTCCTGTCAAGTAAAGGTAAATTAATCTTCTCAGGCTCCTAGGTGTTCCCATCAACCATAGGGTAACAAGTCATCTCAGGCGCCTAGGTGTTTCCATCAACCACATGGTAACAGGTCTTTTCAGGCTCCTAGGTGTTCCCATCAGTCGCAGGGTCATGAGTCTTCTCAGGCTCCTAGGTGTTCCCATCAGCCACAAGTTGACACGTCTTCTCAGGCTATTAAGGGATCCCATCAGCCGCAGGATAATAAGTCTTCTCAGGCTTCTAGGTGTTTCCATCAGCTGCAGGGTAATAAGTCTTCCCAGATCCTAGCTGCTCCCATCAGCTGTGGAGTAACAAGTCTGGCCACACACCAACTAGCTGGTTTGGTCCTCAGCATAGGAGGCACCTTGTTCAAACATCATTAGTGTGTGTCTCTGTGCTTGTGATAGCATTAGCTTGCTTGACCCCTGTTTGTTTAACACCCTAACCTCCTCTGCTATGATCTTGGATTTCCTTGTTGCCGACCTTGACCCAGATTACTCCTTGGATTGAGCTCGGACTGTTAACTGGACTATGCTTGCTCGCTACCCCAACTGAACTTGGACTGTTCCAGGATTCTGCTACCAACTTCTGTCTATTGCCGGACCAGCCTTAGAACTACAGGTACCTTCATTGTCTCAGCCAGAGTGTAGTTTGTGATATCCAAGATTAGAAACAGAGGCATCCCCAGTCTGTCACTCCCATTTATACCGAAAAGCCCAAAAACGGTTCACTCCCAACGTCATGCAGGACAGGGGAGGTCATTGTGGAACGGCGTCCACCGTTGGACAAGAATGGCGCCGAGAGCAACCTCCACACGTGGCGGCAGCAAGAGCCATCCCACAACAAGGCGTGGGGATGCCGTGCACGCTGACGTCACACGCCGGGCCAAGAACATGGCGCCAATGCATGCAGGGACCACACCGTCCGCCTCAAATACCTCTCAGAAGCAGCAGGGGAATCCCTACACTCATTGCAGCTTCCGGGAACAGACAAATTTGAAGCACACATCCCAAACAGAAGCACCACACACAAAAACAATATCTAAAAACAGGTTTCCATCATATTAAACCATCATAATAAGTATACTGCCCTCAGCTCCCACCCTAAGTTCTTCAAGCAATAAACTACAAAAAGACATCCCGTAGACCAGTGTTTCTCAACCCCCACACAGGACACCCTCACACAGTCACTAAGACCTTGAGCTCAGGTCCGTACTCACAATGTCACAGGATAGCCAGATCCAGTATCCACCGGACACTCTTCAGTGAAGGAGAAGTTAATGCTCACAATGCCACAGGACAGCAATGCACCCTTCAGCTTCCACCCGGCACTCTTCAGAGAGTTCTCCAGTCCAGATCTATAGCTGCAGAAGGATTTAGAGATTTACGCTCCCCAGCTATGTCACGGCTGGGACCTCGATGAACATCAGCTTAAACAATTATAATTGCTGTGGAGGGCAGGGGGTAGCCACCCCATCCAGAGGGGTGGAATTTCTTCAACAGATTGACCCTGCTGTTCCAAAGCTCAGACTATTTATATGCCTCTCCAGCCACCTGCTGGGCACACTTTGCCAGGGATTGACTGAATCACAATACATATTCAGGCTGTTCATTTCACTTTCCCACCCACTATGTTCTAGAAGCCTCTAGAAGGCAGGGGAGAGCAATCAAACTTGCAGAGTGTGAAATCTAGCCCAAAGCAATCAACAACTGCTCCAATGATTACAGAGAAGCCAACATACTAGTGACCTAGCTAGGAGGATGCTACACAATCATTTTCTTAATTTGATCAAGATCACCACGTTTGACACCTATCCCATGGCTCACATAAACAAATGAATTGACCAACTGGGAACAGCCCAAATTATGACCACATTGGATCTGACCAAGGGCTATTGGCATATTCCCCTTTCTGAGTTAGCCAAGGAGAAAACAGCATTTATAACCTCTGATGGGGCATTCTGGGAGATGGATAGGATACTTGGGTCCCACTAAATGTATGCTATTTTTTTAAAGTAAAAACAAAATGAAATTGAAGTCTCAGTGTTGCCCACACCAGCAATCAGTGCATTTCCAGATGCCTTTAGTCTACTGCAGCTTACAGCATGCAACATATTGTAGATACTCTTCCATTTCTTTAATATTTATACATCATCCCCAATAACCTCTGGAAAACAACACTGGGATGGTAACACAAAATCACAGCCAAGACAGATTTATCAATGCCATGTTCTACCTTGAAGCAGGACTGGCAGGCTGCAGGCCTTTGAATATATAAAATGCGGATCTCCGAGAACACCTTCTGGAGACCAGACAGGAAGCGATGTGCTTTGTGTTCCTCAATGACAGTATTAAATGAAAGCAGTAAAATGATGAAATATGGAAAAGCCTTAAGCATTTTCTGTCTGAATGCTGGAAAAGATGAGTTTTCTGGATGAGCAAGCCCTAATCAATACACATATCCACAGAATGCAGATTTATTACTGTCTGGATGTGAGCGCCAAACTGATCAACACTTAAAGTGATATTCCACCCTCAGTTTTATAAGCACTTTCAGTATCTGATTGAAACACTTACTGAGTATGCAGCTTCTTTATCTTTTAATCCATGCCTATGTTCCACTTTAAGCTGGTGCCATGACCCCTGCCCCAGGTTTCTGTCTCAGGGTGGCTCCTTTCTCTTGTAGCCTCCTATGGAGCTAACTTTGCATGCAGGGACTAGAGTTGTGTCTGCCTACACTGTGTAAATCAGTAGAAACACACAGCCCCATAGCCTAGGATGGTAAGACACTCCTCCTGTTCATGCTATTCCTCCTCTTCTTTCTCCTCTTCCTCTTTTACCTCTTCATGCTCTTTCTCTTTCTCCTTTTCTTACTCCTCCTCCTCTTCCTCCTCTTTCTCTTCCCCATCTTTCTTTTCCTCCTATTCTTTCTCTTCCTCCTCTTCTTTCTTCTCCTCCTCATTCTCTTCATTCTCTTCTTTCTCTTCCTCCTTCTTTCTCCTTCATCTCTTCCTCCTCTTTTCTTCTACCTGTTCCTCCTCTTTCTCTTCCTCCTTTTCTCCTCTTGTTTCTCCTCCTCTTCTTTCTCTTCCTCCCCTTCTTTCTCTCCCTCTTCCTCTTTCTCCTCCTCCTCTTTCTCTTCCTCCCTTTCCTCTTCCTCCTCTTCTTTTTCCTACATCTCTTCCTCCTCTTCCAACTCTTCCACCTCTTTCTCCTCCTCCTCTTCCTCCTATTTCTCTTCCTCCTCTTCTTTCTCTTTCTCTTCTTCTTTCTCCTCTTTCTTCTCTTCATCTTCTACCTCGTCCTCCTCTTACTCTTCCTCCTTTTCTTTCTCCTCCTCCTCTTCTTCCTCTTTCTCATCTTTCTCTTCCTCCTCTTCTTTTTTCTCCTCCTCCTCTTTCTCTTTCTGCTCTTCTTTCTCCTTCATCTCTTCCTCCTCTTCCTCTTCTACCCCTTCCTCTCCTTTCTCTTTCTCTTATTTCTCCTTCATCTCTTCCTCTACCTCTTGCTCCTCTTTCTCTTCCTCCTCTTTCTCTTCCTCCTCCTCTTCTTTCTCCTCCTCTTCTTTCTCCTCCTTTCCTTCCTCCTCTTTCTCTTCCTCCTCTTCTTTCTCCTCCTCCTCCTCTTTCTCTTCCTCCTTTTCATCTTCATTCTCTTATTTCTCCTACATCTTTTCCCCCTCTTCTACTTCTACCTCTTCCTCCTCTTTTTCTTCCTCTGCTTGCTCCTTTTCCTCCTCCTTCTTTTTCTTTCTCTTCCTCCTCTTCTTTCTCCTCCTCCTCCTCTTCTTTTACTTCCTCTTTATTTCTTCCTCCTCTTCCTTTTTCTCCTCCTCCTCTTCTTTCTCTTCCTCCTCTTCTTTCTCCTCATCTTGCTCTTCCTCCTCTTTCTCTTCCTCCTCTTCTTTCTCCTTCTCCTCTTTCTTTTCCTCCTTTTCATCTTCCTTCTCTTCTTTCTCCTACATCTTTTCCCCCTCTTCCTCTTCTACCTCTTTCTCCTGTTTCTCTTCCTCTGCTTCCTCCTTTTCCTCTTCCTTCTTTTTTTTTCTCTTCCTCCTCTTCTTTCTCCTCCTCCTCTTCCTCCTCTTCTTTTACTTCCTCCTCTTTTTTTCTTCCTCCTCTTCTTTCTCCTCCTCCTTTTTCTCCTCTTCCTCCTCTTTCTCTTCCTCCTCTTCTTTCTCTTCCTCCTCTTGCTCTTCCGCCTCTTTCTCTTCCTCCTCTTCTTTCTCCTCCTCTTTCTCTTCCTCCTTTTCCTCTCCCTCCTCTTTCTCATCCTCCTCTTCCTCCCCCTCTTCCTCTTCTTCCTCCTTCTCCTACTCCCCCCTTTCTTCTCCAAGCTAACAGAGACTGCACTGTCCACTGTTAACTCTTTCCTGTGAAGACCGAAAGTTCGGGGAAGCAGCATTGAGAAAGCAGGAGCCAGCAGCATTGAAAGTTGCAAACTGTAAGTGCTGGGGTAAGAATTTTACCATATAGTTTACTGCGGAATGTTTATTATATAATAAGCACTCGATGCTTAAAGTGATATTAAAGATCTGGATTTTTGTTAAAAAAAATAAATAAACACAACACACTTACATGCTCTGTGTAATGGTTTTGCACAGAGCAGCCCAGATCCTCTTCTTCTCGGGTCCCCCGCCCCATAGCAAGTGGCTTACTCCCGAGCCCTTCTCTGTGCGTCCATAAGACCCACCCCCCACTCTCTCCTCTTTGGCTTACTCGCTGTGATTGACAGCAATGGGAGCCAATGGCTCCCGCTGCTTTGTTATCCAATGGGGAGAGAGAGACCCCTGACAGCCGAAGCTCCCGTGCACATCACTGAATTGAGAGGGGGCTCAGGTGAGTATTGGGGGGGGGGGGGGCAGCACCATGAAGGGTTTTTACCTTAATGCAAAGAATGCACCTTCATCCTTTACAACCACTTTAACCCCTTTCAGATCTGCTTTGCTGGGAGGCTGTCAATAGACGTCCTCCCCTTTGCACACTCGCTACGCCCCCCTAAATGGCACATGATGAGTCAATGAGACTTGGGTGATCACAGATTGGAGTAAGTTGTCGATCTCGGCCCCTTACCATGTGATCAGCTGGCAGCCAATGACAGCTGATCATGTGATGCAAACAGAAGATCGGTAATCGTTTTCTTTTTCTTCTCCCGCTAACAGCATGAGGAGAAAAAAAAGCCAATCATCTGTTGAAGGAACATCGTTCCTGAAGAGGAAGAGATGAAGCCGCCTCATATGTGCCCACCAGTTCTGCCTGCCAGTGCCACCTGCCAGTGCCACCTGCCAGTGCCACCTGCCAGTGCCACAAATCAGTGCCCACAACAGTGCCCACCAGTACAAAGTGCCAGCAATCAGTGCCACCTATCAATGCCCATGAGTGCCACTTATCAATGCCCACCAGAGGTGCCAATAAATCCCTCATCAGTGCCACCTAGCAGTGCTGCCTATCAGTGTCACCTACCAGTGCCGATCAGTGCCCATCACTGCCACCCTCAGTGTCCGTCACTGCCACCCATCAGTGCCACCTATCAGTGCCACCTATTAGTGCCCTTCAGTGGCACCTATCAATGCCCTTCAGTGCCACCCATCGGTGCCCACCAATGCCACCTATCAGTGCCCACCAGTGCCACCTCATCAGTGCCCATCAGTGCCTCCTATCTATTAGTGTCCATCAGTGCCGCCTTATCAGTGCCCATCAGAGTTGCCTTATCAGTGCCCATCAATGCAGCCTATCAGTGCAGCCTCATCAGCGTACATCAATAAAGGAGAAAAATTACCTGTTTGCAAAATTTATTAATAAAATATAAAACGGTTTTGTATTTTTTTTTTTTTAAATTCGGTCTTTTTTCATTTTTTTTTAATAAAAAACCCAGAGGTGATCAAATACCACCAAAAGAAATCTCTATTTGTGTGGAAAAAAATTATAAAAATGTCATTTGGGTACAGCACTGTATGACCGCGCAATTGTCATTCAAAGAGTGACAGCGCTAAAAGCTGAAAATTGGTCTGGGCAGGAAGGGGGGTTTAGGTGCCCGGTAAGCAAGTGGTTAAGGTAAAACACACTGAGTGTTTAATACTAATATATCATATTCCTCACTGTGAGGGAAAAAACAATGGCTGACCATTTTCCTATACCTCCCACCTGTCAATACGAGACAGCACCAAGGGAACGCGCTCCCCCTGTACCACCTGGTTAGAGGTTCTTTGTACATAGAAATGGGGCACAAATCAGAAATCGGCCTTTTTATTCAACGTTTTGTAGCATTTTAAAGAGGAACTGTCACTTTTGGAATTGTATTCATCTATCATTTAGCTACTTTCAATGACACCTTTATCCGTATAAACAGTTGGCCTGATCTTATGCCAAAGAAAAAAAAATATTTGTAATGACTGGAGGTCTTCACTGTAATCTTTCAGGATGTATCCAGCAGATGCTGAGCTGGATGTCCCCCAGACATTGCAGGCTTCATTAGCTGTCCTGAAGAATGGTTCCTCAACGGAATGTAATGGATTGTGTTGAAATCTTTTACAATTATTTTCTTTTTTTTTTTTGCATCACCTCAATGCCATGATAGCAAAGACATTGGAGACTCTCTTCATTAAAGGGAATTGGCATGGCCACCTTGTATTACCCATAATTCGGACCCAGGTTGTTGTGCATGGCAATACATGGTATACATTTTAAAGAGTTACTACCTTCTAATGCAGTGTTTCTCAAACTGTGTGGCAAATTTGCGGGTGTGCCGCAGGGAGCCTGGGAGCTGTCACTGTAAAAGTTGGGCTGGGGGCACGGCCGCAGTGTCCAGCTGCTGTTGCATTCTGGGAGCTGTAGTCTGCGCTCAAGCGCAGAGGAAACAACAACTCCCGGAGCCTGGAGTCTTGGAGGCAAGGCACATTAGGGAGTCGGGACACATGACTGGCTCAGGCTGCGGGGCTGGGCGCTGGCAGCAACTTTACCCCAGGACCAGGAGCATCACCCCCCTAGGAGGCCTTGGCGTGCAAGGACCTGCTGAGATGAGCTGCCAGGTGAGAGACCTTGACACCCCCCGCTGACCCCCACATCCCATTTTCCCCCCACCATACACCTCATTTGCCCTGCCCCATTGATCAGGCTGAATTAATGGGCCCTGGGGAGGCTGCATTTATGCATTGGTTTTGCGCCAGACATAGCGTTTACTTCGATGGCTAAAAAGTTCAATTTTAGTCTCATCAGACCAGAGCACCTTCCTTCATACATTTTGGGAGTCTCCCACATGCCTTTTCGTGAACTCAAAAGGTGCCATTTTGTTTTTTGCTGAAAGTAATGGCTTTCTTCTGGCCACTCTCGGCTTATTGCCGTCCTATGTACAGATACTCCAGTCTCTGCTGTGGAACTCTGCAGTTCCTCCAGGGTTACCTTAGGTCTCTGTGCTGCCTCTCTGATTAATGCCCTCCTTGCTCCGTCCGTGAGTTTTGGTGTGCGGCCGTCTCTTGGCAGGTTTGCTGTTGCGTCATGTTCTTTCCATTTGGTTATGATAGATTTGATGGTGCTCCTAGGGATCATCAAAGATTTTGATATTTTTTTATAACCTAACCCTGACTTGTACTTCTCAACCCACATTTTTCCCTTACTTGTTTGGAGAGTTCCTTGATCTTCATGGCAGTGTTTGGTTAGTGGTGCCTCTTGCTTAGGTGTTGCAGCCTCTGGGGCCTTTCAAAAAGGTGTGTCTATGTAATGACAGATCATGTGACACTTAGATTTCTTTTTGATATTTGATAATAGTTTGCGCAGTATTATCCCATATTCCTATATTCACTTTTTGACCCATTTATTGCTGCAACTATTTTTACGTCAAAGGAATATGCATGTCTTTGAGTATAGAACCACTAGGTCATTTAATACCTATGGTGTGTTCACTACCACACCGAAATCAGTGGAATGTTTCTCAGGTTAAAAAATCTGATGACTACTGAAATACACCTCCAATGGGATACAGCCTTTTTGGAACAATACATTAAAGAACAAATGGTTCCCAGAGGCCTCCGTTGGGATGTTTTCCCACAACAATGGGATCCAGATTTAGAGTCTTGGTTCCGATATTTTAACAAAGTTGGAATCAAACGTCTTTGATTTTTGGTTGACAAAAAACAACTCAAATTATCCATTATAGATAAGGAGATCAAGGATCTCAAAGAAAAATTGACTCCACATAAAACTACATCAGAATATATCTCTTTCAACAAGTTTGAGAAATTACCTTGAGAAAAAAGAAAAAGACCAAAAAAACAAGAAACAAAAGAAATACAATCGGGACCTTACCGATTATAAGACAAATCTTGTCTTTAATTGGCAGAAGAAAATTAGTGGGCCTGCACCATCTGGAAATGACACATCCGTGATAGAGGTGACAAATCCTGGAATCCAGAATCAAGATAGGAGGCTAACATATGAACCCAATCAGGTAGATGGTTCTACACCCCTGCGGAGTAACATACAGTCCAAAGGGGGTCCATCTAAACCACAAGACTGGGGGGAATAGATCCACACATCCTCCCAATTCCTATCCTCCTCATCCCTCTAAACAAAGGGGAGAGGTCCTAGGAATAGAGGTAGAGGACAACATCGTGGACACCCAGCGAATTCATACTACCAGGAGGGTCCTAGGGGACCTCCACCAGGCTGGTACCATTATCGGGATGATTACAGGCAGAGTCGTCAGGGTAATGATTTCACCCCAAGAACTCCTATTCGTACCCATAATCATTTCCATCCATTACAGGAGACGGACTCTCTAAGAGAAACCCACCAAGACCCCTATAGATACGATAATAGGGAAGAAAACCTATATACTACGTCTCCTTACAACTATAATCAAAGTTACCCTGGGCCCTCATACCATCTGGATTTTCCCAGATCCATGCAGGAATATCTAAGAAGCCCAGAAAGAATAGAGGTACCTGAGGGGGGAGGAGGATCCAAAGCAAAAAGAAAAAGAACTTGACGAGTGCCGGCATTTTCAACCGCAGTTCTGCTTGGTTGACGGATGAGGAGAAATTAGTGTTAGATAAAGGATTGAAATACGTCCCCTCGAAAACTCTTAATAAGTTCTCCACGTTTATTGACGTTCAAAAATTCATCCGTAAACTAAGCATCCAAAGATATTTCCCTACCCTGCCTCCCAGTAATAATGTACCAATTACAGACAGCCATGTACATACTGGTTTGTCTAATCCTTCGTCATTTAACCCCCCAGAACCATTGCTCCATCTATCAGTGTTTTTCGTAGTCTCATTTTACAAGATTTAGACCTATTACCTAGTTTAGTTCCTTCATACCTCAAAGATACTAGTGATACCATCAGATTACTTGAATCTATTGCTTATCAGGAGGGTATGATTCTGGTGACGGTCGATGTCGTGGCCTTATATATCTGTATCCCCCATGATTTAGGTTCTCTTGCTGTTGAATATTATCTGTCCCAAAACACTACTCTTTCTTTGATTCAGCGTAATTTTATTATGGATCTCCTTAGATTTACCACCAAACACTATTATTTTTGGTTTCAAAATCAATTTTATTTGCAGACCAAGGGTGTGGCCATGGGGGCGAAGTTCGCTCCCAGTTTGGCCAACTTATTCATGGCCAAGTGGGAGGAGGATGTCGTCTATGTTCTCCAGAGACTGGAACTGGTTCTCTGGGCTTGTTACATAGATGATCCTCCTCCTCTGGAAGGGCGACCTCACATCATTGGAGGAGTTCATGGCCTCGCCCAACTCTAATGATCGGGGTATACGTTTGAGCTACGAGGCCAGTCCCACTTCCATTCATTTCCTTGATCTGGAGATTATTGTTGTGGATCAATACCTAGAGTTTACAACCTACTTCAAACCCACTGACCGGAATGGTTACATTCTGGTCGATAGCTGTCATCATGCTCAATGGCTCAAATCGGTTTCGCGCAGTCAGTTCCTTAGATTGCGGCAGAACTGCACCCGGACAGAAGATTTTCTTGTTTAATCCCAGACGCTGAGAAGTAGATTTCACTAATGGATAGAGAGTCTTTATTAAAAACACGTCCTAAAATCGCCACTGATAATAAATTTTGGTGATCCTTTTTCACTACATATTCAGTTCAGTCTAGGCAAATTAAAAACATTATTAAAAAACATTGGGGAATTCTCCAGAATGATAGATTCCTAGGACCCACCATTCCTGACCAAGCAGTTGTCATTTTTAGGGAAGCACGGTCTATACAGGGGCAGATAGCTCCTAATGTGATAGATCCCCCTAGAACTGTCTCCTTTTTCCAACAGTGCAAGGGTTACTTTCCATGTAGGAGATGTAATGTATGTCTTCATAATATCAGTGACAGACCTAAAACTGAGACATTTCAATCATTTGTCACACAACGGATGTACCCCATGAAGCTTTTCACCACCTGTGCCACTAAGTTTGTGGTTTACCTCCTGACTTGTCCCTGCAAAAAGCAATATATAGGACACAGTATCAGAACTTTCTTGATTCGAGTTAATGAACATCTAACATCTATTAAGGCAGGAAAAATCAACCATAGTGTCCCCCGACATTATTTGAAACACCACAATAAAGACCCCATCGGTACTCAATTTTTGATTTTCGATAAGTTTGCCCCTAATTGGAGGGGAGAGTCCCACCTACGTGGGGTCCCCAGACTTGAGACTTATTGGATTCACGAGCTTTGTTCCCACTCACATCATGGCATGAATGTTGAGTGGGACATTAAAGGGGTTGTAAAGGTAAAAGTTTTTTCACCTTAATGCATTCTATGCATTAAGGTGAAAAAACATCTGACAATACCGGCCCCCCCAGCCCCCCTGTTTTACTTACCTGACCCCTCGAAAGTCCCGCAATTGCCCCCAACATCATCTTCGTTGCTCAGCCTGGCCGTTTGGCCGATTGGCTAGAGTGGATGGATTGAAAGCAGCGCAGCCATTGGCTTGTGCTGCTATCAATGACATCTAATGACGCGGCGCGCCGGGGGGCGGGGCCGAGTGATACAGTGAGCCGCTATGGCCGCTGGCTGTATCACGGGAGCGCGCCCGCAAGCACTCAACACCATGCGAGGGAACTCGCATGAAAGTGTTGAGTCCTTGCGGGGGGAACCGAGACAGCCGCCGAGGGACCCCAGAAGACCAGGTTTGGGGCCACTCTGTGCAAAACGAGCTGCACAATGAAGGTAAGTATAACATGTTTGTTATTTAAAAAAAAATATATATCTTTAGTGATCCTTTAACTCGTTCATAAATCAAGCTTAATTAATATATTCATTTATATATTTTTTAAACTTTTTCTTCTATCATTTTTTAGATATATGGTCATGTTGGGTACATTCTTTCTACCATATTTCATTATTTTATTTATTCATTTATTTGGATAGATATGCTTTATATGGATCTGTATATTGCCTTTTTTTTGTTTGCAGTTCACATCATCAGTGTTGTGGTGCAGTTCCTTCTTACGGATATTTTTGTCACTTTATTTTTTTTTTTAGTCTATTTACATTTTATATTTTTTGTTTTTTCAGATGCTTTGTGACTACCGACTTCCGGTTGATTCCTGGGATGTTGGTGTCACTTAAAGCATCCAGAGGATTCAGTTGTTTCGAGATTTAATACTGTGACATACTTCCGGTTTACTTTTTTTATTATTTCCGGTCTGGGTCCTTCTATTTACAGCTATTTGTTTCTGTGACGGTGCGGCGCGTTGCGTCATGTTGGCGGCGCTCTCCATGTCATGTGACTTGGGGTGTTACCACGTGCGCACCATGTGACGCTGCACCGCGCTGTCATCGACGTGCAGCATTAGGGGCGGTCCCACGGAGGTCTGTGTTTATGCCATGAAACCCTGCTCCGCTCATACTCCAGCTTGGCTCTCCACATGATGTGATGATGTCTAGCCACTCCCCTCTCTCAGTGACTGGCTATTGTTCAGTCACGTGGGTGCAGGGTTCATTTCGTGGGCTTTTTGACGTGGTTTACACCTCATGGAAGCCGCGTTATTTCCTTGTTTGGTCTCAAGGGAGGTCTCCTATTGGCAGGAACTTTTTAAGGGATTATTCAATTGGCTCTCAGATCGAGGTTTGGAACTCAAGTCATCAGCTGACTGGTTCCCCTCCAATCAGAGGCCTTTTCATTTTCATATTCAATTGATTGATGTTGATTGGCTGTGATATTTCTATGGTATCTATTTATATATGTGCAATATGGGGGAGCAGTTAGATGCCCCAGTAGATGTCCTAGTTGGACGAAATGCATCGGGAAAGGTTAATCGCTCCCTACATTGCTTTTATCAATCATGATCACTTTTTATTCCATGTATGTTGGTTTTTTAAAATAAACCTACTTTTTTTGACCTGCATTATTGGAGCCCCCCCTTCTTACCGTATTCGGATGTGAGTTGCTGTGGTGTTCCAATTGGGCTACCTGCCCTTCCAGTTCTATTGATGCCAACGAGGTCCTCTGGAAATACCACCTGAGATCCCGGGTCCCTTCAATCGTTTGGGAGATTCATCGATGTGGATATCCATGCTTTAATGATTCGGTGTCGCTGACATCCGGGTCCACCAGTCTCGGTAAGAGTATTTATTCTTATCCATCTAGAGAAGATTTACCATCTTGGATGCTTCTCATATCAGTCTTTTACACCCATTTCTCTGAGGATTATCACCCCAAGTCATGTGACTTGGGGTGTTACCACGTGCACACCACGTGACGCTGCACCGCGCGTCATCGACGTGCAGCATTAGGGGCGGTCCCGCGGAGGTCTGTGTTTATGCCATGAGACCCTGCTCTGCTCATATCCAGCTTGGCTCTCCACGTGATGTGATGGTGTCTAGCCACTCCCCTCTCTCAGTGACTGGCTATTGTTCAGTCACGTGGGTGCAGGGTTCATTTCGCTGGCTTTTTGACGTGGTTTACACCTCATGGAAGCCACGCTATTTCCTTGTTTGGTCTCAAGGGAGGTCTCTTATTGGCAGGAACTTTTTAAGGGATTATGCAATTGGCTCTCAGATCGAGGTTTGGAACTCAAGTCATCAGCTGACTGGTTCCCCTCCAGAGGCCTTTTCATTTTTATATTCAATTGATTGATGTTGATTGGCTGTGATATTTCTATGTTATCTATTTGCATAAGTGCAATATGGGGGAGCAGTTAGATGCCCCTGTAGATGTCCTAGTAGGACGAAATGCATCGGGAAAGGTTCATCTCTCATTCCCCTCATCATCTCATTGCTTTTATCAATCGTGATCACTTTTTATTCCATGTATGTTGGTTTTTTAAAATAAACCTACTTTTTTCGACCTGCATTATTGGAGCCCCCCTTCTTACCGTATTCGGATGTGAGTTGCTGTGGCGTTCCAATTGGGCTACCTGCCCTTCCAGTTCTATTGATGCCAACGAGGTCCTCTGGAAATACCACCTGAGATCCCGGGTCCCTTCAATCATTTGGGAGATTCATCGATGTGGATATCCATGCTTTAATGATTCGGTGTCGCTGACATCCGGGTCCACCAGTCTCGGTAAGAGTATTTATTCTTATCCATCTAGAGAAGATTTACCATCTTGGATGCTCCTCATATCAGTCTTTTACACCCATTTCTCTGAGGATTATCACCTTATGGTTTTGGACTTTATTGAGTTTTCCTTTTCAGGATCTGATTTGTGTTATTGGACTCATTTCCCTTTTCACTTATTTCACCATGTTGGACTTTATTATTCACTTTTTTATTGAATACTTATTAGATTGTTCATCTTTTATGTGTGCACCTTCACTGTATTATTAGTTTTAGCGCTACATTTATCCACCTTGATATTTTTTAATAACCCATCCCTACTTCTCAACAACATTGTCCCTCACTTGTTTGGAGAGTTCCTTGGTCTTCATGGCAGTGTTTGGTTAGTGGTGCCTCTTGCTTAGGTGTTGCAGCCTCTGGGGCCTTTCACAAAGGTGTGTATATGTAATGTGACACTTAGATTGCACACAGGTGGACATCATTTTACTAATTATGTGACCTCTGAAGGTAATTGGTTGCACCAGAGCTTTTTGTGGGCTTCATAACAAAGGGGGGTGAATACATACACACATGCCAATTATCAGTTTTTAATTTCTGAAAAATAGTTTCATGTATATATATTTCTAATTTTACTTCACCAACTTATGCCCCGTACACACGGTCGGACATTGATCGGACATTCCGACAACAAAATACATGGATTTTTTCTGACGGATGTTGGCTCAAACTTGTCATGCATACACACGGTCACACAAAGTTGTCGGAAAACCCGATCGTTCTGAACGCGGTGACGTAAAACACGTACGTCAGGACTATAAACTGGGCCATAGCCAATAGCTTTCGTCTCTTTATTTATTCTGAGCATGCGTGGCACTTTGTGCGTCGGATTTGTGTACACACGATCGGAATTTCCGGCAACGGGTTTTGTTGTCGGAAAATTTTATAGCCTGCTCTCAAACTTTGTGTGTCGGAAATTCCGATGGAAAATGTGTGATGGAGCCTACACACGGTCGGAATTTCCGACAACAAGGTCCTATCACACATTTTCCGTCAGAAAATCCGACCGTGTGTACGGGGCATTAGACTATTGTGTTCTGATCCATCACATATACATCAGATTAAAAAAAAACATTGAAGTAAAGGCTGTAATGTAACAAAATAGCTAAAAAGCCAAGGGGGTGAATACTTTTGCAAGGCACTGTAGCTAGCATAAACAAACAAGGTCTATTCATAAAATATCTGCATAGTCATTCATCCAGTGAATCTGTATATATATATGTTCATTTTGTGTGAATAGTGCAAAAGCAAATGTTCTTTAGCAGTGGCAGCTGGCAGTATATTTTTTGGGTGTGGGGGGGTGACAAGCAATCCACCCGATAAAAACCCCCCCGGTCGGTCCGGGTCACCAACCCCCCCCCCCTCCAGTCGGTCGGTCACCCGTCCTGCACTTATCCCATCTATGTCGCAGGCAGCGCTTCCTCTGGGCGACGGACGGCGTCGCCTCTTCCTGGTGCTCTGCGCTCTGAGCCCACCCTTTTTTGAAATACAGCGCTCCCAACCCGCCCCAAAGATGCTGCTTACAGGGCTTTTGGTAACGTCCCGCAAGCGCACCGCCCCGGTGCGAAAAGTCACACTGAAATTAACGATTGTGGAAGGGGTCTTAGGGAATTTACTGGTTTCATTTAGGTGTGAGGAGGCGACACTGTGCCGGGTGATCTTTGGCTTCTTCCATGTTGTTCAGGTAAATCTCCACCTCTTTAACCACTTGCTTACCGGGCACTTTAACCCCCTTCCTGCCCAGGCCATTTTTCAGCTTTCAGCGCTGTCACTCTTTAAGTGCCGGTTCACACCAGCGCGCTGTGCGAGATCGCATGTCATTCGCACCGCACTGCAAATCACATGCGATGTCCGTGCGATGTGATTTTAGCCATACAGATAGTACTCGAGTACTCGAGATAAAACTCGCCCTTTTTTTTAGTCCGCACCAGAATTGGATCGCCTGGGTGTTCACACCCAGGCGATCCGATTCAGGTCCGAATTGCCAGTTCACAGTGCGATATGCAAGCTGAAATGGGGGTGTCATTAATAATGTATTGACACTCCCAGCAGTTCACATATGGCAGTGTGAACTGCCGTGCGAGTGGATTCGCAAGGTTCCCGCATCGCACAAGTGTGAACCGAGTCTGAATGACAATTGCGCGGTCATGCTACAGTACCCAAATTACATTTTTATAATTTTTTTCACACAATTAGAGCTTTTTTGATGGTATTTAATCACTGCTGGGTTTTTTATTTTTTGCTAAAAAAAACAAAAAAAGACCGAAAATTTTGAAATAAACAAAACAAAAACTTTCATAGTTTGTTATAAAATTTTGAAAACAGGTCATTTTTCTCCTTTATTGCTGTGCGCTGATGAGGCAGCACTGATGGCCACTGATAGGTGGCACTGATGGGCACTGATGAGGCTGCACTGATGGCCACTGATAGGTGGCACTGATGGACACTGATGAGGCTGCACTGATGGCCACTGATAGGTGGCACTGATGGGATGGCACTGGTGGGCACTGAGAGGTGGCACTGACTGGCGGCACTGAAGGGTGGCACTGATAGTCTGCACTGATGGCCGCTGATAGGTGGCACTGGTGGGCACTGATGAGGCAGCACTGATGGGCACTGATAGGTGGCACTTTTGGGCATTGATGAGGCAGCACTGGTGGGCACTGAGAGGTGGCACTGATCGGCACTGATAGGTGGCATTGATGGGCGGCACTGAAGGGTGGCACTGATAGGTTGCACTGATGGCCACTGATAGGTGGCACTGATGGGCACTGATGGGCACTGATAGGTGGCACTGGTGGGCACTGAGAGGTGGCACTGGGCACTGAAGGGTGGCACTGATAGGCGGCACTGATAGGTGGCACTGATGGGCACTGGTAGATGACACTGATAGGCAGCACTGATAGGTGGCACTGATGATGAGACACTAATGGGCACTGGTTGGCAACATTGATGGGCACTGATAGGTGGCACTGAAGGGCAATGATAGATGGCACTGGTGGACACTGGTCGGTGGCACTAGTGGGCACTGTTAGGTGGCACTGATATGCACCTGTAGGTGGCACTGTTGGGCACTGGCAGGTGGCACTGGAGGGCACTGTATAGCAGGCCGATGCCCCTCTGTCAGAACCCGGTGATCAGCTTTTTTTCCCCTCTTGCTCTCACGCTGTTTACATCACGTGATCAGCCGTCATTGGCTGACAGCTGATCACGTGGTAAGGGGCCGGGCTCAGCCCCTTACTCCGATCTGTGATCAGCCGAGTCTCATTGACTCAGTGATCACAGAGCGCGCTGCACACACCCTGCAGGGGGCGCGCAGGCAGCTCATGCACAGGCGGACGTCTATTGACGCCCTCCTGGCAATTAAGGCCCGCGCTGTAGCCCGTCATTCGGCTATAGTGCGGGCGGGAGGTGGTTAACGTTGCCTAACCCTGATCTAGAAGATGTGCGGCAGCGCCATCAATTGTTAATTTGTGTTTTTTGAAAGAGAGTCAACTTTCTGCGTTTTTGTTGCGTAGGGCAGTCCATTGAAATGAATGAGCTGCCCTACATGCGATGCCCAGGAATGCGCCCGTGCTTGGGCACACCTGTATGTGCGAACCAATCCTAAGAGAACCTATGCAGCAGATACCCGACCTGCCCATAGACTCCCCTCTAGCCATTGCTCCATCCTTATAGCTTGACTAAGACTCCAGGCCGACCACGAAGGAAAAGCAAAGTCTTAATTACCGGTCATCTTAAGGAAGACGACTGACCCACGCCGGCCCTGTACAACTTTATGCCATCATTAAAGCCGTTCAAATTAAACCTTAAACGCAGGAGGGGGGTAGCGGAATCCAGCGCCCTCGCGGTTATATAACTCCGGCTTCCCGTAACATCGGGGACAATTCACTTTGTTTACTATTATTGTTTTAATAAACATGAGGCCGTTTAGAAGCCGCGTTCCAATTTATTTTTTTTTTTCCCCGTTGAAAACTTTCGATATCTCTGTTTCCTAGTCACATAATTAAAGGGGAAAACTGCTAATGATGTTAACTTTGTGCTGCGTTAATGACAGCGAGAACGGCGCCACAAATTGCTGCCATTAATAAGAAAAATAAAATATTTAAAAGGGAAGATCCATGAGAGTAATTTTAATAAACCAAAATGAGGAAAATGAATTCCTGGGCCTGCCTGGCAATTTAACTCTCCGCTGAAACCTCACACACACGTTGGCGGGGTTATTTATTGGGGACGCCTCATATTAAAAAAACACAACGTGCGCGGTGGAAGCGACACATCCAGCCGTATTTTAGTCTCACTTTGCGAGTATTTATTCCGCCGATTAGCCCGCTCTCCCCGCTGTCCCGAAGTATATTACACATTAATATGATATTATCCATCTCGCGGCACCGACGCTCCGCTGTAGCTACACTATTTATACACACAACAGGTACCTGAAATGTGTTATTTACTTGCAGCTATGTATTTATTAAGTAACCTCCTCCTACTCCGCTACATAACGACTTCTCATAGACTTCTGCACCAAGGCAGCTTATGGCGGCATTGTGTTAAAGTGGACCTTTAAATACTTCCATGTATTACCTTTTATAGAGATCACACCCCTGACAATGCCTTCATCTGCTTTTTCTTCTAGAAGGATGGTTCCTTTTTGACGATCCATGGTGTGCTGGCAATATATACGGTACTTTCGTTTATGGTGTCGCCCGTCTCCAGCTGGTATCTGCTACAGCACCCACTTACTCCGCGGCCTTTTCCCGAAATATGTGTGATAGGAATATTACATGTTGTAAAAAACTAAGGTCTTTCTGGAATGCAGTCAGAGACATAACCCGAGAGTTGACCTCTGATAACCTGACTACACATCTTACATGTTGGCATTATCACACCGTAAGAAAATACAAATTCCCTCTCTATACACCTTCACAATCCAACAAGATCCTGTATTCCCAATAAATGGAAACCAATGTCCAGATGTATCTGTCTGGTTCAACAAAGTCAACAATATGATGTGTATGGAGGATCTCATGGCCACTCTCCACAACAAGAAGGAGAACTTCAGATCCACCATGGCACCCAGGATACATTATACCTATACTGCACAGTATAGAAACACACCAACAGGAACCTAAGACCACTTTCCTGGATCTATCCCCCGGCCCCTTTATCATACTTGACTCATCTATTTTGACATTTATTTATTATTGAGACATTCTGGGATTGTTCTGATTACCATTGCTTTTCCACCTTCTCCCCTTTTTATATCCTCCTTTTTTCTTGTTACTTTTTTCTTCTTCTTACTTTCCTAATCCTTCTTCCTTCCTTCTTCTTCCTTTTCTCTTCTTCCTTCTTCTTTCTTCTTCTTCTTCCTTCTTCTTCTTTTTTTCTTCTTTTTGTCTTCTTCTTTCTTCTTCCTTCTTCCTTCTTTTTCTTCCTTCTTTTTCTTCCTTCTTCCCTCTTCTTCCTTCTTCCTTCTTGTTTAGTTTTTTTCTTCTTCTGTCTTCTTCCTTCGTTTTTCTGCTTCTTTCTTATTCCTTCTTTCGTATTCCTTCTTCCTTCTGTCTTCTTCATTCTTTCTTCTTTTTTCTTCCTTCTTTCTTCTGCCTTCTTCCTTCTTCTCTCTTCTGTCTTCTGTCTTCTTTCTTATTCCTTCCTTCTTTTTCTTCCTTCTTCTTCCTTCTTTTTCTTCCTTCTTCTTCCTTCTTCTTCTTTCTTCTTCTTCCATCATCCTTCTTGAATTCGTTTTTACTTCTTCTGTCTTCTTCCTTAATTTTTCTTCTTCTGTCATCTTCCTTCTTCTTTGTTTTTCCGTCTTCTTTCTTATTCATTCTTTCTTATTCCTTCTTCCTTCTGTCTTCTTCCTTCTTCCTTCTGTCTTCCTCCTTTTTCTTTCTTCTTTCCCATTCCTTCCTTCTTCTTTTGTTTTTCTTCTTTTTTTTCCCTCTTTCTTATTCCTTCTTCCTTCTGTCTTCTTCCTTCATTTTTCTTCTTCTGTCATCTTCCTTCTTCTTTGTTTATTCTTCTTCTTTCTTATACCTTCTTACTCATTCCTTCTTCCTTCTTTCTTCTTTTTTATTCCTTCTGTCTTCTGCCTTCTTCTTTCTTCTGTCTTCTTTCTTATTCCTTCTTCCTTCTGTCTTCTTCCTTCATTTTTCTTCTTTTGTCATCTTCCTTCTTCTTTGTTTATTCTTCTTCTTTGTTATTCCTTCTTTCTCATTCCTTCTTCCTTCTTTCTTCTTTTTTATTCCTTCTGTCTTCTGCCTTCTTCTTTCTTATTCCTTCCTTCTTCTTTTGTTTTTCTTCTTCTTCTTTCTTCTTCTTTCTTCCTTCATTTTTCTTCTTCTGTCGTCTTCCTTCTTCTTTGTTTTTTTCTTCTTCTTTCTTATTCCTTCTTCCTTCTGTCTTCTTCCTTCTTTCTTCTTTTTTATTCCTTCTTCCTTCTGTTTTCCTCCTTCTTCTTTCTTCTGTTTACTTTCTTATTCCTTCCTTCTTCTTTTGTTTTTCTTCTTCTTTCTTTCTTATTCCCTCTTTCTTTTTCCTTCTTCCTTTTGTCTTCTTCTTTCTTTTTCTTTCCTTCTGTCTTCTTCCTTCTTCTTTCTTCTGTCTTATTCCTTCCTTCTTTCTTATGCCTTCTGTCTTCTTTATTATTCCTAACTTCTTCTTTATTATTCCTAACTCATGGAACGAGCAGTCAGAGGTGTCAGAGCCTTAGGCTTCATGTACACATAGCCTACTTTGACTGCCGTCGCAATTTGGCCGTGTTTTGCGGCTGGTGGTCAAACTGTTCCTATCCTGAATGCAATTCTTCAGTTCAGGAGAGGGAGGTTGAGGGAGGTTGAAGCTCCTCTAACTGCAGCAGCTGCTAAATTCTGTTAAAAGTCTATGGGGTTGATTTACTAAAGACAAATAGACTGTGCACTTTGCAAAGTGAAGTTGCTCCAGAGCTTCGTAAATGAGCAGAAGCTCTGCTGACTTCCATCATCCAATCACGTGCAAGCAAAAATGCTGTTTCTTTAATTTTTCTTGCACATGATTGGGTATTCTTTGCAAAGTGAAGCTTTACCTCATTTCCTAAGCTCTGGAGCAACTGCATTTGCAAAGTGCACAGTCTTTTTGCCTTTAGTAAATCAAGCCCATATGCTTTTATGGATCTCTAGGGTACATGAAGCTTTGGATGGTCTCTCGCAGTAAATATACAGTTATGAGGCTCAAGGCACAGTATTGCTTAGTACAGGAAGTACAATGCTATTGTTTAGGAGTAGTGGTGAGGTAAATATCAGGTCATAGTCAGTTTAGCCCATTCGGGGGGCTTTTCCGTGACAAACTGTCACTTGATAACAGTTGCTGGCCCACTTAGCTACAGAACAAGGGACAGGGATGCTGGTGACATAATTGACCTATTATGTTACACCCAAAAACATAAATGTATTTTATTGGGATTTTATGTGATAGACCAACACAAAGTGGCTCATAATTGTGAAGTAGAAGGAAAATGATAAATGGTTTTCAACATTTTTTACAGATAAATATGTGAAAAGTGTGACGTGCATTTTTATTCAGCCCCCCTGAGTCAATACTTTGTAGAACCCCCTTTCACTGCAATTACAGCTGCAAGTCTTTTTGGGGATGTCTCTACCAGCTTTGCACATCTAGAGAGGGACATTTTTGCCCATTCTTCTTTGCAAAATATCTCAAGCTCTGTCAGATTGGATGGAGAGCGTCTGTGAACAGCAATTTTCAAGTCTTGCCACAGATTCTCAATTGGATTTAAGTCTGGACTTTGACTGGGCCATTCTAACACATAAATATGCTTTGATCTAAACCATTCCATTGTAGCTCTGGCTGTATGTTTAGGGTCGTTGTCCTGCTGGAAGGTGAACCTCCGCCCCAGTCTCAAGTCTTTTGCAGACTCTTAACAGGTTTTCTTCTAAGATTGTCCCGTATTTGGCTCCATCCATCTTCCTATCCACTCAGACCAGCTTCCCTGTCCCTGCTGAAGAAAAGCATCTCCACGATATGAAGCTGCCATCACCATGTTTCACAGTGGGGATGGTGTGTTCAGGGTGATGTGCAGTGTTAGTTCCGCCACACATAGCGTTTTGCTTTAAGGCTAAAAAGTTGAATTTTGGTCTCATCTGACCAGATCACCTTCTTCCACATGTTTGCTGTGTCCTCCACATGGCTTCTCACAAACTGCAAACAGGACTTCTTATGACTTTCTTTCAACAATGTCTTTCTTCTTGCCACTCTTCCATAAAGGGCAGATTTGTGGAGAACACGACTAATAGTTGTCCTGTGGACAGATTCTCCCACCTGAGCTGTGGATCTCTGCAGCTCCTCCAGAGTTACCATGGACCTCTTGGCTCTTCTCTGATGAATGTTCTCCTTGCCCGGCCGGTCAGTTTAGGTGGACGGCCATGTCTTGGTAGGTTTGCAGTTGTGGCATACTCTTTCCATTTTCGGATGATGGATTGAACAGAGCACCGTGAGATGTTCAAAGCTTGGGAGGTTTTTTATAACCTAACCCTGCTTTATACTTCTTCACAACTTCATCCCTGACCTGTCTGGTGTGTTCCTTCGCCTTCCTGATGCTGTTTCTTCACAAAGGTTCTCAAACAAACCTCTGAAGGGCTTCACAGAACAGCTGTATTTTTACTGAGAATAAATTACACACAGGTGGACTCTATTTACTAATTAGGTGACTTCTGAAGGCAATTGGTTCCACTAGATTTTAGTTAGGGGTATCAGAGTAAAGGGGGCTGAATACAAATGCCCCCCCCCCCCCCCACACTTTTCACATATTTATTTGTAAAAAAAATTGAAAACCATTTATCATTTTCCTTCCACTTCACAATTATGAGCCACTTTGTGTTGGTCCATCACATAAAATCCCAATAAAATACATTTACCTTTTGGTTGTAACATGACAAAATGTGTAACATTTCAAGGGGTATGAATACTTTTTGAAGGCACTGTATGTGGACATTGTCAGTGATCAAATATGCGGGAAGCTCAGGGACTTAACAGGGCAATGTGGCCATATTTGGACTGTGTCATTGACTGAATATGTGGGGATGCTAGTGACATCATTGACTTCATATGACCAAATGGTCATTTTTGGACATTGTCATTGACCAAAATGCAGGGATGCTGATGACCTCATTAACTTAATATGACCACGTGACTATATTTGGACAATGTCATTGACCAAATATATGGGATGCTGGTGAAATTATGGACCTAATATGGCCCCAAGGCTATATTTGAACAATGTCACTTACCAAATATACGGGATGCTAGTGACATTATGGACCTAATATGGCCCAAGGCTATATTTGAACAATGTGATTGGCCAAACATACGAGATGCTGGTGACATTATGGACCTAATATGGCCCCAAGGCTATATTTGAACAATGGCATTGACCAAACATACGAGATGCTGGTGACATTATGGACCTAATATGGCCCCAAGGCTATATTTGGACAATGTCATTGACCAAACATACGGGATGCTGGTGACATTATGGACCTAATATGGCCCCAAGGCTATATTTGAACAATGTCATTGACCTAAAATGTAGGGATGCTGGTGACATCATTGACCTAATATGGCCAAATAACTCTTTTTGGACATTGCCATTGATCAAAAATGTGGCTATGCGGGTGATAATATTGACCTAATAGAGCCACATGGCCATATTTAGACAATGTCATTAATCAAATATGAAGGGATCCTGGTGACACCATTGACCTAATATGGCCACATGACCATATTGTGAAACTATCGTTGACCAAATAATGCCATGTGGCCATATTCAGTAACTGATGTAAATTATTAATTCTAGCAAATTTTCATTTTTTTTAAATCAGGGCCACTTTAAGAAAAAACTCAATTAAACATAGTGCCCATTTCCAAAATATTTTGCACTTATGAAAAAAAAAAAACTACAACAGCTGGAATGTGATTGGTTGCAATAACCAACAGCCTGTTTTCCATTAATCCAGCTTTATAGTTCATCTGTTCTGCGTTTGCCAGATCTGCAGCTCATTGCTGACCCTTACCAAGAATAGGAGGAACATGTGGCAGGGGAACGGTACTCAGGAGAGCATCTCAGTGGGACTTGTCTGTCTGTGGTGCCCAATGCAGGAGTCTCTGGCACTGCAGGGGTTAGGCATTGCCCGCCATGTACAAATACGAAAATGACTGTTAAAAAAAAAAAGCCACTTTCATTGATGCAGTTAAGCGTCTGCTGTTTAATGGCCTTTGTTGAATAAAACTTTCCAAGATAACTAAAGATTTATGGGGATGTTTTCCTAACTGTATTTGTATCTTTTTTAATTAAATGCCATTTAACATAACATTAGATTAATTGGATAGAACAAAATGTTATTTCACTGTAGCTAAAATCATAAAAGGGGCTGCCTGCGGAATGGTTTGGGGGCATGAGACGAAGTGGCAGTAACCCTTTCACAACCAGCTTACTCAGCATGTAATCACTCTTCAGAAGGCTGTTAATGAAAATTGCCACCGACTGTAAGCTCTTTGGGTTAGGGGCTAAAAAACGATGATGCGTAAAAATAGCCTAGGCTCTGTTTTTTTGCATTATGTTTACCCGGTTAGGACTGCCTTTACTGAAGGTAACACTTACAGCAGTTCTGTAACCCTCTCTCTATATACCCTAGGGGTAGTTGTAATGGGGCAAGAAGGCCAATTGCCTTGGGTTTGTCAGTGTCAGGAGGACGACTTTGAGACAGAATTTGGATTGTAAAGTTGGCCAAGTGGCCACACACTGAGAAAATGTTGGCTGGTTCCCAGAGACACTATTGTTGGGGTTTTTATTGCATTCACTGACACCAGTGTTGGGGGTTATTATGGCGTCCACCAACACCAATGCTCGGGGTTATTAGTGCCTCCTCCACTCACACCAATGTTGGAGGTTATTAGTGTCTCTACTCACATCAATGCTCAGAGTTATTACTGCGTCCACTGACACCAGTGCTGGGGGTTATTATTGCACTCACTGACAGCACTGCTAGGGGTTAGCATCGTGTCTGCTGATACCACTGCTTGGGGTTATTTGTGTGTCCACTGACATCAATGTTGGGGGTTATAATTGCACTCACTGACACCAATGTTGGGGTTTTTTATTGTGTCCACTGACACCATTGTTGGGGATTATCATGGCATCCACCAACACCAATGCTCGAGGTTATTAGTGCATCCACTGACATCAATGATGGGGGTTATTATTGCATTCACTGGCACCAATGTTGGGGGTTATTATTCTGGCAGCTGACACCAGTGCTGGGGGTTATTAGTGTGTTCACTGACATCAATGGTGGTGATTATTATTGTGTCCACTGACACCACTGTCCACTGACAATGCTGGAGGTTATTATTGCACTTACAGACACCAAAGCTGGGAATTATTAATGCAGCCACTGACACCAATGCTGGGGGTTATTATTGCGTCCACTGACACCAATGCTGGGGGTTATTATTGCAGTCTCTGACACCAATCCTGGGTTTTTTTATTACGTCTGCTGACACCAATGCTGGGGAGTTATTATTGCACTTACACCAATGATGGGGGTTATTATTGCACGTACACCCATGATGGGGGTTATTATTGCATCCACTGACACCAATGCTGGGGGTTATTATTGCGTCCACTGACACCAATGCTGGGGGTTATTATTGCACTCACTGACACCAATGCTGGGGGTTATTATTGCGTCCACTGACACCAATGCTGGGGGTTATTACTGCACTCACTGACACCAATGCTGGGGGTTATAATTGTGTCCACTGACATCAATGCTGGGGAATTATTATTGCACTTACACCAATGATGGGGGTTATTATTGCACTCACTGACAACAATGCTGGGGGTTATTATTGCATCCACTGACACCAATGCTGGGGGATATTATTGCGTCCACTGACACCAATGCTGTGGGTTATTATTGCACTCACTGACACCAATGCTGGGGGTTATTATTGCGTCCACTGACACCAATGCTGGGGGTTATTATTGCACTCACTGACACCAATGCTGGGGGTTATAATTGTGTCCACTGACATCAATGCTGGGGAATTATTATTGCACTTACACCAATGATGGGGGTTATTATTGCACTCACTGACACCAATGCTGGGGGTTATTATTGCATCCACTGACACCAATGCTGGGGGTTATTATTGCGTCCACTGACACCAATGATGGGGGTTATTATTGCGTCCACTGACACCAATGATGGGGGTTATTATTGCACTCACTGACATCAATGCTGGGGGTTATAATTGTGTCCACTGACATCAATGCTGGGGAATTATTATTGCACTTACACCAATGATGGGGGTTATTATTGCACTCACTGACACCAATGCTAGGGGTTATTATTGCATCCACTGACACCAATGCTGGGGGTTATTATTGCGTCCACTGACACCAATGATGGGGGTTATTATTGCGTCCACTGACACCAATGATGGGGGTTATTATTGCACTCACTGACATCAATGCTGGGGGTTATTGCGTCCACTGACACCAATGCTGGGGGTTATTATTGCAGTCACCGACACCAATGTTGGGAGTTATTGAACTACAACTTCTGCAGTGTAGTTTGTGCTTCACTGCAAAAAAATGCAACAGGAGTGAAATTTTTGGGTGTTGAGGTACCAAAATGTGCTGCTATTGTGCGGCCCTCCGGGAGTGCTGGGGTAGTTGTACCAATGGGGCAAGAAGGGCATTTTTCTTTTAAGCTTGTCAAGACAGGAGGACCACCATGAGGCTTTCAGGAAAAGATATTTGGCTTGTAAAGGTTGAATGAATCTCACCTGGTTCCTAACGAACTGGCGAAAGTTTGACCAGTGGGTGTCACCACTCCACCCAACATCCTTAAACTGAAAAATTGAAGATGTCGGTTGGAAAAAATTGCCGGAGCGAGCATCGCCTGCATCCAATC
Organism: Lithobates clamitans; assembly: GCA_037952925.1. Taxonomy (NCBI): domain Eukaryota; kingdom Metazoa; phylum Chordata; class Amphibia; order Anura; family Ranidae; genus Lithobates; species Lithobates clamitans. The sequence continues at coordinate 2,825,311 of JBBGZY010001348.1, forward strand.
AGACGCAGCCACTGTTTGAAGATTCACATTTTTTCCTGTGATTTTGCACACTACTCGCATAGGGCAATCCTACGCGTGCCCAATGCGCCTTCGAAGCTCATGTACCATTTTGGGCGTTGAGCTTTGTATACTTTTTAACTGAGCATTTTGAAGTGCGTAGAAACGCGTGTCTGCTGTTTCACGTTTGGTGTGCCATTAACTATGAACCATGTTCCTCAAGCTCTTGCACACATTCATGGAATGCTCAAGGTGAACCTAGCCTCAAAGTCCCTCCTTCCAGTAAGGCTGGACCCGCTCTACAAGGGGAGACGTAAAAGGCACTTTTACTTACCCAGTCCTCCACTCCTCCAGCAGATGGCACCCTCCTCTTCTCCCCTGCAGAAGTGAACTGGACCTCAGCGTCTTCATGCCCAACCCGGGTCTGCCTCCAGCATCAGTCTTGATGATGTCAGAAGACCCGCAATACAAACGTTTCTTATGTAAGGCATATTGAGAAATATAGGAGCCCATAGACATCATCATTATTATTATTTGACAAATTTAGACATATTACAGAGCACTTTAAAAAGTATATAGAACCATTGGCAGACTTCCTTGTTCATAGAAAGATCTCCAAATCTAAGACCCTACCGCCTCCATACACTCACACTGGGGAAAATTTTGGGAGAATACCAGTTACTCTACCAGTATAGATACTGCACAGTGAGGGGGAAAAAGTATTTGATCCCCCTGCTGATTTTGTAAGTTTGCCCACTGACAAAGAAACGGTCTATATCAGTCTATAATGTTAATGGTCGGTTTATTTTAACAGTGAGAGACAGAATAACAACAAAAATATCCAGAAAAACGCATTTCAAAAAAGGTATAAATCTATTTGCATTTTAATGAGTGAAATAAGTATTTGACCCCTTCGCAAAACATGACTTGGTACTTGGTGGCAAAACCCTTGTTGGCAATCACAGAGGTCAGATGTTTCTGGTAGTTGCCCACCAGGTTTACACACCTTTCAGGAGGGATTTTGTCCAACTTCTCCTTGCAGATCCTCTCCAAGTCATTAAGGTTTTTGAGGCTGAAGTTTAGTAACTTGAACCTTCAGCTCCCTCCACATATTTTCTATGGGATTAAGGTCTGGAGACTGGCTAGGCCACTCCAGGACCTTAATGTGCTTCTTCTTGAGACACTCTTTTGTTGCCTTGGCCGTGTGTTTTGGGTCATTGTCATGCTGGAATACCCATCCATGGCCCATTTTCAATGCCCTGGCTGAGGGAAGGAGGCTCTCATCCGTCCATTGTCCCTTTGATGCGGTGAAGTTGTCCTGTCCCCTTGGCAGAAAAACCCCCCTAAAGCATAATGTTTCCACCTCCATGTTTGATGGTGGGGATGGTGTTCTTGGGGTCATAGGCAGCATTACTCCTCCTCCAAACACGGCGAGTTGAGTTGATGCCGAAGAGCTCGATTTTGGTCTCATCTGACCACAACACTTTCACCCAGTTCTTTTCTGAATCCTTCAGATGTTCATTAGCAAACTTCAGACGTGCTGTACATGTGCTTTCTTGAGCAGAGGGACCTTGTGGGCGCTTCAAGATTTCAGTCCTTCACGGCGTAGTATGTTACCAATTTTTTTCTTGGTGACTATGGTCCCAGCTGCCTTGAGATCATTGACAAGATTCTCCTGTGTAGTTCTGGGCTGATTCCTCACCGACCTCATGATCATTAAAACTCCACGAGGTGAGACCTTGCATAGAGCCCCAGACCGAGGGAGATTGACAGTTATTTTGTGCTTCTTCCATTTGCGAATAATCGCACCAACTGTTGTCACCCTCTCACCAAGCTGCTTGGTGATGGTCTTGTAGCCCATTTCACCCTTGTTTGGCTCTACAATCTTGTCCCTGACATCCTCGGACAGCTCTTTGGGCTTGGCCATGGTCAAGAGATTGGAATCTGATTGATTGATTGCTTCTGTGGACAGGTGTCTTTTATACAGGTAACAAGATGAGATTAGGAGCACTCCCTTTAAGGGAGTGCTCCTAATCTCAGCTCGTTACCTGGGAGCCAGAAATCTTGCTGATTGATATTGGTATACTTGGATTTTGCAAAAGCGTTCGATACAGTTCCCCACACACAACTAATGTGTAATTTAGAGTCTACAGGCTTGGAAATATCAGTTTGTAAATGGATAGAAAACTGGCTAAAAGACAGATTTCAGAGAGTAGTGGTTAATGATTCTTACTCTGACTGAATTAAGGTTATCAGTGGTGTACCCCAAGGTTCAATGCTGGGACCCTTAATTCTTAATATATTTATAAATGATATTGGGTCTGGGATTAAAAGTACCATTTCAGTCTTTGCAGATGACACCAAGCTATGCAGTGGAATAACGTCCTTACAGGATGTCTCCAATTTACAGGGCGACCTCAATGCTCTGTCTAATTGGGCAACTAAGTGGCAAATGAGGTTTAATGTTGATAAATGTAAAGTTATGCACTTGGAGGCTAAGAATATGCATCATACATACTAGGGAGAGTACAACTGGGGGAATCAATGTTGGAGAAGGATCTGGGGGTTTTGGTAGCTCATAAGCTCAATAATAACATGCAAGGCCAAGCTGTGGTTTCCAAAGCGAGCAAAGTCCATTCTTGTATTAGGAGAGGTATGGACCCCAGAGAGAGATATCATTTTGCCCCCCTGTACAAATCATTAGTAAGACCTCATCTGGAATATGCAGTTCAGTTTTGGGCACCAGTTCTCAAAAATGATATCGGGGAACTGGAGAAAGTGCAGAGAAGGGCAACCAAACTGATAAGAGGCATGGAGGAGCTCAGCTATGAGGAAAGATTAGAGGAACTGAATTTATTCCCTCTTGAGCAGAGGAGATTAAGGGGGGATATGATCACCATGTATAAATACATAAGGGGTCCATATAGTGAACTTGGTATTGAGTTATTGTGTGTCATGAAGAGGGTCCCTTCCGCACCTGAGCTCCCAGACCTAAGGTCCCCCCCTAGACTAGGGGGCTACCCTCAACAGCCTAACACTCCATCTCCAGCTTCCACTCCATTTCCACTGCCCCAGCTGGGCTGACTCTGAGTACCCACTGCCAAGCCATCTGTTGGGGATTGGTCAGGGCCCTCATGAATACCTCAGACAGCTCCTCCTATCCTCCACTCCCATTCTTCTGGAATTATACAGCAAGTAACAGAAGTAGGGGGAGGTCTCAGAAGTGCTGCCTGTGAGTCATCCAGCCCTCCCTGAGTCACTCACCCTGACCCAGAAAAACACACAGGCTTGGCTGCCAGACATTCCTAAACACTTTTACTACACTAACAAAAACCTATTCTAGCTCACTAGAGGGTGCTACATATGTAACACTCCATCTCCAGCTTCCAACCGAACTCCACTGCCCCAGCTGGGCTGACTCTGAGTATTTGAGGGGGCCAACCCCCTGCCAACCCATCTGTTGGGGATTGGTCAGGGCCCTCATGAATACTCCAGATAGCTCCTCCTAACCTCCACTCCCATTCTTCTGGAAGTTTGCAGCAAGTTCCAGAAGTAGGGGGAGGTCTCAGAAGTGCTGCCTGTGAGTCATCCAGCCCTCCCTGAGTCACTTACCCTGACCCAGATAAAAACACACAAACTTGGCTGCCAGCCAAGCCTAAACAATTTTCCTACACTAACAAAAACCTATTCAAGCACACTAGAGGGTGCTACATAGGTAATAGGAGGACCCCCCTAAACAATCCATGCAATTTGTATCCAATCAGGAAGGCCCTTGCACTACATAAATGATCCCAGATCTAAAGGCGATTGACATCTTCTGATAAGTATGTGTATAATCTCCTGTTTATCCTCAGGCGGCTTCTTGTGTTTTTTTTTTTTGCAGATCTTCATCATAAGTAAACCTGAAGACACGGGTAACAAATGTAGGCGATTCACACCGGCACACCGCGGTACGCTCCTAATTAAAACACCGAGCACGCCGTGCTGGAACAATAACTCACTTTTAAGATCCAACAGGAAACAATGTTAATGTACAAAACTAATAATACATTAAAAAAAAAAAATACACTTTCTGCGCCTTCCGCTGGGTTTGCAACATAAAAAGTAACAAAAAGCAGAAATACTGAACTCTGCAGAACAACTGAAACCCAACGACTGTGAGCGGAGCCCGGAGCTCTGTACAACATGCGGGGGAGGGGATTTACTAAAACTGGGGAGTGCAAAATCTGCTGCAGCTGTGCATGGCAGCCAATCAGCTTCTAACTTCAGTTTGTTCAATTAAGCTTTGAGGATAAAACCTGGAAGTTGATTGGTTTCTACGCAGAGCTGCACCAAAGTTTGCACTCTCCAGTTTTAGTAAATCAACCCCAAAGTGTACTCAATCATCAGACATTCCCTTCCCTGATGTCAGCTCAAGATCCAGTTTAATGGAAACTTGAAAAAATATTAAAAGGGGTTGTAAACCCTTCTATATACCAGTGAAGTGGCCAGCCTCCCGTGATACACAGAGATAAAACAAATCTTGCTACATAAGTTGTACCCGTTTATCTGCAGTCTTTTGTTCTCTACAGCTGTTCAAAGTGCAAAATGTATGCAGCTTGTCTGAGCTTTCAGAAAGCAGGGGGTGAGGAGCTGAAGTTACACTCTGCAGAGCTCAGAGAGAGCCGATTGGAAGGGATACACCCCCCCCCTTCACACAGCACACAGGAACAGAGCTGAGGCTGCCAATCACAGACTGTGTGCTGGAGCTCCCTCCCCAGTCACCTTTTTACTGTATCTCTTGCTGTCAGGAAACTTCAGAAGTAGACGTGCAAAACGAAAAGATTTGTTTCGTTTCGATTCATCAATTAACTCATTTAATTTGGTTAAATTCAATTAGTTTATTCGCTTTCGAATTCTATTTGAATTTTCCAAATTCGACCAAATTCAATTCAATTCGACCAAATTCAGAGTTTTCCAAATTCAACTGAACTGAATACAATTCAAATTTTTCACATCTAAGAATTGCAATAGGTTTGCGTTTCATATTCGTTTCCAAATTTGAATCCAATTCTATTTGAATTTGTTTCAATTCGAATTTGGAATCGAATATGAAGTGTAAACCTATGGCAATTCTTAGAAGTAAAAAATTAGGCAACCACATTCGAACTGAGGAAAAAAAAATGTAATTCAAATTTTCTGAATTTGGTCAAATTGAATTCAATTCGAAAAAATTTAAATTGGTGTTCAATTTTTTTTATTAAGTTCGAATGCGGCTGGTGAATTTTTCACATCTAAGAATTGCAATCTGTTTTCACTTCATAATCCTTTCCAAATTAAATTCGAATTTGATTCAGATTTGTAAACGAATGTGAAATGTAAACCCATTGCAATTCTTAGATGTGAAAAATTCGGCAGCCGCATTCTAATTGAAAAAAATTGAAATGCCGATTCAAATTTTTTCAAATTCAGTCGAATCGAATTCAATTCGAATTTAATTTGACTGAATTCAGAAAATTTGAATTCAATCTTTTTTTTATCTCAGTTCGAATACGGCTGCCTAATTTTTCACTTCTAAGAATTGCAATATGTGAAAAATGTCATAACTGAATACAATTCGACCGAATTCGGAAAATTTGAATGGGCATTCAAATTTTTTCAATTTGAATGCGGCTGGCGAATTTTTTCTAAGAATTGAAATCTCTTTCCATTGCATAATCACTTCCATGTATGTAAACCTATTGCAATTCTTAGATGTGAAAAATTCAGCAGCCGAATTTGAATTGAAAAAAATTTGAACGCCAATTCAAATTTTTTCGAATTCAGTCGAATTGAATTCAGTTTGACCGAACTGAATTGAATTTGAACGTATTCAGAAAAAACAGGTTTTTTATCTCAGTTCGAATGCGGCTGTCTAATTTTTCACTTCTAAGAATTGCAATAGGTTTACATTTCACATTCGTTTACAAATCTGAATCAAATTCGAATTGAATTTGGAAAGGATTATGAAGTGGAAACAGATTGCAATTCTTAGATGTGAAAAATTCACCAGCCGCATTCGAACTTAAAAAAAAAAATTGAACGCCGATTAAAATTTTTTCAAATTGAATTCAATTTGACCGAATTGAAATGAATTTGACATATTCGTTTGAAACAAATTTGAATCGAATTGGATTCAAATTTGAATATGAAAATGTAAACCTATTGCAATTCTTAGATGTGAAAAATTCGACAGACGCGTTTTCGTAAAATCAAATGAAATTCAAAACGTGGATTAGAATTTTCCGAATTCGGTCAAATTTAATTAATTTCAGTTGAATTCAGAAAATTGGAATTTTTTTGTTATTTGGGACGAATTTCATTTTGTTATTTCGGAGGATTCGTGACATCCGAATAACGAGAAAATTGTCTGAATTTCAATTCGGGGCAAAACGAATGTTCTAATTGTTATATAAATATTATTAGAATTATACAGGATTTATATGGCGCCAACAGTTTGCGCAGCAATTTACAACATGAAGGCAGACAGTACACTTACAATACAATTCAATACAGGAGGAATCGGAGGGCCCTGCTCCTTAGAGCTTACAATCTAAGAGGGAGGGGCAAATGATACAAAAAAAGGTAAAAACTGTGGGGGAGGAGCTGATGGAGAAAATCAAAGTACAGTTGTTAGGTGGAGGAGGGGCACCCAAGAAATATAAAATACTGAATATTTAAACTGAATTTGACATTTTCCATCCCATAACGGCCCTTCCAGAAAAATGAAGTGAAGCAGGTCAGGCGGTGTGACGGGAGTCACTTTGGGTGGGGGGGTTTGTGGAAATCAGCTTACTTTCCAGAGTTTTCCAAGGTAAGCTGAGTTCCACAAACCCCCCACCCAAAGTGACTCTCGTCACAGGCGGTATTAAACCCAAAGACAAAAATGTAATATGTTGCAGTTTACCAATCATTAGATGTGGCGGCTGCATTAGTTTTCTTTTTTTTTTTTAAGTCTTTTTTCTCCTCTGTTATCACCTGGTGATCTGGCCAGTGACACACCTACTGTATTTGAGCGCCCCCCCCCCCACTCTGGATGAAGGAGCACAGGGGGCACCTTTGAACAGCAGCATTGTCAGTCTTGGGGGGGAGGGGAGCGTTATACGGACTAGCAGATTTAGATGGACTTAACTAACAAATTAACAACTTCCGGACCGCCGCACGCCAATTTACACTCTAACTTTACAGAGGAATATGGTTGTCATGGCAGCAGCTAGCTACCATAACCCCAGTATCCTCTTCTTCGGCCGGCGGTCCGGTTTCCGATAAGAGAGGTCTCTGCGGCGGATTCGCCGCAAGATTGCTTTTATCAGCGGTGAGAAAGGGCCCACCCTCCCCTCCTGTCGCGCTCTGGTGCTCTCCGCCGCTTACCAGAGCCGTCTGCAGCGCCGGAGGCGATCGGATCCTTCTTCTTCCTGGGTATGGAGACGAGTGAGAGGATGATGGCTCCCACCCGTCTCCATACCATTGCAGGGCGGAAACGACGACAAAACGTCACTTCCACCCATAGCTCTTAAAGGGCCATTTTATTTTTTAATTTTTTTAAATTACCAAATTTTTTTTTTAATTATTATTGCATTTTAGTGTAAATATGAGATCTGAAGTCTTTTTGACCCCCCAGATCTCATATTTAAGAGGTCCTGTCATGTTTTTTTTCTATTACAAGGGATGTTTACATTCTTTGTAATAGGAATAAAAGTGACACAATTTTTTTTTAAAGAACAGTGTAAAAATAAAAAAATAAAAATTTTTTTTGTAAACGCGCCCTGTCCCGCCGAGCTCGCGGGCAGAGGAGCAAACGCATACGTGAGTAGCGCCCGCATATGAAAACGGTGTTCAAACCACACAGAGGTATCGCCGCAATCGGTAGAGCGAGAGCAATAATTCTAGCCCTAGACCTCCTCTGTAACTCATAGTATGCAACCTGTAGAATTTTTTTAAACGTCGCCTATGGAGATTTTTAAGGGTAAAAGTTTGTCGCCATTCCATGAGCGGGCGCAATTTTGAAGCGTGACATGTTGGGTATCAATTTACTTGGCGTAACATCATCTTTCACAATATAAAAATAAAAAAATTGGGCTAACTTTACTGTTGTCTTATTTTTTAATTAAAAAAAGTGTATTTTTTCCAACAAAAGAAGTGCGCTTGTAAGACCGCTGCCAAATATCCTGCTCTTCCCGGTAGAGGGGCGCGCATGTGTGCCGTCGGCGGCTTCCATCCGGCTGTGATCACCCACAGCAGCAGGTACCGCAGCGGGTACCACAAACTTGATGTCCCATCGGCACTCGCCGATGATCCAGCACAGGGGGAGATCTCTGTTCTGTCAGTAGGGAAGGAATGGATCCTGTGTTCCTGCAAAGCACGGACATGGATCAATGCCTTCCCCTAGTAAAAGCATCTCCCCCACAGTGTAGTAAAACACTGGCTAGGCACACATTTAACCCTTTGATCACCCCTTGGTAACCCCTTCCCAGCCAGTGTCATTAGTACAGTGACAGTGCATATTTTTAGCACCGATCACTGTATTAGTGTCACTGGTTCCCAAAAAAGTGTCGCTTAGTGTCAGAATGACACTAAGAGAGAGAGAGAGAGAGGGGGGGGGGAGAGAGAGGAGAGAGAGGGGGGGGGGGAGAGAGAGGGGGGGAGAAGAGAGAGAGAGAGAGAGAGAGAGAGAGAGAGAGAGAGAGAGAGAGAGAGAGGGGGGGGGGGAGAGAGAGAGGAGAGAGAGAGAAAGAGAGAGAGAGAGAGAGAGAGAGGGGGGGGAGAGAGAGAGAGAGAGAGAGAGGGGGGGGAGAGAGAGAGAGAGAGAGAGGGGGGAGGAGAGAGAGAGAGAGAGAGAGGGGGAGAGATTGAGAGAGAGAGAGAGAGAGATAAGATATGAGATAATAAAAATAAATATAGATATATATGTATATCTATATAAATATATATATGTATATATATATATATATATATAGATATATAGATATAGATATAGATATATAGATATAGATATATAAATATCCCATAGTTTGTAGACCGTATAACTTTTGCGCAAACCAATCAATATACGCTTTTTGGGATTTAAAAAAAAAAAATTTTACCAAAAAAATGTAGTAAAATACATATTGGCCTAAATTGATGAAGAAATTAGATTTTTTTTTACATTTTTTTATTGGAGGTTTTATAGCACAAAAGTGGAAAATATTGTTTTGTTTTGTTTTTCAGAATTGTCGGTCTTTTTTGTTGTTGTTTGTTTATAGCGCAAAAAACTACAAAGCGCAGAAGGTGATCAAATACCACCAAAAGAAAGCTTTATTCGTGGGGAAAAAAAATTTACATCGATTTTTTTTTTTTTGGGGTACAGCGTCGCACGACCACGCAATTGTCAGTTAAAGTAACGCAGAGCCGTATCGCAACAAAAATGGCCTGGTCAGGAAGGGGGGGATACATTTTCTGGAGGTCAAATGGTTAAAGCCAAACTCCAAATAACACTTTATAAGAAGTTAAGGTAAGACCCCTTTCACACTGGGGACGCTTGTGCGTTAGTGGTAAAGCGTCGCTCGTTTTAGCGATGCTTTACCGATATTTAGGCGGCGCTTTTTAGGCGCTAGCGGGGCACTTTTAGCCCCAAAGAAGGAGGTTAAAAACGCCCATGTTGTGGCGCTTCGTTTTTCAGGCACTTCGGAAGCGCTGCCCATTCATTGCAATGGGCAGTGGCGTTTTCTGAACCGCCCCCCAAAGATGCTGCTTGCAGGACTTTTCCTAACGTTCCGCAAGCGCACCGCCCCGGTGTGAAAGCACTCACATGGGAGGCAGTTTTCAGGAGCTTTACAGGCGCTATTTCTAGCACTAAAACGCCTGAAAGCTGCTTTCAGTGTGAAAGGGGTCTTAGGCTTCATGTGCACTTGCTTTGCTGTTTGAAGTGCAATCCTCGTTTGGATCGCTCTTCAGACAGCAATAGACAGACGGTGAGGAGGCGTCGTATCACCACCTCACCGCTTGTTTTAACACCCCCCCCCTAAATACTGGACAACCGTGACATAACCACGAGCGTTGTGTGCGTTTGCTGTGTGGCCCCATTCTCCTGAAAGGGGCCACGCTGCAACCAGGGGTATAATTCCTGGTTGACGGGCAGTAAATTTGTGGCTCAACCCTGGGGTTTTACTACCCCCCCCCCCCCCCCCCACAGCAAGTGTAAATGAGCCATTACAGTTTTTTTATTTTTTTTTATTTCTTTATTCAATAAGGGCCAGTTCACACCACATGCAGTCCAGGGCGATTTTTTTTCTGCATCAAAAACACATGGAAAGTAGGTTATATGGTTTCCAATGGCATAGTTCACACCAGTGCAGTCCGTTCCAGAAAAAAAAAAAAAAAAGTAAAATATACTGCATTTTACCTGCACTGGACTGTATTGGAACGCAGTAAAACACATCAAAAACGCACTGTAGTATAGTAAAAAAAAAAAACACAGGAAAAAAAAAAGAAGAAAAGCACCTGGAATGCATCCAGAAACGCATCAAAAACACACTGGAATGCGCCAAAAACACATCCAAAAACGCGCATCCAGAAACGTATACGGATCCAAGAATGCGTTGAACCAGCCCTAAAGGTTTTAAACAAATAAATAAAAGCTGACTATTGCAAACATCCCACGTCAGTGGTACATGCAGAGCTACCAACTAGACACATGCAAAAGGAAAACATTTGTTTTGTTTTCGTTTCGATTCGTTATTTGAAACAAATTTAACCAAACAAATGTATTCATTTAATTTGTTTTCGAATCGATTCTAATTTTTTTCGCATTCAAATTCGGATCGGTTCGAAAAGTTTTTTGAATCAGTTTCAAATAGTTTTCGAATTCGAATAGTTTCCCAATTTCCAAAGAGAATAAAATAGAACAGAAAATAAAGAAAAAGAATAGAAATAAAAAAAATGAATAAAAAATGATATATATATATTTTTCTATTCTTTTTTATTCTCTTTGAAAATTGAAAAAACACAGGAAATAAAGAAGATAAAATAGAAAAGAAATAAATATAAAGAAGATACAAGAGAAAATAAATAAATATAAAGAAGATAAAATAAATAAAATAGAAAATAAAGTAATAGAATAGAAAAAAAAAAAACAATTCTATTCTATTACTTTATTTTCTATTTTATTTTATTCTCTTTGAAAATTGGAAAAGGAATAGAACGAAAAAAAAAAGTTTTTTTTTTATTCTACTCCTTTATTTTCTATTTTATTTTATTCTCTTTGGAAACCTATTCAAAAAGTTTTCGAATTTGAAAAACTATTTGAATTCGAAAAACATTCGAAAAACAATTTTCGGAAACTATTCGAATTTCATCCTATTTTTTTTTTTTTTCGTTATTACGGATTCGTTTAAATTCGGTACTATTCTAATTCGGAGATTCGGATACATCCGAATTTCCGAAAAATGAAAAAATTTGTCCGAATTTTAATTTGGAACGAAATGAACCGCACGTGTCTACTCCCAAACTGTCCCTGATTTCGAGGGACTGTCACTCATTCAGAACAAAGTCCCTCTTGTCCCTCTTTCCTCCTCATTCTGGTCTGATCCATATAGTTGGATATAAAATGCACTAAACCTTTCATCCGATTTCTAAATTGCTGCATTTGTAATTTTCAAAATTCAGTATAAAAGGAAGAGTGGTGGTAAACAAAAAACAAAAAACAAAAACAAAAAAAAGAACACTTGTGGGTTTTATTAATCATTTTTCTGTATAATTCTCCTTTAAGGGGGCGTGTCAGGGGGTGTGTCCTATGCCTACATACTTTTGATATTAGGTGTCCCACATTCCCATCTCAGAAGTTGGGAGGTATGTAGTAGATGGTTTGCCCCACCAACCTTCTAACTGCCCTTTTTGCTAGAGAAGTTAAAAAAAAACAACAGACTTACTGACAGGATCACCAGGTGAAAATAAATGGAAAAAAAAAAAAAAAGAAAGAAAAACGAATGCAGCCACCGCATCTAAGAATTGGTAAGCTGCAATATATTACAGTTTTACTTTTATAATTGCTTTAACCGCTTGCCAACCGTATCACTTACATATAAGGCAGCTCTGTTGCGCCAGATCACATACTAAATACGAAGCCGGCACTTCCGGGGGAGGGGGCGCGCGTGCTGCCGGCGATCTGGCTGTGCCGGCCAATGGATGACCGCCGCCACCCATCAATCATCAAGGAGACACACAGGCAGAGCCCTGTCCTGTCAGCGAGGATGTGATGGATTTTCTTTCCCAGCAAAGCAGGGAATAAAATCCATCACTTCCCTTAGTGAAAGCAGCACACAGTTTACACCAAAACACTGGCTAGGCACACAGTTTAACCCTTTGATCGCCCCTAGATGTTTAACACCTTCCCTGTCAGTGTCATTAGTACAGTGACAGTGCATATTTTTAGCACTGATCAATGTATTAGTGTCGCCGATTCCCAAAAAAGTGTCAGTTAGTGTCAGATTGTCCACCGCAATTTCGCAGTCCCGCCATATGTCGGGGGGCCCTGAAGGTTCTAGTTTCGCCTCTGTATGGCAGACCTTTCTATTAGACATGTGCAATTTGTTTAGTTCCGAATTCGTTTAACAAATTTTTGACAAATTCGTTAATATAAGAATTTTTCAAATTCTGAATTTCCGAATTTCGGAAATTGAAAAATTGGAAAATTGGAAAATTCAAAAATTGGAAAATTGGAAAATTCAAAAATTGGAAAATAGGAAAATTCGGAAATTTGAAAAATCCGAATTTTGAAATGTCGAATTTCCAAAATTTCGAATTTCCGAAAAAAGCAAAAAAAAAAAAAAAAGAATGAAACGAAAACGAACAGATTTTTTGTCAGTGCACATGGTCTACTTTCTATACGCCATTACAGCAAGTCCAGACAGGTAACGGTGAGAGATAACAGCGCCATCTGGTGTGCAGGATAGTGCATATTTTTAGCACTGATCAATGTATTAGGCCCCTTTCACACTGGGGCGGTGGGGGTGTCGGCGGTAAAACAGCGATATTTTTAGCGCTGTTTTACCGTCGTTTTTGCGGCTGTATTCGGCCGCTAGCGGTGCAGTTTTAACCCCCCCGCTGTCGGCCGAAAAAGGGTTAAGCCCGCTCGTACAGCGCGGCTATAGCCGCGCTGTCCCATTGATTTCAATGGGCAGGAGCGGGAAAGGAGCGGTGAACACACCGCTCCTTCACCGCTCCAAAGATGCGGCTTGCAGAACTTTTTTCACCGCCCTGCCTGCGCACCGCTTCAGTGTGAAAGCCCTCGGGCTTTCACACTGAACAAACAGCGGAGGCTGTTTAGGGGCGGTTTGCAGGCGGTATTTTTAGCGCAATAACGCCAGCAAACCGCCCCAGTGTGAAAGGGGCCTTAGTGTCGCCGATTCCCAAAAAGTGTCAGTTAGTGTCAGGTTGTCCGCCGCAATATTGCAGTCCCGCTATAATTCGGGGAGCCCTGAAGGTTCTAGATACGCCTCTGTATGGCAGACCTTTCTATTAGACATGTGCAATTTTTTTTAGTTCCGAATTGGTTTTTTAATGAATTTTGACAAATTCGTTAATTTCCGAATTTTGAGAAGTTCGTTAATTTCCAAATTTGACAAATTCGTTGATTTCTAAATTTTGACAAATTCATTAATTTCTGAATTTCTGATTTTTTCAAATTCCAAATTTCCGAATTTTTCAAATTCCGAATTTCAGGAATTGAAAAATTCAGAATTTTCGAAAATTCCAAATTTCGGAAATTCGAAAATTTGGAAATTCGACAATTTGGAAATTCAAAAATTCGGAAATTCAGAAAATCGGAAATTTGAAAATTCGGAAATTCGGAAAATCGGAAATTTGAAAATTCTGAAATTCGAAAATTCAGAAAATTTGAAAATTCGGAAATTTGAAAATTCGGAAATTCAGAAATTCGGAAATTCAGAAATTCGAAAATCCGAATTTTTGGATTTCCAAATTTTCGGATTTCCAAATTTTCGAATTACCGAAAAAAGCAAAAAAACGAATTGAAATGAAAACGAACAGATTTTTTGTCAGTGCACATGTTTACTTTCTATACGCCATTACAGCAAGTCCAGACAGGTAACGGTGAGAGATAACAGCGCCATCTGGTGTGCAGGACTGGTATACATTCATGTAGTGTGCAGAGTGCTTTGCAGGGCTCTAATTAGTTTCGCCTCGTTGTTTTAGGACCGTCACACAGAAATGAGGCACTTTAGTTCGCAGATATTCTGGAACAGGCAAAAGCTGGACTTCTGTCATCCATCCTGTACTTGATCATCATCCAGGAACTGTCATTGTCCTTTCCAGGTACACACTGCAGTAGTGAAGGTCCAAACCACCATAGGTCACTGTCTGCTGATCAATGGAGTTCTGAGAAGAAAACTGTTTGGAGAACCCACAAAATTCAGAAAACGTTCTTCCGGAGAGCCTCAGAACAGGGCGTCACTCCATCCTGCCGATGGGTTTGTTGGAAGGAAACAAGAAACAAGAATTATGGTCCTGGAAGGACGTACAGGAAAACCTTGGTTTGAGAGCGTTTTGCAAGACAAGCAAAATTTTTAAATAAATGTTGACTTGATATACAAGCGATGTGTTGATATAGTAGTAGCGTCACAACTGAGTATAAAAGAGAAGAGAGGCACCTCTAAGTGTAGCAATATGGTTACATTTAATGAAGGTACAACATTTAGCAACAAATTGCTACACTTAGAGGCGCCTCTCTTCTCTTTTATACTCTGGAGCTCCTGCTGGATTTTGCTTCTGATCCCCTTGTGGAGGCTTCCATTTGTAGATGGACATTTTATGTTTACACAACACATCACATTGCTGTAATCTTTTTATATGGACCATAAACTGAAGGATTTATGAATAAATGGTTGTGGAACTAATCATCTGACTTTCCATTATTTCTTATGGGGAAATTCACTTTGATATACAAGTGTTACAAGCATGTTTCTGGAACGATTTATGCTCGCAATCCAAGGTTTTACTGTATGACACAAAAAAATAACTAAGAGGTTCATTTATTGTCCCCCAGAAATGACTGAATATTACAACAAGCAAAATCAAACTGACTACCTACAGTGTCTTGAAAAAGTATTCATACCCCTTGAAATGTTCCACATTTTGTCATGGTACAACCAAAAACGTAAATGTATTTTATTGGGATTTTATGTGATAGACCAACACAAAGTGACACAAAATTTGTGAAGTGGAAGGAAAATGATAAATGGTTTTCAAAATGTTTACAAATAAATATGTGAAAAGTGTGTGTGGGGGGGGGGGGCATTTGTATTTAGCCCCATTTACTCTGATACCCCTAACTAAAATCTAGTGGAACCAATTGCCTTCAGAAGTCACCTAATTAGTAAATAGAGTCCACCTGTGTGTAATTAAATCTCAGTAAGAATACAGCTGTTCTGTGAAGCCCTCAGAGGTTTGTTAGAGAACCTTAGTGAGCAAACGGCATCATGAAGGCCAAGGAACACACCAGACAGGTCAGGGATAAAGTTGTGGAGAAGTATAAAGCAGGGTTAGGTTATAATGAAATCTCCCAAGCTTTGAACATCTCACGGGGCTCTGTTCAATCCTTCGTCTGAAAATGGAAAGAGTATGGCACAACTGCAAACCTACCAAGACATGGCCGTCCACCTAAACTGACCGGCCGGGCAAGGAGAACATTCATCAGAGAAGCAGCCAAGAGGTCCATGGTAACTCTGGAGGAGCTGCAGAGATCCACAGCTCAGGTGGGAGAATCTGTCCACAGGACAAACTATTAGTCGTGTTCTCCACAAATCTGCCCTTTATGGAAGAGTGACAAGAAGAAAGACATTGGTGAAAGAAAGTCATAAGAAGTCCTGTTTGTAGTTTGTGAGAAGCCATGTGGAGGACACAGCAAACATGTGGAAGAAGGTGCTCTGGTCAGATGAGACCAAAATTAAATTGTTTGGCCTAAAAGCAAAAAGCTATGTGTGGCGGAAAACTAACACTGCACATCACCCTGAACACACCATCCCCACCGTGAAACATGGTGGTGGCAGCATCATGTTGTGGGGATGCTTTTCTTCAGCAGGGACAGGGAAGCTGGTCAGAGTTGATGGGAAGATGGATGGAGCCAAATACAGGGCAATCTTAGAAGAAAGCCTGTTAGAGTCTGCAAAAGACTTGAGACTGGGGCGGAGGTTCACCTTCCAGCAGGACAACGACCCGAAACATCCAGCCAGAGCTACAATGGAATGGTTTAGATCAAAGCATATTCATGTGTTAGAATGGCCCAGTCACAGTCCAGACCTAAATCACATTGAGAATCTGTGGCAAGACTTGAAAATTGCTGTTCACAGACGCTCTCCATCCAATCTGACAGAGCTTGAGATATTTTGTAAAGAAGAATCGGCAGAAATGTCCCTCTCTAGATGTGCAAAGCTGGTAGAGACATCCCCAAAAAGACTTGCAGCTGTAATTGCAGTGAAAGGGGGTTCTATAAAGTATTGACTCCGGGGGGCGCCATACAAATGTATCCCCCACACTTTTCACATATTTATTTGTAAAAAAATGTGAAAACCATTTATTTATCATTTTCCTTCCACTTCACAATTATGTGCCACTTTGTGTTGGTCCATCACATAAAATCCCAATAAAATACATTTATGTTTTTGGTTGTAACCTGACAAAATGTGGAAAATTTCAAGGGGTGTGAATACTTTTTCAAGGCACTGTTTATCTCTTCATTTTTCTTACTCACCCATCCCCCATGCTAAAAACCTCCACCCAATCCATCAGGCTCATTCACATTAAATTAGTAAATTAGTTCTGTCCAAATTGAGCAAAAACAAATGGTCTTTAGCAGTGGCGGCCCGTCCATAAGGGGTGCACAGGCGCTGCCCCCCCCCCCATCCATGCATCCGGACTCCTAAAATTGCTATTGTCACACTGATTCTCCTCCCGGCCAAATCAGGAAGCTGGTCGTGGTCACCTAGGAGGAGGAGGAGGGAGGAGACGCAATGGAAGCTGCACCACCGTGAAGCTGGGGAAAGGAGGAGATGCCGCCTGGTGGACCTAGAACCGATCAATCGACTGATGGGGGGGGGGGGGGCAGGGATGGGTGGTGTCGGCCGACGGACATTTTGCCATCCCCCCCTCTAAAAAAAATACCACCAGCCGCTACTGAGCTTTAGGCCATTTATTTTACCTTATGAACGAATGTTCTTTTATTATTTGCGTAGTAAAATACCATTTTTTGGCCACTAGATGGTGCTGAGGAGCATAGAAAATAAATTTTTGTACATTTACATTACCATCTTTGTAACAAGAAATAACAATTTTACAATTTAGAGAACATTGGACAGAATTAGCAAGTGAATGTAACCATTGCTTAGATGTTGCATAGTAGGTGAAGTTGAAAAAAGACACAAGTCCATCAAGTCCAACCTATGTGTGTGATTATATGTCAGTATTACATTGTATATCCCTGTATGTTGCGGTCATTCAGGTGCTTATCTAATCATTTTTTGAAACTATCAATGCTCCCCGCTGAGACCACCGCCTGTGGAAGGGAATTCCACATCCTTGCCACTCTTACAGTAAAGAACCCTCTACGTAGTTTAAGGTTAAACCTCTTTTCTTCTAATTGTAATGAGTGGCCCCGAGTCTTATTAAACTCTCTTCTGTGAAAAAGTTTTATCCTTATTGTGGGGTCACCAGTACGGTATTTGTATATTGAAATCATATCCCCCTCAAGAGTCTCTTCTCCAGAGAGAATAAGTTCAGTGCTCGCAACCTTTCCTCATAACTAAGATCCTCCAGACCCTTTATTAGCTTTGTTGCCCTTCTTTGTACTCGCTCCCGATGGCGCGCGCGTGATTGCGGGCACGAGAGCCAGAACACTATAATGAAAATAAGTGACCTAAATATATGAGTAAATTATGTGAAAAAAGGACTCACAGATGCAAATATATAACTAAGGAAGTAAAATATAAGCACAAACAAATATCACTAGGTGGTGCATAACAAAAGTGCTATGATCAAACCAACAAAAACAAAAACATATAAAAGGTAATAGAATGAAGGTATATATCAGCAAGCAGTGTACAAGGGTATGTGAGTCTGCTTCAAAAGGTGCATAATTCCAAAGTTTATCAAATATCACGAAAACTTATCAAATGAAATAACTTAAGACGTGTGAATATATATGCTGATATTATGATCAGCTGATGACATAAGCACAAGTGAATGATTATTAACAATAAAAAAGAGAGGAAAAAATGTGAATGAAATATATATAAAATTATTTGTAAAAGTCCATTAAATAGTCCCAGTAGTTGATGTTGGTGACACGCCGACACTTGGCGAAAAAAATAGAGAAAAAAGAGAATAAAAAAAAAAAAGAGAAAAAAGAGAATAAAATAGAGTGACAACAGTCCACCACCAAATGTGACACTTCTGGATGCAGATACGGTACTAGTGGTGGACCAGGGAGGAGAAAGAAAGTGTACCACAGGTGGGGGCACCTCCGTGTTCCCAGGCCCCTTACCTTACAGCTGTAAGGTATACAGCATATGTAGTGGAGACCCAGTAGATGAGGAAATCCAAAAGGTACAGCAGATGGCGTTGTTTAATGATGCAGTGTATCATATGCAGAGACAAAAAACGAGCGGCATATAGTATAATTCCATTTGATGTAAAGGACACAGGTGGGGAGGGGGGGGGGGGGAGATGAAGTGGGAGAAGGGAAGGGGGGGTTGCACTCACTTTAAGCAATGAGCGCACGCCTCAACTCACGAGCGCCGAGCTCGTATAATCCCAGGCTCTGGATCTTCCAACAAATCTCCCTGCTTCCCTGATCCTCTGAAGAAGTCACGTGACGTGACGATACGTGTTAGGAGCACGGGACGCTGCCGTACACTAGCTGGATGTGACGAGCTCGGCGCTCGTGGAAGTTTTACCCCCCAGCTGTTTTTAAATGTAAGTGCATGATATTTTGCTACTCTTTTAATAAAGTATATGGTATACGGGATCACGCTATGTGCGGTTTCTGTTTTTTATACCGCACAACATAACTCTGCATAACGGGCGGTGAGGATCAGGAAGCAGGGAGATTTGTTGGAAGATCCAGAGCCTGGGATTATAGGAGCTCGGCGCTCGTGGGTTGAGGCGTGCGCTCATTGCTTAAAAGTGAGTGCAACCCCCCCCTTCCTTCTCCCACTTCATCTCCCCCCCCCTCCCCACCTGTGTCCTTTACATCAAATGGAATTATACTATATGCCGCTCGTTTTTTGTCTCTGCATATGATACACTGCATCATTAAACAACGCCACCTGCTGTACCTTTTGGATTTCCTCATCTACTGGGTCTCCACTACATATGCTGCACACCTTACAGCTGTAAGGTAAGGGGCCTGGGAACACGGAGGTGCCCCCACCCGTGGTACACTTTCTTTCTCCTCCCTGGTCCACCACTAGTACCGTATCTGCATCCAGAAGTGTCACATTTGGTGGTGGGACTGTTGTCACTTTATTTTATTCTCTTTTTTCTCTTTTTTTTTATTCTCTTTTTTCTCTTTTTTTCTCTTTTTTTTTAATTCTCTTTTTTCTCTATTTTTTTCGCCAAGCGTCGGCGTGTCACCAACATCAACTACTGGGACTATTTAATGGACTTTTACAAATAATTTTATATATATTTCATTCACATTTTTTCCTCTCTTTTTTATTGTTAATAATCATTCACTTGTGCTTATGTCATCAGCTGATCATAATATCAGCATATATATTCACACGTCTTAAGTTATTTCATTTGATAAGTTTTCGTGATATTTGATAAACTTTGGAATTATGCACCTTTTGAAGCAGACTCACATACCCTTGTACACTGCTTGCTGATATATACCTTCATTCTATTACCTTTTATATGTTTTTGTTTTGTTGTTTGATCATAGCACTTTTGTTATGCACCACCTAGTGATATTTGTTTGTGCTTATATTTTACTTCCTTAGTTATATATTTGCATCTGTGATTCCTTTGTTTTCACATAATTTACTCATATATTTAGGTCACTTGTTTTCATTATAGTGTAGCCCCCCACCCCTCCTCACCCCTCCCCCTCTTCCATCACAGCGCAACCACCACCCCCTATTCCAATAATAATAAAAAATGGCCTTAAATCTATCCCCTATTTTGTAGACGCTATAACTTTTGTACAAAACAATCAATATATGCTTATTGCCATTTTTATTACCAAAAATATGTAGAAGAATACGTATCGGCCTAAACTGAGGAAAACATTTATTTTTTTTTTTTTAATTGGGATATTTATTACAGCAAAAAGTACAAAATTGTGTTTTTTTTTTCAAAATTTTCGCTCTCTTTTGTTTATAGCACAAAAAATAAAAACCGCAGAGGTGATCAAATACCGCCAAAAGAAAGCTCTATTTGTGGGGAAAAAAAAAGGACGTTAATTTTGTTTGGGTACAACGTCGCACGACCGCGCAATTGTCACTAAAAGCGACTCAGTGCCGAATCATAAAAAATGGCCTGGTCATTGAGCAGCCAAACCTTTCCGGGGCTGAAGTGGTTAATAGGCAACTTGCAATCACAATGCACTTACTGAAGACGGAGCCGGTACACGCAGTCACTGCTGAGGGGGGGAGGGGGGGGGGCAGCCATCCTCCTTCTATGGGCTCTAGAAAAAGAAATAGGAGTCACATTACATATAACAAGTCCGAGGAAAACAGCCGTGTTATAAAATGCCGGCATTATGGAGAAAAGCTCTTTATAACATGTTCAGAACTTTATTTTTTATACAAACCTCTCCATGACTGTGCTACCCTCTTTCCCCGAAAATAAGACCTAGCGTGATTGTCGGTGATGGCTGCAATATAAGCCCTACCCCCCAAATAAGCCTTAGTTAAAGTCCTTGTAGGTCTTATTTTCAAGGTAGGGCTTATTTTCAGGGAAACAGGGTAGGGCTTATTTGGGGGGTAGGGCTTATATTGCAGCCATCACCGACAATCACGCTAGGTCTTATTTTCGGGAAACAGGGTATAGCCGAATGATGGCTACAGCGCGATCGCATATCGCCAGGAGGGCGTCTATTGACATTGCGCTCCCTGCACACCCCTGCGGCGCGCAACGGCAGTGATCGATGTGTCCTTTGGACAGAGCGGATCACAGATTGGGGTAAAAGAGCCAATCACAGCGGCTCTTTACCATGTGGACCAGCTGTGTCCAATTACAGGTGATCAAAGTGTAAACAGGATTTGCCGATTATCGGCATTCCTCTTCTCATGCTGACAGCACGCGAGGAGCGGAGAGGAGAGCCAATATGCGGCAAACCTACACAGGAGACATGTACACTGATAATCAGGGCACTGATCAGCAATTCCTGATTATCAGTGCAGCCCTAACAGTGCCCACCAGTGCTGCCAGCCAGTGCCCACCAGTAATGCCAGCCAGTGCCCACTATTGCTGCCACTCAGTGCCCACCTGTGCTGCCAGTTAGTGCCTATCTGTGGCCACCAGTGCTGCCAGTCAGTGCCCACTATTGCTGCCAGTCAGTGCCTATCAGTGCCCATCATTGCCGCCTATCAGTGCAGCCTCATCAGTGCCACCTCACCAGGGCTGCCAGCTAGTGCCCACCAGTGCTGCCAGTCAGTGCCCACTATTGCTGCCAGTCAGTCCCCACCTGTGCTGCCAGTCAGTGCTTATCAATGCCCATCATTGCTACCTATCAGTGCAGTCTCATCAGTGAAGGAGAAAAATTACTTTGTTTCTGTTATAAAATTTTGCAAATAAGAGAAACTTTTTTTTTCAAAATTTTCAGGCATTTTTCATTTGATTAGCAAAATAATAATAAAAAAAAAAACAGCGATGATTAAATACCACCAAAAGAAATCTCTATCTGTCTCAAAAAAATTATAAAAACATCATTTGGGTACAGTGTTGTATGACCGCACAATTGTCATTCAAAGTGCGACAGCGCTGACAGCTGAAAATTGGCCTGGGGCAGGAAAGGGGTAAAAGTTCCCCGGCAGGCAAGTGGTTAACCAGATGAATTAAGCCAACTTGTAATTTGACATTGTGGATTACTATGGATGACAAACTCTGGAGAAACGTGAAGCCCACCCAAGGAATAGTTTACCTTTAGAACACAAAAGTGAGAAGGACAACAAAGCAGCAATAATAATAATATACATGATGTGGAAACAGATAAGTAATAAAGTTCTAGTAGAGCTGTATGTCGCCCTGTTTTTTTTTAATTAAAGGGGGTAATAAACCCAAAAGCAAACATTTATTGTATTGCAGCTTACCAATTACTTAGATGTGATGGCTGCATTCATTTTCTTTTTTAGGATTTTTTTCTTTTATTTTCACCTGGTGATCCAGCCAGCAAGTGCTGTTGTTTTTCATAAGCACAAGCTCTCCGGCAAAATGTATCAGTTTACAGGGATGAGACCAACCACTAAACACCGATGGTGGGTGAGTAAAATGATTAGCTTTTGTTTATTCATAGCCTTTATCCTAAAAGGAAAAAGCTTTTTGCTGTAACTGATCATAAAGTGTGAGCTGCAGTTTGGCTTCAATTTATTAGTGTATCTAAATCTGCTAGTACATCTAACCCCCCCCCCCCTGCCCAGACTGACAATGTTCTCTGCTGTGCCTTATGTTCTCATTCATCCAGAGTCGTGTCTCGCTAATATAGGAGGAGTGTTAGTGGCCAGATCACCAGGTGAAAACAGAGGGGGAAAAAAGACTAAAAAAAGAAAACGAATGCAGCCGCCACATCCAATGATTACATTTTTTGTTTAATATTGCTTTTCAGTGACACTAAACTAAATGATAGATTCTTAAAGTGGAATTTCTGCCTAACACCAACTGTGTTTAATAATGTTCCCTACAACCTCATCCTACCTTTACTGTCTAACCTGTGTGGTAAACTTACCTATATTCAGCCCATTTCAAGTCAGTCAGGTGACCCGCAGCACAGCATTCTTCCCACTGATCACCAATGTAAGGAGCATTCTTCCCACTGATCACCAATGTAAGGGACATTCTTCCCACTGATCACCAATGTAAGGGACATTCTTCTCACTGATCACCAATGTAAGGAGCATTCTTCCCACTGATCACCAATGTAAGGAACATTCTTCTCACTGATCACCAATGTAAGGAGTACTTTTCCCAATGGCCACCAATGTAAGGAGCATTCTTCTCACTGATCACCAATGTAAGGAACATTCTTCTCACTGATCACCAATGTAAGGAGCATTCTTCCCACTGATCACCAATGTAAGGAACATTCTTCCCACTGATCACCAATGTAAGGAACATTCTTCTCACTGATCACCAATGTAAGGAACATTCTTCTCACTGATCACCAATGTAAGGAACATTCTTCTCACTGATCACCAATGTAAGGGACATTCTTCCCACTGATCACCAATGTAAGGAACATTCTTCTCACTGATCACCAATGTAAGGAGCATTCTTCTCACTGATCACCAATGTAAGGAGCATTCTTCCCACTGATCACCAATGTAAGGAACATTCTTCTCACTGATCACCAATGTAAGGAACATTCTTCTCACTGATCACCAATGTAAGGAGCATTCTTCCCACTGATCACCAATGTAAGGAGCATTCTTCCCACTGATCACCAATGTAAGGAACATTCTTCCCACTGATCACCAATGTAAGGAACATTCTTCTCACTGATCACCAATGTAAGGAACATTCTTCCCACTGATCACCAATGTAAGGAACATTCTTCCCACTGACCACCAATGTAAGGAACATTCTTCCCACTGATCACCAATGTAAGGAACATTCTTCTCACTGATCACCAATGTAAGGAACATTCTTCCCACTGATCACCAATGTAAGGAACATTCTTCTCACTGATCACCAATGTAAGGAACATTCTTCCCACTGATCACCAATGTAAGGAACATTCTTCCCACTGATCACCAATGTAAGGAACATTCTTCCCACTGATCACCAATGTAAGGAACATTCTTCTCATTGATCACCAATGTAAGGAATATTCTTCCCACTGACCACCAATGTAAGGGACATTCTTCTCACTGATCACCAATGTAAGGAACATTCTTCTCACTGATCACCAATGTAAGGAACATTCTTCCCACTGATCACCAATGTAAGGAACATTCTTCTCACTGATCACCAATGTAAGGAACATTCTTCCCACTGATCACCAATGTAAGGAACATTCTTCTCACTGATCACCAATGTAAGGAACATTCTTCCCTCTGATCACCAATGTAAGGGACATTCTTCTCACTGATCACCAATGTAAGGAGCATTCTTCCCACTGATCACCAATGTAAGGAACATTCTTCTCACTGAGCACCAATGTAAGGAGCATTCTTCCCACTGATCACCAATGTAAGGGACATTCTTCTCACTGATCACCAATGTAAGGAACATTCTTCCCACTAATCACCAATGTAAGGAGCATTTTTCCCATTGGCCACCAATGTGAGGAACATTCTTCCCATTGACCACCAATGTGAGGAACATTCTTCCCATTGACCACCAATGTAAGGAACATTCTTCCCATTGACGACCAATGTGAGGAACATTCTTCCCATTGACCACCAATGTGAGGAACATTCTTCCCATTGACCACCAATGTGAGGAACATTCTTCCCATTGACCACCAATGTGAGGAACATTCTTCCCAATGGCCACCAATGTAAGGAGCATTCTTCTCACTGACCACCAATGTAAGGAACATTCTTCCCACTGACTACCAATGTAAGGAGCATTCTTCCCATTGGCCACCAATGTAAGAAACATTCTTCCCATTGGCCAACAATGTAAGGAACATTCTTCTGACTGACCCTCACACTAGTGTACCCTGAGCTGTAAACATAGTAATAATTCTGTGGGGGTCCCTGACACCGGGAAGGTATTTTAAGGGTTCCTTCACGTTAAAAAGGTTGAGGATGCTGGTATAATGCTTATATATGAACATTTTGAAAAAGGGTTTACTTACAAGTGAAGTAGGAGGCGATGAGCTGAGCCCTCCTCCTTCGACCTGCATCTGAGGAGTCCCCATCAGTTGCAGGAAGTCCCTCAATCTCAGGTGGGAGTTCCTCATCAATATCCTGTGGGACGCCATGTTTACAGGCCAGGTTATGGAGCACCGCACAGACAATTACGAGGTCAGCCACCCTGGTAGGAGCATAGAGCAGTTTTCCACCAGTGGAAGAAAGGCACCGGAAGCGTGATTTCCACACCCCAAACAGCCTCTCTATACAGTTCCTAGTCTTCCGATGGGCACAGTTGTACCTCTTCTCCGCCACTGTCTTTGACGCCTTTAGAGGGGTCATCAACCACGTCTGTGCTCCATATCCTGCATCTCCTGGTAATACAGAATTACAAATAACCAATACATTCCATTTTCAAAATAAAAAAAAAAAAAAAAAGCGCAATTCCCACTTACCCACAAGCCAGCCCTCCGGCATCTGTCCTTGATGAAACTTGTCGAACAGGGCCGACTGGCGAAGGATATAAGAGTCGTTGCAGCTTCCGGGGAACGCCGAGTTCACGCTCATAATGCGTAAATGAGAATCGCACACCACTTGCACGTTGAGAGAGTGGAAATTTTTCTGGTTTCGAAACATTTCCTCTCCTTCACGCGGAGGTGCAAGTGCAACATGGGTGCAGTCTATGGCCCCCAGGCAGTCCGGCATCCCCCCCAATAGGAAAAAGTCATGCTTCACCTGTTGCCACTCGGCCGCGGTCTCTGGGAAATTGATGAACCTCCTTGAATGCTTCATGATGGCTTCCACCACCTGTCTCAGGATTCTGGAAAAGGTGGGCTGGCTCATACCATTGAGGAGGGAGGTGACGGGCTGAAAGGTGGCACTGCCAAGGAACTGAAGGACGGCCAGCAGTTTGCACACGCCGGGCAGCGCCTTGTTCCGCTTCGTCTGCGGCTCCAGGTCCTCTCCAACCAGGTGGAGGAGTTCCTGGATGGCAGGACGGGACAGGCGATACCTCCTCACTACCTCCTCATCGGACAGTCCATCCAGGAGGTATGTACGCCTCCTGAACATACGGGGCTGTCTAATCCTAACAGGGACCACCTGCTCCTGACCTCCCCCTTCTCCATCTTCAGGGGGCCGCACAGCTCTCCTAGGCTGGACAGCTGCAGCTACTCCAGCAGCAAGCACCAGCAACATTGCATCCTCCTCTCTGCTTCTGAACATCCTTGCCTGATCCCTGACTACAGGGCCTCAACTACAGCTCTCATCCTGGAAAAAAAAAAATGAAGAGGGATGCTTCAGAGGATGGAGAGATCTGAAACCTTCCCACTGCTACGGTGTCCTGAGAGGTCAAAAAGCATCAAATGGCACTTGGCTTTCTCTTTTCAGAAAATGTACATCACTATAAATGTGATGTTAAAAAAAAAAAGATTACAATTGATCTGTCTTCATTTAATTCTTAGCTAAACGATTATATGATGTCATATGCGACTAGAGATCTACTTTCCGGTAATAAGATTATCTTAATGCGATGATGTAAATTTTTTCTCTTTACTCGTTACATTCAACGTTTTCTGATAATCTTTAATAAAATACTTGAACAAGAAAAAAAAAAAATTACAAATGATCTCACACGTTGCTATTTAAAGGCCTATCTGTTAGTTTATAAATAAAGCTTGTTCACTCAAATATACCATTTGTAATAAATAGAAAAATAAATTTAAAAAAAAACAACCTTGAACGGGAAAAAAAGGAAATTGCCCTTATCTATTTTAACAACAATCATCAGTAAAAAATGTATCAAAATAAAACTTCCATGCTGATCTAGTCAATGTTTTGCAGCATTGTATTATTTTCTATGATGATACAATCCGATACAAATATTTTTCATAACTGAAAACACTGTTTTTGTAATATTCCCATCGACCATTTGAGGGAGCTCTCAACTTTGCTATAGATTTATCCACTTGTACTAAAATAATAGTGTTTCATCTCCCAAAATCCGAGTTCTCCAAACTTTTCCGTTTGAGGGCCACATTGTGTATCTTACAGATATTTGTGAGCTGAAAAAAAAAATATTAACACGTTAATAAATACAATTTAAATTAATGAATAAACATTCCAAGATATAACTTCACAACAGAGGTTCCTCCATCACACCAGAGTATGGTTGCCACCTCATCCCTTTAAACCCGAACACATATGAATTACACAGGTTCTGTGGCTGATCAAGGTGGTAATTAAACTCACTTGGTGCCTCATCTGCATTTAATTAGCCTCAGAACCCGTGTAATTTATATGTGTTCGGGTTTAAAGGGATGAGGTGGCAATTCTACACAAGAGTCCTCACTTGACATCAGAGTTACCCCTTCACATTAGAGCAGGGGTCTCAAACTGACGACCCTTCAGCTGTTGCGAAACTACAAGTCCCATAAGACATTGCAAGGCTGACATATACAAGCATGACTCCCACAGGCAGAGGCATGATGGGACTTGTAGTTTCCCAACAGATGGAGGGCCGCCAGTTTGAGACCCCTGCATTAGAGTCTCCCTTTGCATCAGAACCCCCCCCCATCACATTGGATGTCTTCTTTCATCTTAGAACCCCCCTTTCACATCTCCCACAATTACATTGGAGCCCCCCTTCACATCAGAAGCCCCCCTTCAAATGAGAGCACCCCTCTCCACATCCCCTTTTCGCATCAGATTTGGCAAAGGCTCTCTAGCCGAAACGCGTAAACCTGCCCTTCCATTGGATTATATTATGTAGCCATAAAAGCATTTAGATTCTTGGATGGTACCTAGTGGCTGGCACCTTTCTGTTGGATTGATCACCTGTGTGGTGTCATGTTGCCCCAGCCTGAGCACCGGTCTTCAGTCTCTGACAGTCCGGATAGTTGAGCGCTGCTCTCCTTTTGTATGTTGCTGTGCTTCACATTGGAACCCCTCCTTCACATCAGAGCCCTCTTTTTACATCAGAAGTACACCTTCACATCAGAGCCCTCCTTTTACATCAGAAATACACCTTCCCATCAGAGCCCCCCTTTTACATCAGAAATACACCTTCCCATCAGAGCCCCCCTTTTACATCAGAAATACACCTTCACATCAGAGCCCCCCTTTCACATCAGAAGTACACCTTCCCATCAGAGCCCCCCTTTCACATCAGAAGTACACCTTCCCATCAGAGCCCCCCTTTCACATCAGAAGTCCCACCCTTCACATCAGTGCTCCCCTCTTCACTTTCGCCTTCTTTGGTCCAGCTGCCCCAGAGCCCCCCTTTTTTCTTACCTGAGCCCATCCGTTCCAGCAATGAGCATAAGCTCAGCTGCCCCAGCCGCTGTCCCTGGCCACTGGCTCCCACTGCCAGGGCCGGACTGGGAATGAAAACCAGCCCTGGAAAAAATGTCATACCAGCCCCATAGCATTAATATACCCACCCAACAGCATAACGTTATTATTTCCTTGTTCATAAAATGGAAAACCATGCATTTTAAAGCACATTTGAAAGAGTGCATTATATATAGATAAGACACATATAAAAGCCCACCTCCTTTTTTATAGGGCAAACAGTGTATAGGGACGTATAATGTAAAACATGGTGGTATTTCCCCACCCAGGGGAAATACAACTGGGCAGTGGCGGTGCATCCATTGCAACCGTCAATCTTCAATAGATAGATTCATGCAACGCATGAATCTATCTATTGTCGCTGCTGCTGCCCCCCTATTCAGGTGTCCAGCCCCTTGTCGGGCATCGGGCATCTGAATTACAGCGGCGGGGGTGTTTTTAGAAGTGCCTGAATAGAGCGTCGGCTCTAATAGGCTTCCAAATTGGTAAACAGTCGGGCACACTGCTGTACGTTCGCTGCTTACACAGTGCTGTGTTAGGAAATCAAAATAAATCGCTTCCCTAACACTGACCCGCCCTCTCAGCCAATCAGTTGCACTGGGTCTGGTTACCTGTCACCTGATTGGCTGAAGCGACAGGCGCTGTGATTGGATGCCTATCGGAGGGAGCGTGGAGGAACGCGCTAACCTGAGACAGGTAGTGCCGGGCGGGGGGAGGGGGGACACTGGCAGCATTTGACGGGCAAACTGGTGGCAATTGATGGGGCAAACTGGCGGCAATTGATGGTTACAGTGGCTGCGTTTGATGGTAGTGGCAGCGTTTAATGGGCACAGTGGTGGCAATTTATGGGTATAAACTGCAGACAAATGTGACTGCCACAAAAATTGATGGTTACAGTGGCTGCGTTTGATGGTAGTGGCACATTGGCTGCGTTTAGTGGGCACAGTGGTGGAAATTTTTGGGTACAGTGGCTGCATTTGATAGTACAGTGGCTGCGTTTAATTGGCACAGAGGTGGCAATTGATGGGTACAGTGGCTGCGTTTGATGGCACAGTGGTGGTGAAATAAAAAGTAAAGTTTGTGCTTATACAATATATAATTAGCAAGCAGCACTCATAAGACTAATATATAGTTTCTGTATACAGCTTTTGCACGAGAGAGAGAGAGAGAGAGAGAGAGAGAGAGAGAGAGAGAGAGAGAGGCACACACACACACAGAGGCATATCACTCTGCAGTTCAGTGGGCAGCGCCGGATCGGAGGCACACACACACATTGCATAGTGCAGCGGCCGCCGCTGCTCTTTATTTCGCAGCCAAGCTCTGAGCCAAAAGCGGCCCCACGGCACTAAGTGCAGACAGCCTACCGGGAATTTTCCCGGTATCCCGGTAGGCCAGTCCGGCACTGCCCACTGCTGTCAGTCAAATCCAGTGACAGGGAAGCGGGGTCTTTGTCAATGGACGCAGCAGCGGGACTTGGGAGCGCGCCCGCATGGTTGCTCCCACGGAAAGCAGCTCTCCGTGGGGGCACTTGATAAAGGGGAGGGCACCCCTAGAAATGGAGGATCGGGGCTGCTTGCAAAACCCTTGCACAGAGCAGGTAAGTATAACATTTTTGTTATTTTTATAAAAATCATTCGAACCTTTACAGCCCCTCTTAACAATTATTAGATGTGATGGCTGCATTAGTTTTCTTTTTTAGGCTTTTTTTTTGCTTTATTTTCAGCTGGTGATCCATTCGGTAATTCTGTTAAGTTTCAACCTCCTTTAGCAGACCTGCTAAAGCAAATTTGCAGTTAGAGGGTTGGGACAAACCATTTACCACTGACAGGGATAATACTAGTGAGGAGCTGAATGTACTTGGGCTCGGTTCGAGGCGGGTTTGGCAAACATTACTAAGTCTGAACTCCATTGAAGTCAATAGGAATTGAATGGTAAAAAACAATAATGTCCATTTTCTAAGTTAAAAGGCAAGAAATTATCATGGAGGGGAGGAGTCATGCACGGTCTTGGGGGGGTTCACATGTACTGTAGCAAAGCAAAAAAGAATGTGAATTTTTTGGGGGGGCGTGGCATTTGACAATTTTCGTAATGCTTAAAGTGAAACATTAAAATGGCAAAACTGCATTGGGGGGGGGGGGGGGTATGGGCAGTGGCATCTCCAGCTTTCATATTTAGGGGGGGCACAGGGACAAAAGTAGGGGGGCAACTATAAAACGCTTATATATATATATATCCTGGGGCCCTTTACTACGACCCCACAATGGCCCTTTCACATGTTCTGCAGTGAGCTCCCTTCCTACTGTATTGGGGTCCCCCAGGGTGGCATAAAACAAGATATATGTCACCAGCATACCAAGAAAATATAAGGATCCAAAGCAGTGGGAGAACTATCAGGGTTGCAAAGGTTGTCTTGCCTCCGGGCCCTGGTGTTCTGCCACTGTGGGGTTCCCCAGCCTCCTCTTGCTGTCCTGCCCCTGCTATTATAGACGCTGGTCTGGCATCTCTTGGAATTTACAGGCTGGTTCTCCTGTCCTAAGGATGGGAGAAATCAGTCTGTTTTTTCAGTAACTGAGAGTCCTGGTGGAGTCCTTCCTGCAACTCGCTCTTCTCCCTGCCAATGAGGATGCAGGTGAAGGAGCAGATCGGGCGGCCGCGATTGTGTGAGCGTTTGCATTATGCAGTGTCAGCGAGCAGAGGGAGGGGGGAGGAATCACCCGCAGGAGCTGACTGGGGACTCTCTCCCTCTTAGACATTGATTTTTTGTAAAAAAAAAAAAATTTTTTTTTATTGGGGGGGGGGTTGGGCACATGGTGGGGCACAGCATAATGTTGGGGGGGTCAGGGCCCCCTCTGCCCCCCCCTAGGGATGCCATTGGGTATGGGGGGCCTGACCCTGCCTTTGAATTGCACGTTGTATACAACCTGCTACAGCAACACT
Source organism: Lithobates clamitans (assembly GCA_037952925.1). NCBI lineage: Eukaryota > Metazoa > Chordata > Amphibia > Anura > Ranidae > Lithobates > Lithobates clamitans. The sequence goes on from JBBGZY010001348.1 coordinate 2,856,621, forward strand.
GACATTTACAAAGAGAAAAGTGTATCTAACCACTTCCGACGTCCATGCACATCCTCCCGGAACCATGACCCTGGTGTTCCCCCAAATCACAGCAACCCTTTACCATGTGATCAGCTGTGTCCAATCACAGCTGATCACAGTGTAAACAGACTTGCCAGTTATTGGCAGCACTTTCCTCACGCGCTGTCACAGCATGAGGAGAGGAGAGCCGGTAATTGGCAATCCTGACAGGGAATATCAAGGCACTGATAATCAGTGCCCATCAGTGCTAACCATCAGTGCCACCTATCAGTCCCCTTATTAGCACCACCTCATCAGTGCCGCCTATCATTGCCTATTAGTGCCACCTATCAGTGCTGCCCATCAGTGCCCATTAGTGCCACCTATCAGTGCTTATCAGTGCTGCCTATCAGTGCCCATTAGTGCCACCTATCAGTGCTGCCCATCAGTGCCCATTAGTGCCACCTATCAGTGCTTATCAGTGCTGCCCATCAGTGCCCATTAGTGTCACCTATCAGTGCTTATCAGTGCTGCCCATCAGTGCCCATTAGTGCCACCTATCAGTGCTTATCAGTGCTGCCCATCAGTGCCCATTAGTGCCACCTGTCAGTGCTTATCAGTGCCACATATCAGTGCAGCCTCACCAGTGCCACATATCAGTGCTCATCAGAGCCCCCTATCAGTGCCCATCAGTGAAGGAGAAAAATTACTTATTTGCGAAATTTTTTAACAAAAACAAAAAAAAGTTGTTTTTTTTTCAAATTTTTTGTTTGTTTAGCAAAAAAAAAAAAAAAAAACCCAGCGGTGATTAAATACCCCCAAGCGAAAGCTCTGTCTGTCTCAAAAAAATGATAAAAATTTATAATACAGTGTTGAATTGTCATTCGACAGGGTGACAGCACTGAAAGCTAAAAATTGGCCTGGTCAGGAAGGGGGTATAAGTGCACAGTAATCGAGTGGTTAAATTGTCAGCAAAATTACAGCTCCCAGTGGTTTCGTTCTGTTTATAAATACAGCAGCCAGGGTTTCCCCTGTTTTGTGTGCCCTCACAAAAAACAAAAGCATGGGGTCAATTCATAGGAGGCCCTTCAGGTTTGGTACAAGTTTTAATGTTATTCACTTTAGCAGTCAGTGGTCATAATGATATGGCTGATCGGTGTTGGGCTTTGTTGATAGGGTCATGAATAATGAATGAATAATGCATAAATATTATTATACAGAATTTATAGAGTGACAACTGCTTGAATATCACTTTACAAAATAAAGGGAGACGGTACATTGACAATATAGTATAAAACAAGAGGGTTAGGGAGGGCCCTGCTCCTGGGAGCATACAATCTAAAAGTGGTGATAAAAAAGGAAATAACTGTGTGGGGGTAAGATGATCGAGAAAATCAGTTCAGTTTTTAGGTGGAGGTGGGATGGGCTTCCCTGAAGAGATGAGTTTTTATCGATCACCTAAAGGTGGACAGAGTAGTAGATAGCCAGAGTGTTTGATTGGGGTTGAGAGTTCTGAAGAATGGAGGAGGCTTTGGAGAAGTCCTGGAAGTGAGCCTGGGAGAAGGCAACGAGGGGGCTAGAGAGCAGGAGATATTGGGAGGAACAGAGAAGAGGGTTTGGTTGATACTAGGTTGATGATGTAGCTCGGGGCAGAGCTGTGGATGGCTTTGTATGTTGTAGGTGAGAAGGAGATAGTGGACATACTGGGGTAGAAAGTTCCTGACAATGGGAGACTTTGGAGAAGTCCTGGAGGTGAGCATGAGAGGAGGTGTTGAGAGAACTAGAGAGCAGGAGGTCTTGGGAGGAGCAGAGAAGAGGGTTTGGTTGATACTAGGTTGATGATGTAGCTCGGGTAAAGCTGTGGATGGCTTTGTATGTTGTAGGTGAGAAGGGAGATAGGTGGACATACTGGGGTAGAAAGTTCCTGACAATGGGAGAGACTTTGGAGAAGTCCTGGAGGTGAGCAAGAGAGGAGGTGTTGAGAGAACTAGAGAGCAGGAGGTCTTGGGAGGAACAGAGAAGAGGGTTTGGTTGATACTAGGTTGATGATGTAGCTCGGCGTAAAGCTGTGGATGGCTTTGTATGTTGTAGGAGATAGCTGTACAGATTGGGATGGAAAGTTCCTGATGATGGGAGAGACTCTGGTGAAGTCCTGGAGTTGAGCACGAGAGGAGGTGTTGAGAGATCTACAGAGCAGGAGGTCTTGGGAGGAGTGGAGAGCACATCTTGTGCAATGGCGGAATTATCAGTGTCGCAGCAGTTGCACTTGCGACTGGGCCCTGCAGTTCTGCCAGTGGGAGGGGCATGTCTGTCCATTCTTGCTATGCTGAAGCCCGCCTGTCTGTTCGTTCAGCCACGTGGGGGGGAGCTGGCTTTTGCCCACTGACGGCGCTGAGGGAGAGAAGGCAGAGCTGAGACTGTGGAGCGCCCCGCCTATCCAGAGAGAATGTAGAGAGGCGGGGACGGACACTAACAAAGAAAGTCAGCTGACCAGCTGACACCAATAAAGTGAAGGGGGAGGAGCTCTCTCCTCTGCGACTGCCAGGAGTCCCCATGAGGCAAAGACATCCCTGGAGGCACCGTGTGACAGAATTCTGATGGGAATCGATTGCTTGACCTAAGTAAGTGACAAATTGCCAGTGCAACTGATCCCATCCTCCACCACCTCTGCCTCTTACTGATCCCATATCACTACCACCACCACAGATCTCATCCCTACCCCCCCCCCCCCCCACATCATCTCAACAACAGAGGTGATTGGGGGGGGTTAAATCTGCAGTGGTGGTGGTGGGATGGGATCAGTAAGAGGTGGTGGTGGGAGAGGACTGGCACCACCGCTGCCACTGATGCCACCCTCCTCAACACCACCGCTGCCTACCCCCCTCAACACTACTGCTGCCACCCCCCCTCAACACCACTGTTGCAACCCCCCTCAACACCACCGCTGCCACCCCCCTCAACACCACCGCTGCCACCCCCCCTCAACACCACTGTTGCAACCCCCCTCAACACCGCCGCTGCCACCCCCCCTCAAAAACACTGCTGCCACCCCCCTCAATACCACCGCTGCCACCCCCCTCAACACCACCGCTGCCACTGATGCCACCCCCCCTTAACACCCCTCAAAAAAAGTATCAAAATCATCAGGCTGCCACACCTCCTCAACACCACTGCTGCCACCCCCTCAACACCATCGCTGCCAACCCCCCTCAACACCCTCACTGCCACCCCCCTCAACACCCTCACTGTCACCCCCCTCAACACCACCGCTGCCACCACTGCCATCCCCCTCAACAACACTGCTGCCACCTCCCCTCAATACCACCGCTGCCACCCCCTCAACACTACCACTGCCACCCTCCTCAACACTACCACTGCCACCCCCCTCAACCCCACCGCTGCCACCCCCCTCAATACCACCGCTGCTACCCCCCATCAACATCACCGCTGCCATCCCCTCCCCCCTCAACACCACCACTGCCATCTCCCCTCAACATCACTGCTGCCACCCCCTCTCAACACCACCACTGCCAGCCCCCTCAATACCACCGCTGCTACGCCCCACGACACCACCACGCCCCCCTCAACACCACCACTGCCACCCCCCTCAACATCACTGCTGCCACCCCCTCTCAACACCACCGCTGCCACCCCCCTCAACATCACCACTGCCCCCGCTGCCACCCCCCTCAGTTTTTGAAAGATTGAGTTTGAGGAAGTGGTGTGACATCCATACTAATATGTCAATTCATAGAATAGCGATGGTCAAGGAGATTGAAGGGGTGAGTTGAGGACGAAGTGGAGAGATAGAGTTGGGTACCATCAGCTTAGAGGTGGTATTGGAAGCCATGGGAGGTTATCAACTGACCAAGAGAGGAGGTGTAGATAGAGAACAGAAGAGGTCCAAGGGGTACCCCTCCGGAAAGGGACAGACGAGAGGAGGAGGCAGAGTTGTAGGTCACTTTAAGCCTAAGTATGCAGAGATGTACTCTACTCACAGCCTCTGACTATCCTAGAACATTATTGTCAGATGTATTATCAGATTCAATAGCAAGGAAGAAATAAGTACCAAAAAACTCATCTGGTGAGTCATACGATTCTGCAATAGGACCTGATACACACCATGTGCGCAGGAGGTTACACATTACTGATAAGTCCGGGAGATGTAATCCTGCTTATCTTTATCAGTCAGTAAATCAGCTCGTACAATCACACTCCCGCCCACAGAGAATGAGCACTGATGGCGTGTAGTACGGTGCGGTTACGATTCTAATATAAACACAAATATTTCAAACTTCTACAAATACCAACTTCTTCCTAATCCGAGTTTCACAACCAGTTCTCTCCAAACCTCGCCCGGCCGGTTCCACGGTCTACGCCGCTCACTCATGTGCCACAGGAAGCCATTGATAAGCAATTCTCTATTCATTACATTATGTGTCATTTTTACTATCGTGCGAGTTTGTCGCTGTGATGTAACATCTGCTGTATGGGAGGAAACAATCATTTCTCCATAATATTTCATAAGTTGCGTAACTGTAAAATGAAAAACACAATCATCCCGGCCAGGGGGATCTTAATAGCCTCATGGGCCCCTGGGCAAATTACAGTGGAACCTTGGATTACGAGCATAATCCGTTCCCGGAGAATGCTTGTAATCCAAAGCACTCAAAGTGATATCAAAGCATATCAAAGCGAGTTTCCCCATAGAAGTCAATGGAAACGAAGATAATTTGTTCCGCATTGACTTCTATTGCATGAAATACCGCATGTTGCCAGAGGTGGGCGCCGGAGAGCCTCGGAAATACTCGGGGGCAGCTTTCAAAACGCTCGTTAACCACGTTACTCGTAAACCAAGGTTCCGCTGTAATGCTCTGGGGCCCCTACCAGATAGATGGCAGGCTGTGGCGTGCTTAGCGTGCCACAGCACAAGGTGTGTGTGGCAAGGGCTGGGGGGGTTAACGTTTACTGTCATGACCACAAATTCAGAAGGGGGGATGATGGGTTCAAATTTCACTACCATGACGACCATTGCAGGTGGGGGGTTAACTTTCACTACCATGACCACCATTGCAGGTGGGTGAGTCAGTGTCAGGACAAGGTCATCTAGAGCCCAGGGCACCCCCAAACTCCCCCCAAGATGTATGAGCATTATGTGTTAGCAACCCCCCCCCCCCCCAAAAAAAATCAAGCACTAATCTGCATGCCTACCCCCTAAGCATAAATTCCCCCTCCTCCCAATACAAATCTGCCTCCTACTGAAATCCCCTTCCCAGCATGAATGTTTGCCCCCCTCACCAACCCACCCACCTCAAGTCCTCTCAGTCCCCATATGCCCCCAGCACAAATTCACCCCCCAAAAAAAATTCCCCCCTCCTACTACAGAAAAGAAAAAAATCCCCTAAGGTGGACTTTAAAGGCACACTGAATTTATAGAAAATTGTAGAGTATTGAAAGTATTATAGTACAAAAATTAATGTATTCATAGTTACACATAATAGCTAAAATATGGAATGCATAAACAATTCATAACATTGTCACCATATTTTGACAAGCCATATATGAAGTCCTCTTTCACCCAACACGTTTCGGAGTACAGTTTCCTCCTTCTTCAGGGATGTATGAAGGGGAAAAATGTATCTATAACATAGTTGAAAAGCAGCCTTTGTAAGGCTATATGGGGTCACCCATATAGCCTTACAAAGACTCCTTTTGATGTCTATGTCATTGAAGTAGAGAACCAGCAGTTCCAGCACTCACTAATATATACATCTTTTCTGTTTTTAAAACGTAACTTAATGGAATGTTACACTCATTCTGTCACCTAACAACACATGTAAGTGTACTCACCAATTATCACCTAACAAGTGTTTTTCCTATTGTAATTTTGTACAAATATTCACTGCTTTTCAACTATGTTATAGATACAGTTTTCCTCTTCATACACCCCTGAAGAAGGAGGAAACTGCATTCCGAAACGCGTTAGGTGATAGAGGACTTCATATATGTCTTGTCAAAATATGGTGACAATGTTATGAATTGTTTACGCATTCCATATATTAGCTATTATGTGCAACTATGAATAAATTAATTTTTTGTACTATAATACTTTCAATACTCCTAAATTTTCTATAAATTCAGTGTGCCTTTAAAGTCCACCTTAGGGGATTTTTTTTCTTTTCTTTTGATACTGGATGTGGCACCACATTGGCATAATATTACCGTTCCATCCTCCCCCCCCTCCTACTACAAATCCTCTACCCCTCGAATTTCTCCTCTGTGCACAAATCCCCTGGCCTGGTCAGGAAGGGGGGGGGGGGGGTAGATCCTTCCGGAGCTGAAGTGGGTAAATAAGTAATGTAATGAAAAACAGAAAATATTTATTTCTAAATTTCATAAAGGCGGAAAGGAGGAACCAGAAAACAAGTAGATTAAATATCAGCTTTCACGTTATGTAGATAAGCCTTGCTGGACCTTTACACTTCTATGTGTCAGTTGTCTGAAGATAACAAACCATGAAAGAAAAATCAGAAACAAATGTTGGAAGAATAACTTACGGCATCGATCATCCCACGTCACAACAAGTGGGGAAAAAAAATTCTGCATGGATGGAAATGATGAAAAACACATGGAACTGCAGTGGCGGCTGGCGCTCAAAATTTTTTGGGGGGCGCAATTTTTTTTATTTTTTTTTAAATCATCAATTGCAGCCACTGTGCCCATCAAACATTGCCACTGTGCCATCAAATGCTGCCACTGTGCCTATCAAACGCTGCCACTGTGCTAGCAAATGCTGCCAGTGTGCCCATCAAATGCTGCCAGTGTGCCCATCAAATGCTGCCAGTGTGCCCATTAAACAATGCCACTGTGCCCATTACATGCTGCCACTGTGCCCATTACATGCTGCCACTGTGCGATCAAACGCTGCCACTGTGCCCATCAAACGCAACCACTGGGCTAAACGCTGCCACTGTGCCCATCAAACGCTGCCACTGTGCCAGCAAACGCTGCCACTGTGCCAGCAAACGCTGCCAGCGTGCCCATGAAATGCTGCCAGTGTGCTCATCATATTCTGCCAGCGTGCCCATTAAATGATGCCAGTGTGTCCTTGAATGCCCCCAGTGTAACCCCTGCCCGCTCGCCATCTGCCCGGCACTTACCTTGTCTTGGTGGGGCAACGGGTGACAGCGACGAGTGGGGTCCTTCGTGCACCTCCTGCCGTCCTCAGCGCGTCAAGCCACGTTTAGCCGTGTATAAGACGTTTTTAGGCGTTCTCACATTATAAAGAGTGTTTTTAATGAAAAAAACGCCCAAAAACGCAGGAAAAAGGGCAAAAATGTGTGAAACTGCGCAATAACGCTAATGAAAAAAAACGCGGCGGCGATCATCGATTTTTAGCGGGACTGCGACATTGTGGCAGACAGAGCGGACACCTAACTGACACCTTTGATGCTTTTTTGGGGACCAGTGACACTAATACAGTGATCAGTGCTAAAAATAAATGCACTGTCACTGTACTAATGACACTGGCTGGGAAGGGGTTGATATCAGGGGGCGATCAAAAGGGTTAAGTGTGTCCCTAGGGAGTGCTTTCTAACTGTGTGGTAGGAGGTGCTTTAACTGGGGAAAGAAAGCAGAAACACAAGATCTCTATCTTTCCCTCTGACAGAACGGTGATCTGCCTTGTCTACATAGGCAGACCGCCCTTCTGCCTTTCTTCTGAACGATCTCCGGGTCCCAGCGGACGTCGCGTCCGCTGGACCCCGCTGATTGGCTCCCGCAGTTTCTCTTTTAACCGTAGTGCATTCTCTGCATTACCGTTACCGTAAAAAAAAAAAAAAAATCTCCATTAGACATGTGCAGTGCCGAAAAATTTGTTAGTTTTCGTTTCATTCGTTTTTTGTTTTTTTGTTTTCCATTTTTCGGGTCATTCATTATGATCGAAATTCATTATTTTGAATAAATTCCTAAAAATTCAAATTCGTTATGTTCCATTCGTTTAGATGTGGTATTCGTTATTTCGATAATTCGGAAAAATTCGAAAATCCGAAAATTGAAAATTCGAAAATCCGAAAATAAGAACGAAAATCCGAAAATTCAAAAGAACGAAAATCCGAAAATCCAAAAATTCAAAAATATGAAATAACAACTAACTAATAATAACTAACTAGTAAATTATAGTTATTGGAATTTCCTTTCAAATTGGGCTGTTATGGAATGTAACAAATTTATTCGAAGTTACAAAATATCCAAAATAATGAACGCCGCATCTAAACGAATGGACTGTAACAAATTAGTAATAATAAATAACAATAATAATAATAACAAGTTTTTATTATTATTATTATTGTTATTTATTATTATTATATTATTAATTTTAGAATTAATAATAAATAACAATAATAATAATAATTAAAAATTTTATTATTATTATTATTGTTTATTATTATTAATTTGTTACATTCCATTCGTTTAGATGCGGCATTCGTTATTTCGAATAATTCAACTTCGGATAAATTCGTATTCGTTACGTTCAGTAACAGCCAAATATGAAAGGAAATTCCAATACCTATAATTGAATAGTTAGTTAGTTATTATTTCGGATTTTCGATATTTTCGAGTTTTCAAAATTTTTGGATTTTCGTTCTTATTTTTGGATTTTCGTTCTTATTTTCGGATTTTCGTTCTTTTGAATTTTCAGATTTTCGTTCTTATTTTTGGGTTTTCAGGATTTTGGAGTTTCGTTCTTTCGAATTTTCGGAAAACTTTATTAACCACTAAGCCACCGCCCACCGTCATATGACGGCGGGACGAGGCATCTCTTGTTCTGGGCGGACGTCATATGACGTGATCGCCCTCCCGAGCCACTAGGGGGCGCGCTGCGTCCCCCGGGACCCGGTGCGCTTGTTACCCACGATTGCCGGGTAACAGAGCAGGGCCGTGGATCTGTGCATGTAAACACAGATCTACGTCCGGTCAGAGAGGAGAGGAGACCGATGGCGTGTCCCTTGTACATAGGGACACTGATCGGTCACCTCCCCCAGTCAGTCCCCTCCCCCCACAGTTAGAATCACCTCCCTAGGTCACACCTTAACCCCTCGATCGCCCCCTAGTGTTAACTCCTTCCCTGCCAGTCACATTTATACAGTAATCAATGCATTTTTATAGCACGGATCGCTGTATAAATGTGAATGTCCCCAAAAATGTGTCAAAAGTGTCCGATATGTCCGCTGCAATATCGCAGTCACAATAAAAATCGCAGATCGCCGCCATTACTAGTAATAAATAAATAAATAAAAATGCCATAAATCTATCCCCTATTTTGTAGACGCTATAACTTTTGCGCAAACCAATTAATATACGCTTATCGCGATTTTTTTTTACCAAAAATATGTAGAAGAATGCATATCGGCCTAAACTGAGGAAAAAAATTGTTTAAAAAAATTGGATTTTTAATATAGCAAAAAGTAAAAAATATTGTTTTTTCAAAATTGTCGCTCTTCTTTTGTTTATAGCGCAATGAATAAAAACCACAGAAGTGATCAAATACCACCAAAAGAAAGCTCTATTTGTGGGGAAAAAAATGATAAAAATTTCATTAGGGTGCAACGTCGCAACGACCGCGCAATTGTCATTCAAAGTGCGACAGCGCTGAAAACTGAAAAATGGCCTGGGCAGGAAGGGGGTGAAAGTGCCCCCCGGTATTGAGGTGGTTAAACGGGTTTATCGTTAATTTGAATATTTCTGAATGAACTAATTTGTCGAATTTCGTTTAGATGCGGCAATCGTTATTTCGGATAATTCGTAACTTCGGGATAAATTCGTATTCCTTACGTTCACTAACAGCCAAATATGAAAGGAAATTCCAATACCTATAATTGAATAGTTATTATAAGTTAGTTATTATTTCAGATTTTCAAATTTTCGGGTTTTCAAAATTTTTGGATTTCCGTTCTTTCGAATTTTTGGATTTTCATTCTTTCGAATTTTCGGATTTTCATTCTTATTTCCGGGTTTTCCAGGTTTTTCGCTCTTTCGAATTTTCGGAAAACATTGTTAAACGGGTTTTTCGTTAATTTGAATATTTTTCTGAATTAACGAATTTGTCGAATTTCGGCAAAAAACAAATTCAGTACTAAACGAATTGCACGTGTCTATTCTCCATGCAGCTCTTCCCCTTCCTCTGCCCCCCCCCCCCTAAATACTTACCTGAGCCTAATCTCGATCCAACGATCTGCACAGTAGCAGCTCTCTCTTCTCTCTCCCTCCTCATTGGACAGCGAGGCGGCATTGGGAGCCATCGGCTCCTGCCGCTGTCAATCGCAGGCAGAGAGGAGCGAGCGGTGGGCGGAGCCAAGCCTCACTCTGCGTATGTCTATGGACTCACAGAACGTGGCTGGAGAGCAAAAATGCAGGAGTACCCCCCATAGGAAGCGGCCTGCTACGGGGGGGCACTCGGCAGGGAGGAGGAGCCAGGAGCGCTGGCGGGGGACCCCAGAAGAGGAGGATCGGGGCTGCTCTGTGCAAAACCATTACACAGAGCAGGTAAGTATAACATGTTCGTTATTAAAAATATATATATATATATATATATATATATATATATATATATATATATTGCCTTTAGAATCACTTTAATTAAAGTTTATTCTTTAAAATTTTTTAAAGTTAAACTCAAACACTTAAAATCCCCCCCCCCCCAAAAAAAACGCACGTAAGAACGTAAATGCACATGTTGGGGACGCCTTGATTGCGTTGATCGTTTTCGGTACAGAAGGTTCTCGTTGTACGGTTACGGATGCGGCACGCGGGCCCATTTCAAACAACGTCACCTGTGATGACTAGTGACCGAAAAATCTGGAATAAATCACTTTTCAGAGGGTAGACTAATGTGTCAAAAGTTCAAATGTCTGCAGAACAAATCCCCTTCTCCCTCTTCTATGAGACGCCCGGCAGAGGGGATCTCCTGAGAAGCTCCGGGAGGATTCGATCACAACGCTGACCGGGACGCATGTCACCTTTGTTGTAATTGCGTTTTTTTTTTACTGGATTTTACACCTTATAAGGACGGGAGATACAGACTCATCTCAATGTGGTAATAATAAAGCATGATGCAGATCCAGCCATTGTTGAAGGGTATTAAACCCAAAACCCCCAAAAATTCATATATTTCAGCTTATCCATCATTAGATGTGGTGGCTGCATTAGTTTTTAGGTTTTTTTTTAGGCTTTTTTGCTCGCTGTTTTCTTCTGGGGATCTGGGCAGTAACGTACCTCCTGTATTAGAGCGCCCCCCACACTCTGGATGAATGCGCACAGGAGGCACAGCAGACAGCAGCATTGTCAGTCTTGGGAGAGGGGAATGTTAAATGTATTAGCAGATTTAGATACACTAACAAAGCAAAATTCCAGCTCACGTTTTATAATCAATTACAGTAAACTGTTTTTTTTTTTTTTACTTTTGGAATAAAGGTTTTGCATGAAAAAGTCCCGGTCACACTAATGCAATGATGGGGACACCTGATGGACACTGGTTTGTAAAGGGGAACTCTGATGAGGACACCTGATAGAAGGGATCACTATGATGGGGACACCCAATGTAAGGGGACACTCTGATGGGGACACCCAACCTTAGGGGGCACTTTGATGGGGACACCTGATGTAAGGGGGCACTATGATGGGGACACCTGATGTAGGGGGAACTCTGATGGGGATACCTGATTTAAGGGGAAACCTGATGTAAAGGGACACTTGGATGGAGACACCTGATGTAATAGGGCACTCTGAAGGGGACGCCTGATGTAAGGGGAGCACTATGATGGGGACACCTGATGTAAGGGAGCACTATGATGGGTACACCCAATGTAAGGGGGCACTCTGATGGAAACACCTGAGGTAAGGGACACCCTGATGGGGACACCTGATGTAAGAGGAGCACTGTGATGGGGACACCGGATGTAGGGGGAACTCTGATGGGGATACCTGATTTAAGGGGACACCTGATGTAAAGGGACACTCTGATGGAGACACCTGATGTAAGGGGGCACTCTGATGGGGACACCTGATGTAAGGGGGCACTCTGATGTAAGGGGAGCACTATGATGAAGACACCTGATGTAAGGGGAGCACTATGATGGGGACACCCAATGTAAGGGGACACTCTGATGGGGACACCCAACCTTAGGGGGCACTTTGATGGGGACACCTGATATAAGGGGGCACTCTGATCGGGACACCCAACCTTAGGGGGCACTTTGATAGGGACACCTGATGTAAGGGGGCACTCTGATGGGGACACTTGGTATAAGGGGGCACTCTGATGGGAACAGCTGATGTAAGGGACACTCTGATGGGGACACCTGATGTAAGAAGAGCACTCTGATGGGGACACCTGATGTAATGGAGCACTATGATGGGGACACTTGATGTAAGGGGGCACTCTGATTGGCACACTTGATATAAGGGGACACTCTGATGGGAACACCTGAGGTAAGGGACACCCTGATGGGGACACCTGATGTAGGGGGAACTCTGATGGGGATACCTGATTTAGGGGACACTCTGATGGTGACACCTGATGTAAGGGGGCACTCTGATGGGGATCTCAAGGGTTTGGAGCATACAGCTATTACATTTGACTACACCTGTCTGGAAGTTCTTTTCGTTCCAAGTAAAGGCCTTGCCTGGGCTATAGCCATCCGCTTACTTCCGCTTGCCATCTGGTAAGCAAGTTTTTCATTAGGTGGTGGCACTGAATAAGGATTTAGCTCACCTGGGTTTTTAGTGCAGATTGGTTGGAACTGCATTTCACTATTCTGGAATATACAAGCCATTGTTGACCTGCACCTTTATATAGCGCAGCTTCTCTCCTTTTTCCATCTAATTTATGCATTTTTTTGCTATATGCTGCTGCTTTTTGGACTTTGATAATTTCAATATACAACTTTGAATGTTAAATCATTACTGTTATACAGATCTGGCGCGGTCTTTTTCCTCTGATGGGGACACCTGATGTAAGGGGGCACTCTGATGGGGACACCTGATGTAAGGGGGCACTCTGATGGGGACACCTGACGTAAGGGGGGAACTCTGATATATGCTAATTATAAAGTCTTATCTCATTGGTACCTAGTTCCTGCTAGGATAGCCAACATTTACCCTGCATCTGCACTTTGTTTTAGAAGGTACAGGCAATTGGGAACAAAATTCTTCATATAATGTCTTAAATGATTCTGGAAGAGAGTATATATACCTTGATCCATTCCATTACAAACTTCAACATTCCTTCACAGCCCTCCGGGATGAACCAGTGGCGGATATCCCTAGACATTCTCAGACACTTATCTTCTGTATGCTTTGGCAAGTGAAAATGTCAATCACCAGAGTGGGGATATCATGTACCTGGTTAGAGGCCGTGAGCAACAAGAGGATTTCCCTTACAGCTCTGGTCTAAATATGTCTGGAATTGGTGACAGGGAGTGAAAGGGCACAAAGTTGCACGTGTGCAAAGGGTCCAGTCCACAGGTGACCATTTCTGGTGGGAAAGTTGGCAGAGTATTACTCTTAAGGACTTCTGAGGAGACCACTGGAGAACTGTGTAAAGAAGCCCCTGAGGAGCAGACTGAAACAAACAGCTGACAGAGGCACCAGCACCCATGACATTCTGAGGAAACCAGTAGTTATGAACTGGGAAGGGAGATTTTAGGAAAATGGAAGACAGAGGTGAGGTCAGGAGAAAAGCCAAGGTTGGATAGACAGCAGGATCATGGTCAGTGAGCAAGTCGAGATCAGCAACAGATAGACAGCAGGATCATGGTCAGAGAGCAAGAGGAGGTCAGCAATGAATAGGCAGCAGGATTATGGTTAGGAGTCAAGCCATGGTCAGCAACAGACAAACAGATGTGCCAAGGTCAGAATCAAGCCAGGTCGCAACAGGGGGTCAGACTCAGAGCAAAGAAGAATCCAGAGAAAGGCTGAGTAAGCAACAAGAAATAGGGAAAAAACAAATTCAGAACATAGGGAATAGCTGAAGATCATCCATCAACCTCCTCTTTCAGCACTCTCCTTTAAAAGGCCATCAGGCACCAAGCCTGGAATCAGGCATCCATGTCCGTGCGCCTGCAGACATTCCTGCAATGTGCCCATGAACATTTTCGAGCAAACTAACTTGAGTTCTGGGTAAAAGGTAAAGATGGGGTAGACCCTTGGTTCGAGAGAGGAGCTCTTCTTTCTTTCTCTTTTCTCCCATTCCTGCTCATCTCCTCAACTCTAATGCCCTGTACACACGATAGGATTTTCCAACATTAAAACCGTGGATTATTTTCTGAAGGATGTTGACTCAAACTTGTCTTGCATACACACGGTCACACAAATGTTGTCGGAGATTCCGAACATCAAGAACGCGGTGACGTACAACACGTACGACGAGCCGAGAAAAATGGAAGTTCAATAGCCAGTGCGGCTCCTTCTGCTTGATTCCGAGCATGCAGGGGCGGACTGACAACTCATGGGGCCCCCGGGCAATAGGGGCTCATGGGGCCCCCTTAGTCCCCACCCACCCACACACAAGCCACACCCTCACAAAGCCCCACGTATATATTGCACTGCTACATTACATGCATTGGTCACAGAATTTCTCTACTTCATGTTCAAAATAAATGTTTAAAGATTAAAGAAAAATAAACTCACTTTAACCACATACATTTACTGCAGGGCTGCGTCTCCTGTGAGCAGAATCATGTACAGGTACTTGATTCTGCACTTGCGGGTCTACATGCTGTTTGACCTGCTGCCGCTGTGATTGGACACACCGAGAGCTAACCAGCGGGTCCGGAGGACCCCATGTCCGCCAGGCCCCGATGATCGTTTCCAACAGAGGCAGAACTGTGGTCTGCCTATGTAAACAAGTCCCCAGAGAGCCTCCCCTTACATCAGGGTCCCCAGAGAGCCTACCCTTACATCAGGGTCCCCAGAGAGCCTCCCCTTACATCAGGGTCCCCAGAGAGCCTCCCCTTACATCAGGGTCCCCAGAGAGCCCCCCCTTACATCAGGGTCCCCAGAGAACCTCCCCTTACATCAGGGTCCCCAGAGAGCCTCCTCCTTACATTAGGGTCCCCAGAGAGCCTCCTCCTTACATCAGGGTCCCCAGAGAGCCTCCTCCTTACATCAGGGTCCCCAGAGAGCCTCCTCCTTACATCAGGGTCCCCAGAGAGCCTCCTCCTTACATCAGGGTCCCCAGAGAGCCCCCTCCTTACATCAGGGTCCCCAGAGAGCCCCCTCCTTACATCAAGGTCCCCAGAGAGCCCCCTCCTTACATCAGGGTCCCCAGAGAAACCCCCCATACATCAGGGTCCCCAGAGAGCCCCCCTTACATCAAGGTTTTCAGAGAGCCCCCCTTACATCAAGGTCCCCAGAGAGCCCCCCCATACATCAAGGTCTCCAGAGAGCCCCACATACATCAGGGTCCACTCCCCAGAGAGCCCCCCCATGCATCAGGGTCCCAGAGAGCCCCCCATAGATCTGGGTCCCCAGAGAGCCCCCCATAGATCTGGGTCCCCAGAGAGCCCCCAATAGATCTGGGTCCCCAGAGAGCCCCCCCCCATACATCAGGGTCCCCAGAGAGCCCCCCATATATCAGGGTCTCCAGAGAGCCCCCCCAAACATCAGGGTCCCCAGAGAGCCTCCTCCTTACATCAGGGTCCCCAGAGAGCCTCCTCCTTACATCAGGGTTCCCAGAGAGTCCCCTCCTTACATCAGGGTCCCCAGAGAGCCCCCTCCTTACATCAGGGTCCCCAGAGAGCCCCCTCCTTACATCAAGGTCCCCAGAGAGCCCCCTCCTTACATCAGGGTCCCCAGAGAAACCCCCCTTACATCAGGGTCCCCAGAGAGCCCCCCCATACATCAAGGTCCCCAGAGAGCCCCCCCATACATCAAGGTCCCCAGAGAGCCCCCCAATACATCAAGGTCCCCAGAGAGCCCCCCATACATCAAGGTCCCCAGAGAGCCCCCCCATACATCAAGGTCCCCAGAGAGCCCCCCCATACATCAAGGTCTCCAGAGAGCCCCACATACATCAGGGTCAACTCCCCAGAGAGCCCCCTATACATCAGGGTCCCAGAGAGCCCCCCATAGATCTGGGTCCCCAGAAAGCCCCCCAAAGATCTGGGTCCCCAGAGAGCCCCCCCATACATCAGGGTCCCCAGAGAGCCTCCCCATACATCAGGGTCCCCAGAGAGCCTCCCTATACATCAGGGTCCCCAGAGAGCCCCCCCATACATCAGGGTCCCCAGAGAGCCCCCCCCATAGATCAGGGTCCCCAGAGAGCCCCCCCCCCATAGATCAGGGTCCCCAGAGAGCCCCCCCATACATCAGGGTCCCCAGAGAGCCCCCCCATACATCAGGGTCCCCAGAGAACCCCCCATACATCAGGGTCCCCAGAGAACCCCACATACATCAG
Source organism: Lithobates clamitans (assembly GCA_037952925.1). Taxonomy (NCBI): domain Eukaryota; kingdom Metazoa; phylum Chordata; class Amphibia; order Anura; family Ranidae; genus Lithobates; species Lithobates clamitans. The sequence continues at coordinate 2,873,077 of JBBGZY010001348.1, forward strand.
GGTCCCTAGAGAGCCCCCCATACATCAGGGTCCCCAGAGAGCCCCCCCCCCCATACATCAGGGTCCCCAGAGAGCCCCCCCATACATCAGGGTCCCCAGAGAGCCCCCCCATACATCAGGGTCCCCAGAGAGCCCCCCCATACATCAGGGTCCCCAGAGAGCCCCCCCCCATACAATAGGGTCCCCAGAGAGCCCCCCCCCCCCCATACATCAGGGTCCCCAGAGAGCCCCCCCATAGATCAGGGTCCCCAGAGAACCCCACATACATCAGGGTCCCCAGACTTAACCCCCCCAGAGGTTCCCCTGTACCTGGCTGTGCACCCCCAACCCAAGGGGGAGGTGGGAGGTGGCGATTGGCAGTTCTATGGTGCCTGTGGATCTCACTGGGGCTTGTAGTCCTCCTTCTGATTCTGTACAGTGGATAGGGGAGGGACCTCTGACCCGGGCAGAAGTCGGCAACAGCGTACAAGCAGAGAGTGAAACTTGTAGCTGCCCGGGTCAGAGGCCCCTCCCCTCTCTACAATCTGGAGAAGAAATACAAGTCCCCGGGAGATGCTGCGAGCACCATAGAGCTGCTGATCGCCGCCTCCCACTCCCCTCACTGCTTCCCAAACTGAAAGAGGAGATGCCCGCCTCATCCCCCCGCGCACCCCCCCCCCCCCCCCCGCGGCAATCAGCAGAACGGCTCCACCGCAGCACGCCCAGCAGCATACCCCTAGATCCGACGAGCATGTCTCCCGGGCCCCCTACTGGCTGCGGGCCCTCGGTCGGCGTCCGATCGACCGAATGGTCAGTCCGCCCCTGCGAGCATGTGCGGACTTTTGTGCGTCGGCCTTATGTACACACGCTCGGAATTTCCGGCAACAAGTTTTGTTGTTAGAAAAATTTGAGAACCTGCTTTCAAACATTTGTTGGCGGAAATTCCAACAACAAATGTTCTATGGAGCATACACACGGTCGGACTTTCCAACAACTAGCTCACATCCAACATTTGTTGTCGGAAAATCCTATCGTGTGTACAGGGCATTACTTTTTCTGTTTTTACTCCCTTTCTCTGGGGCCATTCATTCTCTTTTCCTCCTAAAGTGTTTTTTTCTGTTTTCCCCAATAATATTTTGAGGCCAGTACTTTTTGTGTTGATGTAGCACCCTCCTATTTAGGTTGCTAGGATGTTAGGCACATTTAGTTCTTTTGGCTCCACTGTAATCAGTGGAGCAGTTGTTGACTGCTTTGGACTGTTCTTGATTTCACAGGCTGCATGTTTGTTTGCTCTCCCCTTCTTTCTAGAGGCTTTTGTAACATAAGAGTTTGAGCATTCAAATGAGCGACCTGAATATTTATTGTGCTTCGGCCACTCTCTGGGGAGGTGTGCCCAGTAGGTGGCTGGAGAGGCATGTAAATGCTCTGAGCTTTAGAACAGCAGGGCTTCCTATTGGAGCGTTTCCACGCGTCTTGGTGGGGGTGGCTACCCCTACCTGCAGCAGTTCTTCAGATACAAACTGATGTTCATCATATTCCCAGCTATGGCAAATCTGGGGGTTTACTTCTGAAATCCCTTTTCTAAAGCTAATCAAGGGAACTCTCACCTAAGGACCTGGTCTGGAGAGCTCACTAAAGAGTGCCCGCTGGAGGCTGGAAGGAGGCATCCAGTGACCCTGTGTCAAATGAGTACTGAACGGAGCTCGGGGTCCTGGTAACAGTGTGCTGGAAGTGTCAGTGGTAGTTCCAACTGGGATGGCTTTTAAAAAGGACTCAGTTCTGCCATAAGTGCTAGCTCCTGCATAAAGGCTGTTTAAGAAGGCTTTAGCAAAGTGTAGCGTCCTCCTGAAAATATTCCGTAAATCCGGAGTATCCCATATCACCCTACACCCCATCCAAGTTCTTCAGCAATAAAAATCCTAAAACCCGGGGGGTGTTGAATTCAATTTCATCCCCATCCCCAGTGGTGTCACTAGGGGGTGGCTTTTGGGGCTATAGCCCCAAATCTGGGGCCCATAGCCCCGAGTCTCTGCAGCGGTCCCCAATGGGAGGGGAGGTTCTCTGGGGACCCTGATGTAAGTGGGGGACTCTCTGGGGACCCTGATGTAAGTGGGGGACTCTCTGGGGACCCTGATGCAAGGGGAGGGTCTCTGGGGACCCTAATGTAAGGGGGGCTCTCTGGGGACCCTAATGTAAGTGGGGGGGCTACCTGGGGACCTTGATGCAAGGGGGAGGCTCTCTGGGGACCCTGATGTAAGTGGGGGGGCTCTCTGGGGATATACACACATGTATATTACTGTATATACATGTGTATGCCCACCCAAGCGTATGACTTTCTTTATTACGCTGCTGTGGGCTCTAGCCCCAGATCTTTTGTAGATCTGGCAACTCCCCTGCCCATCCCTATGTGTATAAAGAAGTGTAGCGCTGGTGTGATATCAATGGAATAAACAACAAACTGATATAACTACATACTCAGTACAATGACGTCATATGCAAGTGAAACAAGTGCTGAAAGCAAATGTAAATCTATGTTCTATAATGGAAAGGTCATACAATCCCCATATAGTCACATAGACAAAAGTGAACAAACATTGATTTGAAATGGTGAAATATTACTGTGAAGCAAAAAAAAAAAAAAAAAAAAAAAAAGAATGTATGCATTCATATGTAAATATCAAAGTCCATAAACAAATATATATGACGACATAGTGACTTGAAATGCTTGGTGCAGACACTTTGTCAGTAGATAATCCACCACTGATATATATATAAGGCTTACCAGAAAAGTTGAACCCAGTCAGTAAAGCTTATGGTGTAATACACCCAGGGGAATCTTTCATCGGCACATACAGCATCCAGTTGGAGATGAGCCTTGTGTGGTCCTTCGCAGCACTGCTTCCGAATGGATGCCCACCGGAGGGATGATGATCAAAGGATGGGTCAGAAGGTTTCTCCCAAATGATGTATTTTATAGGAAGAGGAAGGAATAGGCCACATAGTGTGATTCCATTTCAATATAAAGACATTTATTGTATATAAAAAGGAAACACTCACATTTGGTGAAGATAAAAAGCGCTTTGCAATAAAAAGTATGGAAAGTGACGCAGTGGCATCAGCAGAGCCCCTCCCGATGCGTTTCGTCTAATAAGACATCATCCCCATCCCTAACCTTCACTCCTAACCTAAAATGTATTCAACACTATCCTATCCTTTACCTGACACTAATATAACCTCTGAAGCAGGAGTGTTAAACTCAATTTTATCGCGGGCCGCATGAACATTATGGTTGCCCTCAAAGGGCTGGTTTTATCTGCAAGACTGGATGTCCAGAGCACCCCACCACCCCTCACATTAGATTTAGAGAGCCCCTCCATCAGAAGTCAAAAGTCCCCACCCTCCGTTACATCACAGTGCACCTTATGCTGCTGCTGCTGCTGCTGGGAAGAAGCTGGGGGCGAAGCTGGGAAGCAGAAAGTGCAGGGACTGGAGGATTACCAGAGGATGGATGGAGTCAGCTTCTGGAGTCTGCTGAATGCTGAGACCAGGGTAGGCAGAGGCAAAGGGGTGCTGCAGCTGGACAGAGAGGTGCAGGATCTGTAGGAGCAGTTTTGTCCTCCTCTCTCCCGTCAACTGCTGAGATGGGGGGGGGGGGGCGAGACAAGCTCCTCTGCGGCTGCATAGAGAACTGCAGGATCTGGCGGAGGGGTCCTGTTCTACTCTCTGCTGTCAACTACTGAAACAAGGTTTGGGGAGAGTAGAGTTGCCACCTCATCCCTTTAAACCCGAACACAAATGAATTACACAGGTTCCTGAGACTAATTAAATGCAGATAAGGCACCAAGTGAGTTTAATTACCACCTTAATCAGCCACAGAACCTGAGTAATTCATATGTGTCCAGGTTTAAAGGGATGAGGTGGCAACCCTAGGGCAGAGACAAAGGGGTGCCACAGCTGCAGGAGAGGTGCAAGGGCCACATGAAAGGGTCTGATGGTGCCCTAGACTGATTACTGAGCCAGAGTCAATGAACTGATGCTGTGTGCCTGGTTGCCTCTGCACTAATCTTGGTCAAAGAACCAGTTATATTACAGCAGCTTCTACAGGGGTAGCACTACACTACCAACGATGGTGAGGGTCAGAGTAGACCTCAGGAACACGCATGCAGCCCTTTGAACTCCTTAATATGCTGTAGCGATATGGACTGTTATCAGACAGCTTTGTACCTTCCAGTGTTCTAAACATTGTTTGTTCCCATGATTATTTGTGCAGCCAGCGACCTCATATCTGTGTGCCAGCGGAGAGAGTTATGGGACGTGTGGTCCTCTTTGAATCTGCTGCTATGCATCCATGTACTCTAAGACTACAAATCCCAGAGACCCTTGCAGTGGCCTGAAGGTTACTGGGAGGGACGATAAAAGAAGCTTAGAAGTTTGCGCGCGCTCTCTTCCTCCTGGGCCTGACGCAAGACGGACCTCTCTTTATGACAGAGAGAAAGAGAGGTCGCGGCCTACCACGAGGAACACTACTTCCTTTCCAAGGCCTAAGGGGCCTAGTCCTGCTACCCGCTGTCGAACATCTTGTCACTGTCAACATTTACAGCGTCTACCCATTGGTGCGGACGTGTGGAGAGCGTCACTACAGGAGGCCGAGATCCGTTGCCGGAATGTTGCCATCCGTGTTCCTGTCTGGAAGACTGCGTATCGGTTTGGGTTGTTGGCGAAAGCGCAAGTTGCTCAATCTTTATCTATTCACGACCACCATTACAGAACACTGTGCGCACACATGTCTACCCAAGATCACTTTACTGCATTGCTGGAACACTCTACTCAGATGCCTTAGGCCTTCGCCACTTGGAATCTATTGCTTTCATCTGCAACCAAACGGATTACAGTTAACGAGCTCCAACTAGCCAGCGAAGAACAACAGGCCTGCCACGTGGAACTTTACCACCATTACTCCTAGGAAGCATATATATATATATACTGTATATACAAGCATTCCCCGGGTTACAAACAAGATAGGGTCTGTAGGTTTGTTCTTAAGTTGAATCTGTACGTAAGTCGGAGCAGGTAAATTTTTTAAGTGTAGCTCCAGCCAAAAAAACGATTTTTACGTTTTTTTTGGATAGCATAGGGAAGGGTTAACACCCCCATAATGTTTTGTTTTGCTGTCTGTGCCCCTGTTCAGAAGATTTCACCTCACTTTCTGTCCCAATGACAATTGGATGTTGAAAATTTGGGGTTGTTGGGGAAACAAGGATTGGTGATAAAGCTTTAGTGGAGACACCTTTTTCCCACTAGAGGGAGATTAGCTCTTCCATTAAAACAGAATAGGCTGTCTACATAGTAACATAGTTAGTCAGGTTGAAAAAAGACACACGTCCATCTAGTTCAACCATAAAATAAATAATAATTTTAAAAAAATATCATATAATCCCATATACCGAATCCTATACCCACAGTTGATCCAGAGGAAGGCAAAAAAACCCCCAGAAAAGTATGATCCAATTTGCTACAGCAGGGGAAAAAATTCCTTCCTGATCAGATTTTCCCCGGATCAACTTTACCTATAAATGTCAGTACCCAGTTATATTGTGTACATTTAGGAAAGAATCCAGGCCTTTCTTATAGTAATCTACTGAGCTGGCCAGAACCACCTCTGGAGGGAGTCTATTCCACATTTTCACAGCTCTTACTGTGAAGAAACCTTTCTGTGTTTGGAGATGAAATCTCTTTTCCTCTAGACGTAAAGAGTGCCCCCTTGTCCTCTGTGATGACCGTAAAGTGAATAACTCAACACCAAGTTCACTATATGGACCCCTTATATATTTGTACATGGAGATCATATCACCCCCCCTTAATCTCCTCTTCTCAAGAGAGAATGAATTCAGCTCCTCTAATCTTTCCTCATAGCCGAGCTCCTCCATGCCTCTTATCAGTTTGGTTGCCCTTCTCTGCACTTTCTCCAGTTCCCCGATATCCTTTTTGAGAACTGGTGTCCAAAACTGAACTGCATATTCCAGATGAGGTCTTACTAATGATTTGTACAGGGGGGGAAATGATATCTCTCTCTCTGGAGTCCATACCTCTCTTATACAAGAAAGGACTTTGCTCGCTTTGGAAACCACAGCTTGGCCTTGCATGTTATTATTGAGCTTATGATCTACCAAAACCCCCAGATCCTTCTCCACTACAGATCCCCCCAGTTGTACTCCCCCCTAGTATGTATGATGCATATTCATAGCCTCCAAGTACAGAACTTTACATTTATCATCATTAAACCTTATCTGCCACATAGTCGCCCAATTAGACAGTGCAGTCTAAATTACATCTATCTAAGTGTGGCCACTTGTGTAGTTAACTGGAACATCCACTAGGGGGTGACTTCAGATCTGAATATAGTGCATCCTTGTGTACACAGCATTATCCATTGTTTAAACATTGTTGTGTCTTTGAGAGGAGTCTGTTTGCTGAGTTGATGATGTTATCACAGCTCAGTGGGTTTACTCCTCTCTTTGTAAATTAACCCTTTTTCTATTTGGTTCAAGTAAAATATTTTATAACCTTATACCACTGAGTTGCTTGATTCTTGATCTATAGTATTACCAGGATGTCTGAACCCTGAGTGTCAGATGGGTTGGAAGGTTCACTTGGTCATGGCCGTGCAGATGAGCAGGTAATTCTCAGCAGTCCCCAAGGGGGCCGCGCTATGATGCCTTTGGGTTTACAAGTTCTAGTTGGGCCTTAGATTTGCAGGCTTTGCAGCAAGGTCTACTCCTCAACACTTAAGCCAAACTCTTATCTAGTTCTGCTGTAATGTTGTCAAAACTTTACACCACAAGTCTGTAAAACTCTCTTCATTGAAATCAATAAAAAAAAATGATTGAAACAGAAATATGCAAGCTCCCACTGCCAGCTTGTAGGCAGGTGAAGTCTATTTTCTCCACTGCAAGTGGTGCTGGTCTGCAGAGGCAATGTAAATGAGGAATTTGAGGAGAACCTAGTTCCTGTATTGTTTCTTTGGTTACAGAGAGGCAGCTATCCAATTGGTGGCCATTTTGGGCCAGGCAGAGTCTATTTAAGACATTGGCTTCTGGGTTAGGTGGGCCTTTTGCAAGTAGATAGAGTAGGGACAAGTCACCTGTCTGTCAGGAACAATGCTGAGCAACAGGGAAAGGTTCCGAAGGAGTTCAGAAAGAGCAGGAACACACCACCCTTCCTAGAAGCCTCCCCGTTTGGGTACGGACCAGCCAGACCGCATTTCGCTCCTTGGAACAGGTGTTGCCAATACCTCTGACTCTTCAAATTGCTGTCTCATTGCTGTTACGGCTTGTGAGTGTTCCTGGTCGAGTTTCCTTCCTGCTGGGTGTGTTGTGTATTGCTGGACCTTCATTATAATATATTCCCGTTACTGCACTTGGACTCCGTATGTTTCCCGCCCGCCGCATCACGCTGCACCTACTAGGGTTGCCACCTTTTCTTCAAGCCAAACCCGAACACTTTAGCGGCACAATGCACATTTTTTATTTTCGTAGTATACACTATAGCAGTGATGTCGAACCTTGGCACCCCAGATGTTTTGGAACTACATTTCCCATGATGCTCGGCTACAATGCAGAGTGCCTGAGCATCATGGGAAATGTAGTTCCAAAACATCTGGGGTGCCAAGGTTCTCCATCACTGCACTATAGGATTATAAAAGACCTAGGACACCTTTGGCAAGGAAAGTGATAATGGAGCGCGATGCAGCAAACAGTGGGTGTGGCCAAACTGCTCTTGCTGACATCATCGCCCCCCCCCCCCCCCAGAGATACTGAGCCTGCCCCCATACAGTGGCCCGCAAGCTCCCAGACGGCAACAGATTTTTCTATAACTATCTCAGTTACTTGGGGAGCCACAGCCCAGTCTAAATAATGTGTCCGGGTTTAGGGCAGACTGAAACCCGGACACATGATTCAAAACCCGGACCGTCCGGGTGAATCTTCGACAGGTGGCAACCCGGGCACCCACCCACAAGCTTGTTTTAAATCTGTAAAAAAGGAACAATGGCTCCCTACCCGCGCAAATTGGTAATATATACAGATTATCAATAAGAGGCTGCCTGTTCAAAAACGTATTAAACCAATGTGATGAAAAATGTGTATGTGATGACCGGCGCTATAAAATATCTAATAAGGTGCGAACAGTGCAAATTACAGACCACCGGATTCACTCCAATGGGGTGTAGACAACAATTAAAATAATACCAAACATCTGCTATGCAAAGTAAATATATATATATGTGAATTGAATAAGTGCAATTGAACAAAAGTCCTGCATCAAAAATCTCAATCAAAAACACAAGTAAAAAAAAAACAAAGTAAAAGAAAAAACGTTCCACTATATTCAAGTATTGAAGGTGACTTTGCCAATGCTTGAGTGAATAGGGAAATCCTCCACCAACACCGAAAAAAAAACAGCCTACTCACCAGATGGAGATGATCCCCATTACAGAGATCATAAACGCCTTTAGGTTATCAAACTGCTTCCAGGAATGCGTCACTGCCGGTCCAGAGAGTGTCTCCAATAAAAGGAAGGGCCAGGCATATCCAGGTTAGACGTAGGATGAAACACAATCTCCCATGGCGACGTATGTAAAAAAACGTGGTTTATTGTTAAGAAATGGCGCCAAACGCCAACTGGCATGATATGTTTAAAAGCAAACAAGTGGACGTGGGAACGCCATGGAGCACTCCACCTGCGTTCCACTATATACGGAAGTGACGTATCACGCTTAGACCACATCCAGCGCGTTACGTCAGAGCGTCTGACATCTTCAGGGGTCACCTGGTGATTTTTTTAACAATAAACCACATTTTTTTACATACTTCACCATGGGAGATTGTGTTTCATCCTATGTCTAACCTGGATATGCCTGGCCCTTCCTTTTATTGGAGACACTATCTTGACCAGCAGTGACGGATTCCTGGAAGCAGTTTGATAACCTAAAGGCGTTTATGATCTCTGTAATGGGGATCATCTCCATCTGGTGAGTAGGCTGTTTGCTCGGTGTTGGTGGAGGATTTCCCTATTCACTCAAGCATTGGAAAAGTCACCTTCAATACTTGAATATATTTGACGTTTTTTCTTTTACTTTTTTTTTTTTTTTTTTTGGACTTGTGTTTTTGATTGAGATTTTTGATGCAGGACTTTTGTTCAATTGCACTTATTCAATTCACTTTTATATATATATATATATATATATATATATATATATATATATATATATATATATATATATTTACTGCCTGGCCCTTCCTTTTATTAGAGGATTTCCCTATTCACTCAAGCATTGGAAAAGTCACCTTTAATACTTGAATATATTGGACATTTTTTTCCTTTGTTTTTAAATCTGCCAGTTCTGATTTTACCATTTGTGTTTTTGGCTCTTTTCGATATCCTTATTAACAAAAATAGAGGCCACTGAGTATATAAGGTGAGATACGAAATGTGTAAATCGAGAATGGTAAAGGGAGGGCTGGGAAAGGAGAGCTTTTTTAGCAAGTATGATGAGAAATGATGAGCAAAGGAGAGAGGTAAATAAAGGAAAAGAGAAGAATTTGGGAGCAGTAGGGTGCTAACAGAAATAAATAGTGTAGCAAACTAAAATCATGCAGCAATTACAGTACTTTTTCAATCAAAATATAAAAATTAAAAGGGCTTCAAATAGCCCCATGGATCATTAAGCCAAAGAAAAAAAAAAAAAAAAACAGACAATTAAAATGTGCTGGTGCTTATTGCTGAATAAACACACTGAGAGATGGACGGGGGCGGGGGGGGGGGGGGGGGGGGAGCTTGTGAATCCTGCTGTAATTCTTATGCTGTCTGAATCCTTTAACCCTTTGAGATATCAAATATTTTTTGTTGGACTTTAACCACTTGCCATCCAATGTATATATATATATATATATATATATATATATATATATATATATATACGTCCTGGATCGATACCAGGATCATGGCTCCAGTGCCGGCCCGTGCCCTGTTTGAAGCCGGGCCGTAAGGAGGTGAGTGGCGGGCGAGCAGAGACCAGACTGCATCACTGCCGCATGACCGCTGTGGGGTCCACCTATTCTAAAGTCTCAAAGGAGCGGAACCCTGCAACGTAGTGCGCATGTGCCGGTCAGGGTGACCACATTTCCAAACTGCCATTCGGGGATACCCCCCCGCCTTCCCAAAAATCAGCTTGTGCTGTAACGAATGACAGCACAGCCGTGGCGCCGTGCTCTACCCAAAAAGCACCGTTCACGCCCCCAAAAAAGGGCGCCGCAACGCCACTTTACTCACTGACAGTAATTTTCCTGGCCCGCCGAGACCCGTTTTACCTTGTTCCAACACTGGCTTGGTGACTAGACACAAGAGGTGGGATTTATAATTTCTCTAATCACAAGCAGGGGGCGGGGATTGTGCCTCTCCAGACATTCCCGGCCCGGACAAGTACTGTCAGTGAGTAAAGCGGCAATGTGCCTTTTTTGGGGGGTATCAGATTGGCCCAGGGGGGATGGGGGGGGGGTTCTGTGTCAGTTCTATTCCGGGACACTGTATTGTCCTGGAATGAAGGAACCCGGGATCTGGGGCAGACCTACAAAATGCGGGACTGTCCCGGGCACCCGGGAACCTGGGATCTGGGACAGACCTACAAAATGCGGGACTGTCCCGGGCACCCGGGAACCCGAGATCTGGGACAGACCTACAAAATGCGGGACTGTCCTGGGCAATCCGGGACATGTGATCACCCTAGTGCCAGTATCCCCACGCTTAAACTGAAAACAGAAATACAGGAATTTTTTTTTTTTTGTAGGATCATACCTAGCTGGATGCACATTGCTCTGATGCTGCATCTGTCCCCTGCCGGCTCTAACACTGAGAAATGAGCGATTGAACACCCCTATTGGCTCGGTTCTCACAGTTTCGTGAGCAGACAGTTGTTGACTATCAGTCACCGGCTCTCTGCTCTGCCTCCCCCCCATGCTCACTGGTGCGCTGTGCTGTGTAGGGGTGGGAGCCGCTGGCTCCGGTTCTCGTCGGTTTGCTGAGGGGCAGAGCCGGGTGCCGGTCCAGGCTTGTGGGCAGATCCCGACCATACAGTCATGATCTTGCCCGAACCTGGACCGGCTCCGTAACGCCCGCTGTCTGCTGAAAACAGGTCACAGGAGTGCAGATTCCTAGCGAGCCCGTAGCGCTGGGGAGAGGCTGCAAGTTGGTAAGTTCTTTCACTGCACAAAACCCTTACAAAGCGACTGGCTGCGTCTGGTGGCTGGGGTGACAGGCTATAGTGACACACGGCATCTGGTTGCTGGCTTTATTGGCAAGTGGCTCCCACTGATATACACAATAGGGGCACTGATGTTGAACAAGAAGGCCTGGCTCGCAGTCTCCACTGTAATTCATCCCAAAAGTGTTCTATAGGGTTGAGGTCAGGACTCTGTGCAGGCCAGTCAAGTTCCTCCACCCCAAGCTCACTCATCCATGTCTTTTTGGACCTTGCTTCATGTTGGAACAGGAAGGGGCCATCCCCAAACTGTTCCCACAAAGTTGGGAGCATGAAATTGTCCAAAATGTCTTGGTATGCTGACGCCTTAAGAGTTCCCTTCACTAGAACTAAGGGCCCAAACCCAACCCCTGAAAAACAACCCCACATCATAATCCCCCCTCCACCAAATTATTTGATGGAGCGAAGTCCATAAAGACATGCACAGAGTCCCGACCTCAACTCGATAGAACACCTTTGGGATGAATTAGAGCGGAGACTGCGAGCCAGGCCTTCTTGTCTAACATCAGTGCCTGACCTCACAAATGCGCTTCTGGAAGATCAAACATTCCCATAGACACACTCCTAAACCTTGTAGACAGCCTTCCCAGAAGAGTTGAAGCTGTTATATCTGCAAAGGGTGGGCCAACTCAATATTGAACCCTACGGACTAAGACTGGGATCCCATTAAAGTTCATGTGCGTGTAAAGGCAGGCGTCACAATACTTTTGGTAATATAGTATACATTACAATGTAATTATAGAAATAATGCTCTTCAATAATCATCCTGACACCATATAGTGTTGGGATAATTGAAGCACAAAACCCCTGGCCCTTACAAAAATCTTGTATTACGAAACCAGTTGCTGGTGCCAAAAAGGTTGGGGACAGCTGCTCTACTAGGTTTCTCAAGGAACCCCCCCCCCCCTTTTGTTTAGGGGACAGTGTCTACATAATATGTAACAAATCAACGTAGAAGTCTCAGCATGCCTTCAGCCTACTTGGTATTTTGAGTTTTTTGTAAATGACAAAGTGTTTCATCAGCTGACAATTTTGGACATACAGTATCTCACAAAAGTGAGTACATCCCTCAGATTTTTGTAAATCTTTTCTTCTATCTTTTCATGTGACAACACTGAAGAAATGACACTTTGCTACAATGTAAAGTAGTGAGTGTATAGCTTGTATAACAGTGTAAATTTGCTGTCCCCTCAAAATAACTCAACACACAGCCATTAATGTCTAAACCGCTGACAACAAAAGTCAGTACACCCCTAAGTGAAAATGTCCAAATTGGGCCAAAGTGTCAATATTTTGTGTGGCCACCATTATTTTCCAGCACTGCCTTAACCCTCTTGGGCATGGAGTTCACCAGAGCTTCACAGGTTGTCACTGGAGTCCTCCTCCACTCCTCCATGATGAGATCACGGAGCTGGCGGATGTTAGAGACCTTGTGCTCCTCCACATTCCATTTGAGGATGTCCCACAGATGATCAATAGGGTTTAGGTCTGGAGACATGCTTGGCCAGTCCATCACCTTTACCCTCAGCTTCTTTAGCAAGGCAGTGGTTGTCTTGGAGGTGTGTTTGGGGTGGTTATCATGCTGGAATACTGCCCTGCGGCCCAGTCTCCGAAGGGAGGGGATCATGCTCTGCTTCAGTATGTCACAGTACATGTTGGCATTCATTATTCCCTCAATGATCTGTAGCTCCCCAGTCCCGGCAGCACTCATGCAGCCCCAGACCATGACACCCCCACCACCATGCTTTACTGTAGACAAGACACACTTGTCTTTGTACTCCTCACCTGGCTGCCGCCACACACGCTTGTCACCATCTGAACCAAATAAGTTTATCTTGGTCTCATCAGACCACAGGACGTGGTTCCAGTAATCCATGTCCTTAGTCTGCTTGTCTTCATCAAACTGTTTGCAGGCTTTCTTGTGCATCATCTTTAGAAGAGGCTTCCTTCTGCCATGCAGACCAATTTGATGTAGTGTGCGGCGTATGGTCTGAGCACTGACAGGCTGACCCCCCCACCCCTTCAACCTCTCCAGCAATGCTGGCAGCACTCATACGTCTATTTCCCAAAGACAACCTCTGGATATGATGCTGAGCACGTGACCTCAACTTCTTTGGTGGACCATGGCGAGGCCTGTTCTGAGTGGAACCTGTCCTGTTAAACCGCTGTATGGTCTTGACCACCGTGCTGCAGCTCAGTTTTAGGGTTGTGGCAATCTTCTTATAGCCTAGGCCATCTTTATGTAGAGCAACAATTCTTTTTTTCAGAATTTCAGATCCTCAGAGAGTTTTTTGCCATGAGGTGCCATGTTATACTTCCAGTGACCAGTATGAGAGAGTGAGAGCGATAACACCAAATTTAACACACCTGCTCCCCATTCACACCTGAGACCTTGTAACACTAACGAGTCACATGACACCGGGGAGGGAAAATGGCTAATTGGGCCCAATTTGGACATTTTCACTTAGGGGTGTACTCACTTTTGTTGCCAGCGGTTTAGACATTAATGGCTGTGTATTGAATAAAAGATAAGGATTAGGGACTTTAAATGAACGTATGACCTGGTAAGGTCACACATTTCCATCCCTGTCATAAGTCGAAGAGGGGGAGAGAGCAAAAGGGTGGGACTTTAAATGAAGCTCGTGATTGCAAAAAGATAAATTGGTGGACATATTTGGAAATATTTATTGATTGTGAGATGTCCGCCGCGGCTCCCGATTGGGAGCATTTCTTCGGACGGCTGCGATACCCAGTACCACACCACCACCACATGAACCATAGTGAGTCAACAGGTTTGTGGTCTGGGGGTCTTAACCCCACCTATTTACATGTTCACTTATACTTTATCATCTAAGCCAATCTTTTTACCCACAGATACATCTTGTGCTCGCTCCTGACGAGTGGCCCTCTAGCCACGAAACGCGTAGAGCTGCCATATGCTTAGTTTTCAATTATTACCCGAACATCAAGTTTATTCTTAATACCCCTTTCTAGGATCAATGCGGTCATAGGCCTTGCAAGTATTATTATGCAACACCGTTTTTATCTCAATTTTTCTTGGTGAACTCCGGATGATTATTGCTTGCTATACTATTTGGTACTGATCTTATAATGTTCTATGTACTATACTACCATTTTACCATTGTTATGTATTGTATATTTGCTATAACTGGTTGTATTCCATGGCAATCAATAAATATTTCCAAAAATGTCCACCAATTTATCTTTTTGCAATCACGAGCTTCATTTAAAGTCCCACCCTTTTGCTCTCTCCCCCTCTTCGATTAATGTTGAGTTATTTTGAGGGGGGCGGCAAATTTACACTGTTATACAAGCTGTACACTCACTACTTTACATTGTAGCAAAGTGTCATTTCTTCAGTGTTGTCACATGAAAAGATAGAATTAAATATTTACAAAAATGTGAGGGGTGTACTCACTTTTGTGAGATACTGTATCTGGTGGCTCTATAAGTTAGGGAATATCCACAACAAGAAGCAAGGACTGAAACTCGTAGGCTATAACTTGCATATCTTTTAAGGGTCAAATGACCCTTAAAAGCCTGATTCCAACTTAAAATTGCTGTTAAAACATTTATTGCACTGCAGTAGCAAAAATAAAAAAGAATGCTGCAGGGAACAGTGCCCCCAGACAGCGGTGTCACCAAGGGTGCACTGCCAGAGCACCTGAGGATCCTCTGGTGGGCCCTGAGTATATAGGGCAAGCATGGCATTAAAACCACACAGTAGGATCCTGCCTCCTAGCATTTAATAGGTGGACTCATAATACCCTATACCACTTATAGCGCCCTGATGGGCGGGGTGAGCTGCATCAGAGGAGGGGGCTCAGGAGGAGCTCATGGTTAGGTCCGTTCACATTTCTCTCCACCTGTTGAGCTAGCGGTGTGCATCGTTTCTCATCCCCTCAAGCTAAGAGGTGGAGCTGGATAATATGCATTGTGTGTGTGCAGGGGCGTTGCTAGGTCTACAAAAGATCTGGAGCTAGAGCCCATAGCAGCGTAGTAAAGAAAGTCATACGCTTGGGCAGGCATACACATGTATATACAGTAATATACGTGTGGGTATATATATATTCCCAGAGAGCCCCCCCCTTACATCAGGGTCCCCAGAGAGCCCCCCCTTACATCACCTTACATTAGGGTCCCCAGAGAGCCTCTCCCTTAAATCTGGGTCCCTAGAGATCCTAGGCCTTAAAATCAGGGTCCCCAGAAAGCCTCTCCCTTATATCAGGGTCCCCAGAGAGCCCCCCCACTTACATAAGGTTCCCCAGAGAGCCTCCCCTCCCCTTGGGGACCCCTGCAGAGACTCGGGGCTATTGGCCTCAGATTTGGGGCTATAGCCCCAAAAGCCACCCCCTAGCGACGCCCCTGTGTGTGTGTATGGTGGGCCTACTGTGTGTTGGAAGTGGATAGAGAGAGGCCGAGGACAAGGAGTCACCAGGGCTGTATTTATACACTTCCCACACATACTGCCAACCCTGCCCTCCTGCTACATACAACATCACCACTGCCGTTGTGTCTCCTTCTCCCAACATTGCATGACACAAAAGTTGCTAAATGATGGCAACTTCTTAAAAAAACAGAAGCGCTGACCACAGACAGAATCTCTATTTCAGGGTTTCTCAACAGGGCTCCATGGAATCCTAGGTTTCTTATAGAGCAGGGGTGTCAAACTCAGTTCATTGAGGACCACATCAGCATTATGGTTGCCCTCAAAGGGTTGGTTGTATCTGTAAGACTATATAAGTCTTAATATGTAATATGTAATAATATGTAATATGTATACAGGATTTCTTGTCTTAGAGAATAAGTGCAGGAGCACGATCAAATACCAGGAGTGTATTATATGGTATATGGCAGGGATGCACTAGGTTCATAGAGCGGAGTTCAGGGGTGCACTATGCCCAGAGTGCAGAGTTCAGGAATTGCGTTGTGTGCAGAGTGCAGGGTTGAGGAGGGCGCTACATGCAGATTGCAGAGTTAGGGGTGTGCAGGGTTCAGTTCTCTTTCACAGGCTGTCCATATCTCTCTCCCCCCCCCTCAGCTCTGGCCTCTGCACCACTCTCCCCTATCCCCCACCTCTGCACAAATCTCATTCCACAGCCCTTATTCCCCCTCCCCAAAAAAAAGAAGCTTCCTTGCATCTCACGGCAGTATAGGATGCTCTCTTTCTCACTTGCAGGGAGATCATTGTTCAGCTTCTGTGCACTCGGGAACAGATGGGGATCATGCCCCATACAACACTGCATCTGCGTCTCCATTGTCCCCGGCGTGAATGCAGGACAGCCAGGGATCTGTGAGAGCCGCCAAGGGGAAAGCTGTTCTTGTAAACACAGAAGGCTTCCGTGGTTAAAAGTGACAGTGGTGCGCGAGGAGCAGAGGGTGCGAGCCGGAGGTGGAGGAACTAAGTTCTGCCACGTTCCATCTGAAAAAAAAGCCCAGGGTGTGAGGGCCAGATGAAATGGCCAGGCAGGCTGGATTCGCCCCACGGGCCTTGTGTTTGACATATATGCTATAGAGGTTGCTAGGGGTTCCTTGAGCAATGAGCAATTTCTGCCTCTCAGATAAGTTTCCATTGATCTTCTTAGCTATCTGTAAGGGGGGGAATTCTTCCCAGTGACCACAAGTGTAAGGAGTATTCTTCCCACTGACCACCAGACTAATGTATCATGAGATGTAGATATAGTACATTTTTAGCAGGGGTTCCCTGAGACCGGAAACGTTTTTTCAAGGGTTCCTCTGTGTTGTAAAGGTTCAGAAAGGCTGCTGTATTTATATTACGTTGCAATAAATGCCACAGATGGACTAAGTCACCACTATCATTTGGCTTGGTACTGGATAAGCCTGGGGGACACTGTAGGGGAGCTCCAATGGAGACATAATTTTGCTGGAATCATTCCAGTAAAGCAACATGAACAAATCAACTCCCAATCCAAAATTGGTTGCTTCATACATACATACATACATACAGCTATACAAACGATCATCTTTGCATTATTAGATTTTCTGGTCTGCTGGCAGATCTGTGGTTCACTAGTCAGTTTGCTCATAGAGGATGAAGTCATCTATGTATTTTCCTATATCTAGGAATGAGCTGAACACACCTGTGTTTGGTTCAAGGCAGGTTTGGTGAACTGCATCTAGTATGCACAAGCACCATAGATGTCGTCACCAGGCTCCCCCCGATGCGTTGCGTCACATGTCACATGACTTGTGATGCAACGCGTCGGGAGGAGCCCAGTGACGACATCTATGGTGCTTGTGCATACTAGATGCGGAGTGAGGAGACACTCGATGCAAGCGTCTGATCATTGTATATGCGCTGGTTGTTTATCAACAAATGTGAGTGCTGTTTATCAACAAATGTGAGTGCAATCACCTACCCTCTGGAGATTTTATCATAAATAGCATTGCGCAATGATGTGCTTTTCTTTTGCTTTTATGTGAGAACCATTACACACTGAAACTCTGAAAGAACACTGGAAACTGAAAGAAGCCGGCAGAACTCTGAGTGAGGGATTGATTGAAAGTAGGACCGCTGTGAACCGGCTATCCACACTTAGGTGGCTTCCTTTGATTTCATGCTTTTACACGGAGGAATTTATTTGATTACCCAATCACTAAACTTTTTTCAGTACCATATATACTCGAGTATAAGTCGTTCCGAGTATAAGTCGAGGCCCTAATTTACCACAAAAAAAAATGGGAAAAACTTATTGACCCGAGTATAAGACGAGGGTGAGAAATGCACAGCTACTGTAAGTGGAAAAGAGGGTCAACAATGCCCATTTGCAAGCCTCACTGTGCCCATTTGCAGTCATAGGTCCCCTGAACTTCAAACTCGGTAGTTAAGGGTTCCTAGATGCCCCCTAGCTGCAGCCAAAATTTGGGGTCTCTGAACCCAAAGGGTCCCGAAATGACATTGCTGCAGATGGACACAGTTGACCGAATTTGGGGCCCTGTATCTTGGGCCACTTAGTGCTAAGAACCCCAAATTTGGTGTACAAACCCAGTGGAACTAGCCACATAAAATTTCCAAAGCTGGGGTTACTAGCACCAAGTGGCCCTGAGATACAGGGCCCCAAAAATCAGTTCAGAAAATGTCAAGCACTTTTCTGCAGCAGAAAATGACATTTTCCGAACCGGTTTTGGGGCCCCGTATCTCAGGGCAGCTTGGTGCCAGGAACCCCAGCTTTGGATATGTTATTGTACCAGTTCCACTGGGTTTGCACACCAAATTTGGGGTTCCTAGCACTAAGTGGCCCTGAGATATGGGGCCCCAAAGTCGGTTCAGAAAATGTCAAGCACTTTTTTGCAGCAGAGAATGACATTTTCCGAACCGGTTTTGGGGCCCCGTATCTCAGGGCCACTTGGTGCCAGGAACCCCAGCTTTGGATATGTTATGGTTCTACTGGGTTTGCACACCAAATTTGGAGTTCCTAGCATCACGTGGCCCTGAGATACGGGGCCCCAAAGTCGGTTCGGAAAATGAAATTTTTTGCTGCAGAAAAGTGCTTGACTCAAGTATAAGTCGAGGGGGGCACTTTCAGCACAAAAAAATGTGCTGAAAAATTCGACTTATACTCGAGTATATACGGTATATTAAATTGATTATTATTTGGTCACGGAGGTTTGCAGCATTTTAGGTGTATATAAGTACATATATTTTGGGTACTACTACTGTATCACAAATAGGAGGTTGAGTTTAGCGCATTGTTGTTTTTCTTTAATAATATTTTTTTTATGGTGTCAAATCACTATTTTTAATGGTTGCAGCTTGATTCATTTATTTATCTGCTATTTTTTGCCACTTTTAGATATTCATATCAGCGCTCTAGTACTTTTACCTTACATTGTCAAAGAAATGACAAGGAGGGCTGGGCACTGCCCTGGGAAGTATGTAACAAACCAAAACAAATTTTTAAAAATTCTACTTGGTGGGGAGCAGCAATTTGATAAAGCTTTAAGTGAAACAATAGAAATGTAAACATCCTTTCCTTTAACTTCCACCATGCTTCACAGTTGCCTATAGACACTCATTATTGTACCGCTCTTCAGCCCTTCCCTAACAAACTCAAATATTTCACTTTCACTCATCAGTCCAGGGCACCTGCTGCCATTTTTCTGCTTCCCAGTTCCCGTTTTTATGCATAGTTGAGTGGCTTAAAGAGGAAGTAAACCCTGATGGGTTTTACTTCCTCTTTTGCTCGCTGCAAAGCCTGCAACTGAAAAGCACAATGGGCTAGTATGCATCGCATACTAGCCCATTATGTGCCACTTACCTGCAAAAGAATCCAGCGATGTCCCCTGTGTAGGCAGCGTCCATTTTCTGGCCCCTCTTCCTTCCGGGGTGCGGACTCCAGCTCTGTGATTCGCCGGAGCCGCATGACGTCACTCCCATGAATGCGCTCGGGAGCCGCGATCAACGGCAGAGGCTAGGGAAGAAACGGCACTGAGTTTTGTTTCTTCCCCGTGCATGCGCCCTTGGGATTTTCGGCAGACTACAAGTGAAATATTTCCCAAACGGCGCACATTTAGGAGATATTTCCACTACCTATAGGTAACCCTTATTCTAGGCTTACCTATAGGTAGAAGTCCAAAAAGTGGGCTTACAACCACTTTGACCTTGTTTCCATGTCAGAGGTTTTTCGACTGCAATTCTTCCAAGAAGACCACTTGTGGTCAGACTCCCCCGGACAGTAGATGGGTGTACCTGGGTCCCACTGGTTTCCGCCAGTTCTGTGCTGATGGCATTGCTGAAACATCTTCTGATGTAGAAGGGAAGTAAGCATGATGTGTCTTTCATCTGTTGCATTAAATTTCCTTGGCTGACCAATGTGTCTACGCACCTCAACATTGCCCATTTTTTTATGCTTCTTCAAAAAATCTTGAACATCACATCTTCAAACCCCAGTCTGCTTTGAAATCTTTTGCTTGGGAGAGACTTTGCTGATGCAGTATAACTACCTTGTGTCTTGTTTCTGTTCTCTTTCTTGCCATGGTGTATGACCTGTGAGTGACATGAAACTGTCTTCCACATCCTCTCACATGTGGTATCGCCATACTCAGGAGGAGTAGCAGAATGGATTTTTGGGGTGTAATATTTTCCATGTACATGCTATGTGTTAGAAATATCCTAGAAATGGACAACTTTGTGTAGAAAAAAAATACACTTTCATTTTCTTTCCACATTTTCCAAAAACTTGTGGAAAGAAATGACATGTTCAAAAGACTCACTATGCCTCATAGAATATACCGTACATTGGGGTGTTTGCTTCTCAAAATGCTGGCATTTCCATTGTCCTGGTGCTTCAGGGCCTTCAAAAGTGTAATAGGTAGTCAGGAAATTAGACGTCTAATATATGCCTCTAGAACGTCTTGGTGGTGCTCCCTGCGTGTTGGGCCTCTGTATGTGGCCAGGCTGGGAAAAAGTCTCACACACGTGGTATCGCCATAACCAGGAGGAGTAGCAGAATGTCTTTTGGGGCGTAGTTGCAAGTATGCATATGCCATGTGAGAGACATAACCTGTAACATGACAATTTTGTGAGGAAAAAAAAAAATCTTAATTTTCCAAAGAATTGTGGGAAAAAATGACAACTTCAAAAAGCTCACCATGCCTCTTTCTAAATACCTTGGAATGTCTATTTTCCAAAAAAAGGGGTCATGTGGGGGGTATTTGTACTTTGTTGCTTGTTAGTGTCTCACGAAATTACCATAAAAAGCATTGAAGCTTGTAGACTCTATAACCTTCACAAAGACCATATAAAATACACTGATTTGGGTTATTTTTACCAAAGCAATGTAGCAGTATAAATGTATTAAAATGTATGAAGCACAAACATTGGGTTCTAATGTTTTATATGTTTGCATAACAGTTTTTGGGGGATAGCACAGTATCGATTTTCATTTTTTCTTTATTTCATCACTGTTAAACCTAAGTCAGCCTAAGTGCATGTAGCCAGGTCCCGGATCCCCAGAGGCCTAATGGTGACCTCCAGAGTTAGAGGCAGCTGACATCCTTCTGTGTAGATTGGGTTACACGGCATGGTAGGTATAATGCAAGGTAGATTCATGGGCACCAGACACTTCTTGAATGCAAAGAGATTTATTGTCTCTTAAACAGAACTGTGGGAGAGAGGGTTTAGGGCCAGGACACCCTTAAGTGGTTGCAATGTTAACTGGCAGACTCCGAGATTTCTATAGGCAGACAGCCATGCAGGGAAAGGCACCCAGCCGGACACCACATCTGCATGTCTAGACACGCCTCTTGTCTCCTATGGCAACGATTTTTAAACAGTTTCTAACAAAGGTTGTAATGAACTCTTTCACTTCCTCCACAATATCCTCTTTAGATCTTCACTCAACTGAGCTCCCAGTCTATCACTTGGAACCGCTGATCCACTGCCACTGGATCTCCTGAGCTCTTCCAATCTTCTCACTGGATATCTTCCTCAAGCTTCACCCCCGCGTCCCTGCTGGGTCCCTAGCTTGGCACTCACAGATACTCCTCAAGCTTCACCCCACTGGTCTGCTTGGTCCCTGGCTTGGCACATAAGACTGCTCTGCAAGTGTCACCTCCGCTGGCTGGGTCCCTGGCTTGCCACCTTGCTGAAGTTTTCCAATTCTTCAACGTCCCCAGTTGGTTAGAATACCACTCTGGTACTTGCTTCAGCTACTCACTTTGGTCCCTGTTAATAAGGTAGTTGGTCCCTTTAGTGGCGACAGTTTCCCCTCTACCTCCGACCACGACAGGTTCTCCGGCCGGCAGAACCGTCACTTCTGGTTGGACCCAACCCTACGCTGCTCTCTTCTGCTTCTGGATAGGCCCTCAGACAGCCTAGCAGCTAGATGTCCCCAGGATAGGCCTCAGGCTCTGGCCTAGCAGTGCAGGGCAGCACAACACACGTCCACCCAGAAAGCCATCCAGGTGGCACAGAACCCCGATTACCTGACCTCACCCAAATAAATAGGCTCTCCCAGCAGGCCAAGGGACCCAAGAAAATCCCTGCCCATTGGCTGAGACACACCATCTATTCCTAATCTGTTCCTGCAATGACCCTGTCTTATCTAATGCCACCAGATACCCAGCTATCTAGTGGCAGAAGAGAGAAGTGCAGCAACTCCAGAATTAGGGTGAAATCAATTGTCCTCCTATCAATCGGCCAAGGCAACTAACACTTGGCAGGTAAATTTGCTAGCAACCCTGCCTAGACATCGGGGTGCTATATACAGGATCCGTATAACACACAATAGTCACCATGTAATAAGGAGAAAATATATAACTAATGTAGTACCCTGATGTTTAGGCAGGGTTGCTCCTAAATTTACCTGCCAGGTGTAGTTACCTTGGCTTATTGTTAGGAATCAATTGAGTTCACCCTAAGTCTGGAATTGCTGCACTTCTCTCTTCTGCCGATAGGTGTCCGGGTACCTAGTGGCATTAGATAAGACAAGGGCAAAGCAAGGACAGATAAGGAGTATATGGGATATCTCAGTCAATGGGCAGGGGCTTTCTTGAATCCCTGCTGGGAGAGCCTATATATTTGGGTGGATTCAGGTGATCTGTGTTATGTGCCACCTGGACAGCTGTCTGGGTGTACATGTGCTGCTAGGCTGGAGATTGGGCCTATGCTGGGAACATCTGGCTGCTAGGCTGTCTGAGGGCCTATCCAGAAGCAAGAGAGCAGCGCAGGGTTGGGATTGTGGCTTGCAGTCCAACCAGAAATAAGGGCTTTGCCAGCCAGAGAACCTGTCGTGGTCAGAGTTAAAGGGGAAGCTGACGCCACTATGGGACCAACCACCTTATTACCAGGAACCACAGTGAGTAGCTGAAGCAAGTACCGGAGCAGAATTCTCACCAACCGGGGACGGTGGAGAATCGGGAAACTTCAGAAGGTGACAAGCCAGGGACACCAGCCAGCGGAGGTGACGCTTACAGAGCAGCCTTGTGTGTCAAGCCAGGGACCGAGCAGGCCAGTGGGTTGAAGCTTGAGAAGTATCTTGAGTGCCAAGCTAGGGACCCAGCAGAGAAGCGGGGGTGACACTTGTGGGAGATTACTAAAGTGAAGATTGGAAGAGCTCAAGGGATTCAGTGGCAGCAAATCCGCAAGTCTAGAGAGAGAGAGACTGCGAGCTCAGTGGGTTCAGAATATACAAGAAGTGACTGTATAAGAGTAAAGGAGTTTGTTACAACTTGTGTTAGGAACTGTTCTAGGACTGTTGCCATAAGAGACAGCATTCCCACACATGCAAATTTGGTGTCTTGCTGGATGCCTTTCCCTGCATGGCTGTCTACCTGTAGAAGTCTCGGAGTCTGCCAATTGACATTGCAATGACCTAAGGGTGTCCTGGCCCTAAACCCTCTCTCCCACAGTTCTGTTCAAGAGAAATAAAATCTTTTTGCCCTCAAGAAGTGTCTGGTGCCCATGAATCTACTTTTCACTACACCCACTATGCCTTACAACCCACTCTGTATGGAAGGATGTCAGCAGCTCTTGGCTCTGGAGGTTCTCATTAGACCGAATGAGGCCGGGGACCTTGCTACACTAATATTTGGTGAAGGATTAGCTTTAAGCTGAGTAAAATGAGTACATGGATTACTTTTGTAAACCTGTGCACACTATTTAATTCTTGTATTGTTTTGGAGGTATAGTTACAGTGGATGGCATTATTAACAGCAGGCAAAGCCTTACTATGGATGTATGTAATAGACTTCTCAGTTAGGGTTAATGAGCTGCAGCTTTATAAACTAGACACCTAATTACCAATAATTGTAAAGGTAATATTTATATAATTGCATATATGAGATAAAAAAAATAAGGATTTTGTTAAAAATTATGTTTTAATGACTCTCCCAGCATGGGGGAAACTTCCATAAAGCTAGAAGAACAAGACGACGAGATTATAACCCTTTAGTGACCAGGATGGAATGCTTTAATAAACAGGCGGCGATAAATTAATAGACGCCATCAGATTTGTATAGAAAACGCGCGTTATTGCTGTTACAATTTTTATGATATTTCGTTATTGATTGAATCCTGTGAGGTCAGAGGAGACGCTTCATATGCATTATCTGTAATTTACTAATTGTACACAACCCAATAAAATATACTTTTATTTCGGCACAGCATACGGTATTCATGATGGTAATGGGTACGGAGGACGCTCTGCCGTATTTCACATGAAGCAAGGCAAGCCTTCCTGTTTGCCTGAATACTCAGCTGACTTTGAACATGTGGATGGCAAGGAGAGGCGGTCTGATTCCATAGGACTGGAACAACCCGCCATGGCGCTACAGCCGTGTTATGAAATGACGAAGATTCGTTCATTCACCGTCATAAATATTCACTGATCAGTGGCATACCTGGCACTAACGGCCAATACATTTTTAAAAAGAACCCCCCCCCCACCCATTTCACCAAAATTCACCAAAGTAATAAGGTGATGCGTGCTGTACAGAATTGTGGGTGTGGTCATATTGCACAGTGGGAGAAGTTTTAAAGGACATTTTTTAATAAAACCTGAGCCTATACACAGCAAGCATACGCCACGGTCCTTTTATTTCATCCCTCCTTCCCCCCGAACCCATATCCCTCACAGTACGGATATCCCCTAACATCCCTACATTCCCTCTCCAAGCCCACCCCTGGTCCAGACAGTTAAGTACAGACCCCCCCCCCCCCCATAGTACGGACCCCTCAGTACAGACACACTTCCCCAGTGAAGACTCCACAGTACAGAACCCCCCCTCCCCAGTACAGACCCCCCTCCCCAGTACAGACCCCCCTACACAGTACAGACCCCCCTCCACAGTACAGACCCCGCTCCCCAGTACAGACCCCTCAGTACAGACACCCTTCTCCAGTGAAGACTCCACAGTACAGACCCCGCTCCCCAGTACAGACCCCGCTCCCCAGTACAGACCCCGCTCCCCAGTACAGACCCCGCTCCCCAGTACAGACCCTCCTCCCCAGTACAGACCCCGCTCCCCAGTACAGACCCCTCAGTACAGACACCCTTCCCCAGTGAAGACTCCACAGTACAGACCCCGCTCCCCAGTACAGACCCCCCTCCCCAGTACAGACCCCTCTCCCCAGTACAGACCCTGCTCCCCAGTACAGACCCCTCATTACAGACACCCTTCCCCAGTGAAGACTCCACAGTACAGACCCCGCTCCCCAGTACAGAGCCCCCTCCCCATACAGACCCCTCAGGACAGACACCCCTCCCCAGTGAAGACTCCCCAGTACAGATTCCCCTCCCCAGTACAGACCTCACAGTACAGACCCCCCTCCCCAGTACAGACCCCGCTCCCCAGTAAAGGCCCCCCTCCCCAGTAAAGACCCCCCTATAGTACAGACCCCACAGTACAAACACCTCTCCCTTGTGAGGAATCCCCAGTACAGACCCCTCTCCCTAGTACAGACCCCTCAGGACAGACAACATCCCCAAGTGAAGACTCCCCAGTACAGACGCCCCTCTCCAGTACAGACTCCACAGCATAGACCCCCCTCTCCAGTACAGACCCCACAGTACAGACCCTGCTCCCCAGTACAGACCTCACAATAAAGGTCCCCCACCTCCCGGAACAGACCCCACAGTATAGACCTTCCTCCCCAGTACAGACCCCCTTCCCCAGTACAGAACCCCCCCCCAGTACAGACATCATAGTACAGACCCTGCTCCCCAGTAAAGACCCCTCAGGACAGACATCCCTCCCCAGTGAAGACTCCCCAGTACAGACCTCACAGTACAGACCCTGCTCCCCAGTAATGACCCCGCTCCCAATAGTACAGACCCCACAGTACAGACACCCCTCCCCAGTGAAGGCTCCCTAGTGCAGACCCCCCTCCCCAGTAAAGACCCCGCTCCCCATAGTACAGACCCCACACTACAGACACTCCCCAGTACAGACCCCCCTCTCCAGTACAGACCCCACAGTACAGACCCTGCTCCCCAGTACAGACCTCACAATAAAGCCCCCCCCCCGGAACAGACCCCACAGTACAGACCTTCATCCCCAGTACAGACCCCCTTCCCCAGTACAGGCCCCCCCAGTACAGACATCACAGTACAGACCCTGCTCCCCAGTACAAACCCCTTAGGACAGACACCCCTCCCCAGTGAAGACTCCACAGTACAGACCCCGCTCCCCAGTACAGAACCCACAGTACAGACCCTGCTCCCTAGTACAGACCTTACAATAAAGGCCCCTATCCCTGGAACAGACCCCACAGTACAGACCTTCCTCCCCAGTACAGACTTAGTACGGCTTTTTTTTTTTTTATACACACACACAGGGGGACGTATCATTATAAGGCAGAGCGGATTATATAAGTACATGATGTTATTACAGCAGCAGCGGGGGGAGGGGCAGACCCTAACACAATTGTCAAAAAAGCAGGGAGGGGAGGGGGGATGAGAACACAAGAGCAGAGAGGAGAGATAGCAGGGATGCGGATGTCAGAGGCACGCAAACTGACCACGGTGTCTGGGCTCAGCAGCCATGATTACCGTGGTCAGTTTACAGAGGGGAGGGGAGAAACTGGCAGGATCAGCCAGATATTTTAGGTTTTACAGACCGCCAAATGACACAGGACAAGCACTGTGTCATATAACATGCTCTAAAGGAGCAGGCCAGGATCCATTTTATTTTATTTTTTTGGGATAACATACTAATATATACGGTATATATATATATATATATATATATATATATATTTTGTATAATTCTTCTTTAAGGGGGTGTGGCAGGGGAGGTGCCCTAGACCTGACTTAACCCCTCTAGTAGTTTTCTTTGTATGGTGCCCAGGCACACCCTAATCACCCCATGCGCATTATTGTAATCGCTCTGTGTAGCAGCAGGAACATGATAAAGATCTCCCTCTTACCTGCTCTGCCATAAGAAAAGTGTTTATGCTCTTCTCTTTCACTGTGCCGGCAGGGAGATCAATGTGCCGAGGTCATATATATGTAGGCACATACACACCTAGGAGGGAAGTGTCTCGTGAGGGTAAAGATCCGCTTTAAGCCACCTCCACTGTTATTTACAATCTTGACATACCTACCATGCACGTAGCCCCTGGGATAAAATGTAGGTGTGTTTATAGTATGCACCCCCAGATCGGACAGGTTAGATTGGGCCCTGGCTCCCAAGTTCAAGTCTGCAGTTCTGGCTTTCGAAAAAGAGAGAGGTTTCCCCTTAAGGCAACTAGTAGTATCACATGTATAAAAATGCAGGTATAGTAGTAGAAAAAGATTTTATTCATAGTTTATATGTAATGAAAAATACATATCAAAACGAAATGAAATATTGATTTGTCTAAACATAGTCAGCTATTATCACCGTGCTGAAGGGTATATAAGAGAACCTCCTTACACCCAACGCGTTTCGGGGTACAGCTTAATCCTTCTTCAGGGGTGCATAGGAAGGAGAAATTCATATCATGTTGGAGAGCAGGGTGATTTTCAATACTTCATTGTATAACATTAAAATCAATAGATAACACGCAGAGCTGTGCCGGTGGGGTTGCTATCTCAAGTCCTACGGGCATCGAATAAAGTAGATAAAAAAAATCTCTGCAAAAGAGACTTGGTATTGTAAATGTCGTTCCCGGGGGAGAAAAGGATCTCCTCACATTTCCAAGGCAGCAGAATGACCGGGAGGATATACTGGGGCCAGAATTGGAAGGTCCCTGAGTATCGTGGACAACTGCAAACAGGGGCGCAACGAAGACCACAGATAATTGAAGGACAAGTTACAGCAACTTAGTTAGAGAGTAGTTGTGGAAGCCAGCCGCATACCCCGACATCCAGCAGCTCTGGCTTTCTGGCACTTGCACCCTTCTTTTGCCCTAGCAGTCCTTGCCTCAACTTTCAGGGGTGGTCTCATGAGAATTGTGCAAGACCTTCACCTTCTAGAGAACCTCATACAGGTACGTGACAAGTTGGTACCTATCCCAAGGCATCTATCTCCACAGTTTACTCATCAAAGTGTTTGAGAGGAGGTTATATAGAAGCAAAAAAAAAGAAAAAAGGGAAGCACATATCATAGCACAATAAGACTCTTTATTAGAATGTAAAAATAAAAAACATTTATGCACTCACGTGCTCTGTGCTGTTAGCGTGCTCATAACACAGCAGGATCCTAGATGACCTGGTCAGGAATCCACCACACAATCCCCTAGCTGGAACCTCACTTTCAAGTATATCACAGCTTTGCAATGCCGGTATTCTGAAAGAGAGAGCCGGGGGCGCCCCCGCAGTATGAAAAGTAGCAAGCACCAGAGGTCTGTAGAGAGCTTGGCAGCCACGACGTGGAACAGAGCACAGGAAGAGGTGGAACGGATTGGCAGATTGCCATGGATACGACGTGTATCGGGGGGCCATGGCCTCCTTTCTCAAGCTAGAGAGAGGAGGCCATGGTCCCGAAACTCATCA
This sequence comes from Lithobates clamitans, assembly GCA_037952925.1. Classification (NCBI taxonomy): domain Eukaryota; kingdom Metazoa; phylum Chordata; class Amphibia; order Anura; family Ranidae; genus Lithobates; species Lithobates clamitans. The sequence continues at coordinate 2,901,829 of JBBGZY010001348.1, forward strand.
TACCTGCCAAGCTCTTTTTGGATGTGCTCTGAGAGTGAAGTTCCAGCTAGAGTATTATGGGGTGAATTGCATCTTATTGCACTTATGATATGTGCTTCCCTTGTTTTTGTTTTTTTTTTGTATCCAAGTTGTTTACAGTCCTTGTTGAGGCAAAAGGGATGACTGCAGAAATCTAAACACACCTAAGGAATGCTTTACAACTGAGTAGGGCATTGGATCACCTGAGTGCGAAAAATGGGACTATTTTTTTCGGGCTGTTACATGATGTAGAAGGAACCATGGCACCTATGTGGTGGTTCTGTCCGGCTATTTCAAAGTATAAGGTAATATCTATGATTTCTGGAGGGGGTTATACCTTTGGACCCTTTGGATAGTCTATTCCATATATCTAAAGTTCCATTTATAAGGATTATCAGAATAGTTTGAGTCTTCAATCATTAAATTCAGAAAAGAACAATGGGTCTGTTTCAAATTTTTAGGGGCTCAATGACTGGAATAGTACCACTGAATTGGCGTAAGGCCAATGTGGTGCCTATATTTACAAAAGGGATCAAAGTCTTTACCAAGTAACTCTAGACCTGTTAGTTTAATTTTTATAGTCGGGAAGATACTGAAGAGTTTATTAAAAGACCACATAGATGAGTTCAGGCTGGAAAAAAATATTTTAGGCTGGGTTCACACTAGTGCGAATTGTATGCGTTTTTACCCGCATCCAATTCGCATGATAGGAGATTGTGACCGGCTCTCTATGGAGCCGGTTCACATATCTCCGGGGAGGCTGCGGAGTGGCTTGCACAGGAGTGCTGTGAGCCTTTGGATCCGTTTCAGGGCCGAATTCAGCCAAAAATTTGGCCCTGATTAGTCCCTGAAACGGAGAACAGGGACGCACCGGACCCCTGCTGTGAGCCTGCATGCGGCTTAGATGTGAACCCAGCCTCAAGCAACAGGCAGCATGGATTCATGGAAGAATCCAAACCTGATTTCTTTTTATGAGGAGGTAAGTAAAACCTTGGACAGAGGGGTGGCTGTGGACGTGGTATACTTGGACAAAGGGGGTGGCTGTGGACGTGGTATACTTGGATTTTGCAAAAGCATTTGACACAGTTCCCCACACACGGCTCATGTGTAAGGTAAAGTCTACAGGCTTGGAAAGATAATTTTCTTAATGGATAGAAGACTGACTAAAGACCGAATTCAGAGAGCAGTGGTTAATGATTCTTACTCTAAATGGTATAAGGTTATCAGTGGTGTACCCCAAGGTTCAGTGTTGGGACCCTTACTTTTTAATAACTTTATAAATGATATAGGGTCTGAGATTAAAGTACCATGTCTTCTTTGCAGATGACACCAAGCTATGCAGTGGAATAACGTCCTTACAGGTTGTCTCCAATTTACAAGCCGACCGCAATGCAATCTAATTGGGCGACTGTGTGGCAAATGGGGTTTAATGTTGATAAATGTAAAGTTATGCACATGTGGGCTAAGAATATGCATCATACATACTAGGGGGAATTCATAATGGAGAAGGATCTGGGGGTTTTGGTAGATCATAAGCTCAATAATAACATGCAATGCCAAGCTGCGGTTTCCAAAGCGAGCAAAATCCTTTCCTGTATTAGGAGGGTTATGGACTCCAGAGAGAGAGATATCATTTTACCCCCCTGTACAAATCATTAGTAAGACCTCATCTGGAATATGCAGTTACGTTTTGGGCACCAGTTCTCAAAAAGGATATCGGGGAACTGGAGAAAGTGCAGAGAAGGGCAACCAAACTGATAAGAGGCATGGAGGAGCTCAGCTATGAGGAAAGATTAGAGGAACTGAATTAATTCTCTCTTGAGAAGAGGAGATTAAGGGGAGATATGATCACCATGTATAAATATATAAGGGGTTCATTTAGTGAACTTGGTGTTGAGTTATTCACTTTAAGATCATCACAGAGGACACGGGGGCACTCTTTTATGTCTGGAGGTTCATCTCCAAATTCGTAAAGGTTTCTATGAAAATATGGAATAGACTCCCTTTCAGAGGTGGTTCTGGCCAGCTCAGTAGATTGCTTTAAGAAAGGCCTGGATTCTTTCCTAAATGTGCATAATATAACTGGGTACTAATATTTATAGGTAAAGTTGATCCTGGGAAAATCCGATTGCCTCTCGGGGGGTCAGGAAGGAATTTTTTCCCCTGATGTAGCAAATTGGGTCATGCTTCACTGGGGTTTTTCGCCTTCCTCTGGATCAACTGTGGGTATAGGATTGGGTATATGAGATTGTATGATTTTTTTTATCTTTTTTTATTTATTGTTTGAACTAGCTGGACTTGTGTCTTTTTTCAACCTAACTATGTAATTGTATGTCTTTGCATTGGAAGTCATCGTCAGTCCCACTTATTATGTCCTGGTTTCATCTGCACTAATTTTAATGACTGCATATCTTCTTCTGGTAGCTCACATATAGGTAAAGAATTACAAGGTTATTCCTGGGAAGATACAGATGTCTTCATTTGTTCTGATAGGTCTTTCACTAAACGTGGTAGCGTATCTCACCCATAGATTCCTCAATTGTAAGAATAATGATTCAACAAAACCTCACAAAGAAAGGCTGCCTAAAGTTTGAACTTCCAAGGCCCAGTAAAGTGGAAGTACCAGAAGTTCACACCGACAGTCTTGGTTTTTATTGTATCTGCCAGATATTGGCCGCCAACAACTAGAGGAACAGTTTTCTTAGAGTTCAGCTTCAACAATCTGGAATTCATCCAGTCTTGAAGTTCCCCCAGGCAGGCATTATCAACTCACGATGGATCTTGGATACAGTTGTGTATTATCTGCATAACAGTGGTAGCTGAATCCATGGGGTTGGACTGTTTTATCACGTAGTACCATGGAAAATGCAAACAGAAGCAGTAAAAGTACTGAACTGTATATAGAATGCCATTAAGAATTGGGTCAAGGTTAGATCAAGGAGTTTCTGGTCGCAAGGCTGAATTTCTCCTTAGAAAGGTATAGGCAATTTGGCTGGGGCCAAAATGCTTTAAGGGCCCAAGAAGGAGCAAAAAAAACACTAAAACGAAAAAATATGGAAAACAATGTAACCTTTAGGAAACCTCTTTTTTCCCCAGTACAATTATTTTTAAAACAGATTCTACTTTTTAGTTCTCAATTAAACGATTCCATCCTTTAATATGGGAACATCTTAAATGAATAATGTTTGTGTCATCGACGTAAGTCATTATTAAGACCAGATGACCACTCTTGTGTCAAGCATCACTGCCTGAAGCCACCTTTTAGGTACACTTTATGTGCATTGTCTGGTACTTGGGTACCTCATACTATCTTGTCTTAGCAAGGTGGCTGTTCCACAGCAAGAGAAAACTAGGATAAGCCCAGGCTAAGGTCTTCATCAAACAGGATAAAGAGTACCAAGGAGCGAGCTAGCCAGGCATCAGTATGGGGTTACATAGATGTAGAAGGTCAAGGCAGGTAGAGGAGTCCCCTTAGGCTGACCTTTGCAGCTGTGTCTTTAATTGTAATTTAGGTGTTTGAAAGATAAACACCCGGCAGTTCATAGTGCTGTTAAGATCTGACAGTCTTTAGTAAGCCCTAACATACTGTAGATCTCCCATTGCATCTCATCCAGATTCTAATAACATCCACTGGTCAAGCCCTGAGGAAGGGGGAGGCCTTTCCCCTTAAACGTGTTGGCTTTATTTCATGCTCTGAACCAATAAACATTTCAAAAAGACCTCTGAGTCATATGAACATTTGTACTACGTGCTCCCCAATACCCACCCCAGAGTTTATTATCTGCTGAGAGTCAATATTGTCAATATTACAAAGTTACATAGTAGGTGAGGTTGAAAAAAGACACAAGTCCATCAAGTCCAACCTATGTGTGTGATTATATGTCAGTATTACATTGTATATCCCTGTATGTTGCGGTCGTTCAGGTGCTTATCTAATAGTTTTTTGGAACTATCGATGCCCCCCCCCCCTTGCTGAGACCACCGCCTCTGGAAGGGAATTCCACATCCTTGCCGCTCTTACAGTAAAGAACCCTCTATGTAGTTTAAGGTTAAACCTCTTTTCTTCTAATTTTAATGAGTGGAGAGGTAGCATCCTAGGACCAAAACAAGGTCCACCTACACTATACCTTCATTACGTATCAGCAGCTTCGAAGGAGGATGGACCCCATTGTATATCTCCATCAGAACCAAACCTCACTTCTATTGGTCCAGCGCTATCACACACACATCAAAATCATACAGTGCCTTGAAAAGGTTTTCATACCCTTTGAAATTTTCCACATTTTGTCATGTTACAACCAAAAACGTAAATGTATTTTATTGGAATTTTATGTAATAGACCAACACAAAGTGGTAAATAATTGTGGAAGGAAAATGATAAATGGCTTTCAAAATGTTTTACAAATAAATATGTGAAAAGTGTGGGGGGCATTTGTATGGCGCCCCCCGGAGTCAATACTTTGTAGTACTTTGCAATTACTGCTGCAAGTCTTTTTGGGGATGTCTCTACCAGCTTTGCACATTTAGAGAGGGACATTTTTGCCCATTTTTCTTTGCAAAATCACTTAAGCTCTGTCAGATTGGATGGAGAGCGTCTGTGAACAGCAATTTTCAAGTCTTGCCACAGATTCTCATTTGGATTTAGGTCTGGACTTTGACTGGGCCATTCTAACACATGAATATGCTTTGATCTAAACCATTTCATTGTAGCTCTGGCTGTATGTTTCGGGTCATTGTCCTGCTGGAAGGTGAACCTCCGCCCCAGTCTCAAGTTTTTTGCAGACTCTAACAGGTTTTCTTATAAGATTGTCCTGTATTTGGCTTCATCCATCTTCCCATCAACTCTGACCAGCTTCCCTGTTCCTGCTGAAGAAAAGCATCCCCACAACATGATGCTGCCACCACCATGTTTCACGGTGGGGATGGTGTGTTCAGGGTGATCTGCAGTGTTAGTTTTCCACCACACATAGTGTTTTGTTTTAAGGCCAAAAAGTAAAAACTTTGGTCCCATCTGACCAGATCACCTTCTTCCACATGTTTACTGTGTCCCCCACATGGCTTCTCACAAACTACAAACAGGACTTCTTATGGCTTTTTTTTAACAATGTCTTTCTTCTTGTCACTCTTCCATAAAGGGCAGATTTGTGGAGAACACGACTAATAGTTGTCCTGTGGACAGATTCTCCCACCTGAGCTGTGGATCTCTGCAGCTCCTCCAGAGTTACCATGGACCTCTTGGCTTCTTCTCTGATGAATGCTCTCCTTGCCCGGCCGGTCAGTTTAGGTGGACGGCCATGTCTTGGTAGGTTTGCAGTTGTGCCATACTCTTTCCATTTTCGGATGATGGATTGAACAGAGCTCCGTGAGATGTTCAAAGCTTGGGAGATTTTTTTATAACCTAACCCTGCTTTATACTTCTCCACAAGATCATCCCTGACCTGTCTGGTGTGTTCCTTGGTCTTCATGATGCTGTTTGTTCACTAAGGTTCTCTGACAAACCTCTGATGGCTTCACAGAACAGCCGTATTCATACTGAGATTAAATTACGCACAGGTGGACTCTATTGGTTCCACTAGATTTTTAGTTAGGGGTATCAGAGTGGGGGCTGAATACAAATGCACGCCACACTTTTCACATATTTATTTGTAAAAAAATATTGAAAACCATTTATCATTTTCCTTCCACTTCACAATTATGTGCCACTTTCTGTTGGTCTATCACAGTGATGGCGAACCTTGGCACCCCAGATGTTTTGGAACTACATTTCCCATGATGCTCTACTGCACTGCAGAGTGCATGAGCATCATAGGAAATGTAGTTCCAAAACATCTGGGGTGCCAAGGTTCGCCATCACTGGTCTATCACATAAAATCCCAATAAAATTTACGTTTTTGGTTGTAACATGACAAAATGTGGAAAATTTCAAGGGCTATGAACACTTTTTCAAGGCACTTGTATGTTTTAGCCCTTGTTCTCTTATGTACCTACCCCACCCCATGGTGAAGACGTTGGTGGCCCCATGACTAGGTAAATAGGAAAATAGGGGGGGTGATGTCCTCTTTAAAAAGAGGTATAGAACAGACTTCTCCTTAGAAGTCTCCCCATGCATTTAACAATTTACATTTTGTAAACAGCGGCAAATGAAATCCACAAAACGTAAGAGTAGCGAGAGAAGGAGAAATGATCTGAGCTGGGTTCTGTGCCGATCGTGAAAACCTACAAATAGAAGTATTCTTAATAAAACTTGCTTTCCACAACTCCGCTCTATCCCTAGGGAGAGGGAACAGCTTGCACATACCATCTGAGTTATAAAAAAGACATTTCTCTCCGGTATTCCAGAAATTGCTTTAATTTTAGTAAACGGAATGGTGTGTTGCTCATAGTTCATTGACCTGATGCTGTACGGCACCATCTGGAGATTCGTGAGGTTCAATGGGATACCTAAGGAGCTGTTTGTAATCAGAGGCTGAGAGCGTTGCCTGCACACACTGCTCACAAATAACATTGGCAAGCGCTCCGCTTCCCATTACCCGCTCGGCGCCCGCCTGGCCTTTTACTGGTAAACACAGAGTACGTGTGGAAGAACTCTGTTCCTGGTCAGAGATAAAACCACAGAACCATCAACGTCTATGGAATATGGGTACATCTAACCTTTTTTAGATCTCATATTTGCAAACTTTGTTTGCCGAGCCGAGCGGCGCAGGAAACGGTTAACCACTTCAATACCAGGCACTTTTCGGCCCCTCCCTGCCCAGGACAATTTTCAGCTTGCAGCACTGTCGCACTTTGAATGACAATTGAGCGGTCATACAACACTGTACCCAAATGAAATTTGTATCTTTTTCTTCCCACAAATAGAGCTTTCTTTTGGTGGTATTTGATCACCTCTGGGGTTTTTGTTTTTTGCTAAACAAACTAAAAAAGACCAAAAGTTTTGAAAAAAAAAAAAGTTTTTCTTAGTTTCTGTCAAAAAATTTTTTTTCCCCTTCACTGACGGCACTGATGAGGCGGCACTGATGGGCACTGATGAGGTGGCACTGATCAAGTGGCACTGATGGGCACTGATGAGGAGGCACTGATATGTAGAATTGATGGGCACTGATATGCAGCACTGGTGGGCACTGATAGGTGGCACTGATGGACACTGATAGGTGGCTAATGGGCACTGACAGGCGGCACTGATTTGCACTGATAGGCAGTACTGATTGGCACTGACAGGTGGTACCTACAGGTGGCACTGATGGGCAGCACTGATGATGAGGTACTGATAGATTACCCATGGGCAGGAATTGGCCCTGTGGTGGGCTCTGATTGGCATTGTGGTAGGCACCGATTGGCACTGTGGTGGGCACCGATTGGCACTGTGGTGGGCACCGATTGACACTGTGGTGGGCTCTGATTGGCACTGTGGTGGGCTCTGATTGGCACTGTGGTGGGCACCGATTGGCACTGTGGTGGGCTCTGATTGGCACTGTGGTGGGCACCGATTGGCACTGTGGTGAGCACTGGGAGACTTTATTATTGTGTTTATTGCTGGGCACTGATTGGCAGGTGATTGGCACAACTGAGAGGGCTGTGCTGATAATCAATGTGCTAATTATAAGCACAGACCCCCCCCCCCCCTGACAGGGAGAGCCACCGATCGGCTCTTCCTGTCAGCGCGAACCGAGAAATGCCGTTTACCGGCACTTCCTGGTTCACGCAATGATCAGCTGTGATTGGTCACAGCTGATCACGTGGTAAGAAGCCTCTAACAGAGGCTTCTTATCACGATCGGATATGCAATCGCCGCGCTGTGCGCCCCCATGGGCGCGCGCCTGCATGTTGTCCTGCTGGACGTCATATGACGCCCAGTCGGGATAACAGAACCACTTCCCGGCCGTCATCTGCTATGGGCCGGGCGGGAAGTGGTTAACCAATGGTTAATGCTATCTCTTTCTAAAATTCTCCAGAATTGTTACATTGTATGTATTTCCTATGCACCCCAGCACCATCTAGTGGTCATAATAACGGAAAGTTTATTATCAAATACTTACCGTAGTTTTCCTTTCCCACCTCCTCTCCAATGCTATAGGACCCCATACCTATAAATTTGAACTCACCGCTAGATACTGCGTTCCGTAACTAGCCAACTCTTTGACCAAATGGGTGGGAACTCCGACTGCCATGGAGTCCATCAGGAAAGGAAAATGACGGTAAGTATTCACTAATAAATTTTCCGTTTTCCTGACAGACTCCATGGCAGCCTACGTGTGGGAAATAACTAACCAGACCACACGGGGTGGGTATGCTGAACAAAAACGATTTAATTTGCCTCGTCGACCGACAGGATTCCTAAACCAAAATTTACAGAAGATAGAGAAGCGGGTTCTATACAGTAATGCGACATAAAGGTATTGAGGCCCAAGAGGCTGCCTTGCAGATAACGTCTGGGGCTCACCTGCCGGGCTACCACCCATGACGCCACCATACCCCTGGTGGAGTGTGCCGTTACCGGGACAAAAAAGGAACGCATTCCCTAGCGGTGAGTTTAGATTTACGGGTAATGGGGTCCTATAGCATTGGAGAGGAGGCGGGGTTATCCCACACATAGGCTGCCATGGAGTCTGTCAGGAAATGGTATTTTACTACTGCCCATAATAAAAGAACATTTGTTCAGTGGAGAAAATAACCTATAGAACATTCGTTTTTTTGACCAATTCGCACATGCAGATTCACCGGACAAATGGCTGTGCAAATATATCTTTTTTAGGAATAGATCCCCACAGTGGCATTTTTTGCTGTTTTCTTCTTTCATATTTCCATAAGCCCATCTGTTATTCTGGAAAACGGAGGGGCAATGGTTCAAATTCTATACACACTGTATGTTTTTGGTCCTTATAGGTGACAGTAGTGTACCGGGGGGGTGGGGGGGGGGTGGAGTCCACACCGGGTGCCGATTCGCTGGGGGGGTGTTTTGTCCGCAGCACCATACTACACTAAAACAAAATTGGTCAATCCTGATGTACTGAAGGGATTTCTCATTTCTTGAGGCCTTGAAATGCCAGGACAGTAGAAATAGACCCCAAATGGCTTTTTTTTTTTTTTTGGAAGTAGATAGTCCAACGTATTTAGTAAGAGGCATGGAGAGTTTTTTGAAGTTGTAATTTTCTCTCATAATTTTGTGGAAAATGAAGAAATGTGGGGGAAAAAAAAATTTCACAATTTTTGTTTTGTTTTGTTTTTACATACTGTCACCAGTGCAGTACAGCGTCAGTATATAACCGGTGTGGCGGGGATCGGGGACACTGACTGGTGACCGTACTAAAAAAAAAAAAAAAAGTTATTATTCTTATTTTATTTATTTAATTTTACAATTTTTTTTCTTTTAACACAGTGTGACCAGAGCAAAAACATTTTACCATAGAAACATTGTACTACTCTGGGGAAGTGAGCAGGAATATTTTTTTATTTTTACACATTATGTTTGCTTATAGCAGAGCATTACATTACTTCAAAGTGGTGTTCCGGCCGAAATTATAATTTTAAATAAAAATACCCCTATAATACACAAGCTTAATGTGTTCTAGTAAAGTTAGTCTGTAAACTAAGGTCTGTTTTGTTAGTTTATAGCAGTCGTTTGCTATTTTATAAACTTACAGCAGGCAGTGACCATCTTAAGTGTGGGCATCTGAAGCCAGACTGTATTTCTTCCTGGATCTCATCCTTGCAGATCTCGCACATGCTCAGTGCAGCACAAGCAGTGTAATAGGTTTCAGGTCAGGTTTCCATAGCAACGGCAGTTTCGGAGGAAGTTGCCGCCCCTTCCCAGAAGGCATTGCAAACAGGAAATCATGTAATGGGCCGCGGCCAGGGAGGAGGAAGTGAAAAATGAATATAGCAGATATACAGTAAGTGCTGAGAATTTTTTTTTAAAAATATCCAATTTGTTTACAGTGCACAGTTTAGTGAGGGATGCTGAAGAGTTGTAAAAGTGGGTGGAACTCCACTTTAAGCAAGACTTTTACTGAATGAAATGTAATCATTCAGTCTGTTTAGCTTTGACCAATCACAGATAATCACAACAAATCACATTGTACAAATGGGCTGTGATTGGCCTTGTCTGTACCATGTGATCAAATTGGCTAATCACAGCTAGCAACACAATTTTACACAAAGGAGGCCTGAAAGGAAGCCATCCATTGTGTACAACTGTCATGTGACCTGTTGTGATTCATCACAGTAGTCACATGGTACGGGCAGCGAGTCGGTACCCTGATCAGTCATTGGCTGCGTACCGTTGGACACGGCCGGTGTTCTGTCAAAATATCCAACTCGCCAAAAAACTCCAACTACTTAACTTCCGGTTACTTTAAACCATCTATAATTGGAGATTTTGACGAATTGCTGTTTGGACACAACACCGGCAACCGAATACAGTCCGGAGCACGGTATTATGGGCGGAGATTGTTACTCCGCACCGATATTAGCTAACAAAATGGCCGCCTCCAACATTGTCCTCGTTAGCCACTGTGCTGTCAAAACAGCTATATCTTCCTGTACCGGACTGTATTCGGTTGCCGGTGTTGTGTCCAAACAGCAATTCGTCAAAATCTCCAATTACTGATGGTTTAAATAAACCAGAAGTGAGGTGGCTGGAGTTTTTGACGGGTTGGAGAATTTGACAGAACACCGGTGACAGATTGCGCCAATGCGATGCCGTGCGCTTTCTGACAGAACTTCAGATGACATCCAGTCAGGATAGGAAAGCCGCCACCCGGCCATCATTTGTCTATAGGCAAGGGCGGGAAGTGGTTAATTAGGTTTTACAGTAACATGGACATGGAAGGGCTTTGCATGGAGTAAACAAAATATACGAGGGCTGTACTGAAGCTACTGCAAAAGTGGGCATGACTTTTGTAATAACTTACATAGGTCCTCTGAGTTTCACATGTTGGTAGAGTAACCCTACCTCTATAGTAACCCTACCTCTATAGTAACCCTACCTCTATAGTAACTCTAAATCTATAGTAACCCTACCTCTATAGTAACCCTTCCTCTATAGTAACTCTACCTCTATAGCAGGGGTCTCAAACTGGCGGCCCTCCAGCTGTTGCAAAACTACAAGTCCCATTATGCCTTTGCCTGTGGGAGTCATGCTTGTAACTGTCAGCCTTGCAATGCCTCATGGGACTTGTAGTTTTGCAACAGCTGGAGGGCCGCCAGTTTGAGACCTCTGCTCTATAGTAACCCTACCTCTATAGTAACTCTAAATCTATAGTAACCCTACCTCTATAGTAACCCTTCCTCTATAGTAACTCTACCTCTATAGTAACCCTACCTCTATAGTAACTCTACCTCTATAGTAACCCTACCTCTATAGTAACCCTACCTCTATAGTAACCCTACCTCTATTGTAACTCTAAATCTATAGTAACCCTACCTCTATAGTAACCCTTCCTCTATAGTAACTCTACCTCTATAGTAACCCTACCTCTATAGTAACTCTACCTCTATAGTAACCCTACCTCTATAGTAACCCTTCCTCTATAGTGACTCTACCTCTATAGTAACCCTACCTCTATAGTAACTCTACCTCTATAGTAACCCTACCTCTATAATAACTCTAACTCTATAGTAACCCTACCTCTATAGTAACTCTACCTCTATAGTAACTCTACCACTATAGCAACCCTGCCTCTATAGTAACCCTACCTCTATAGTAACCCTTCCTCTATAGTAACTCTACCTCTATAGTAACCCTACCTCTATAGTAACTCTACCTCTATAGTAACTCTACCTCTATAGTAACCCTACCTCTATAGTAACCCTACCTCTATAGTAACTCTACCTCTATAGTAACCCTACCTCTATAGTAACCCTACCTCTTTAGTAACCCTACCTCTATAGTAACCCTTCCTCTATAGTAACCCTTCCTCTATAGTAACTCTACCTCTATAGTAACCCTACCTCTATAGTAACCCTTCCTCTATAGTAACTCTACCTCTATAGTAACCCTACCTCTATAGTAACTCTACCTCTATAGTAACTCTACCTCTATAGTAACCCTACCTCTATAGTAACCCTACCTCTTTAGTAACCCTACCTCTATAGTAACCCTACCTCTATAGTAACCCTACCTCTTTAGTAACCCTACCTCTATAGTAACCCTACCTCTATAGTAACCCTACCTCTATAGTAACCCTACCTCTATAGTAACCCTACCTCTTTAGTAACCCTACCTCTATAGTAACCCTTCCTCTATAGTAACCCTTCCTCTATAGTAACTCTACCTCTATAGTAACCCTACCTCTATAGTAACCCTTCCTCTATAGTAACTCTACCTCTATAGTAACCCTACCTCTATAGTAACTCTACCTCTATAGTAACTCTACCTCTATAGTAACCCTACCTCTATAGTAACTCTACCTCTATAGTAACCCTACCTCTATAGTAACCCTACCTCTTTAGTAACCCTACCTCTATAGTAACCCTTCCTCTATAGTAACCCTTCCTCTATAGTAACTCTACCTCTATAGTAACCCTACCTCTATAGTAACTCTACCTCTATAGTAACTCTACCTCTATAGTAACCCTACCTCTATAGTAACTCTACCTCTATAGTAACTCTACCTCTATAGTAACCCTACCTCTATAGTAACCCTACCTCTATAGTAACCCTTCCTCTATAGTAACCCTTCCTCTATAGTAACTCTACCTCTATAGTAACCCTACCTCTATAGTAACTCTACCTCTATAGTAACTCTACCTCTATAGTAACCCTACCTCTATAGTAACCCTACCTCTATAGTAACTCTACCTCTATAGTAACCCTACCTCTATAGTAACCCTACCTCTATAGTAACCCTTCCTCTATAGTAACTCTACCTCTATAGTAACCCTACCTCTATAGTAACTCTACCTCTATAGTAACCCTACCTCTATAGTAACCCTTCCTCTATAGTAACTCTACCTCTATAGTAACCCTACCTCTATAGTAACTCTACCTCTATAGTAACCCTACCTCTATAATAACTCTACCTCTATAGTAACCCTACCTCTATAGTAACCCTTCCTCTATAGTAACTCTACCTCTATAGTAACCCTACCTCTATAGTAACTCTACCTCTATAGTAACTCTACCACTATAGTAACCCTGCCTCTATAGTAACCCTACCTCTATAGTAACCCTTCCTCTATAGTAACTCTACCTCTATAGTAACCCTACCTCTATAGTAACTCTACCTCTATAGTAACTCTACCTCTATAGTAACCCTACCTCTATAGTAACCCTACCTCTATAGTAACTCTACCTCTATAGTAACCCTACCTCTATAGTAACCCTACCTCTTTAGTAACCCTACCTCTATAGTAACCCTTCCTCTATAGTAACCCTTCCTCTATAGTAACCCTTCCTCTATAGTAACTTTTCTTCTATAGTAACCCTACCTCTATAGTAACCCTTCCTCTATAGTAACTCTACCTCTATAGTAACCCTACCTCTATAGTAACTCTACCTCTATAGTAACTCTACCTCTATAGTAACCCTACCTCTATAGTAACCCTACCTCTATAGTAACTCTACCTCTATAGTAACCCTACCTCTATAGTAACCCTACCTCTTTAGTAACCCTACCTCTATAGTAACCCTACCTCTATAGTAACCCTTCCTCTATAGTAACTCTACCTCTATAGTAACCCTACCTCTATAGTAACCCTTCCTCTATAGTAACTCTACCTCTATAGTAACCCTACCTCTATAGTAACTCTACCTCTATAGTAACTCTACCTCTATAGTAACCCTACCTCTATAGTAACTCTACCTCTATAGTAACCCTACCTCTATAGTAACCCTACCTCTTTAGTAACCCTACCTCTATAGTAACCCTTCCTCTATAGTAACCCTTCCTCTATAGTAACTCTACCTCTATAGTAACCCTACCTCTATAGTAACTCTACCTCTATAGTAACTCTACCTCTATAGTAACCCTACCTCTATAGTAACTCTACCTCTATAGTAACTCTACCTCTATAGTAACCCTACCTCTATAGTAACCCTACCTCTATAGTAACCCTTCCTCTATAGTAACCCTTCCTCTATAGTAACTCTACCTCTATAGTAACCCTACCTCTATAGTAACCCTACCTCTATAGTAACCCTTCCTCTATAGTAACTCTACCTCTATAGTAACCCTACCTCTATAGTAACTCTACCTCTATAGTAACCCTACCTCTATAGTAACCCTTCCTCTATAGTAACTCTACCTCTATAGTAACCCTACCTCTATAGTAACTCTACCTCTATAGTAACCCTACCTCTATAATAACTCTACCTCTATAGTAACCCTACCTCTATAGTAACCCTTCCTCTATAGTAACTCTACCTCTATAGTAACCCTACCTCTATAGTAACTCTACCTCTATAGTAACTCTACCACTATAGTAACCCTGCCTCTATAGTAACCCTACCTCTATAGTAACCCTTCCTCTATAGTAACTCTACCTCTATAGTAACCCTACCTCTATAGTAACTCTACCTCTATAGTAACTCTACCTCTATAGTAACCCTACCTCTATAGTAACCCTACCTCTATAGTAACTCTACCTCTATAGTAACCCTACCTCTATAGTAACCCTACCTCTTTAGTAACCCTACCTCTATAGTAACCCTTCCTCTATAGTAACCCTTCCTCTATAGTAACTTTTCTTCTATAGTAACCCTACCTCTATAGTAACCCTTCCTCTATAGTAACTCTACCTCTATAGTAACCCTACCTCTATAGTAACTCTACCTCTATAGTAACTCTACCTCTATAGTAACCCTACCTCTATAGTAACCCTACCTCTATAGTAACTCTACCTCTATAGTAACCCTACCTCTATAGTAACCCTACCTCTTTAGTAACCCTACCTCTATAGTAACCCTACCTCTATAGTAACCCTACCTCTATAGTAACCCTACCTCTTTAGTAACCCTACCTCTATAGTAACCCTTCCTCTATAGTAACCCTACCTCTATAGTAACCCTTCCTCTATAGTAACTCTACCTCTATAGTAACCCTACCTCTATAGTAACTCTACCTCTATAGTAACTCTACCTCTATAGTAACCCTACCTCTATAGTAACCCTACCTCTATAGTAACTCTACCTCTATAGTAACCCTACCTCTATAGTAACCCTACCTCTTTAGTAACCCTACCTCTATAGTAACCCTTCCTCTATAGTAACCCTTCCTCTATAGTAACTCTACCTCTATAGTAACCCTACCTCTATAGTAACTCTACCTCTATAGTAACTCTACCTCTATAGTAACCCTACCTCTATAGTAACCCTACCTCTATAGTAACTCTACCTCTGTAGTAACCCTACCTCTATAGTAACCCTACCTCTATAGTAACCCTTCCTCTATAGTAACCCTTCCTCTATAGTAACTCTACCTCTATAGTAACCCTACCTCTATAGTAACCCTACCTCTATAGTAACTCTACCTCTATAGTAACTCTACCTCTATAGTAACCCTACCTCTATAGTAACCCTTCCTCTATAGTAACCCTTCCTCTATAGTAACTCTACCTCTATAGTAACCCTACCTCTATAGTAACTCTACCTCTATAGTAACTCTACCTCTATAGTAACTCTTCTTCTTTTCATTGCAGGTAAATAATGTATTCCAAGCAGAAGCAACGTGCCGTCATTGATTTCTTGATGAAGGAGAAACATCCACAGAAGGCCCCAGAATGTTTATGGAGATGACACCATTAAGAAGAGTCACCAATAACAAAACATTGATCTTCTCAATGATGTCATCTCCATAAACATTCTGTAGCTTCCTGTGGGTATCGGACAGTCTGCACCCCTCCTTCATCAAGAACTTGATGACGGCACATTGCTTCTGCAGGAGAAGGTGAAGAAGGAGAAGGAAACAGTGGAGGAGGAGGAGGAGGAAGAGGAAGAAGAAGAGGAGGAGAAGGAGGAGAAGGAGAACAAGGAGTACAAGGAGAAGGAAAAGGAGGAAGAGGAGGAGAAGGAGAAGGGAAAGGAGAAGGAGGAGGAGGATGAGGAGAAGGAAGAGGAGGAGAAGGAGAAGGAAAAGGAAAAGGAAAAAGAAGAGGAGAAGGAGAAGGAGTAGGAGGAGGGGGAGGAGGAGGGGGAGGGGGAGGAGGAGGAGAAGGAGAAGGAAAAGGAAGAGGAGAAGAAAAAGGAGGAGGAAAAGAAAGAGGAGGAGAAGGAAGAGGAGGAGGAAAAGAAGGAGGAGAAGGAGAAGGAGGAGAAGGAGAAGGAGAAGGAGGAGGAGGAGGGGGAGGAGGAGGAGGAGGAGAAGGAAAAGGAAGAGGAGAAGAAAAAGGAGGAGGAAAAGAAGGAGGAGGAGAAGGAAGAGGAGGAGGAAAAGAAGGAGGAGGAGGAGGAGAAGGAAGAGGAGGAGAAGGAGAAGGAAAGGGAAGATGATAAGGAGGAGAAGGAGGAGGAGGAGGTGGAAAAGGAGGAGGAGAAGGAAAATGAGGAGGTGGATGAGAAGGAGGAGGAGCAGAAGGAGAAGGAGGAGTTTAAAGGAGAAGGAGGAGAAGGAGAAGGAGAAGGAGATTCTATCAGTGTCCAGCCAAGCACTGGTTAAAGCTTGTAGGAGGAGTTTTTCATTCTCCTCTGACTGTCTTATGAGGCTGCATGACCCCTGACTTTCTGTTTGGACAGTGCTGATTGGCCCTGTGCTGATCACATGCACCCCCCCCAAAAGAAATGGGGGGGGGCCGAGCTGTCTGCTTTGTGTCAATAGACGCAGGCCAGGGTGGCTCGGGAGCGAGCCCGCATTGGTGCTCCCATGGAAAGTGGCTTTCCACGAGGGCACATTTGCCGAAGAGGAGGAGCCTGGAGCACTGACAGGGGACCCCAGAAAAAGAGGATCGGGGCTGCTCTGTGCACATCCATTACACAGAGCAGGTAAGTATAAAAATTAAGGCTTTAATGTCACTGACAAATTGAAGCTCCAGCTCACATTTTATAATCGGTTACAGCAAACTGGTTTTTTTTTACCTTTTGGGATAAAGGTATTACATAAATAAATAAAAGATGATCATTGTAAGCACCCCTGTCAGTGGTAAATGTTTTTTTTTCATCCCTGTAACTGCTACTTCTGCAAGAGACCTTGTGCTTTTGAAAAACAACAGACTTGCTGGCTGGATCGCCAGATTAAAATAGAAGGCAGAAAGCCTAAAAAAGAAAACTAATGCAGTCAATACATATACAGTAAGACTTGGTAAGCTGCAAAATAATAAATGTTTGCTTTTGGTTTAATACTGCTTTAAAGCGGTTGTACACCCTTCCATATACCCAGTGAAGTGTCTATCCTCAGGTGATACACAGAGATTAAATAAATCCTCCTACATAAGTTGTACCTGTTTATCTGCAGTCTTCTGTTCTCTACATCCATTCAAAGTCCAGAATGTATACAGCTTGTCTGGGATTTCAGAAAAAAGATGGCGGGGAGCTGAAGTCACACTCTGCAGAGCTTAGTGAGGAGAGCTCTGAGAGCTGATTTGAGGGAAGGAACACCCCCCTCCAAATAGCACATAGGAACAGAGCTGAGACTGTCAATCACAGGCTGTGCCCTCCCCTGTCACCTTTTTATCTCTTGGTGTCATGAAAACTTGTCAGAAGTGACTCATGCAGATAGCAGAGGAAGGAGGCAGCAGAAAGAAATGACACTTAGTGCTCTGGACTGAGACAAGTACACATTATAGAGGAATATGCTTTGTTCATATTTCATGTCTGAGGTTTACAACAACTTTAAGTTGTAGTGATAATTCTTTAGTCAGGGAATTAAAAAAAAAACACACTTGCAGTGATACCAGAGCACCCCACCCCCCACCCCCATCCTGGCAAATGTTCGTTATGTCTTAGGGGCAGCCATCAGAAATTTTTGGGCCCCTTGCACAGTTTTAGGCCTGGTTCCCCCCCCCCCCCCCCCCCGAGCCGGACCACCAACATTCCCCAGAGCCAGGGGCGGACTGACCATTCGGGCACTCGGGCACTGCCCAAGGGCCCCATGCCACTAAGAGCCCCCATTAGGATTGCCAGCCTCAATAAAACCAGGGACAGTATGTAAAAATCTGTTTTTTTAAAAATCCCAAGATTATAGCTGCCCCACCTCTCCAGTACCTTTTTAGTGTATGTATACTGTGTGTGTATATTGTATGTCTGTGTGTGTATACAGTATGTGTATGTGTGTATACCGTGTGTCCCCATAATCTATTGCCCGGGGGCCCTATAATCTTCTCCTATTGTCCGGGGGGCCCCATGAGTTGTCAGTCCGCCCCTGCCCAGGGCTTGCCCACGGCACATCCCACCGAATCCACACACCGGCCACCTCACCTGTACGCACTCAGCCCATCCCCCTCACACCTGTATATATGTCAGCCCACCTCACACCTGTATATATGTCAGCCCACCTCACACCTGTATACATTTCAGCCCCCCCACACCTGTATATATGTCAGCCCCCCACAACTGTATATATTTCAGCCCCCCTCACACCTGTATATATGTCAGCCCACATCACACCTGTATATATGTCAGCCCCCCACAACTGTATATATATATATCAGCCCACATCACACCTGTATATATGTCAGCCCCCCACACCTGTATATATATGTCAGCCCCCCACACCTGTATATATATGTCAGCCCCCCACAACTGTATATATATATATCAGCCCCCCCTCACACCTGTATATATGTCAGCCCCCCACAACTGTATATATATATATCAGCCCCCCTCACACCTGTATATATGTCAGCCCCCCACAACTGTATATATATATTTATATATATATCAGCCCCCCTCACACCTGTATATATGTCAGCCCCCCACAACTGTATATATATATATCAGCCCCCCTCACACCTGTATATATGTCAGCCCCCCCACACACACACACACACACACACACCTGTTTATATGTATATATATATATATATATATATATATATATATATATATATATATATATATATATATATATATATGTCAGCCCCCCACATACACAAATCTGTAAACACACAAGCCTCTGGCCCCTCCCTGTACACAAACAGCCCCCTCCCTTTTCTTCACAGCCCCTACTTGTAAAGGAAATCTTCCTACCTACCTAGTGCCAGGTCGTTTTCACAAAGCTGACACAGAGGAGCACAGTACAGGCAGCTCACACGAGGGGTGCACATGCACATAGTAGCCAGAGGTGGCAGTAAAGAGCTCGATATCTGAGCTCAATGACACAGAGAGCAGCAGAAACTGCGAGATCATTTCTATAGTGCACAACACGGCTCCCCTTCACCCGTCCTGCCTTCTTCTGGCCCCTCGGTCCCCTTACAGTTGTATCGGCTGTACTCCCCTGATGGCGGCCCTGCTTAGGGGGGTACAGTATAGGCAGGGTTACTTACCTTACACCCCCAGTCCAGCCAGGTCCAGCGCTCTCCTCCAAGCTCCAGTCTGTGGGCGGAGCCTTTGCATCATCACATATAATACAGGGATGGAGGCAGATTTATTTCTTGGGAGGGTGCATGTGACCAGCACAAGGCCAGTCAGCAATATTCAGACAGAGGGTCAGGGGTCATGCAGACCAGACATAGTGACTGCAGGCTCCCACTTTAAGTAACAGCCCTTGTGCTGATTTCTTTTTTATGGACTACACCTATGCCTTTTTGTTTATAGCGCAGAGGTGATCAAATACCACCAAAAGAAAGCTCTATTTATGGCAAGAAAAGCACATTCATTTTTTTTGGGTACAACGTCGCAGGACCACACAATTGTCAGTTAAAGTAACACAGTACCGTACCGCAAAAAATGGCCTGGTCATGAAAGGGGAGGTAAATCTTCCAGAGCTAAAGTGGTTAAAGTATAAGACCCCTTTCACACTGAGGCGGTTTTCAGGCGTTCTAGCGCTAGAAATAGCACCTGTAAAGCGCCTGAAAACCGCCTCCCATTCATTTCAGTGTGACTTTCCACACTGGGGGCGGTGCACTTGTGGGACGTTAGAAAAAGTCCTGCAAGCAGCATCTTTGGGGGTGGTTTGGGAGCGCTGAATACAACGCCCCCTAAAACGCTCCTGCCCCAAGAAATGAATAGTACCCCCTACAGATGTACTACTCACGCAACTACCCCTGAGGAAGCGAGCATGGTCTTGCGAAACGCGTTGGGATACTTTTTATGCCTGTGTACTCTGCAATCTACATTTTATACCATGATACGTGTAATGACATTCTCTACTGTATGTATCATTTCAGTGACTTGGCTATGATTCACACTTATGTTTGCATGACTATTTTAATAAATTTTGAGAGTGCATTTACTCTGTCAGTTGTTGGCTAACCGCATTCACCTCAATTAAAGTCCCGGGGCGATTTCCTGTTTTTTTGTTTCATAAAATGAATAGCCAGTGCTTCCAAAGCGCCTGCAAAGGACTTTGGAAGCGCCGCAACACGGCCACTAGCGGGGGGGGGGGTAAAAACACCCCGCTAGCTGCCGAAAAGCTCCACATAAAAAGCGGTAAAACGAGCAGCGTTTTACCGCTAACGCACGGGCGACCCCAGTGTGAAAGGGCTCTAAATAAAGGCAAATTTTTCTTTTTTCGTTTTGGATGGAGTGGAGAGATAATAGAACCCCTGTCTGTTTTTATTGCTGTCTGTGCCTCCATTACGGAGATTGCCCCTCTCTATTTGTCCTGGTTACCATTATCATTGAAAGAGAAATCAAAAGTAATAAAGGGACAACCCAAAAATTTGGGATTTTCTTTTCATTTCTCTTTCAATGCAGGGATTTCCCCTCACTTTCTGTTTGGCCATGGGACATAATCCGATCGTTAGTACACAGCTTTCGAGAACCGATCGCGAGAAGTCGTGCAAAATTATCCGAAGGGACAAACACAAAAAAAAAATTCTCGTACGATACTACAACGAACGATTTTCGTTTATTCAGCACAGTATTCATCCGAAAAAAATCGAGTGACAAGACCGTGCATGCTCTGAAACGAAAAAAATACATTACAATACAGTGCAACTCATCACTTCCAAAATTGTATTCTGTCATATGAGAATTTTCCTAACTTTAGTAACCTCTTAATCTTCTACTAGCATGCAAAAAAATAAAAAAAAATACGATAATTTTTGCGATATTCTCATTGTGTGTACGAGGCTTTAGGCTTAAGCAATATACTGTCAGGTCAGCGAAACATATAAATTTACAGAACCAGCACAGTGAAGACGATCGGAGCAGATGGAGGTATTCGGGTAGCTGAGTATATAAAGTGAATCCGGAAAGTATTCACAGCGCTTCACTTTTTCCACATTTTGTTATGTTACAGCCTTATTCCAAAATGGATTAAATTCATTATTTTCCTCAAAATTCTACAAATAATACCCCATAATGACAACGTGAAAGTAGTTTGTTTGAAATCTTTGCAAATTTATTAAAAATAAAAAAGGAAAAAAATCCCATGTACATAAGTATCACAGCCTTTGCCGTCATGCTCAAAATTGAGCTCAGGTGTCTCCTGTTTCCACTGATCATCGTTGAGATGTTTCTACAACTTGATTGGAGTCCAGCTGTGGTAAATTCAGTTGATTGGACATGATTTGGAAAGGCACACACATGTCTATAGAAGGTCCCACAGGTAACAGTGCATGTCAGAGCACAAACCAAGCCATGAATTGTCTGTAGACGTCCGAGACAGGATTGTATGGAGGCACAGATCTGGGGAAGGGTACAGAAAGATTTCTGCAGCATTCAAGGTCC
Organism: Lithobates clamitans; assembly: GCA_037952925.1. NCBI lineage: Eukaryota > Metazoa > Chordata > Amphibia > Anura > Ranidae > Lithobates > Lithobates clamitans. The sequence continues at coordinate 2,923,610 of JBBGZY010001348.1, forward strand.
CAATGAGCACAGTGGCCTCCATCATCTGTAAATGGAAGAAGTTTGGAACCACCAGGACTTTTCCTAGAGCGGGTCGTCTGGTCAAACTGAGCGATCGGGGGAGAAGGGCCTTAGTCAGGGAGGTGACCAAGAACTCAATGGTCACTCTGACAGAGCTGCAGCATTTCTCTGTGGAGAGAGGAGAACCTTCCAGAAGAACAAACATCTCTGCAGCACTCCACCAGTCAGGCCTGTATGGTAGAGTGGCCAGACAGAAGCCACTCCTCAGTAAAAGGCACATGACAGTCCACCTGGAATTTGCCAAAAGGCACCTGAAGGACTCTCAGACCATGAGAAACAAAATTCTCTGGTCTGACAAAGTTTGAACTCTTTAGCCTGAATGGCAAGCGTCTGGAAGAAACCAGGCACCGCTCATCAACTGGCCAATACCATCCCTACAGTGAAGCATGGTGGTGGGAACATCGTACTGTAGGGATATTTTTCAGTGGCAGGAACTGGGAGACTAGTCAGGATCGAGGGAAAGATGAAAGCAGCAATGTACAGAGACATCCTTGATGAAAACCTTCTCCAGAGCGCTCTGGACCTCAGATTGGGGCGAAGGTTCATCTTCCAACAGGACAACGACCCTAAGCACACAGCCAAGATAACAAAGGAGTGGCTCCAGGACAACTCTGTAAATGTCCTTGAGTGGCTCAGCCAGAGCCCTGACCTAAACCTGACTGAACATCTCTGGAGAGACCTGAAAATGGCTGTGCACCGACGCTCCCCATCCAACCTGATGGAGCTTGGAGAGGACCTGCAAAGAAGGATGGGAGAAACTGCCCAAAAAATAGGTGTGCCAAGCTTGTAGCATCATACTCAGAAAGACTTGAGGCTGTAATTGGCGTCAAAGGAGCTTCACCAAAGTATTGAGCAAAGGTTGTGAATATTAATGTACATGGGATTTTTTCCTTTTTTTTATTTTTAATAAATTTGCAAAGATTTGCAAACCAAGCCATGAAGTCCATAGAATTGTCTGTAGACCTCTGAGACAGGATTGTATGGAGGCACAGATCTGGGGAAGAGTACAGAAAGATTTCTGCAGGACAGTGGCCTCCATCATCTGTAGATGTAAGAAGTTTGTAACCCTCAGGACTCTTCCTAGAGCGGGTCACCCAGTCAAACTGAGTGATCGGGGGAGAAGGGCCTTAGTCAGGGAGGTGACCAAGAACCCGATGGTCATTCTGACAGAACTCCAGTGTTTCTCTGTGGAGAGAGGAGAACCTTCCAGAAGAACAACCATCTCTGCAGCACTCCACCAATTAGGCCTGTATGGTAGAGTGGCCAGACGGAAGCCGCTCCTCAGTAAAAGGCACATGACAGCCCACCTGGAGTTTGCCAAAAAGCACCTGAAGGACTCTAAGACCATGAGAAACAAAATTCTCTGGTCTGATGAAACAAAGATTGAACTCTTTGGCCTGAATGGCAAGCATCATGTCTGGAGGAAACCAGGCACCGCTCATCACCTGGCCAATCCCATCCCTACAGTGAAGCATGGTGGTGGGAACATCGTACTGTAGGGATATTTTTCAGTGGCAGGAACTGGGAGACTAGTAAGGATCGAGGGAAAGATGAATGCAGCAATGTACAGAGACATCCTTGATGAAAACCTTCTCCAGTACGCTCTGGACCTCAGACTGGGGAGACGGGTTATCTTCCAACAGGACAACCACCCTAAGCACACAGCCAAGATAACAAAGAAGTGGCTCCAGGACAAACCTGTAAATGTCCTTGAGTGGTCCAACCAGAGCCCAGACTTGAACCCGATTGAACATCTCTGGAGAAATCTGAACATGGCTGTGCACCGACACTCCCCATCCAACCTGATGGAGCTTGAGAGGTCCTGCAAAGAAGAATGGGAGAAACTGCCCAAAAATAGGTGTGCCAAGCTTGTAGCATCATACTCAGAAAGACTTGAGGCTGTAATTGGCGTCAAAGGAGCTTCACCAAAGTATTGAGCAAAGGCTGTGAATATTGATGTACATGGGATTTTTTTTTCCTTTTTTTTATTTTTAATAAATTTGCAAAGATTTGCAAACCAAGCCATGAAGTCCAAAGAATTGTCTGTAGACCTCTGAGACAGGATTGTATGGAGGCACAGATCTGGGGAAGAATACAGAAAGATTTCTGCAGAACAGTGGCCTCCATCATCTGTAAATGGAAGAAGTTTGGAACCTTCAGGTCTCTTCCTAGAGCGGGCCGCCCGGTCAAACTGAGCGATCGGGGGAGAAGGTCCTTACTCAGGGAGGTGACCAAGAACCCGGTGGTCACGGGGGTGCAGTCTGCACACCCATAGTAATGCCACTGGGATCCATTATTACAGGGATCTGAGATCTTGACTATTGCCACTATGTGTACAGACACATCCGTGATGAAAACCTGCTCTAGAGCACTCTGGACCTCAGACTGGGGCCTTAAGGTTCATCTTCCAACAGGACAACTTATTTCACGTTGTCATTATGGGGGGGGGGTTGTTTGTAGAATTTTGAGGAAAATAATGAATTTAATCCATTTTGGAATAAGGCTGTAATATAACAAAATGTGGAAAAAGTGAAGCGCTGTGAATACTTTCCAGGAGGAACTGTATATCAGGGTTGGGTTGTCCATCCGATCTGGCATCAAAGGGGTTCTGATTAATCAGCAACAACGGCATTCTTGTAGAGCAGTCAGGTTTTATTAATGAGCCGGGGCTTTGTGCCCGGCCGTAGAGGTGTGAGCCTAACCCCCTTTCCGTCTGTCTCTGGCACGTTATCTGGGCTGATTTTTTTATTTTTTTTGCTGAGACCGAGGCGTGCCTCAGCCTGATGGGAATGGTGGCATGGGGGCGATGGGCGAGGTCTGCTGAGGGTTGGCTTTTATTGGATGAGCCTAGTCAGGAATCCTGGATATAAAGTAGACTCAGGTCTTATCTGTGGGCCGTGTACACATGGTGAGTCAATGGTTAGTCACAATACAGACACAATGAGGAGAGAAGGCAGCGGGGGGGTGAGTCAGAGAGGGAATCGTCTCCGATAGGACACCAGGACCGTGTCTCCTTCCCGACACCTCCAGGGAATTCCACCACAATCATACAAACAGCTCTCATTATTTCCACAACAGACAAGACAACGCAAGCACATTAGTCGCCGCTAAACTCACAGAAAACTCTACAGCTTCCCTCAACTTTAACAGATAGTTCAAAGTCACATTGTCCTCACTCAGCATAAATTGTAATATAATATTGTGACTTTTTATATTACATGTAACCTTTTCACTGCAAATTTTTTCTTTTGCAGATTGAAGTCAAAGTCTTTCCCGGCACTTTTTGTTTACAAGTTTAGATCCAGTATTTTTTGCTAAAAAATTACTTAAAACCCCCCAAACATTATACTTTTTTATTTTTTTTTTAGCAGAGACCCTAGGGAATAAAATGGTGAATGTTGCAATTTTTTGATGTCACACTGTATTTGCGCAGGGGTTCTTCAAACACAATTTTTTTTGAAAAAATAATTTTTTTCCACTTCAGCCCCACAAGAATTTACCCCCTTAACCGCTTGCCGACCAGCGCGCGCCGATGTACGACGGCAGAATGGCGCTGGTAGGCAAAATGGGCATACAGGTACGTCCCTTTTAAGTAGCGGTGTGACAGGCGAGCGCCCCCGGCCGGCGGTGCGGGCGCGTGCCAGCCTCGGTCTCCGTGACCGCGGGTCCCGCGGACTCGATGTCTGCCGGGTGCCCACGGTCGTGTCACGGAGAGATGCTTTTGTAAACAAGGCATTTTCCTGTTCTGCCGAGTGACAGGACAGAGATCACTGCTCTCTGTCATCCAGAGGAGTGATCACTGTCCTGTGTGTTGAAGCCCAGCCCCCCCACAGTTAGAAACACTCCCTAGGACACACTTAACCCCTTCACTGCCCCCTAGTGGTTAACCCCTTTCACTGCCAGTGTCATTTACACAGTAATCAATGCATTTTTATAGCACTGATCGCTGTATAAATGACAGTGGTCCCAAAATAGTGTAAAAAATGTCCGATGTGTCCGCCAAAATGTTGCAGTTCTGATAAAAATCGCAGATCGCCCCCATTACTAATAAAAAAATAATAATAAAAATGCCATAAAACTATCCCCTATTTTGTAGACACTATAAATTTTGCGCAAACCAATCAATATACGCTTATTGCGATTTTTTTTTACCAAAAATACGTAGAAGAATACATATCGGCCTAAACTGAGGAAAAAAATAGTTTTTTTATAAATTTTTTGGGGATATTTATTATAGCAAAAAGTAAAAAACATTGCATTTTTTTCAAAATTGTTGCTGTTTTTTGTTTATAGCGTGAAAAATAAAAACCGCAGAGATGATCAAATACCACCAAAAGAAAGCTCTACTTGTGGGGAAAAAAGGTTGTCAATTTTGTTTTGGTACAACGTTGCATGACCGCACAATTGTCAGCTTAAGCCACGCAGTGCCGAATCGCAAGAAGTGCTCTGGTCAGGAAGGGGGTAAAATCCCCCAGGGCTGAAGTGGATAATGACCAGGCCATTTTTTTGCGATACAGTACTGCGTCACTTTAACTGACAATTGAGTGGTTGTCCATTTTTGCCCACAAATAGAGCTTTCTTTTGATGGTATTTGATCACCTCTGCGGTTTTTATTTTTTGTGCTATAAACAAAAAAATACCACCAATTTTACAAAAAAAAAAAAAAAAAACAATATTTTTTACTTTCTGCTATAATACATATCCAAAATATACATATATATATATATATATATAAAAAAAATGTATTCATCAGTTTAGGCCAATATGTACAGTGCCTTGTAAAAGTATTCCCCCCCCCCCCCCTTGGCATTTTTCGTGTTTTGTTGCCTCACAACCTGGGATGAACATGGATTGTTTGAGGATTTGCATCATTTAATTTACAGAACACGCCCACAACTTTGAAGATGTTTTTTTGGTTTTTTTTATCGTGAAGCAAACAACAAATAGGACAAAATATCAGAAAAAGTCAATGTGCATAACTATTCACCCCCCTAAAGTCAATACTTTGTAGAGCCACCTTTTGCGGCTATCACAGCTCCAAGTCGCTTTGGATAAGTCTCTATGATCTTGCCACATCTTACCACTGGGATTTTTGCCCATTCCTCCTTGCAAAACTGCTCCAGCTCCTTCAAGTTGGATGGTTTGCGCTTGTGAACAGCAATCTTTAAGTCTGACCACAGATTTTCTATTGGATTGAGGTCTGGGCTTTGACTAGGCCATTCCAACACATTTCTATGTTTCCCCTTAAACCACTCAAGTGTTGCTTTAGCAGTGTGTTTGGGGTCATTGTCCTGCTGGAAGGTGAACCTCTGTCCTAGCCTCAAATCACACACACAGTGGTACAGGTTTTGCTCAAGAATATCCCTGTATTTAGCACCATCCATCTTTCCCTCAACTCTGACCAGTTTCCCAGTCCCGACTGCTGAAAAACACCCCCACAGCATGATGCTGCCACCACCATGTTTCACAGTGGGGATGGTGTTCTTTGGGTGATGTGATGTGTTGGGTTTGCACCAGACGTAGCGTTTTCTTTGATGGACAAAAAGTTCAGTTTTAGTCTCATCAGACCAGAGCACCTTCCTCCATACATTTTGGGAGTCTCCCACATGCCTTTTCACAAACTCAAAAGGTTCCATTTTGTTTTTTGCTGAAAGTAATGGCTTTCTTCTGGCCACTCTGCCATAAAGCCCAACTCTATGGAGCGTACGGCTTATTGTCATCCTATGTACAGATACTCCAGTCTCTCCTGTGGAACTCTGCAGCTCCTCCAGGGTTACCTTAGGTCTCTGTGCTGCCTCTCTGATTAATGCCCTCCTTGCCCAGTCCGTGAGTTTTGGTGTGCGGCCGTCTCTTGGCAGGTTTGCTGTTGTGCCATGTTCTTTCCATTTGGTTATGATAGATTTGATGGTGCTCCTAGGGATCATCAAAGATTTGGATATTTTTTTTATAACCTAACCCTGACTTGTACTTCTCAACAACATTGTCCCTTACTTGTTTGGAGAGTTCCTTGGTCTTCATGGCAGTGTTTGGTTAGTGGTGCCTCTTGCTTAGGTGTTGCAGCCTCTGGGGCCTTTCACAAAGGTGTGTCTATGTAATGACAGATCATGTGACACTTAGATTGCACACAGGTGGACATCATTTCACTAATTATGTGACTTCTGAAGGTAATTGGTCGCACCAGAGCTTTTTATGGGCTTCATAACAAAGGGGGTGAATACATACGCACATGCCAATTATCAGTTTTTTATTTCTGAAAATTAGTTTTATATATATATTTTTCTAATTTTACTTCAACAACTTAGACTATTGTGTTCTGATCATCACATATAATTCAGATTAAAAAACATTGAACTAAACGCTGTAATGTAACAAAATAGGTAAAAAGCCAAGGGGGGGGGAATACTTTTGCAAGGCACTGTATTCTTCTACATATTTTTGGTTAAAAAAATATCACAGAAAGCGTACAAAAAGTTTTATCGTCTACAAAACAGGGGATAGATTTATGGCATTTTTCTTAATTTTTTTTTTTTTTTCCAGTAATGGCGGCGATTAGTGATTTTTAGCGGGTCTGCGACATTGTGGCGGACAGATCAGACACCTGACATTTTTGACACTTTTTTGGGAACCATTGACATTAAAGTGGTCAGTGCTAAAAATATGCACTGACATTGTACTAATGACACTGGCAGGGAAGGGGTTAAATGCTTAGCAGGAAGACAGATCTCAGTGTCATCCTCTGACAGAACGGGGATCTGCCTTGTTTACTTCGGCAGATCACCGTTCTGTCTCTGCAGGGAACGATCGCGGCCGCCGGCAGACATTGTGTCTGCCAGACCCGCTGATTGGCTCCCCCGCCGGCGGCGCGTGCCCACGAAAGATAGTGTACGAATCGCCATACCGGTATGCCGATTTGCGCAGCCGAGCCACCTTGCCACTGGTGGTCAGCAAGTGGTTAATGAATAAAAAATAAAAAAACACAATATATACCCGAATTTTTTGGGTACAATTTGAAAGATGATGTTACGCCGAGTAAATAGATACCTAACATGTCACGCTTTAAAATTGCACCCGCTTGTGGAATGTTTAGAGTTACAGAGGAGGTCCAGTGGTAGATTTATTGCTCTCGCTCTAACGTTCGCGGCTATACCTCACATGTGTGGTGCGAACACTGTTTACGCGTTCGAGACTTACGTGTGAGTTCAGATATGCACGCGAACGCGGAGGGATGGGGGTACTTTAATTTTTACTTTTATATTTACACTGTCCCTTTCGTTTTTTTATTTTTTTCATAACTTTTATTCCTAAAACAAGGAATATAAACATCCCTTGTAATAGAAAAAAGGATCCTCTTTATGGACAGATCTGGGGTCAAAAAGACCTCAAATCTCTCCTTTACCTTTAAAAGCAAAAGATAAAAGATCTTTTGCTTAAAGAAAAACAAAAAAAAAACAGCCTTCGACTAAAAGTGACGTCATAACGTCACGTCCGGTCCTTCAAGGCCACATCGGTGATCAAAGACGATCTGGTCCTTGTTCGCCTCTTTGACCAGCTGGGGGCACCGTTCAATGGAGCGTTTCCTGGGCGTGAAAACAGTAAGCCCGAGAAACACAATCGAGCAGTGGGGCAGGGGGGGGGGCTAATGAGCCGTTCTGACCACTTTCAGACCACTAATGAGCCTCTCAGACCACTTTCAGACCACTAATGAGCCGCCCGGACCACTTTCAGACCACTAATGAGCCGCCCGGACCACCTTCAAACCACTAATAAGCCTCTCAGACCACTTTTAGACTGCTAATGAGCCGCTCGGACCACTTTCAGACCACTAATGAGCCTCTTGGACCACTTTTAGACCACTAATGTGCCGCCCGGACCACTTTCAGACCACTAATAAGCCGCTCGGACCACTTTCAGACCACTAATAAGCCGCTCGGACCACTTTCAGACCACTAATGAGCCTCTCGGAACACCTTCAGACCATTAATGAGCCACTCGGACCACTTTCAGAAGAAAGACAGCTAATGAGCCTCTCGGACCACTTTCAGACCACTATTGAGCCGCCTGGACCACTTTCAGACCACTAATGAGTCTCTTGGACCACTTTCAGACCACTAATGAGCCTCTCGGAACACCTTCAGACCATTAATGAGCCTCTCGGACCACTTTCAGACCACTATTGAGCCGCCTGGACCACTTTCAGACCACTAATGAGCCTCTCGGACCACTTTCAGACCACTAATGAGCTGCCCCCAGACCACTTTCAGACCACTAATGAGCCGCCCGGACCACTTTCAAACCACTAATGAGCCGCCCAGACCACTTCCAGACCACCAATGAGCCTCTCGGACCAATTTCAGACCACTAATGAGCCTCTCGGACCACTTTCAGACCACTAATGAGCCTCTCGGACCACTTTCAGACCACTAATGAGCCGCTCGGACCACTTTCAGACCACTAATGAGCCTCTCGGACCACTTTCAGACAACTAATAAGCCGCCTGGACCACTTTCAGAAAAAAGCCAGCTGCCGGCTGAAAAAAAAAAAAAATACCGGGGTTATGGCTGATAGCTTCAGCCCAGGTAAACCACTTGCAAACCGCAACGTGTATATACGTATTGCGGTCAGCAAGTGCTTAAAAAATATATAATTTTAGGCCTGAAGATTCCCCCAAAAACCAGAAACCCCCAAACATTATATACTGTACTGTATTTTCTGAAAGCAGGGACCATGGAGAATAAAATGGTGGTAGTTCCAATTGTTTTTATGTTACACAGTATTTATGTCCTGAAGATAATTTAAAACCTCCGAAACATTATATATTTTCCAAAAGCAGAGACTGTGGAGAATAAAATGGCAGTAGTTTCAATGATTTTTTTATTTTTTATTTTTTCACTAATTATTTTGTTCCACACAGCAGTTTATCAAGTGCACAGTTTGTGTAAAAAATAATCAAAAGTAAATTTGAGGGCACATAAATGCAACATAGTACCCATTTTGTGGTAAAATCTGGACGAGGTTGCACCGTGACCCAACATGCCCAGCTTTAATATTGGGCACACCCGTAAAACGAACTTTGGTATCCTAATTTTCTGAATAGTATACACGCCAATAGAATGCTTTAACCTTTTAGCTATCAGAGCCGTGTTTGCTTTTTTTTTTTTACAAGAATATTGAAAAAAATTATAATTTTAGGCCTGAAGATTAGTTAAAAAAACCCTCAAGTGTTATATATTTTCAGAGACCCTGAAGAAAAAAAGTAGCAGTAATTCCAATTATTTTATGTCACATGATATTTGCGCAATGGTTTATCAAGCACAAATTTTCAATAAAAAATAAAGAAGGGTTGATTTTAGGGCACACAAAAGCAGCATGTTTCCCAATATTTGCGTAAAATATCAAATAAATACACTTGTAGTAAAATAGGTACCCAACACGTCAGACTTTAAAATTGTGCACACGTGTTTAAAAAATCCGTTTTAGGCCTGTAGATTAGTTAAAACCCCCAAGAATAACACATTATCTGTAAGGGGACACCCTGGAGAATAAAATAGTGGCAATTTCAATTCTTTTATGTCAGACAATATTTGCGCAACGGTCTATCCAGCACTCGTTTTCAGTAAAACATACAGTGCCTTGAAAAAGTATTCATACCCCTTGAAATTTTCTACATTTTGTCATGTTACATCCAAAAACGTAAATGTATTTTATTGGGATTTTATGTGATAGACCAACACAAAGTGACACATAATTGTGAAGCGGAAGGAAAATGATAAATGGCTTTCAAAATGTTTTACAAATAAATATGTGAAAAGTGTTGGGGGCATTTGTATTCAGCCCCCCTTTACTGTGATACCCCCAACTAAAATCTAGTGGAACCAATTGCCTTCAAAAGTCACCTAATTAGTAAATAGAGCCCACCTGTGTGTAATTTAATCTCAGTATAAATACAGCTGTTCTGTGAAGCCCTCAGAGATTTGTTAGAGAACTTTAATGAAACAAACAGCATCATGAAGGCCAAGGAACACACCAGGCAGGTCAGGGATAAAGTTGTGGAGAAGTGTAAAGCAGGGTTAGGTTATAAAGAAAAAAAATATCCCAAGCTTTGAACATCTCACGGAGCTCTGTTCAATCCATCATCCGAAAATGGAAAGAGTAATGCAAACAATAGGGTATGAATACTTTTTCAAGGCACTGTACACTAAAGTTAATTTTAGTGCACACAAACGTAATATGTTACCCAATTTTTTGATCAAATAAAAAAAAAAAAAATAGTAAAAATAGTAAATAGATACCCAAGAGGTCAAGCTTTAAAATTTCACAGACATGTTTAAAAATGTTTGCGCAAAAGTTATAGCGTCTACAAACTATGGGATAAATTATATAAATTATAAATATGGAATTTTTATTTTTTTCATTTTTTTTTTTCTAACAGAAAAGTTTTTTTTTTTCAGTTTTTTTTACTTGTCATGTTGGCGATCAGAGATTTTTTAGAGGGACTGCGACATTGTGAAATCTGACACTAAGTGACACTTTTTTGGGGACAAGTGACACTAATACAGTGATCAGTCCTAACAAAAATGCACTGCCACTGTATAAATGACACTGGCAAGGAAGGGGTTCACATCAGAGGCGATCAAAGGGTTAAATGTGCTCCTAGGGAGTGCTTGTTAACTGTGGAGAAGGTGCTTTGACTTGGGGGGAAGACAAAGATCCGTGTTCCTGCTTAGCAGAAACACAAGATCTCCATCTTCCCTTCTGACAGAATGGGCGATCTGCCTTGTTTACATAGGCAGACCGCCTTTCTGCCTGCATCGGGAATGATCAGCGGGTCCCGGCGGACATCGGGTCCACCTGGATCCGCTGATTGGCTCCCGCTGTGTCCAATCACAGCAGGTTGCACAAGCGCCCTAGACCCGGCTATCGAAATCACGTACAGGTACGTGATTTTGTGTTGAAGGTGCCGCCCTGCTACAGTAAATATATGGGGGGGGGGGGGGGGCCCGGAAGCGGTTAATTAAAACCCCCCAAACATTACATATTTTCCAAAAGCAGAGACTCTGGAGAATAAAATGGTGGTAGTTCACATTTTCTTTTGTTGTGAAGTTATATACAGCGCTAACCTTAGACTCCACTATTTAGCAAGAAACCCTGTACGTTCCCTCACTCCAACTATCAAGAATCCTTACTATAGAGCACAAGTGTAAAAAAAAAACAACAAAGTACTGAGTCTAGAAAAATAAAATCACATAACAAAATCCAAAAAGTCAATGAAGGTTCAATCAATAAAGTGTCACAGTGTAGAAACAGGCATTCTGTGCAATCATCAACCAATGTTGTGATAGTTCATTACAGAGCGGTTTCTCAATAAAGTGTCACCGTGCTGTGCAAATAATAATCCAAACGAGCAATCAATCCTCCTATGGTGTGGTTTCAATACTCCGCCACCTTAATCACACAGGAAAACTCACCAGATTTCCATGACTACCGCCTTCTGGTGAGTGTGGTTTCAATATTCCGCCACCTTAATCACACAGGAAAACTCACCAGATTTCCACGACTACCGCCTTCTGGTGAGTCATGTAAGATATGAAAGATACAGCACAGCTCCCAATCACTTTGACCTTCCTCCTCAGCGTTGATTAACCAGCAAATGTTATCTCCATTGGGCCAATTGGCCAACACATAAGGACATAAAAAGGGACCAGCGTAGTGTAAAATCTTCTACAATTTATTTGTTAAAACCATTAAAAGTGCTTACTCACATGTATAGGTGCTAGGAGGTATGTGCGCTTGTTTACAATAAAAACCACTGCAGTGATTGCCTCCTCTAAATGTTTATGATGCCTCTCGCCGGCTCCTGTCTCCTATCTCCCGGGCGTGCCAGCTTTCAGTTCGGGGTGTAGCGAGCGCGATGGCGTCACATCCGGTTCCTGCCCCCGAGGCGTTTCGTCATTAAGACGTCATCATAAATTGCCAATTATTTGTGTCACACGATATTTGCTCAGCAGTTTATCAAGCGCAAATTTTTAGTAATAAAATAAACAAACGTTGACTTCAGGGCGCATAAATGCAACATATTACCCAAATTCTTTAATTCAAAATACTAACCACAACATATAGTGCCTTGCAAAAGTATTCACCCCCCTTGGCTTTTTACCTATTTTGTTACATTACAGCCTTTAGTTCAATGTTTTTTTTAATCTGAATTATATGTGATGGATCAGAACACAATAGTCTAAGTTGGTGAAGTAAAATTAGAAAAATATATACAAAAAACTATTTTTCAGAAATAAAAAACTCATAATTGGCATGAGCGTATGTATTCACCCCCCTTTGTTATGAAGCCCATAAAAAAGCTCTGGTGCAACCAATTACCTTCAGAAGTCACATAATTAGTGAAATGATATCCACCTGTGTGCAATCTAAGTGTCACATGACCTGTCATTACATAGACACACCTTTGTGAAAGGCCCCAGAGGCTGCAACACCTAAGCAAGAGGCCCCACTAACCAAACACTGCCATGAAGACCAAGGAACTCTCCAAACAAGTAAGGGATGATGTTGTTGAGAAGTACAAGTCAGGGTTAGGTACATCACCAATCTTGTCTCCAAATATCACCCCAACCATCCTCTCTGCTCTTTTCAAGACCTCCTACTCTCAAGCGCTCTCGTCACCTCCTCTCATGCTCATCTCCAGGATTTCTCCAGAGCTTCTCCCATCCTCTGGAACTCTCTACCTCAACCTGTCCGGCTATCTACTACTCTAGCTGCCTTCAGGCAATCCCTGAAAACTTCTCTCTTCAGGGAAGCCTATCACGCCTCCAACTAATCTTTTACCACTTCCATCAGCTCATCCCCCCCCCCCCAGTTACAACCTTTTATACCACCTGCCCCAACCTATTAGATTGTGAGCTCTTCTGGACAGGGCCCTCTTAATGCTCTTGTATTTTATTGTATTGTAACTGTATTGGCACCCTTTTAGCAAAGTGCTGCGTAAACTGTTGGCGCTAAATAAATCCTGTATAATATTAATAACAATAATAAATCATTTTTGGTAAAATATGAATGATGAGGTTGCACTGAGTAAATAGATATCCAACATGTCTAGCTTTAAAATTGGGTGCACCTATAAAATGACATCGAACTCCGGTATCTTAAACTTTTAATAGGCAATGCTTTAACCTTTTGCGCACGTTTAAAAAAAATAATTTTAGGCCTGAAGATTATTTAAAACCCCCACACGTTATATATTTTCTGAGGAACTTGACTGGCCTGCACAGAGTCCTGACCTCAACCCAATAGAACACCTTTGGGATGAATTAGAGCGGAGACTGCGAGCCAGGCCTTCTCGTCCAACATCAGTGCCTGACCTCACAACTGCGCTTTTGGAAGAATGGTCTAACATTCCCATAGGCACGCTCCTAAACCTTGTGGACAGCCTTCCCAGAAGAGTTGAAGCTGTTATAGCTGGGTGGGCCAACTCAAAAGTTAAGGCAGGCGTCCCAATACTTTTGGTAATATCGCGTACCTCTCTCTCTGACTGCCATCAGGGTAAGGTCGCTGGACTCCTCCCCCCCTGCTTTGCCCCCCCCCCCCTTTAACCTAGGTCCCCCTTCTTTTTCGGGATACTCCCATATGCTCGTTATGTGTATAAGACCCCTTTTACATTGTGCCACCGATAGCATCGGCGGTAGAACGCCACTATTTTTATCGGCGTTTTACCGTCGGATTTGCGGCGCATTTCGTCCGCTAGCTGGACGCTTTTAACCCCCGCTAGCGTAGGGTGACCAGACAGCCCTGGTTTCTGGGGACAGTCCCCAGATTGAGGACACTGTCCCCGGACCAAGTCTGTCCCCAAGTTTGGCCCCGGATTGGATTTGAACAGGGGCTGGGGCAATTTCAAAGACAGCCCCTGTTCAAACCTCAGACAGACCTCAGACAGACCTCATATTATATGGTTTTGGTAAATCTGAAGGAAAAAATCAGCAGAAAATCTGATAGTGTTCATGGGGCTTTAGACTTGACAGGCTGTGAGGCGGGCGGCGGCGGCGGAGACGGGCAAAGAGTCGTTGATTGCTGCCATTACTAGTAAAAAAAAATATATGTCCCCGGATTTCATTTTAAAAATCTGGTCACCTTACGCTAGCGGCCGAGAAAGGGTTAAAACTGCCCGCAATGCACCACAATAGTGGCGTTTTGCCGGCGGTAGAGCCACGCTGCCCCATTGATTTCAATGGGGAGCAGCGGTGGAGGAGCGGTAAACACACCGCTCCTTCACCGCTCCAAAGGAGCTGCTGGCAGGACTTTTCCTGACGTCCTGCCAGCGCACCGCTCCAGTGTGAAAGCCCTCGGGGCTTCCACACTGGAGACAATGGAGCAGCTGTTTGAGGCGCTATTTTTAACGCTATAGCGCCTGCAAAACGCCCTCGGTGTCTGAAAGACGCCTGTCCACAGAATCTCTTTCTTCCATTCAAACCTCACCATCATGGGCAACACCAAAGAGCTGTCCAAGGACGTCGGGGAGAAGATTGTAGACCTGCACAATCTGACAATTTTGGGGGGAGGCCCAGTGGAGTGTTTCCCCCCAATATGTCGAGTTTTTCAGAAATGACTACCGGCTCTAATTTATCATTCTTTCTTTACTGCAATGTATCAGCGAGAAACCACAAACTCTCGCCTTGCTAGAATTCAGTCTACATTTTTTTATATTCTTTCTCAACAAAGCCCTGACATTTTATAATGTGTTTTATCTCCCAACACGTTCCGTGTAATATTTACAAACTGTCTTTATCTTTTTATTCTTCTAGACATGTTATGGTGAAATGAAGGACCTTGATGACCTCATGTCTTTGATGTGAACTGATAGTGAACCACGTCGAGGAATGTCAAATGTGTTGAGTAAGAGATTTTCATTGTATTTAAGCAGAACTGGTCAAACGAGGTGTCCCAAAGTCTGAGGTCTTTTTTTTTTTTTTTTTCCCACACCGGTCCGTGGACGAGCGATGCTCATATTGGGCTACGCACGCATGTCTATGCACGAGACAGACACCACCGGAACCCGGCTTATCTCAGGGGGAAACAATTCAGATTAAAACGAATACAAAGGACAATGTATTAGGCACATTGATGATTTCCTATGAAAAGCAACATTCTTTATTTTAATATTTTAAAAAAATATATCATTTGTTTCCATATGCACCACCACTGCATGTAAATATCAAAGAAATGAACATACACTATATTACCAAAAGTATTGGGACACCTGCACATGAACTTTAATGGCATCCCAGTCTTAGTCAGAGGCGGTGCTCATAAAGGGCGCAGGGGGAACCTAATCCATGCGCCCGGCCCCTAATCTCCATGCAGGGTGCCGGACGCATGCATTTCATTGGGTTTTTTTTTTTTTTTAAGCACATGATTAGAGCCTGAAGCTCTACTTGGCTTCAAAAAGGGTGGGACCCGAGCCCACCCACTTGAGTGACATTAGCAAAATTATATCCGCTAATGTCTTCCTGCTTCTCCTCCCAGCCAAAAGAGAAGCGGGTCCTGAGACCCGATTTGCCGGGAGTCCTGAGACCCGATTGGCCGGGAGTCCTAAGACCCGACTCCGGCTTGGGAGGAGAAGCGACCTCCGGGACCCAGGAGGAGATGCAGGGGGGGAAGCCGCGACCTGGATGCCCCAAAGCAAGGTCCATAAAGACACGGATGAGTGAGTTTGGGGTGAAGGAACGTGACTGGCCTGCACAACCCGATAGAAAACCTTTGGGATGAGTTAAAGCAGAGACTGTAAGCCAGGCCTTCTCGTCCAACATCAGTGCCTGACCTCACAAATGCGCTTCTGGAAGAATGGTCAAACATTCCCATAGACACACTCCTAAACCTTGTGGACGGCCTTCCCAGAAGAGTTGAAGCTGTTATAGCTGCAAACGGTGGGCCAACTCAATATTGAACCCTACGGAGTAAGACTGGGATGCCATTAAAATTCATGTGTGTGTAAAGGCAGGCGTCCCAATACTTTTGGTAATATAGTGTAGAACCCGCTCCCCTCCCCCTCCCTACAATATGATGGTGCCGCATCCTTAGGATTCTTTAAAGTGGAGCTAAACTGTATCTGAGCACCACAAACTGAAAATGCTTCAAATTGATTATTTTTTTATATTCGGAGTAGAACCCTCAGGGCCCCGGTGCAGGAAATCATAAAGGCCCCCACTGGCCCCCGACCAGGGCCCTTCCAACTGATCCCGGGCCCTTAACTCTCATCGCAGGACCTTTTACGGCAGTCCCGCAGCGGGCCACCTTCCTGCCATCTTGGGGTTCCCCCATGATGGTGGAACGCCAGAGCCTAGTTAGAGCCCAGTCACAAGTGCAACCTTTGTAAACCTGGTAGTTCCGCCACTGGTGTCAGTAGTTTTTTTTATTCTTGTTATTTTAATTTTTATTATTGTTTACATTTTTTTTTTTTACAATGTAATTTTTTGTTATTTTTTTACATATTTTTTAGGACCCCCGTTGGGGGGCTTTGGTGAAGTATCAGGGGTCTAAACCAGTGGTCTCCAAACTGTGGCCAGGGGGGGGGGCCTGATGTGACCCTTTGCTTGCCTTTTCTGGCTTTTGGTGCACTATTCCACCAACGGATACCAATGATGGGGCACCATTCCTCCCACTGACATCATCGATGAGGCTCTATTTCTCCAACTGACACCAATGATGGGGCACTATTCCTTGCACTGACACCAATGATGGGGCACCATTCCTCCCACTGACACCATCGATGAGGCTCTATTTCTCCAACTGACACCAATAATGGGACACTAATCCTTGCACTGACACCAATGATGGGACACAATTCCTTCAACTGACACCAATGATGGGACACTATTCCTTCAACTGACACCAATGATGGGACACTATTCCTCCCACTGATACCAATGATGGGACACTATTCCTTCAACTGACACCAATGATGGGACACTATTCCTCCCACTGATACCAATGATGGGACACTATTCCTTCAACTAACACCAGTGATGGGACAACATTACTTCCACTAACACAATAGATTGGGCACTGTTTCTCCAACTAGCACCAATGATGGGGAACTATTCCTCCCACTGACACCAATTATGGGACACTATCCCTTCAACTGACACCAATGCTGGGGCAACATTCCTCCCACTGACACAATCGATGAGGCTCTATTACTCCAACTGACACCAATGATGGGACACTATTTCTTGCACTGACACCACTGACACCAATGATGGGACACTATCCCTTCAACTGACACCAGTGATGGGACACTATTCCTTGCACTGACACCAATGATGGGACACTATTCCTTGCACTGACACCAATGATGGGACACTATTCCTTGCACTGACACCAGTTATGGGACAACATTCCTTCCACTAACACCATCGATTAGTTACTGTTTCTCCAACTAACACCAATGATGGGATACTATTCCTTGCACTGACACCATTGATGGGACACTGTCCCCCTTCAACTGACACCAATGATGGGGCACTATTCCTCCTTCTAAAATCAACGATGGGACATAATTTACTGACACTGACCCCAGTGCTGTTTATGTTTCTACTCCCACTGGCCATAGTCGCCCCCCCCCCCCCCCCCCTAAAGCCTGAAGGACAATAAACTTTGTTTAGGAAGTTTGGAGAGCCCTGGTCTAAACAGACCCATGATGTCCCACCGTTTTATGACAGAGAAAGGCACTGAGGACAGAATCCTCACTCCCTTTCTCTGCAGTCTCAGCTGCACAGAATGTATGAACAGGAATAGCTCTGTACAGAGCTTCCTGTTCATTCATAAACTGAGGCATAGTAAACACAGTTCACTATGCCTCAGCTATAAATGAATGAAAACCAAAACAAAAAAAAAACATAGTCATTGATTGGTACGGATCACTGACTCTATTCATTAAGACAAGGAAGGGGGCGGTGAATGACACATTTACTGGCTCCTTCTCTGCTCTTCATCTAGACAGATCCCCCGCAGCAGCTGGAGGGAGGTGGAAACCCAGCAGCACTACGGGGGGGAAAGGGGGGGGGGCAGAGAAGGATGCAGGGGCCCAGGGCAGCAGCACAGGGATAGGGAAGTAGTGGGAGCGGCATTGGTGCCCTCCATTTCCCTCCTGCAGCCGCTGAAGGTTTGCAGGAAGGAGAGGAGGGGAACCGGGCACTCAGCGGCTGCATGGTGGGATCGGTTCCTCTACGTGCCGCCGCCCTCCAATCCAGGTGTACAGGGGGGCTGCACAGGCCCCCTTGGAGTTGGTGGCCTGGTCGCAATGGAGACCCCCTGATTCAGAGTAAACTCCCCCCATCCATCCATGTCTCCATGCCTTATCTCGTTGAGAAATCACTTTGAAACCCCCCCCCCCGAGAATTTCTAGCTGCAATCATCTTCATAGCTCCCAACCGTCCCTGATTTGGAGCAATGTCCCTCTGTCCCTCATCCCTCTTCATCTGTCCCTAATTTTGGTCTGATCTGTATAGTTGTATAAAAAAAATGCACTATTTATCTTTCAAAAAGCATTTCTCATCCGATTTCTAAATTGCTGCATTTGTAAATATCAAAATCCAATATAAAAGAATAACAGTTGTTAAAAAAAAGCACTTGTGGGTTTAACTAAATATTTTTTGTGAGTATTGCTCCTTTAAGGGGGCGTGACAGGGGGTGTGTCCTATACCTTCATACTTTTGGTAATAGGTGACCCTCATCTCAAAAAGTTAGGGAGGTATGCATCTTGAGTAAGGGCAGATGATTCGTGTAGCATCTACTTCCTGGAGTCCATCTACCCTTAGCTCAGACATGCAGGCAGGAGTGCGTGTTTAGCTGAGATAGCCCCTCCTCCCATGAAGACTCCTGGGCTGTATGACATCATTTTGGCCTAGGCCAGAAAGCAGGAAGCAACTGAAGACATGTAAAAAAAAAAAAAAAAAAAAAAAGTTTAAAACAAGTAAATATAATATACTTTCCTATCTATTTACTAATGCTAGGATTGAAAATAGTTTATGTTGACTGGGAGAGTTTAGTTCCACCTTAAGGGCCCGCCTAAACTAGCAACTTTCAGATTATTTTATCATCAGTCACTATAATGACCAACAGTAATCACTAGGAAGGATGTTTGCACAATCACAGTAGACGGATAACATCCACTGGCGTGAGCTCTGTTTACTCTGTATGGGAATCGTCATGGTTTGCCGCCTCCTTAACGTCTCAAAAATGCGCATTTTCTTAAGCACAGTGGCTGAGTGGTTAGCACTTCCGTTTGGCAGCACTGGGGTCGTTGGTTCAAATCCCAACCACCACTCTACCTGTTTGCACGTTCTCCATGTGCCTTACGTGGGTTTCCTCCGGGTGCTCCGGTTTCCTCCCACACTTTAAAGACATGCTGGGAGGTTAATTGGCTCCTATCTGAATTGGCCCTAGTATGTATGTATGTGAGTTAGGGACCTTAGAGTGTAAGCTCCTTGAGGGCAGGGACTGATAGGAATGTACAATATACTGCGGAAAGCGCTGCAAAAATCGACGACACAATATAAACTCATATACTGTAAGTACCTGTAATAAATTGATAAAAATAAGCCAATGACACTAAGCTACTAGTTTACTCCCTTGTTATATTTTGCATGGCCAATGACACTCCCTCCTTGTTGGCTTACCCTTACACCAGGGGCCCCCTCTATCCATGCACCTGGCCCCTTTCAGGACACCGGGCGCATGAATTCCTATGCTCAATCGGGAAGCGGGTCTGATACCCATCACCCGATTGGCTGAAAAGACAGGAGCTCCTATTGGACGCCTAGGAGGAGGGGAGGAGATTCCGGAGCGGAAGCGAGGGGGAGAAGAGCCGCTGACTGATGTCTAGATGCCCGCCGATGCCCGATTCCCGCCACTGCCTGGTACCCCGACCCCCGCCGCTCCTCGGATGCCCGATCCCCACCGCTGCTTGGTGCCCTGATCCCCGTCGCTGCTTGGTGCCATGATCCCCGCCACTCCTCTGATGCCTGATCCCCGCCGCTGCTTGGTGCCCCAATCCCCGCCGCTCCTCGGATGCCCAATCACCGCCGCTGCTTGGTCCCCCGATCCCCGCCGCTGCTCTGATGCCCGAACCCCGCCGCTGCTTGGTGCCCCAATCCCCGCCGCTCCTCGGATACCCGATCCCCGCCGCTGCGTGGTCCCCTGATCCCCGCCATTCCTCGGATGCCCGATCCCCACCGCTGCTTGGTGCCCCGATCCCCGTCGCTGCTTGGTGCCATGATCCCCGCCGCTCCTCTGATGCCTGATCCCTGCCGCTGCTTGGTGCCCCAATCTCCGCTGCTCCTCGGATGCCCAATCCCCGCCGCTGCTTGGTCCCCCGATCCCCGCCGCTGCTTGGTCCCCCGATCCCCGCCGCTCCTCGGATGCACGATCCCCACCGCTGCTTGGTCCCCCAATCCCCGCCGCTCCTTGGATGCCCGATCCCCACCGCTGCTTGGTGCCCCGATCCCCGCCACTCCTCAGATGCCTGATCCCCACTGCTGCTTGGCCCTGATCCCTGCCGCTCCTCGGATGCCCAATCCCTGCCGCTGCTTGGTCCCCCGATCCCCGCCACTCCTTGGATGCCCGATCCCCGCTGCTGCTTGGTCCCCCAATCCCTGCCGCTCCTTGGATGCATGATCCCCGCCGCTGCTTGATGCCCCAATCTCCGCCGCTCCTCGGATGCCCGATCTCCGCCGCTGCTTGGTCACCTGATCCCCACCGCTCCTCGGATGCCCGATCCCCGCCGCTGCTTGGTCGCCAGATCCCCACCGCTCCTTGGATGCCCGCCGATGCCAGCCGCCTAGATGGGGTAAGTGCCGTGGACCGACCGGCAGACAGCAGAGGGGGGGATGCAGGGGGTTTGAAGTGCCGCGGGGGGGGGGGGGGAGTGGTTGTTTGCCTCCCCACTAAACAAAAAACCACCAGGCGCCACTGCCTTGCACAGGCTATCCCATCTTCAGTCCTTCAATATTGCTGCTGCCAGACTCATTAAGATTACCAACTGCTCAGTGTCCTCCACCATAGCTCCCAACTGTCCCTGATTTCGAGGGACTGTCCCTGATTTGGAACTATGTCCCTCTGTCCCTCTTTCCCCCTCATTTGTCCCTCATTTTGGTCTGATCTATATAGTTGTATATAAAATGCACTTTTTATCTTTCAAAAAGTGTTTCCCAGCGCTAAACATAGTTACATAGTAGGTGAGGTTGAAAAAAGACACAAGTCCATCAAGTCCAACCTATGTGTGTGATTATGTGTCAGAACCTTTCATCCAAATTCTAAATTGCTGAATTTGTACATTTGAAAAGCCAATATAAAGGTATAGTAGTACTAATAGAACTAATAATTTTTTTGTATAATTCTCCTTTAAGGGGGGACGTGACAGGAGTGTCCTATGCCTTCATACTTTTGCTAATAGGTGCCCCTCCTTCCTTTCTCAAAAGGTTGGGAGGTATGTCCTCCACCCCTCTCTGCCAATCCCTCTGCTGGTTTTCTGCTCTTTCAATGAAAAATATTCAAAATGCTAACAACAACATACAAAGAAACCCACACTCTGCCCCAAGCTATGTAACCAACCTCATCTATCACCCAAACCGTTCTTTTCATTCCTCCCCAGACCTCCTGCTCTCTAGCTTCCCTTGCCTTCTCTTCCCATATTCACCTCCAGGACTTCTGCAGAACCTCTCCCATCCTCTGGAACTCCCTACCCAAATATGTCCGGTTATCTCCTACTCTGTCCACCTTTAAGTGATTCCTGAAAACTCCCTCAGGGAAGCCTACCCTGCCTCTAGCTGAACTTCTACTTTCTCCATCAACTTGTTCCTCCTTTTTATATCACTTGACCCTCCTTTTAAGGTTGTAAGCCGTCAGGAGAAGGGTCCTCCTATCCCTCTTATATTGAATTGTACTGGAACTGCTTTCCTCTATTTTGTAAAGTACAGAAAACTGTTGGTGCTATACAAGTCCTGTATAATAATAATAATACTTGATGACAACCTGTGACGGGTACCCGTACCCTTAATCCTATCAGAAGATCCCAAGCTGTCTCTGATGGAATTTAATGGCCATGCATAAACAATAATAATAGGATCAATAGTAATAATAGTTCCATACTTTGGCATTTGCATTGGTATATAGTTGCATGTAGCAACTCCAAATGATAAGAATATGAATTCCAGGTAGGTCTTGTTGTAGGTCATGTTGAGAAGCCCATAGAATAGTGGTCTACAGTTGGAAAACTGGCAGAATGAGGTAACAAGAGATAACTAGTTCCTCACGTTTAAAGTACACTATATTACCAAAAGTATTGGGGTGCCTGGCTCCCCCCCCCCCCCCCAACCAGTTTACCAACCTGATGTACTGCACTAAATGTGGTTCTAGATAGGGAAACATGAACCTAACAGCATTGGAGTTGTCCAAAAAATGTGATAATATTTGGTCCCCTTGGCTCTCCACCTCCGGCCTAGCTGCCACTACTATTGCATCTCCATTAGATCTGTCTGACGGTGTTGTTGCTCTAATAATAGTTTTTGAGACTGTATACCATATCATTATGGAAATCTTATATACTATTGGACTTGCATGTCCCATCTCCTCGGTATTTGATTGAGGAGGAAGTCTCCAATGATATCTTCTTATTCATGTCCACCAATGGAGTGACTATCTTCTTTAAACACTGTTGCATTATATTGGGAGATATGTCCTGGAATGGTATGTGATTTTGGAACTGTACTTACTTTTTTTGGGGGTTTTTCTTTGTTATTTTTGATATAAAAAAATAAAAATGATGGCAGCCAAAAGAAGGGAGAAGACTCCAAGGATACAGTAAGTGGTAAGAGGTGAGTTTGAGGGTGGGGGGCTTTGGTATACCATAAAACATGATCAGAAAGGTAGAGTTATCTTTGAACTGGTAATTCTTTTCAATGTAAGAATTCTTCATGGCAATTAGTATACACTATATTGTCAAAAGTATTGGGACACCGGCCTTTACACACACATGAACTTTAAGGGCATTCCAGTCTTAGTCCGTAGGGTTCAATATTGAGTTGGCTCCGCCCTTTGCAGCTATAACGGCTTCAACTCTTCTGGGAAGGCCGTCCACAAGGTTTAGGAGTGTGTCTATGGGAATGTTTGACCATTCTTCCAGAAGAGAATTTGTGAGGTCAGGCGCTGATGTGGACGCATTGCACAGATACGCATTGCACTGTTGGTGATTTTTCCATGATAAAGAAATATCTTCTAATAAGATAAGAAGGTGATATTGCATGAATTCTTTATGGTTTGCATACGTACTTTGCAGTTTAAGATGTCTCTCTCTCCCATCATGGAAAGTTGGGACCTATGGGCTCCACCATTGATGATCCCCAACAAGGGGTGCAAACCATTAAAAGACTTTTAAAGTGTTACTAAACCCTGGAGCCTGCATTCACTATATCTGATCTCCCCTGGAGAATGCATTCACTATATCTGGTCTCCCCAGGAGCCTGCATTCACTTTATCTGGTCTCCCCAGGAGCCTGCATTCACTTTATCTGGTCTCCCCAGGACCCTGCATTCACTATTTCTGGTCTCCCCAGGACCCTGCAATCACTATATCTGGTCTCCCCAGAAGCCTGCATTCACTATATCTCCTCTCCCCAGGAGCCTGCATGCACTATATCTCCTCTCCCCAGGAGCCTGCATTCACTATATCTCCTCTCCCCAGGAGCCTGCAGTCACTATATCTGGTCTCCCCAGGAGCCTGCATTCACTATATCCGGTCTCCCCAGGACTCTGCATTCACTATATCTGGTCTCCCCAGGAGCCTGCATTCACTTTATCTTGTCTGCCCAGGAGCCTGCATTCACTTTATCTGCTCTCCCCAGGAGCCTGCATTCACTATATCTGGTCCCCCACAGTACACAGAACATGAAAATGCAATTATTTTAGTAAATATAAACTGCTAAATACCTTTTCTCATCAGCAGTATATAGCAGTCTTATGACTTCTATCAGTGTCTGGTTAAAGCTTGTAGGAGGAGTTATCATTCTCCTCTGACTGTCCTATGAGGCTGCAGGACCCCTGACCCTCTGTCTGGACAGTGCTGATTGGCTCTGTGCTGATCACATGCACCCTCCCAAGAAAAAAAAAACATTTCTAGCAATACACACTAAACTGAGCATGCGCAGAGTGCTCCCAAGGCTCTGTACGATCAGGAGAGAGATTGGGGACTGTGGAAGAAGGGGAGGATCAGATAAGACAGGATTAAACAGCCTTTTTGCACAATGCAGAGAATTAACCTGTTGCCTTTCTATCATCTCCAACCAGTCTGCCCATTCTCCTCCGACCTCTGACATCAACAAGGCATTTTCCTCCACACAACCGCCGCTCACTGGATACTTTCTCTTTTTCCCACCATTCTCTGTAAACCGGAGAGATGGTTGTGTGTGAAAATCCCAGAAATACCCATACCCGCCTGCTCGGTTTAAACTCCAGCAAATCACCTTCACCACGCCTGGATGCCTAAATGCATTGAGTTGCTGCCATGTGATTGGCTGATTAGCAATTTGTGTTACCAAGCAATTGAAACTAATAAAGTGCCCCGATGAGTGTAAATGCAAAAGACTTTCTGATTGGATCCCCTACTACAGCCTTTCTCAACCTTTTCAACACAGAGGAACCCTTAAAATAGTTCTCCAGTCTCGGGGAACCCCTGCTAAAAATTAGAAATCTACAACTTATGATACATTAGTGTGATTTACACTCAGTGGGAAGAATGGTCCTTACACTTGTGGTCACTGGGAAGAATTACCTCCTTACAGATAGCTAAAAAGATCAGTGGTGTCAGTGGAAATATATCTGAGAGCAGCTTTCATATTTAGAGGGGGCACATGGGGGGACAGGGACAAAAGTAGGGGGGCAAGTATAAAATGCAATTTTATATATATATATATCCTGGGGCCCTTTACTACGATCCCACAACGACCCTTTCACATGTTCTGCAGTGAGCTCCCTTCCTACTGTGTTGGGGCCCCCCAGGGTGGCAGAAAACAAGATATATGTCACCATCATACCAAGAAAATATAAGGGTCCAAAGCAGTGGGAGAACTATCAGGGTTGCAAAGGTTGTCTTGCCACCGGGCCCTGGTGTTCTGCCACTGTGAGGTTCCCCAGCCTCCTCTTGCTGTCCTGCCCCTTCTATTGACAGCGCTGGTCTGGCATCTCTTGGAATTTACAGGCTGGTTCTCCTGTCCTAAGGACGGGAGAAATCAGTCTGTTTTTTCAGTAACTGAGAGTCCTGGTGGAGTCCTTCCTGCAACTCGCTCTTCTCCCTGCCAATGAGGATGCAGGGGAAGGAGCAGATCAGGCGGCCGTGGTTGTGTGAGTGCTCGCATTACGCAGGGTCAGCGAGCAGAGGGAGGGGGGAGGAATCACCCGCAGGAGCTGACTGGGGATGCTCCCCCTCTGGCCCCCCCTAGGGACGCCATTGTCTGAGAGGCAGAAATGGCCCAATGCTGAAGGAACCCCTAGCAACCTCTGGAGGAACCCTAGGGTTCCACAGAACCCCGGTTGAGAATCACTGCCCTACTACATAGTTGCTGGCAAATATTAGGGAGATTGTAGAATGAGATAATAACTAGGGATGAGCTTGGGTTTGCTCCAAACCCGGGAAGTCAGCTATCAGTGCCAGGCCAATGAGTTGCGGGTGGTGGATTCCTCTACGCTGCAGCTGCACATTCACAAAGGGGCAGGGGTTCTTGTGACATCCTTGACCTAATATGGTCCCCAGGTAAATGCCATGGACTTATATGGACAGTTGGCCATATTAGGTCAGTGATGTCAAGAGCATCTCCAACCTTTGGACCATGAATGAAAGCTGCTCTTCACGTTCAGACAAACCCACATTCTTACCAAAACTGAGATCATCCACTAGGCTAGCTTTAGGGATGTTTGCACTCATTTCCCGTTCCAACGACCACGCAGAAAGCAAGAGGAAATCGCCCTAAAGGTGACATGCCACCTCGTCTCACTTCAAATACCAAATCAGGTTCAGGACTTTTTATTTTGTTGGGCGCAGTTCTACCTTTGATATGCATCAACTGGATTGTTTTGTCTTTTTTTTTTTTTTTTCCTAAACACGAATTTCCCTTTTATGAGTAACAGCGAAGGAGATGAATGTTGACACAGCACACAAGTTATGAAGCATTTGTTGTGACTCATGTATTCTAGTACTGACTCAGTCATCGCCCCCCCTCCGGGGCACAAACTGCATGGACGTCGTTCATTAAACTGGTTATACAACAAGAACTACTGAAGAATAACAGAGTCCGTGTTTGTAACAGTTACACACGAGCTTCTGAAACCGTTATGGGGAAAACAAATGCTTGTATTGTTGCCCTTTGGTCTTAACCACTTGCTTAGTGGGAATCAATAGGCTGCATTGATCTGCACTAATAAGGCGACACTGGGCACTAATAGGCTGCACTGGTGGGCACTGATAGGTGCCATTGGTGGGCATTAAGAGGTGGGTACTGATGGGTGGCACTGATAGCTGGCACTGATGGGTGGCAGTGATGGGCACTGATGGGTGGCAGTGATGGGCACTGATCGGCACAGGTAGGTGATAATGATAGGCAGCACTGCTAGGTGGCACTTATGAGGCACTGATTGGCACCACTGGTGGGCATTGATAGGTGGCACTCCTGGGCATTGATAGGTGGCACTGATTGCTGACACTTACGTACTGGTGGGCACTGATTCATGGCACTGTGGGCACTGATTCGTGGCACTGGCAAGTGGCACTGGCAGGCGGTACTGGTGGGGACATATGAGGCGGCTTCGCCACTTCCTCTTTGGGACTGATGTCCCTTCAACAGAAGCCGGTGATTGCCTTTTTTTCTCCTCATGCTGTCAGTGTGAGAAGAAAAAAAAAACTATTACCGATCTTCTGTTTACACCACGTGATTAGCTGTCGTTGGCTGACAAATGGGGACAAATGGGGAATTTATTCATAAACGACCTGGAGGATGAGATAAACAGCTCAATCTCAGTATTTGCGGACGATACTAAGCTAAGCAGGACAATAACTTCTCCGCAGGATGTGGAAACCTTGCAAGAAGATCTGAACAAATTAATGGGGTGGGCAACTACATGGCAAATGAGGTTCAATGCAGAAAAAATTCAAATGATGCATTTGGGTGGCAAAAATATGAATGGCTCAGCAATGGCATGCAATGCCAAGCTGCTGCAATCAAAGCAAACTGAATTTTGGCATTAAAAAGGGGATCAACTCCAGAGATAAAACGATAATTCTCCCGCTCTACAAGACTCTGGTCCGTCCGCACCTGGAATATGCTGTCCAGTTCTGGGCACCAGTCCTCAGGAAGGATGTGCTGGAACTGGAGAGAGTCCAGAGAAGGGCAACAAAGCTAATAAAGGGTCTGGAGGATCTTAGTTATGAGGAAAGGTTGTGAGCACTGAACTTATTCTCTCTGGAGAAGAGACGCTTGAGAGGGGATATGATTTCAATGTACAAATACCGGACTGGTGACCCCACAATAGGGATAAAACTTTTCAGCGAAAGGGAATTTAATAAGACACGCGGCCATTCACTAAAATTAGAAAAAAAGCGGTTTAATCTTAAACTGCGTAGAGGGATCTTTTCTGTAACAGTGGTAAGGATGTGGAATTCCCTTCCGCAGGCAGTGGTTTTTAGTGGGGGGCATCGATAATTAAAAAAACTATTAGATAAGCACCTGAACAACCACAACATACAGGGATATACAATGTAATACTGACATATAATTACACATATAGGTTTGACTGGATGGACTTGTGTCTTTTTTCACCTACTATGTAACTATGTAACTATATTCATATGACACCAAGGCAGTATTAGGAAATGTGACTTTGGTCGTGTTTTGATGTCATCAGTTTAAGGTGCTTCTGAGGATCATTCAGAATTCATTAACAGGTGCATTTGACCCGCAGCTGAAATTCTTTTTGACCTGCTTTAAGTGTGTTTTTGTATTTCCATAGACTTGTAAAGGAATGCAAATTCCACTTGAAGTGAACAAAAGCCGACACGCTTTTGTTCACTTCAAGTAGAATTTTCATTCCTTTACAGGACCCTACACAGACACAGACCCTAACTCTGATATATTTTTTGCTGGTCCATGGTCTCCAGAGAGACTCCCCCAACCATAAACAGTGAAATATATTCCCAAAATATCAGCGCACTAGGATTAATAGGTCCCTTAAAGAGTAAATACTAACCCCAGCTGCTGGATTACCTCTGCTCCCCAGCAGGAAGATATATACATTCAACAAGTAGTGGGCCCTCCAAGAAGCAATGATGTGGATAAAGAAGCTAAAGTGATAGAAATTTCTGACTTGATGGGAGAAATGCCAAAGAATAGGCCTCAGGTGAACCTCATCTATGTACTGGAAGAGTATAAATGGGCAGAGACACAGAGACAGGATTCAGTGGTTACCCCTCTAATAGAGGTGATGCGGTTACAGTGGTGGCCCAGTCCTAGAGAAAGATTGAGCTACTCCCAGAAACAACCATACAGTACATTCCTCAACTGGCTGCTTATCCTACCATGTTATGTTTGGCTCTAATCTTGGATCAGCGCCCACTAAAGAAATTAGAACACACTCCAACTTACTGGATTCGGGAGAGGAAACAACGTCTGTCAGAAGCACATCCGTTCGTTAAAGACCAGTCATGGGCTGCGCAAGGAGAGTTGTAAGCGTCAGACTTTGGCCTTCAACCTGGGGACATAAAGAGAAACATATCAGCAAGGAAAATTGCAGACACTGCGAGAGTTGTCCAACAACAGCATATTACAGGTTTGCCAGCCTGCAATATCCAAAGGGAGGAAACCCAGGAAAAACCAAGACACCCACAGAGTAAACATCTCAAACCCATTGAGAACAAGAAAAAAGCCCATAAGGGGGTTTTAAAAAAAAAACTGCCTAAATTCTCAAGCCACAAACATTTCTGCCAACAGGGGCTCTTCCACCATTTTCTCCAAGACTATCATGCTCCTACTTACCAGACCGGCGAGTCCAGTCGGGCAGAGGGTAGGCTCCCTTACCCTCCAACTGTCGGCCCCCTGGTAGAGTAAACAGAAGGCACGAAAGTACAGGGTGGTATGAGGGCCTGTATTGCAGTCCAGGTATTGAAGTCCAGGTATTGCAGGGTTAACAGATGGGAAGGCTGGAGAAGGCTGGAGCACAGACACAAGGCTGAGCAGGCTTGTATGGACAGCAGGCAGGAAGGCTGCAGACAGGCAGATAGGATCCAAGGGAGCAGGCAGACGGATGGTCAGGA
The DNA here is from genome assembly GCA_037952925.1 of Lithobates clamitans. Classification (NCBI taxonomy): domain Eukaryota; kingdom Metazoa; phylum Chordata; class Amphibia; order Anura; family Ranidae; genus Lithobates; species Lithobates clamitans. The sequence goes on from JBBGZY010001348.1 coordinate 2,953,022, forward strand.
GACAGGCCGGGTTCGGTAACAGGCAGTCGGCAAAGGTACAGTGGAACAGGCAAGCGGATGGTCAAACAAGCAGAGGTCGGTACAGGCAGAGTTCAGAGAGAGGTCGGGGGACAAGGCCGGGTCAGCAGGTATTTCAGGAACAGACAAGGTACAAGGTCAGGCACTGGGGCGACTAGCTGTTGATTAGGCAGCACTGGTCACAGGAGCACACCGGCTTAAATGGAGCTTTTGGCGCCAAACAACGTGCACGCGTGCGCCCCGGCACACACAGGCACGCGCACCCGCCAACGCCCGCGCGCGCGCCCCCGCATACCGGCGTGCACAGCGGAATGATCCTGGACACACACGCCAGCGCCGCGAGGAACACGCATGGCGAGGTCCGCAGGAACGCGCGCGCCAACGCGCGCCGACGCGCCCTGTCGCACACCACCGCGAGTGCCCCGCCTGCCGAGGTAAGCCCCCTGACAGTGCCCCCCCCTCAAGGGCAGCCTCCGGATGCCCAGCTGGGCCAACCTGGGTGCATGGGAGTTCTTGAAGACTCGTAACAATTCGTTGGCATGGAGGTTACTTTCGGGTTCCCAAGAGTTATCCTCGGGTCCATACCCCTTCCACTTAATGAGGTACTGGAGCTGATTCTGCCTCTTTCTACAATCCAGGATTGCCTCGACTTCGAACTCCTCCTCATTGTTGACCAAAACAGACTCCGGTGGCTTGGCCTTACGGTCAGGAAAGGAATCGGGGATAACTGGTTTCAATAACGACACGTGAAAGACCGGGTGAATTCTAAGGGACTCTGGCAGACTAAGTTCAAATGCAACATCATTCACTTTTCTTTTCACCCGAAACGGGCCCAGGAACTTAGGTCCCAACTTCCTGGAGGGACAAGCCAACCTTAGGTTACTTGTGGAGAGCCACACTTGGTTGCCAGGCTCAAGGACGAGTTCTCCTCGCCTTTTCTTGTCAAACATCCTCTTGAAGGAAGCCTGGGATTGGGCCATGGTTTCCTGCAAGATTTTACAGTTTCTTGAGAAGAACTCCATTGTTTCCGTTACTGCGGGTAGGGTACATTCCGGGATAGAACTGGGAAGGAAAGAAGGATTGAATCCGTAATTTGCAAAGAAAGGAGTCTGGTTGATGGCAGAGTGTAGGGAGTTGTTATACGAGAATTCAGCGACTGGTAACAGGGACACCCAGTCATCTTGCGTAAATACAGAAAAACAACGGAGGTATTGCTCCAGCGTCTGGTTAGTTCTTTCTGTCTGGCCGTTCGTCTGAGGGTGGTAGGCCGAGGAGAATGCTAATTCAATTTCCAGGGCGCCACACAGTGCTCTCCAGAACCGGGAGGTAAATTGGACACCCCGATCTGATACAATATTCGCGGGTACCCCATGTAGTCTCACTATTTCTTTGACGAATTTCTTCGCCGTTTCTACGGCTGTGGGTGTACCCTTCATAGGGAGGAAGTGTGCCATCTTGGATAGCCTATCGATCACCACAAAGATGGTTGAGAAACCTTCAGAAGGAGGTAGCTCCACAATGAAGTCCATTGATAACATTCTCCAAGGTCTGTCAGGAATCGGTAAGGGTCTCAATAAGCCCCAGGCCCTTGAGCGGTTGCATTTATTCCAGGCACAAGTGTGGCAAGAACCCACATACTTTTTACAGTCCTCCAGGAGACATGGCCACCAAAAGGTGCGTAGCACCAATTCCGAGGTTTTCCGGGCTCCGAAGTGACCCGCCAGCTTGTGGTCGTGGCACAGTTCCAGTACCAGCACTCTAAGTTTTTCAGGTACAAAAATCTTGCCTTCATGCCAGAGCAACCCATCACTTAAACTGGTTCCAGTAGGTAGAGGAATTTCAGAGGTGGCCTGTTTAATTCTGGAAATTAAATCTCCCTGGAGGAGTAAGAAATTTCCCACTGGCAAAATAGTATCAGGAGGAGCAATTTCCTTGGAATCGTGAAACATTCGCGATAAAGCATCAGGTTTTCCATTCTTGGATCCGGGTCTGTACGTAATATGAAAGGAGAAGCGGGAAAAAAAAAGTGCCCATCTAGCCTGTCGTGGTTTAAGTCGCTTGGCTGCCCTTAGGTATTCCAAGTTCTTGTGATCGGTAAAGATGAGAACCGGATGTACAGCACCCTCCAACAGATAGCGCCATTCCTCCAGAGCCGCTTTGATGGCCAACAGTTCCCGGTCTCCCACGTCATAATTTTTCTCAGACGACGAGAGTTTACGGGAAAAGAATGCTACAGGAAACAGGAGGGCTTTGGGGCCCTGGCGTTGAGAAAGTACTGCCCCCACTGCGATCTCCGAGGCATCCACTTCCAGCACAAACGGTAGCGCAGGGTCCGGGTGTTTGAGGATAGAAGCAGAAGTAAACAGTCCCTTTAATTTCTCGAAAGCTGCCTGTGCTCGGGACGACCAACAGAATCGTGCCCCCTGTCTAGTAAGTTCCGTTATTGGCGAAATGATTTTAGAGAAGTCTTTAATAAATTTCCTGTAGAAGTTAGAAAATCCTACGAAACGTTGGACCCCTTTCTTGTCTGTAGGAGCAGGCCAGTCCAGGATGGCCGACACTTTTTGTGGATCCATCTTAATTCCTTCTACAGAAATGATGAGTCCCAAAAACTGGATACTCTGACGTTCGAACTCACACTTGTCCAGTTTAGCGTATAGGCCATGTTGCCTGAGCCGGACGAGAACATTCCTGACGTGCCTGCGGTGATCAGCCAAAGAAGAGGAGAAGATGAGTATGTCGTCAATGACGTAGAGGTCCAGGAATTCTCTAAAGATGTCGTTCACAAAGTGCTGGAACGTACCTGGGGCATTACAAAGACCGAAGGGCATGACCTGGTACTCGAAATGCCCGAAACGAGTGCGAAACGCAGTCTTCCACTCGTCACCCTCTCGGATGCGGATTAAATTGTAAGCACCCGAAGATCCAATTTAGTAAAGATTCTGGCAGTGCCCAGCCTTTGGAATAGCTCAGGTACCAGAGGAAGCGGGTAACGATTTTTAATAGTTATCTTGTTCAATTTGCGGTAATCAATACATGGCCGCAGAGAATGGTCTTTCTTTTCCACAAAGAATAAGCCCGCACCGGCCGGGGAGGTGGACGGGCGGATAAATTTCTTCTTCAGATTTTCATCTAGATACTGCTTCAGGGTGCCCAGCTCCTGCTCAGTCAGGGGGAAGATCCGGCCAAAAGGTACCTCGGTTCCAGGAAGTAGTTCAATTGGGCAGTCGTAGGGCCTGTGTGGAGGTAGTAATTCTTCCCCCTTTTTGCTAAACACATCCGCGAAGTCTTGGTAAGGCTCAGGAATAGCTCGAAGCAGATCAACATCCGGAAGTAGACAGAGGAGTTGGGTAACCTCACGGCCTGTCCCTTGCAGACAGTGTTGAAGACAATATCCTGAGAGGAACTCGACATTACCAGAAGCCCAGTTGATTTGAGGGTTGTGAACCTGTAGCCAAGGTATTCCAAGAATGACTGGAAAAAGGGGGGAAGAGATGGCGTCCAAACAGAGATATTCATGGTGTCGTTGGCCCATGATGGCTTCTAAGGGGACGGTTTCTTGAGTGACCGGACCGGAGCGGAGAGCAGAACCGTCTGCAAGATGAACAGCAAGGCTTTGAGTTTTGCGTTGGAGAGGAATGGCATGTTGGGAGGCAAAGGTCCGGTCGATAAAACAGCTGCAGGCTCCGGAATCAATGATAGCTGGGACTTGGATGGCCTTTCCGGGAAGCTGTAAAGTGACAGAAATGGTTAGGTGCGTGCCAATAGTGGGTACAATAGTAGCACAGGTACGATCAGCAGAGCGACACTTACGCATCTTGTTGGGGCAACTGCTGGCGTAGTGCCCGGATTCCCCGCAGTAGAGGCAGAGGTTGTGTGCACGTCTGCGTGATTTCTCCTCTGGGGTCAAAGAAGGGCGGAATAGACCGAGCTGCATAGGTTTTGGCGCATCATAGGCCGAGGCAGGTGGAGGAGTGGGAGATCTGCTGGGAGGACAGGGTACTTGTGGAATCATCCAGGTGGGGCGAAAGGTACTGGTGGTTCTTTCAGTACGTCGCTCTCGCAATCTGCGGTCTATTTGGATGGACAGGTTGATAAGCTCTTCCAGGGTCTGTGGTACCCCTACCCGTGCCAACTCATCCTTGAGGGGATCTGACAACCCCATCCTGAACTGATGGCGCAACGCGGCGTCATTCCACGCCGTGTCAGAACTCCAGCGTCTGAACTCGACGGCATAGTCTTCTACCGCTCGACGGCCCTGGCGAAGGGCCTGTAAGGTGGCTTCCGCGGTGGCGGTAAGCTGGGGGTCTTCGTATAGTTGGGACATAGCATCAAAGAAGGCATCCAGACTATCCAAGACGACTGATTTTTGCTCCAAAAGTCGGTGGGCCCATGTTTGTGGTTCACCAGATAGTAAGGAGATAACAAAGCCCACCTTAGTGGCTTCAAGGGAGAACGTGCGTGGCTGTAGGGCGAAGTAGAGATTACAGGCATTCCGGAAGGCACGATACCTACTTCGGTCTCCGAGAAACCTTTGGGGTACTGGTACTTTTGGCTCAGGAGGTAACATGACCACGGAGGGTGCTGAGGTGGCTGCTGCGGACCCTTGCGGACCGGAAGGTGCGGACAAGGCCTGTACACGCTCTTCCAGGCTGGAGTATCCCTCTTGTAGGCTCTTCACTGCCTGGGTTAGACCCGCCAGATGTCGGCAAAGTTCGTCCATGGGGGAAGCCCCCTGCCCGGACTCGGTCATGGCTGCCTAATACTATCAGGCTCCTACTTACCAGACCGGCGAGTCCAGTCGGGCAGAGGGTAGGCTCCCTTACCCTCCGACTGTCGGCCCCCTGGTAGAGTAAACAGAAGGCATGAAAGTACGGAGTTGTATGAGGGCCTGTATTGCAGTCCAGGTATTGAAGTCCAGGTATTGCAGGGTTAACAGATGGGAAGGCTGGAGAAGGCTGGAGCACAGACACAAGGCTGAGCAGGCTTGTATGGACAGCAGGCAGGAAGGCTGCAGACAGGCAGATAGGATCCAAGGGAGCAGGCAGACGGATGGTCAGGAGACAGGCCGGGTTCGGTAACAGGCAGTCGGCAAAGGTACAGTGGAACAGGCAAGCGGATGGTCAAACAAGCAGAGGTCGGTACAGGCAGAGTTCAGAGAGAGGTCGGGGGACAAGGCCGGGTCAGCAGGTATTTCAGGAACAGACAAGGTACAAGGTCAGGCACTGGGACGACTAGCTGTTGATTAGGCAGCACTGGTCACAGGAGCACACCGGCTTAAATGGAGCTTTTGGCGCCAAACAACGTGCACGCGCACGCCCCGGCACACACAGGCACGCGCACCCGCCAACGCCCGCGCGCGCGCCCCCGCATACCGGCGTGCACAGCGGAACGATCCTGGACACACACACCGGCGCCGCGAGGAACACGCATGGCGAGGTCCGCAGGAACGCGCGCGCCAACGCGCCCTGTCGCACACCACCGCGAGCGCCCCGCCTGCCGAGGTAAGCCCCCTGACAAAGACCCCCAGAAGAAACCATGTATCCTGGCAATATTACGCAGCCCAATGGTCATCTAGCTCAGTCCATGCTCCCCCTGTAGAGCTCTCTGAACCACTAACCATTGATGAGCCCAGAGAAGATAAGTTCATCAGCTTCCCTCCCTCAACAGCTCAGAGAAGCCACACCTGATGAGGTAGAGGTATCATAATAAGTGATCTGCAGCCAGTTGAGTGTCTCTCCACTGTTAGAACTGGCAAGCGGCAGCTAGGGCAGAGCCTAAAATCATGCGGCTTCCCTAAAAGACCAAGCCACTGAGCCCCTCCCCAATTGCTACCAGAGAACCGCAGTTCCAATGAGGTGGCACTTCGTTCTTAGATGCCTCCAGTTGTTCTCCTGTGCTACCAGAGCTGCTCTGAACTCCATTGTGAGGGCCATGGTCCATGAGAATAATTGCAAACAATATAAATCTGCCCTCCAAACTTGCAATTCCTGCCTCCTCACTGGCAAGCAGACTTATTTTATCACCAGCTCATTAGCAACTTATCATGTCCTCACCGTCAACTCTTCTCTTCCATTAACTCTCTACTTTGTCCTCCACTCCCTCCACCAACTAACCCACTCACTTCCCAGGAGATCACCAGTCGCTTCAAACATAAGACTGATATAATTTATGAAGAATTCTCCACGATATAGATATTCTCTCCGCTTAACACTCCATATCCACAGGTACAATCATTACTTCCCTCATTCAACCGCAGCACTATTGACAAGGTTGATAAACTTCTTTCTATTGTCCAGCTAACCACCCCCCCTCTGGACCCTGTTTCTTTGCAAATTCTACGTTCACCCTACGATCTACTAACAGCCAAAACCAATGGACACTATTCTGTACTCCTATTCCTGGACCTTTCTGCTGCCTTTGATACGGTTAACCACCCCCTTTCTCCTCAAAAAACTTCACACCTTCGGTCTCCATGACTGTACTCTTCGCTGGTTCTCTTCCTACTTATCCAACATCACCTTTGGTTACATAGTAGGTGAGGTAAAAAAAAAGACACAAGTCCATCAAGTCCAATCTATGTGCAAACTTACAATTCTACCTCCTTCTCTCCTTTTCCTTTCTCTGTCGGGGTCCCCCAAGGTTGGTTCTTGGACCTCTCCTATTCACGATCTACTCCTCCTCCCTGGGTCAGCTGATAGCCTCCCATGGCTTCCAATACCATCTCTAAGCTGACGACACCCAAATCTATCTCTCTACCCCTCAGCTCACATCAGTCTCCTCACATATCACGAATTTACTAACAAACATAGCAGCCTGGATGTCACACCTCTTCCTCCAACTCAATCTATTCAAATTCAAGCTCATAATTTTTCCTTCCCCATGTGCCCCTTCCTCTGATCTCTCTATCAAGATCGATGGCACAACTATCAGCCCATCCCTGTATGCCAAGGTTCTAGGTGTAATCTTGGACTCCAAACTATCCTTTCGGCCCCACCTCCAATCACTGTACAAATCTTGCTGCCTCAACCTTCTCCAAAATACGTCCCTTTCTAACCAATTACACCACACAGCTCCTAATTCCCTCCTTGGTCATCTCTCGCCTCAAATACTGCATTTCCCTTCTCATTGTATTACCTTTACATAGGCTATCCCCCCTTCAGTCCATTATAAATGCTGCTACCAGGGTAATCCGCCTTAGCAACCGCTCTGTATCTGCTACTCCTCTGCGTCAATCCCTCCACTGGCTTCCGCTCACCCAACGAATTAAGTTAAAAATTACTAACAATAACTTACAAAGCCATCCACAACTCGGCCCCCAGCTATTTCACTTACCTAGTCACTTACCTAGTCTCATAATACCAACCTAATCATTCTCTTCGTTCCTCCCAAGACCTTTTGATCTCTAGCTCCCTCATTACCTCCTCCCATACTCGCCTCTAGGACTTTTCCCGAGCCTCTCCCATCTCCCATAGCGCCTGAAAACCGCCTCCCAACTCAATTTGTCCAAAACGGAGCTCATAATATTTCCTCCCCCACGTGCCTCTTCCCCTGACTTCTCTGTCAAGAGAAATGGCAAAACCGTCCACCCATCCCCACATGTCAGGGTCCTTTTGGCCCCACATCCAACCCCTTTCCAAAGCTTGCCACCTCAACCTCCGCAACATCTCCAAACTACATCCCTTCCTAACCAATGAAACCACAAAGCTCCTGATTCACTCCCTGGTCATCTCTCGCCTCGACTACTGCAACTCCCTCTTCATTGACTTACCTTTAAATGGACTATCCCCACTTCAGTCCATCATGAGAGCTGCTGCCAGACTCATCAACCTTACCAACCGCTCAGTGTCTGCTACTCCTCTCTGCCAATCCCTCCATTGGCTGCCACTCACCCAATGAACTAAATTCAAAATACTAACAATTTACAAAGCCATGCACAATTTAGCCCCCATCTACATCACTAGCCTAAATTCAAAATACCAACCCAGTCGTCCTTTTCGTTCCTCCCAAGACCTCCTGCTCTCTAGCTCCCTTGTCACCTCCTCCCATATTCGCTTCCAGAACTTCTCCAGAGCATCTCCCATCCTCTGGAATTCCCTACCCCAATCTGTCCGACTATCTCCAAATTTATTCACTTCTAGGCGATCCCTGAAAACTTTTCTCTTCAGAAAAGCAAATCCTCCCTCCACCTAACAACTGTTCATCCCCCACACTTTTGTATCACTTGACCCTCCCTCCTACTAGATTGTGAGCTCTAACGAGCAGGACCCTCTGATTCCTCCTGTATTGAATGGTATTGTAACTGTACCGTCTGCCCTAACAGTGTAAAGCGAGGCGCAAATTGTTGGTGCTATATAAATCCTGTATAATAATAATTTCAGTGTGTCTTTTCACACTGGGGCGGCGCGCTTGCAGGACGTTAGGAAAAGTCCTGCAAGCAGCATCTTTGGGGCGGTTTGGGAGCGCTGTATTTAGCGCTCCCAAAACACCCAGCCGTTGAAAGGAATGGGCAGCTCTTCCAAAGTGCCTGAAAAGCGATTCGGAAGCGCCGCAAAATGGATGCTTTCAACCCCTTCTTTGGTGGTTAAAAGCGCCCTAAAAGCGACGATTAAACAGCGGTAAAGCACCGCTAAAACGGCTGCGTCTCCAGTGTGAAAGGGGTCTAAACGAACAAATCCAAAACGAAGCTAAACACATTTTTCTGTTGTGTGCATCTCTAGTTGATACTATGCAAATCTAAATAAATAACTAAAACACATTGAAAAGTGGAATTAAATCATGGTGGGTGGGTATTGGGGGAGAGGGGCACTTGCCATAATGTATAAGTAAATACGGCTTATGTAACTCCAAAGACATGCTGGTAGGTTAATTGGATCCTGTCTAAATTGTCCCTAGTATGTATGAATGTGAGTTAGGGACCTTAGATTGTAAGCTCCTTGAGGGTAGGGACTGATGTGAATGTACAATATATATGTAAAGCTCTGCGTAAATTGACGGCGCTATATAAGTACCTGAAATAAATAAATAAAATAAAATGTACACATTATGGAACTCTTACTTGCCAAAGTGCTCCCATCGAGCAATGGGAGGTCCATGTCCCCCCTTGCTGCCAGTGACATCTTTTTCTGGGTTTTACATCTTGGCCATCTTAAATGGTCAATCCAGGATGATGTAACTCCCACGCATGCACACGGCAGTGAATTTATTCCGGCATCCAAGGCATGCCGAGAATGTACACTGTGCTCAGTGAGTGTGGCTCTGTGTACACTCAGAACATTGCTAGAAGGTAAGGCGTAAGCTTTTATGGCAGCAGAGCAAAATAAATTCTCTACAACAGCCTTTCCCAACTCTTTCAACACAGAGGGATCCTTAAATTTAACTTTCTGGTCTCAGGGAACCCCTGCTAAAAATGACTGTATCTACAACTCATGATACATTAGCATGACGGTCAGTTGGAAGAATGCTCCTTACACTTGTGGTCATTGGGAAGAAATTCCCCCGTACAGAGAGCTAAAAAGATCAATGGAGTCAGTGGGAACTTATCTGAGAGGCAGAAATTGCTCATTGCTCGAGGAACCCCTAGCAACCTCTGGAGGAACCCTGGTTGAGAAACCCTGCTCTACTACAATAAAAGCCTACCTGTTAACAATTATTTTTTTATTGCACTTTAGATCCACCCTATAAAGAATAGGAAACCAGGAGGATTTAGAACCTAGAAGCTTAACAAACCGATGAATGAAGATGAATTAAGATGAATCCATGGTAAAGGAGACCCATCGGTGAACGGAGTGTACTGATACTGCTGAGCTCCTCACAAGGACAGAGGAGACTCCGGGACAAATCTCAATTTAATTGCCACATGGAAGATTTGTAATACTACGTTTCATTTATTTATTGTTATCCAAACCTTCATTTTGAGGCTTAGCTAGCAGTCCACACCCCACACTTACTGTACACCCTTCCTTGGCTGAATATGCTTTGCCTTACTGGTTTCATTACCCACCCCACACTTTTTTCCTACTTCAACCTTCTGCATTTGAACTAAACACACCCCGATGTTTTTTTGGCCTTACTTTTGATATGAGGAACCCACCAGAAAGATGATTAGTGTCTTGACACAAACATAGACACAAGCTGGAAGGCTTTGACAGTCTTTTACCGCAAACCATGGCAGGGAATAAACATATCACGCGGCCCGAGTCACAAAAGCAAGTACTAATCTGTACAAGTAATTTTCTGGAACTGAATCTCTAAACAATAAAGCCCCAGTCCTGGCATAGCCTAGATAATACCATGTCTGCCACTTTCTAGGTTCCACCCGCAAGGGGGGGGGGCTTTCACTGGTATTGGCTCTCCAATGACTCAGCCTTCACAAACCAGGCTTCTAACCCCACTGCATTTTACTGGGAAGCATTGTTCTTGTGCTTTACCGACATGGGCTGGCTAGAGCCCTACAGTACATGTTTCCAAAGGCATCCTACAGCCATGAGTGTACCACATGAGCCTTCATAGTTCGGAGTTGAACTCAGTGAACGCCCGTATAGGCACTATATGCACACAACAATATCCTTCGAGCAGCTAAATAATTAGCAATTTATACAGTAGGGACTGGTCAGAGAGGGATTACTTTGCAACTGGCTAGAGAAGGATCATTCTGCTGCAGGTGGTCAGAGAGGGATCACTTTAACCCAGTTGGCCAGAGAGGAATCACTTTGATGCAGTTGGCCAGAGAGTGATTACTTTGACACAGCCTGAAAGGGATCACTTTAATGCATTTGGCCAGAGAGAGATCACTTTAACACCATAGGCCAGAGAGGGATCACTTTGACACACTTGGCCAAAGAGGGATCCCTTTGATGCAGTTAGCCAGAGAGGGATCACTTTGGTGCTTTTGGCCATAGAGAGATCACTTTGACACAGTTGACCAGAGAGAGATAACTTTGACACAGTTGACCAGAGAGAGATCACTTTGACACAGTTGGCCAAAGAGGGATCGGTTTGACACAGTGGGCCAGAGAGGGATCACTTTGATGCAGTTGGCTAGAGAGGGACCACTTTGATGCAGTTGGCTAGAGAGGGATCACTTTGATGCAGTTGGCTAGAGAGGGATCACTTTGAAGCAGTTGGCCAGAGAGGAACCACTTTTGATGTAGGTGGCCAGAAAGGGACCACTTTGATGTAGTTGGCCAGAGAGGGACCACTTTGAAGCAGTTGGCCAAAGAGGGATCCCTTTGATGGCCATAGAGAGATCACAGTTGGCCAAAGAGAGATCGGTTTGATGCAGTGGGCCAGAGAGGGATCACTTTGATGCAGTTGGCTAGAGAGGGATCACTTTGATGCAGTTGGCTAGAGAGGGATCACTTTAAAGCAGTTGGCCAGAGAGGGACCACTTTGATATAGTTAGCCAGAGAGGGACCACTTTGAAGCAGTTAGCAAGAGAGGTATCACTTGGGTGCTGAAGGCCATAGAGAGATCACTTTGACACATTTGACCAGAGAGATATTACTTTGGCATAGTTGGCCAAAGAGGGCTCAGTTTGACGCAGTTGTCCAGAGAGGGATGAATTTGCAGCTTGCTAGAGAGGGATCATTTTGATGCAGTTGGCCAGAGAGGGACCATTTTGATGCAGTTGGCCACAGAGGGACCATTTTGAAGCAGTTAGCAAGAAAGGTATCACTTTGGTGCTGTTGGCCATAGAGGGATCACTTTGATGTAGTTGGCTGGAGAGGGGCCACTTTGGCGCAGTTGGCCACAGAGGGATCACTTTGATGCAGTTGGCCACACAGGGACCACTTTGATGCAGTTGGCTAGAGAGGGACCACTTTGAAGCAGTTAGCTAGAGAGGGACCACTTTGAAGCAGTTAGCGAGAGGTATCACTTTGGCACAGTTGGCCAGAGAGGTACCACTTTGAAGCAGTTAGCAAGAGAGGTATCACTTTGGCACAGCTGGCCATAGAGAGGTTACTTTGACGCAGTTAGCGAGAGAGGGCTCACTTTGACGCAGTTGGCCAGCTTGAACATTTATTGCAATATAAGGGAACAAAGAACCCCTGTTTTTATGTAAAAGTTTGCTAGAAATATGTGAGGTTGTATAGCAATGTGCAGAGGGTTCATTTAGAATTCTCTTTGGTTATTTAAACACTTCCCACACTTAACGACATACCAGCTTTCTTTTACGGTTCATTTACATGCAGAGGCCTGTACAGCTTGCAGAAGGATGTATACACCCAGGAGACTCAGATGTATCATACAGTCTTTAAAATAAATGAGCTGTATGGATCTTCCCGCACATTCAAGCACTTACATCCATACAGGGACAGAGGCACAGCCCTGGACACAGTCTGTTTGTGGAAAATCCATACAGCCGCTGTGTCTGTCAGCCTGTCATTGATTCTAATGCCCCGTACACACGTTCGGACATTGATCGGACATTCCGACAACAAAATCCTAGGATTTTTTCTGACGGATGTTGGCTCAAACTTGTCTTGCATACACACGGTCACACAAAGTTGTCGGAAAATCCGATCATTCTGAATGCGGTGGCGTAAAACACGTACGTCGGGACTATAAACGGGGCAATAGTCAATAGCTTTCATCTCTTTATTTATTCTGAGCATGCGTGGCACTTTGTGCGTCGGATTTGTGTACACGCGATCAGAAATTCCGACAACGGATTTTGTTGTCGGAAAATTTTATAGCAAGCTCTCAAACTTTGTGTGTCGGAAAATCCGATGAAAAATGTGTGATGGAGCCCACACACGGTCGGAATTTTCTGACAACAAGGTCCTATCACACACTTTCCATCGGAAAATCCGACCGTGTGTATGGGGCATAACAGTCTGGCTGCATGGAACACACATGCAATCCTGCACAGGCCTCTGAGCCCATGTGAGTAAGCCACTGGGATGCAACTCATTGCTTCTATTGCATTCATGCTGCAAGGATCCCACAATCTGGCCTTCAGCTCTTACCCAAACCCTCTCTAATTATAACTTCTGCATGGAAAATATTTTAAACCTGGCTGCTGCACTTTGCAAACAATGGACACTTCCATGTATAATAATAAAAATCCTTATTATCTGCAAATGGTGTAATAGGGCAACTTCACATAGATCACAATTAAAGTGGTTCTACGGGCAGAAGGTTTTTTTAATCCCCATGCATTCTCTACATTAAGATAAAAAAACCTTCTGCATGCAGTTCCTTCCCCAGCGCCCTACGTTATACTTACCTGAGCCCGATCTCAATCCAGCAATGTGCACGAAAGCAGAGGCTCCCTCGGCAGCAATTGGCTCCTTCTGCTGTCAATCACAGCCAGTGAGGAGGGACCCGGGACAGGGCCAAACCACGCTCTGTATGTCAATGGACACACAGAGCAGGGCTTGGGAGCGAACCTGCACAAGTGGCCCCATAGCAAGCAGCTCGCTGTGGGGGCGGAGCCAGGAGTGCCGGCGTGGGACCCAAGAAGAGGAGATGTCAGAAATCATGAAATCAGACCGAGACAGAAGTACAGTTAAATCACACTTGTTTAATAATAAAAGTAAACAGAACAAACGTAGTCAAAACATAGCCAAAGTTCGTTAACCGGAACGGATAGTTAGCCAAGCCAGAAAGTCAGGGATCAATGTAGTGGAACAGTATCTGGAGCCAGAAGGGATGTCAGCCAAGCAAGTCTTTCACAGGAACGCAGGAGATGTGATGTTGACCAAGGTGAAGGCAGAGCTCCTCTGGACTGGACGGCTTAAGTAGGCAGGACTGACGAGCAGGATATCATCAACAGGTGAGTAACTGTGGCCAGCTCTTAGAAGGAAGGTCTGAGCCCAGCCCTGACAGGAGGATCGGGTTGCTCTGTGCAAAACCATTACACAGAGCAGGTAACTATAACTTGTTTGCTATTTAAATAAAAAAAATAATTTAGCATTTACAATCACTTTAAAGTATAACACACAAACAGCCTGTACTAACTATCACATATGAAGGCCAAAAGCATTATATACAGTGCCTTGAAAAAGTATTCACAGCCCTTGACATTTTCCACATTTTGTCATGTTACAACCAAAATCATAAATGTATTTTATTGGGATTTTATGTGATAGACCAACACAAAGTGGCAACTAATTGTGAAGTGGAAGGAAAATGATAAATGATTTTCATCTTTTTTACAAATAAATATGTGAAAAGTGTGGGGGGTACATTTGTATGGCGCCCCCCGGCGGGGTCAATAATTTGTAGAACCCCCTTTCGCTGCAATTACAGCTGCAAGTCTTTTTAGGGATGTCTCTACCAGCTTTGCACATCTAGAGAGGGACATTTCTGCCCATTCTTCTTTGGAGAATATCTCAAGCTCTGTCAGATTGGATGGAGAGCGTCTGTAAACAGCAATTTTCAAGTCTTGCCACAGATTCTCAATGTGATTTAGGTCTGGACTGTGACTGGGACATTCTAACACATGAATATGCTTTGATCTAAACCATTCCATTGTAGCTCTGGCTGGATGTTTCGGGTCGTTGTCCTGCTGGAAGGTGAACCTCCATCCCAGTCTCAAGTCTTTTGCAGACTCTAACAGGTTTTCTTCTAAGATTGTCCTGTATTTGGCTCCATCCATCTTCCCATCAACTCTGACCAGCTTCCCTGTCCCTGCTGAAGAAAAGCATCTCCACAACATAATGCTGCCACCACCATATTTCCATATCTCACGGTGGGGATGGTGTGTTCAGGGTGATGTGCAGTGTTAGTTTTCCGCCACACATAGCGTTTTTCTTTTAGGCCAAAAAGTTGAATTTTGGTCTCATCTGACCAGATCACCTTCTTCCACATGTTTGCTGTGTCCTCCACATGGCTTCTCACAAACTACAAACAGGACTTCTTATGACTTTCTTTCACCAATGTCTTTCTTCTTGTCACTCTTCCATAAAGGGCAGATTTGTTGAGAACACGACTAATACCGCGTACACACGGTCGGACTTTTCGTCTACAAAAGTCCGACGGACGCCGACGGACTAAAGCTGGCTGACAATCCGATCCTGTGTGGGCTTCCCCGGACTTTCAGCGGACTTTTCCAGCCTCAAATCTGACGGACTTTAGATTTGAAACATGCTTCAAATCTTTACGTCGTAACTACGCCGGACCCAGAAATCTGCTCGTCTGTGTACTAGTCCGACGGACAAAAACCCACGCTAGGGCAGCTATTGGCTGCTGACTATCAACTTCCTTATTTTAGTCCGGTGTACATCATCACGTACGAATCCGTCGGACTTTTGTGTGATCGTATGTAGGCAAGTCCGTTCGTAAGAAAGTCTGCCGCACGTCCACCGCAAGTCCGCCAAAAGTCCGCCAAAAGTCCGTCGAAAGTCTGTCGGACAGGCTGTCGGACTTTTGTAGACGAAAAGTCCGACCGTGTGTACGCGGCATAATAGTTGTCCTGTGGACAGATTCTCCCACCTGAGCTGTGGATCTCTGCAGCTCCTCCAGAGTTACCATGGACCTCTTGGCTCTTCTCTGATGAATGCTCTCCTTGCCCGGCCGGTCAGTTTAGGTGGACGGCCATGTCTTGGTAGGTTTGCAGTTGTGCCATACTCTTTCCATTTTCCGATGATGGATTGAGCTGAGCTCCATGAGATGTTCAAAGCTTGGGATATTTTTTTTATAACCTAACCCTGCTTTTTTTTTTAAATCAGAGAGAATTTATTGAACTAATAGTAAACATACAGTTCAACAAATCAGGTTTCACATCAGATATTAGCATAGAAGGTTCAACACATCATTATCACAATCCACTAGTTCAAGGCAAAGTTGCCGTATATCTCTACCTGTCCCTGCCTCCCTCCCCATTCCGTCCTTTTACTCCCACCCCTCCTTTAACTAGCTTCCAACACTGTTAGGTGTAAGTAGAAGTGTCCTCAAAAAAAAAAGCAACGTTCATACATTTGCAGTAGGGATCACTCATCTAGTCATGAAAACAGTCTGTCTAGTACCAACTCCACTGGGCTCAGGCCAGGAGTATCCAGCCATGGGGACCATAGAGTATTGAATTTTTCAGGACGACCCCGATGCTGGAAGATATATTTCTCCAACCACAGGGTGTCCCCCATTTGGGTTATCCATTCTTTTAGAGTGGGGGGCTCTGTCCCCCTCCAGTGTCTGAGGATGAGTTTACGTGCCTGGAATAGTGCTCTGGCTATTGCTTGCTTAGGGATGTGGTCAACTGAGAGATTGTCCAATATTCCCAAGATTGGGGTCCATCGGCACAGCAACCTGAAATGCTTTATTAATGGTAGCAACAACCCCAGTCCAATAAAGATGTAACTTGGGGCAGCGCCGCAACAGGTGGATAAGGTCGCCATGGTCTCTGGAACACCTAGTGCATTCTGGGTTTACTCTGAGACCTATCCTGTGCAGTCTTCCAGGGGTAAAATGTCCCCTTAACAAGACGTACAGTTGGGATAAGCGTTGTGCCACATTTAGGAGCACTTCTTAACCGCCTGCAGTGCCTCCTCCCACTGTTCTTCCTCAAATACGCCCACGTCTCTTAACCATAGGGGTGTTACTCTGGCAGGGAAGCCCTCCAGATGTATAGATGCAAGCATGGCATAGCACTGAGATTTCAATCCCTTGAAACGGGAGACCTCCGTCATGTAGTGGAAGATGGGGGCAGGAGATCGTATCCACAGAGTTCCCTCTGACTGGAACCTAACCCTGCTTTAATCTTCTCCGCAACTTTATCCCTGACCTGTCTGGTGTGTTCCTTGGCCTTCATGAGGCTGTTTGTTCACTGAGGTTCTCTAACAAACCTCTGAGGTCTTCACAGAACAGCTGTATTCGTACTGAGATTAAATGACACACAGGTGGACTCTATTTACTAATCAGGTGACTTCTGAAGGCAATTGCTTCCACTAGATTTTAGTTAGGGGTATCAGAGTAAATGGGACTGAATCAGGGGCGGACTGACAACTCATGGGGCCCCCGGGCAATAGGAGATTATGGGGCCCCCGGGCAATAAGAGATTATGGGGCCCCCGGGGAATAGAAGAAGATTATGGGGCCCCCGGGCAACAGGAGATTATGGGGCCCCCAGGCAATAGATTATGGGGACACACAGTATACACACACATACATACAGTATACACACACAGACACACAATATACACACACAGTATACACACACAGAATACACATACACACACTGAAAAGGTACTGGAGAGGCGGGGCAGCTATAATCTTGGGATTTTTAAAAAAAACACAGATTTTTACATACTGTCCCTGGTTTTATTGAGGCTGGCAACCCTGATGGGGCCCTCGGGCAGTGCCCGAGAGCCCGAATGGTCAGTCCGCCCCTGGGCTGAATACAAATGCACCCCACACACTTTTCACATATTTATTTGTAAAAAAAGTTTGAAAAAGATTTATCATTTACCTTCCACTTCACAATTATGCGCTACTTTGTGTTGGTCTACCACATAAAATCCCAATAAAATACATTTACGTTTTTTTTGGTTGTAACATGACAAAAATCGTGGAAAGTTTCAAGGGGTTTGTGAATACTTTTTCAAGGCACTGTAGAAGGAAAACCAGGAAAATCATTTTAACTTGAAAGTCAAAAGTCAGGGTGAGATCACATCACCTGTACATTTTCACAGTTTAAAGGTTAATTAAAAAAAAACAAACTGTTGTATGGCGGTTCCATGTAAGATCCTTACTATCGGTTGAGCGCAGACAGACTTTGATGTAGTAAGTCACCGTGATAAAGTCTGGACCGGTATGATCTCATTATTTGCCTTGTAAATGGAGATATCTTATAAAACGGCAAATATTCACTTTTAATGGTTTTGTGTCCCTTTGATCTACTGTACTGTACATATCTCCTTTTATCATTTGTTTGTTCATACTCGTGTTCTCTCTCTACCATGATCCGTGGTGCTCATTGTACAAGCCCATTCCTTGCTGGGTCCTGATGGAATGTGTCGTGGTAAGAGGTCCAGGGAGATGGGGGGTGAACTAAACTAAGTAGTGGATAGATCAACATGGAATTGTATATGGACACAGCATAGGCGTGCGCACAGGGTGTGCCGGGTGGGCCCAGGCACACCCTAATCACCCCGTGCACATTAGAGTTATCGCTCTGTGTAGCAGCAGAAACAGGGGAAAGATCTCCCTCTTACCGGCTCTGCCGTAAGAGAAGTGTTTATCCTTTTCTCTTTCACTGTGCCGGCAGGGAGATCAACGTGTCCCGGGGTCATATATATGTAGACACCCGCACACGCATGTGTGTTTGAGCTTAAGGCAATAGGCTGCGCACACCTATGGGACACAGGTTTATGGCCTATAAAACATTGGATCGCTGCACACCAGTGCTCTATATTTATTAATGCAAAGTGCTCTCTGATTGGATGAGGTGGGGGAATCCTGACATCACAGTCTCACCTCTCCACCTCTTTCAATCAGGGAACCCCTTGCTTTCATTGAGATAAATACAAGGCGTTCTGTGAATGGCGCCTGGACGTGGAACGGGGAAGACGGCGATCATTACTGTAATAATGGCAACTGCTTTAGTAATTCTTAATGCTGGTCTCCAGGATTTCTCCAGAGCCTCTCCCATCCTCTGGAACTCGCTACCTCCACCGGTCTGGCTATCCCCTACTCTTGCTACCTTCAGACGATCCCTGAAAGCTCATCTCTTCAGGAAAGCCTATCACGTCTCCAACTAATCTTTTACCACTTCCAACAACTCATTCCCCACAGTTACAAACTTTTGTACCACCTGTCCCACCCTGTTAGATTGTAAGCTTGTCTGGGCAGGGCCCTCTTAATCCTCTTGTATTTTATTGTATTATAACTGTATTGTCTCCCTTTTATATTGCAATGCGCTGCGTAAACTGTTGGCGCTATATAAATCCTTAATACCTTTTCTGTTTCCCCCGAAAATAAGACCTAGCGCAATTGTCGGTGATGGCTGCAATATAAGCCCTACCCCCCAAATAAGCCCTAGTTAAAGTCCTTGTAGGTCTTATTTTTGGGGAAACAGGGTAGGGCTTATTTTCGGGGAAACAGGGTAGGGCTTATTTGGGGGGTAGGGCTTATATTGCAGCCATCACCGACAATCACGCTAGGTCTTATTTTCGGGGAAACAGGGTACTTTTGCTAATAGGTGTCCCTAGTTCCAATCTCAGAAAGGGGAAGGGGCTAGTGAATATGTCATTTACTGGTCCCTTCCTTTTCTAAATGAACACTCACTGTGTTCATTCATAACCGAAGCATAGTAAACTGTGGATCACAGCTGCAGCCATGATCCTGGTATTTGTTTTTTAACAGTCAGCGATCGGCTTTAATGGAAAAGTGATCAGGGGGGCTGTAAAGCCATCACTCTTACAGCGCTCCAAAGGTCCTTCCCCTACCTATCACAGTGGTTCTCGGAATCTTCAGTTCTTTCAGGGAGCCTGGGACCGCAGAACATCTCACCGCAGTGATGAATGATCCCAGAAAGCAACAAGGATTTCATCACTTCCGGTTTCAGAGCTGTCATTTCTTGGCTGTTACAGCCAGGGGAGCAGCTAACCAAGCACAACCTGTGCTTGGTTAGTTGCTTTGGAGGTCAGGGGAGGCATTGGGGGGCCTAGTAGACTCCTGATGTCTCCATAAAGAGTATCTGCCACCTTCCCACAGCTATCACAAGGGGCTTTGATTAAGCTATGATTAAGCACTGACTACAGTGTGAAACGCGTCAACTTTCCTGCTTTTGTGATGCTGTGGCATGTATTTTTATGATTATACTTAAATAAAGATCGAAGATCACCTCTCTATCACAAGGGGCTTGTTCACCCTCTTTTGATAGCAATAAAGTTAAATAAATTACTTTTTTTACTCTTTTTAAAAAAAAAAATAAAAAAAAAATAACATTATTTGTATTTATTATTTTATTTTTAACTTTTAGCCACTTAAGGACCGGAAGATTCCCCCCCCCCCCCCTTAATGACCAGGCCATTTTTTGCGATACGGCACTGCGTCGCTTTAACTGACAATTGCGCGGTCGTGCGACGCTGTACCCAAACAAAATTGACGTTCCCCCCCACAAATAGAGTTTTCTTTTGGTGGTATTTGATCACCTCTGTGGTTTTTTTTTTTTTTTTGCACTATAAACAAAAAGACAATTTTGAAAAAAAATATATATATATTTTTTACTTTTTGCTATAATAAATATCCCCCAAAAAATATCTAAAAAAAACTAATTTCTTCATCAGTTTAGGCCAATATGTATTCTTCTACATATTTTTGGTTAAAAAAAAAATCGCAATAAGCGTATATTGATCGGTTTGCGCGAAAGTTCTACAAAATAGGGGATAGTTTTATGGTCTTTTTATTATTATTTATTTTTTTACTAGTAATGGGTGGAGATCTGCGATTTTAAGCGGGACTGCGACATTGCGGCGGACAGATCGGACACCTAACTGACATTTTTGACACTTTTTTGGGAACCAGTGACAATATTACAGTGATCAGTGCTAAAAATATGCACTGTCATTGTACTAATGACACTGGCACGGAAGGGGTTAACATCATATAGTTACATAGTTACATAGTAGGTGAGGTGGAAAAAAGACACAAGTCCATCAAGTACAACCTATGTGTGTGATTATGTGTCAGTATTACATTGTATATCCCTGTATGTTGTGGTCATTCAGGTGATTATCTAACAGTTTTTTGAAACTATCGATGCTCTCCGCTGAGACCACCGCCTGTGGAAGGGAATTCCACATCCTTGCCACTCTTACAGTAAAGAACCCTCTACGTAGTTTAAGGTTAAACCTCTTTTCTTCTAATTTTAATGAGTGGCCACGAGTCTTGTTAGACTCCCTTCTGCGAAAAAGTCCCTTCTGTGAAAAGTTCCCTATTGTGGGATCCCCAGGGTCGATCAAAGGGTTAAATGTGTTCCCTGCAGGTGTTTTCTACCTGTATAGGGGGATGGGCTGCCTGGGGAAACACACAGATCCGTCTTCCTGCGAAGCAGAAAGACAGGATCTGCGTGATCTCCCCTGTCAGAACAGAGATCTGCCTTGTTTACACAGCCCGCCCCACCCGCTGATTGGCTCCCCCACTGGCCAGTGGGTGCGTGCGCACGCCCACAAACTATAGTTCTCTGCGCCCCGAGCCCACCTTTTTTTGAAGCCAATTATAGCCTCTGGCTCTAATCATGTGCTTCTAAAAAAAAAACCCTATTGGAATCCATGCGTCCGGCGCTCTGCATGTAGTTAAGGGGCCGGACGCAGGGATTGGGAGGGGGCGGCACCTCTGCGCCCCATACGGACAGGTCCGCCACTGATGTTTGGGGAAACTAAGCAATTTTCGAGCAAAAAAAAAAAAACTGCAGATTTTAACGTGTACAGAAAAATCTATAAATTGCCTCATTAGGGAAGCAGTTAAAGGATTCAGGTGAGGAATTCTGTTGTTACTTATAGCAACCAATCAGAAAACAGGTTTAATTTCGTTAGTGCAGCCAGACAAAAAAAAAATCCGGAATGGTAAGTCACTAAAAAAAGGAAATGCTCTGCAGTTGTGTTCCACATTTTTCCAAAATTACACAGGGGGGGAACCTTACCCTCCATAACAAGCAAAAAAACACCATTCAGTGCAAAGAACAAACGGAAATCTACAATGGTGCATTATAATAAGACTGTGGGGTAGGGCACAGAGTGCCAGTGCAGTTCCCCAAATTGATCGCTAGAAATCACCATAGTTAGGGTTGAGAGCCCTGTAGTAAAGAGTAGGCAGTGTAGGTGCCTAGGTAGATGATAGAGGTTGGGTGGGTTGTACCATGGACAGTAGGAATGTGCCAGCCTGACCCCTACCAGTGCAGGGCATCCTGGGTAGAGGGCTCCGTATGGTGAGAGCCCACCTGGGTCTGTTGGTAATGGAAAGTACTGCATGGAACAAGGCAGCAAAGATGTCATCTTTGAGGATCTACTGTAGCTTCTGGGAGCTTCCCCTTAGGGAGGAAGCCAGGAAGGTAAAGGGCTTATGGGACTACTTACATACCTTGGATATGGAATGTAGGACTCCCTAAAGGTGTGGGCTGATCCTCAACTTGGCTCTCTGGTCTCCCGTACCTGGTTCCAACTAAGGAATGTGCTGTCACCATCTGGGATGCCTGAAAGCACGTAATAATTTCATATTAACTGTGTTCCAGTAAAAGAGTTAAGAGGCTGTTGTTGAGTAGACTTGTTCTTCTCCTACCCTCGGGATGGGAACATCTTACGGAAACTAAACTTGTGCCAGGTGAGGCTGCTATTGGGGTCCATTGCCGTAAAAGCATTGAGGAGTACATGGAACTGGCTGCCGGGTGGTACTGGTTAGGCCAAGCTGGGGACCTTCTAGGACAGGGGTCTCGAAACATTTCAAAGTGCAAGTTTACTGTCCTTCAGACTTTAGGGGGCCAGATTGTGGCCAGTGGGATTGGAAAATCAATGAAAATGAACTTTGCTATGGGGTTTATGGTCAGTTACGTAGTGCCTGTAATTAGTAGAATAAGGAAGAGTGCCCCATCAATGGTATTCCTGGGAAGAATGGTGCCCCATCATTGGTATCAGTGGGAGGAATAGTGAGTTGAGTAGACTTGTTCTTCTCCTACCCTCGGGATGGGAACATCTTACGGACATGAAACTTGTGCCAGGTGAGGCTGCTATTGGGGTCCATTGCCGTAAAAGCCTTGAGGAGTACATGGAACTGGCTGCCGGGTGGTACTGGTTAGGCCAAGCTGGGGACCTCCTAGGACAGGGTTCTCGAAACATTTCAAACAAAGTGCAAGTTAACTGTCCTTCAGACTTTAGGGGGCCAGATTGTGGCCCGTGGGATTGGAAAATCAATGAAAATGAACTTTGCTACGGGGTTTATGGTCAGTTATGTAGTGACTGTAATTAGTAGAATAAGGAAGAGTGCCCCATCAATGGTATTCCTGGGAGGAATGGTGCCCTATTATTGCTATCAGTGGGAGGAATAGTGCCCCATCATTGGTATCAGTGGGAGGAATAGTGCCCCATTATTAGTATCAGTGGGAGAAATAGTGTCCCGTCATTGGTATCGGTAGAAGGAATAGTGTCCCATCATTGGTATCGCTAGAAGGAATAGTGACCCATCATTGGTATTAGTGGGAGAAATGGTGTCCCATCATTGGTATCAGTAGAATGCATAGTGTCCCGTCATTGGTATCAGTAGAAGGAATAGTGTCCCATCATTGGTGTCCGTGGGAGGAATAGTGACCCATCATTGGTGTCAGTGGGAGGAATAATGCCCCTTCATTGATGTCAGTGGGAGGAATAGTGCCCCCTCATTGATGTCAGTGGGAGGAATAAGGCCATATCATTGGTGTCAGTGGGAGGAATAATGACCCATCATTGGTATTAGTGGGAGGAATAGTGCCCCATCGTTAGTGTCAGTGGCAGGAATTCTGCCCCACTATTGGTGTCAGTGGGAGGAACCGAGTCTTATGTCAGGGGGATTAATAGTGCCCCAACGGCCAGATAAAATCTAACAAAGGGCCACATCCAGCCCTCAGGCCGCAGTTTGGAGACCACTGTCACCCATGGGAGGAACCCATGCCCATAGCACCTCATTTGAGTCTTTGGGACCAGCCTAGGCTGGGCAGGAGTGGGTTAAAGGATACCGGTGCTCCCCCACCACAACAAGACTACTTTTTCAGATCTGGTTGATCTTATATAATACGATACGCAGAACAGATGTGCATTCTGCAAGCTCTGAACCATTTCTGTGACTTGTTTAATAACTCTATCATTGTTCAGTGAATCACTCAATATGATAAGACTTTGAGTAAGGATTTGTTTGTTGCCCAAGAAACCAGATCTGCCAACATGATGAATGCCATAATGACATAATCACACAAACACATGTTCTATGTGAAGATTAGTTTTAAAAATGTTACCAATTATAAAATGGAAGAATGCTAGGTCTTCTTTTGGAAGAACATAATATTTTTTCCAGCCATAAATCAAGACAATCATAGAATTGAAGCTGAACTCCAGGCACCCAGATAAATACTACACAAATATATATATATATATATATATATATAAGGGAGCTGTTTAACCTCCAAAGGATTTGTATTTCTGTCCATTTAGTCCTGAGATTTACAACAAACACCCCCCCCCCCCCCACACACACACACACATACTACGGCCCGGTGGATGACACCAATTACCATAACGGAATGTAGTGGTGTCAGTGGGAGGAATAGTCCCCCATCATTAGTGTCAGTGGAAGGAATAATGCCTCATCATTGGTATCAGTGGGTAGAATAGTGCCCCATCATTGATCATTGGTGTCAGTGGAAGGAATAGTGCCCCATAATTAGTATCAGTGGGAGGAATAGTGCCCCATCATTGGTGTCAGTGGAAGGAATAGTGCCCCCTCATTGGTGTCAGTGGGAGGAATAGTGCCCCACCCATCATTGGAGCACAGGTGTGTCAGGAGGAGGCTGTCTCTCTGGAGCTGCTGCAGATCTGTGTGAGAGGGGACTGGTGCGGAAATCTATCCCAGCTCTCCTGGCCCCTTTCTGGGGAAGCCATGGAGGCCAGCAGGGCCTCTCCTGCTGGAAGCTCTCAGCCATCTCCTGGGCCATCAGGTAACATACCTGCCCCTATACAACCCATGGTTGGTGATCTCTCTGCCCCTGGTGAAGATGAAGGTTCCGGGGCCATCCGGGAGCGAGTGGTGGCCGGGATTAAGGTCCTGAATAGGGAAAGAGACAAGCTCTACAAGCTCAGAGCAGAGCTGAAGCGCCTGAGAAGGCAGCGTGAGGGCTTGCATAGCCAGAAACGTGGATCCATGGATCCGGAGATCCAACTGGCCAAGGTCCGGGTGGAACACCAGGAGACCATTGTGGCCATGATGGAAGGCAGAGATGGGCCATTTAAAGAAAAGTTTTGTAACGATAAAAGATTTTCGAGGATGACAAAGATGGAGGTGGAGGAGGAGACCCCCAGTTCTGACCCTCTGCCCCCTCAGGTAGAGGTAAGCAGCCCCATGCCTTCCCAGGACTCAGGAGGCATGCTCAGGGCCATCCAGGTAATGGAGTCTCCTATGCGGGGGGATCAGCTGGCATTTAATGATGAGGACATAACAGATAATGTGCCTGACAAGGTAAAGCCTGTCAAGTCCCATATTGTGAATAAAACAATTTTTGTGGCATTCAACACTGTGACTGATACTGACAATGTACCCAGTGAGAGTCAGGCTGTTAGTCCTATCTGTAGTAATGCTGTGCCTGCTGATGCTGCAGTACAGCAAAGTTTGCTTTTAAAAAATGACATTCCTGCAGATGAACTACAAGATTCAGCAGAGCCTATTAACCCCCCTTTGGCTGAAGCTGTTTGCCCCACAGCTGCTGAGGACTCTACAGCACAGCTTCAGGAGACAGCTGATATTGCAGCAGAAACTGTGATTATTCCTGATGGGAATGTGAAGTTTTGTGTGACTGATAAAAATCATCCCAGCACCAGTGTGATGAACAATGGTCCCAGTTCAAGTGTGGACAGTCCTACCAACTCCGTTCAAGCAGTGAATAATAATAGTAATGTACAGACTGCTATGACTTCAGTGTGGGGCCTTGGCCCTGATAAACTTACCTTTGCTCAGGTGGTACGCTCTGCTCCTGGTAGCTCTGCTCCCAAGCGGGGTTTTCCCCTACAGGCTACCACTTTGAGCACCCCAGGATCTGGTCTTGGGTCTCTGGCTTCTGCTGGGGGTCCCAGACGTAATGTTGTTATTCTGAAATGGGAAGGTGGTGCGATCCCTCCAGCACGGCGTGCAGTGGTGGATTTGATTTTAGAGATGGGTTTTGGGGCAAATGATCTGTATGCCTTTATACATGTAGCTGGGACACGGGATTATACAGTTAGCTTTACCAGGCCAGAGGGTCTTGACCTGTTCTGGGAGAGATATGAGGCTCGTTGCAGGTCAAGACCTGAATGGGAAGGTCTGGCCCCAGTCGCAGTTTCTCAGAGGTCTACAGTAAAAAAAATCACAATTATCCTCACTAATGAGAGTGTCCCTGCCCGGGATCTAGAGGTTTGGTTAAGGAACTATGGGGAGGTTTTGACCAAGCCCAATAAAATCCTTGATGAACGTAACATCTGGACTGGGGGTTGGTCAGTTACAGTCAGGTTGGCCAGGGATGGGAATGTTGTCCGTCACCTGCCCTCCTCAGCTTTTATAGGGAGGGATAGGATGACTGTTTTTTACCCTGGTCAGCCGAAGCTGTGTCACCGCTGTGGAGAAAAGGGGCATTTGAGTTCCTCCTGTTCAGCCTTGATATGTTCAGTGTGTCGGGGTCAGGGTCATATGGCTAAGGACTGCACTGAAATGATCAGGTGCAACCTGTGCCTGCGCCTTGGCCACCCCTACAGCAGATGTCCTGAAGCCTGGCACAATATGGAGAAGGAGGTAATTGATGACATGTCAAGGCTGGACAGGATGGAGGGTGAGCCCCCTGGTGTACCATCCTCCTCTGCGGTGACTGACTCCCCTGGTCCTGCTCAGGATCCCTCTCCAGTTTCTGTGGCCACCCCTCATGTGACTGTAAGTATTCCTTCTGTATCTGTATCTGTCTCCCCCCAGCCTACTGTACCCTCTCCTCTTGTGTCAGAACCTTCCAAGTCTGTGCCCCCTGAGTTAGTTACCCCCCAGGAGTCTACCCCTCCTAAGTCTGACTCAAAGGGAGCACCCCCCCCACCAGGAGTGGTAGTGGGTACTAAAAAGGTTGCTTCTTCCTCTGTGAAGAAGTCTTCTGTAAAGACTTCACAGAAAAAAGTAAGAGATGAGGGCATCTCTGAAGCTGACCTGCAGTACCTGGAGGAGAGAAGGAAGGTTGGGAAGCGGAAGAAGCAGGTGGTGAGGACAGAACAGGCTCCAGTGCCTGTCTCCAACCGGTATAGGTCCTCTAATTGGGATATCTCTTCATCTGGAGCTTCTTCGGAGCGAAGTTCTGATTCCGAAATGGAGTTTGAGGCGGCCTCAAGAAAGAGAGAGGCTTCTGGTGATGAGCAGCAGAGGGGAGCTAAGAAGCAAACCACCCAATAACCCAAATGGCGGTTCCCCCTCCGTTAAAAGTGGTGACAATAAATGTCGCCAGCATTAAGTCAGTAAGAGCTCGTTCTATGGCCTTCTTTTTGTTCAGCCAATTAGATGCTGAAATTTTATTTTTGCAAGAGACTAGGCTCACCTCCTTGGCAGATATTCATATTGCCAAGAGAGAGTGGAGGTATGGTCCATCTTACTGGTCTCTTGCGGCCGAGCCTTACGGCGGTGTGGCGGTGTTGTTTAAAACCGGCATGGTAACTGTCCGGCGGGTTATTGAGGTGGAGATTGGGAGATGTATGGTCTTAGACGTCCTTGTGGGAGGGCAGGACCTGCGCCTAATTAATGTTTATGGACCGCACACAAAGTGGGACAGGAAATGCCTTTTTACAAGGATCAAGCCATTTCTTTTTACATCCCGGCAAGTGGTCTTTGGAGGTGACTTTAATACAGTAACTAGGCCCAAGGACAGGAAGGACTTCAAGGACAGGCTGGGATATGATAGCGTTTTTTTAAATAGTATGGTTAGGGATGCTGGTCTTGTGGATGTGCACATTAAGCACCTCCCGGATGACACTGGGTTCACCTTTCATCGAGGTAATAGTCAGAGTAGGATAGATAGGTTTTTTTTGAAGGAGACCTCTGCCTTCTCACCCCCAGTGGTGCAGGCAGTAGAGTTCTCTGATCACTGTATGCTATCTGTGGTCCTGAATGCTTCAGACGCCCCTCAGAGGGGCAAGGGCATCTGGAGATTGAATTCGACTCTACTCAAGGAAGAACATGTTAGACAATCCTTTGAGGAATTCTTTCAGGCACAGGTGACCATCTTGGACTTTTGTAGCAGCAAGGCTGAGTGGTGGGAGCTGACCAAAAAGAGGATTGCTGGATTCTTCAGGGGCCTAGCCAATAGAAAACAGTTTAATAAATACATGACCTACCAACGTTTACGGAGGAAGCTGGATATTCTTGTCTCGAGAGGAGGAGATCCTGGGGCAATCTCCGAAGTGAAACTCCTTCTCAGGGAGTGTCAATATGACCGGCATGCCTCTTTGGTTCTGGAGAGGGACTATGGGAAGTACCACTCGCCTGACCCTTACCAGAACTGCAAACAAGGTGTAGCTGTTAAAACGGTCGTTGGCCTTAAGGACAGTACAGGTTCCTTGACAAAGTCCAGGTCAGGGATTCTGGAGGTCGTGAGGTCCTTTTATGCTGACCTTCTTGGGAGGAAAGAGCTTGACCGTGACAAGATGGAAAGCTTTTTGGACTCTACTCCAGGTCTAAATGATGAAGATGTCCCATTGATGAATTTGACAGAGGAGATCACAGTTGAAGAGGTGATAAGGGCAATTGAACAGCTTGCCATCAAAAAGTCACCTGGACCGGATGGCTTGACGGCTGAGTTTTACAAAGCTTTTAAGTCTATTCTGGCCCCACATTTGGTAGAGGTTTTTAACAGTTGCCTTGCTGAGGGGGTACTTCCCTCTTCCATGAGGCACTCAGCTGTGATTCTTCTTTCAAAGGGTAAAGATCCTTCGATGATTGAGAATTGGCGCCCCATCAGCCTTCTTAATGTCGATAGAAAGATACTGGCAAAGATCATTTTCTGGCGCCTATCGTCAGTAGCAGAGTCTTTGCTTTCTCGCCATCAGCACTGTTCGGTCCAGGGTAGGTGCACCTTCACAGCAGTTTTAGCTGTCCGGGAGGCCTTGGAGCGGTGCAGGGCTGCAGGCTGGGGAAAGTATTTGCTGACATTGGATCAGGCAAAGGCTTTTGATCGTGTCAACCATGAGTACCTGTGGTTGCTCCTTAGTAAGTACGGTCTGCCGGGTGGTTTTGTCGATTGGTTAAAAGTCTTGTATGAGGGGGCAGAGAGCTTTCCTCTTGTTAATGGTTGGGTTGGGCAGTCCTTTGAGGTTGGCTCCGGGGTGCGCCAGGGTTGTCCCCTGAGTCCCCTGCTCTATGTGTTTGCAATCGACCCCTTCATCAGGAGGCTAGAGAGCGGCATGTTGTGTGGGGTGCCAGTGGGGCTTCCGGGTGAGCCGCCTTTGAGGGTTGTTGCCTATGCGGACGATGTGTCGGTGATTGTCACTGGGGCGGATGAAGCAGAGGAGGTGGTCTCTCTGACATCACGGTATTCTGAAGCATCAGGCTCCAAGATCAATCAGGAAAAGAGTGAAGTTTTCTGGATGGGAAAGGAAGGTGAGGGGTTTGATCTCCCGGACACCTTTCCAGTGCCCCAGGAAAGAATTAAGATTTTAGGCATTGAATTTGGACCTGGCGATTATGGCCTCAAAAACTGGGAAGGCAGACTGGAAATTGCCAATACTAAGGTGGTCAGCTGGAAGAGATGGAAGTTATCTATGAGGGAAAGGGTTGATCTGATTAAGACTTACCTGATTCCGATCTTCTTGTATGTCAGCTTTGTCTGCATCTTGCCAGTGTCTCTCTATGCTAGGGTCAGTAGTGTGTTCTTCCAGATGTTGTGGGGGAACAGACTGAACCCCATCAAGAGGAATGTCACCTATCTATCCAGGAGGGAGGGTGGCTTAGGTATGGTCAACCCAGTTCTTTTCTTTTCACTGCTTTTTCTCAAGTTTAATATTGGTAATATGCTTGCAGTGGAACCTCCTGGATGGGCAGGCATATTTAGATCTTGGTTTAGGCCTTTTCTACGACTTTGGGAAGAAGGTGGCCAAGTGAAGAATCTCAGGGGTCATCGTGGTCAGCTACCAGCCTATGTCGCTCCGTGCCTGAAGTTACTACGGCAGTGGCGATTGTCGGCTGAAGATCTCAGATCGGTTCCGAGGAAAGTCCTTATGAGTCGAGTCTTGAGCGAAGTCTTTCATGACCCACTGGCCTTAAGGGATTGCCCAGGCCCAGTTTTGAGGGCAGGGTTAAGACTTATTAATTTGGACAGAGTACCCCCTAAATTCAGGGATCTGGCCTGGTTGTGCTTCCATGGGAGACTCTATGTTAGGGGCAATTTGAAATTCCGCAGTGGGGTGGATCGTAGCTGTCCTCGGGAGGAGTGTGCAGGTGAGGAGGAGACTATGGACCATTTTCTGCTTCATTGCCCTTTTAACATAGAGGTGTACAAACAGGTGGGGCGGGCCCTCGGTGTCCCTTTCCTCTCCAGGCTGGGTTATGCTGAGTGGGTGTACGGAGCATTCAATACTGGTGAGGTTTTTTGTTTAGATACACTTTTTCTAGTTAGCCTAGTAGTCCGTTATTTCACTTGGAACGCACGGTGTCAGGTCTGCATTCGGCGTAAAATCCTTCCTGTTCAGGTGGTGGTGTATGACATTCTGCATGAGGTGGAGAAGATTCGGGTGCTCGAGAGGGACAAGCGGAGTCAGGGGGCTTGGTTGAAGGCGTGGAGGGGTTTCAAGCCTCCCTGACTGCCAGGAGTCTCTTTCCCGGGTGTGGCTGTCTGTCTCTTATCACCCTAGATTATTATTTTTTTGGATTAATTTTTGATAAATGGCTGCATACATAGGTGATGGGTTGTGCCTCTTAGGCCCTCTCTGCTGCTTTATGTAAATAATTTTGGTAGTGGATTATGTATATATTGTATATATTCTGAACATGGATGTGTATTCCTTGGATTTCTGTTGAAGTTTTGTACTATGGTTTTGTTTTTTACTTTTGTATAAAATTGGTTGCTTGATTCTTTTAATAAAAGATCAATAGTGACCCATCATTGGTATCAGTGGAAGGAATAGTGTCCCATTGTTGGTATCAGTATGAGGGATAGTGCCCCATAACTGGTGTCAGTGGGAGGAATAGTGCCCCCATCAATGTTATTGGTGGGAAGAATAGTGCCCCCATGGGAGGAATGGTGCAACATCAGTGGTATTAGTGGAAGGAAAGGTGTGAAATCATTGGTGCCAGTGGGAGGAATAGTGCCCCATAATTGGTGTCAGCTGGAGGAATAGTGCCCCATCACTGGTGTCTGTTGGAGGGATAGTGCCCCTATCAATGTTATTAGTGGGAAGAATAGTGCCCCATCAGTGGTATTAGTGGAAAGAATAGTGCCCCATCATTGGTGTCAGTGGGAGAAATAGTGCCCTATTGTGGCGTCAGTGGGGGCAATAGTGCTCCATCATTGCTATTAATTTGAGCAATAGTGCCCCATCATTCATATTAATAGAAGGAATAGTGGACCATCGTTAATATTAGTGAGAGAAATGGTGCCCCGTAATTTGTATCAGTGGGGGGGAATAGTGTCCCATTATTGGTGTCAGTGAAAGGAATAGTGTCCCATTGTTGGTGTCAGTGGAAGGAATAATGCTTCGCTGTTGGCATCAGTGGACAAGGTAAGTGGGTGAAGAAAAAATCTAAAGAATAAATCTAAAGGGTATTAATTAAGTTCCTCTTCAAACTTTGTCTTACCTGTCCACAAATTTATATTCCAGGAGCATATGTGAGCCAGACATCAATTGTTTATTTTTTAAGAGTTTCAGTGGTTTCTTCCTTGGGAGCTTCCCATAACCACTACGTTTCTTCATTGTTTTGTGGTAGAATAAAGGAACACAGACTGTGATGACCTCAAGAAACAACAGATGCCTAGTTTTTGGTTCAAAGATGTCTTTTACCCCTACGGCATGCTTTTCTGGCCTAGTCTGAAGAGTGAAGTGACTGCTTCGTATTCTTGTAATGACAGTCTACCTAATTTATTCTTTAGGATTACATTGTTATTTATGTATAAACGTCACAGTCATGATCTCACTTACCACACAATTGCAATGCAGTGGTACTACTGTGCACTAACATGGTCTTCAGCTAGAGGAATAGTAACAGTAAATCAGGTGATGACATATTTAAAGACATATTTAATTACACAGGTTCTGTGGCTGATTAAGGTGGCAATTAAACTCATGTGGTGCCTTATCTTCATTAAAGTAGCCTCAGAACCTGTGTAATACATATGTGTTTGGATAACCTGTGTAATACATATGTGTTTGGATTTAAGGGGATGAGGCGGCAAACCCCTTTCCAACAGATGGGCCAATAGAAGGACACCAGTCCAATCGATGGGCCAATGAAAACACACCAGTCGAACTGATGGTCCAATGAAGGGACATCTGTACAACCAGTGGTCCAATGAAAGGAGATCCATACAACCAGTGGTCCAATGAAAGGACGCCCATCCAACCAGTGGTCCAATGAAAGGACAACTGTCCAACTGATGGTGCACTAACATTATCTTCAGCTAGAGAGCAATAGTAAAAGTAGATTAGCTAAATGAAAGGTCACCTGTCCAACCGGTGGTCCAATGAAAAGCCACCTGTCCAAACGATGGGCCAATGAAAGTACACCTGTCCAACCGATGGGCCAATGAAAGTACACCTGTCCAACCAATGGGCCAATGAAAGTACACCTGTCCAACCGATGGGCCAACAAAAGGACACCTGTCCAACCGATGGGCCAATGAAAGTACACCTGTCCAACCAATGGGCCAATGAAAGTACACCTGTCCAACCGATGGGCCAACAAACGGACACCTGTCCAACCGATGGGCCAATGAAAGGACACCAGTCCAACCGATGGGCCAATGAAAGGACACCAGTCCAAACGATGGGCCAATGAAAGTACACCAGTCCAACTGAAAGGTCCAATGAAAGGACACCAGTCCAACCGATGGTCCAGTGACCAGTGGCCTTCTTTTTCCTGGACCTACAGCCAGCTGCAGATGCCTTAACCTCCCATCCCTTGCATCACCCCTTCCTTGGGTGTCTCCTTTGCTGCGTCTTGACTGGATCCAAAAACGTTAACATCATATATTATCCTGTCTTCCCCCTTTTTTTGGACTGGTATTCACACAGTTATATCAAATTGGTGTGGTAACACAGCTCTCCTGAAGAAGCCCATTAATCAGCAAAACTTGCTGGGATTGCTATACCATGACAACCATCTGTAATAGATTGATTTTGTGAATCTCCAAGATGAAATGATCCAATGTTTTTAGTGAATCTTAAATATCTTGTTTGCATATTTCTCTGTCATTTACTATTTTTAATATGAATTGATCTAATAAAATATATTAATTTGATCTGTTGTTGTGACTTTTAGGTTATTGACACCTAAAAAATCCCATCTCTTTTTTAAAGCATTTTTTCGTATCTTGTTGAATATACATGGGATGCGGTGCCATTGAGATTTCCTCTGACTTACTTCTCTTGTACCGATACTAGTAACATAATGACTTGCCTGCTGGCCTGTGGGGGCTGCAAGTAAAAGTTTGCCTACTGGTCTGTGGAGCCATGGGTAACAGATCAGCAGCAGCTTTTACTGCTGATCTTGACAGTCATTAGCCGTAGCACCCGATCATTAGCCGTAACTCAATGTAGGGTGAAAACAACAGACTGTTTATTGAAACACAGGTACAAACAGATTTTTTATTTTTTTTATTTTGAAAAGCCAGTGGCGTGCAAAACACACCCAAAAACTTCCACCCGGTGCCAAAAAAATGTGCACATAAAGAGTGAAACACAAAAAAGAGCAAACGGGTACACAAATGTGCCATTCCCTGAATCCCCTGGGGCGTTAGGCTCCAGACAGGGACAAGGGTACTTACAATTGGTCCATCTGGCTGAAACCAGACGGACCCCGTTCTCTGGTGGGCCTGCCGAAACAGACCCACCCAAGTACTAGGTGAGGCTCCCCCGAAGGGAGACCCACAAAGGAGAGGGCGAACCAAGCCAGAAGGCCTATGTCCACCCCTTCCCAAGACTTTCAGGGCTGGCCCAAGGACCCTACTCTTCACACAGTAACAGACGTGTATACACATCAAAGAAAAGAATACAAAAAAGTGACAAACACGGGGACAAATAAAAAGAGTGGGGAGATAGGGAGATGGGAGAGTGAAAGTGACCATTGTGCAATACAATGGCCGGCCCTCCGGCCAGGAATAAAAATTTCCCCTGGTCCTAGCCAAAAGGCTCGGCCCATGAGGTGGGTGTGAAAAACGTGTGTTGTGGTGAAGTGACCATGGTGCCATAAATCAAGTGCCGAAACACAGTGACTGTACGGCACCTCTGAACTGCCACTTCAGGGGCACATTCACCACTGGCTTTTCGTGCAACCCTGACCCCCAGCCCAGACCACAGCAGCCCCCACCCCAGCCAGGAAGGCCTGGAGTTCAGGAAGCTTGGTGAGAGCCCTTTACCATCAGGCTCCACCGTCGCTCCCATCACTCTTGCCTAATTACATTTGAGAAATACTGACCACTCCCCCCCCCCCCGAAGGAGGAGTAAGCGTTCTCTCCCGAATAACTGACCGGAGCTAGAGCTACCACAATCCAGGCCAAAAGGCCAGGGACCCGACCCTCCGGATCAGACCCTGTGGTTCTCCATCCCCATCAGAAGGCTTCCCTTTCAGCTACGAACCGCTCCGGGTCACCTTTACTCCAGCAGGTTTTGCATAGCAACCGCCATCCCATCTCTTCTTCGCCATAGATCAGGGACGGAAGCAAGCGCCACCTCCTGGAAACTGATAAGAACAGATACTACACTTGATCTTAGCCAAAAAACAGATATACAACTCAGGGGCAATGCCCCCTCCCTTGGATTCAGGGTGGGGTAAACTGTCCAATCAGTAATGAGGAACACACAGGCATTGAAACATTTGAACAATAGAGCACCTTATCAGCAGGGAAAGCTGTTCTAAGGATTCCCCCCTCCCCTCTCTGCCTTGCCCCCGGTTTACATGCCAGGAACACCGATACAAACATCCATCCCATAATACACTTCTCCTAAGGCAGACAGACACAACAGAACAATGGGACACAGCCACACCCCAAATGATCCCAGCAAAGAGTCCATGAACAGCATAAGACAACACACAATATATACATATATACAACATTCCAGTGTGGCTGTACAGCGAGTCCGACTAGCACAGATCATAGTGGGGTTCTCAGCCCCCCTGTGCCCCTAATGAACACAGGTTGATTTACACATAGGAGGGGCCGGGGAAGCTGGGCACGGAGTTTCCAGAGCTCTTCAAGGTAAGCTGAGTTCCACAAGCCCCCCCCCCACCCAAATAGACTTCCGTCACAATCAATTACAATGCAATGCCATGCCAATTAAAAATAGCTACAATATAGAATACATGCTTGAAAATGGAATATCAATACATGAGTGAAAGGGGCATCTTTGGAACTCGACGCGTTTCGCAAGCTACTGCTCACTTCCTCAGGAGTGGATGCACATAAAACATGTCTAAAAAGGTAAAACCAGTGTTTGACCCCTTTCACACTGGAGGCGTTTTTCAGACGCTTTAGGGCTAAAAATAGTGCCTGAAAAATGCCTCATCTGCAGTCCCGGTGTGAAAGTCCGAGTGCTTTCACACTGGGGCGCTGCGCTGGCAGGGCATTAAAAAAAGTCCTGCAAGCAGGATCTTTGGGGCGCTTTAGGAGCAATGTATACACCGCTCCTAAAGCGCCCCCTGCCCATTGAAATATATATATATATATATATATATATATATATATATATATATATATATTTTTTTTTTTTTTTTTTTTTTACATACTGTCACCTGTCAGAAGATTTTACCACCTTCCTGACCAGAGCACTTTTTGCGATTCGGCACTGCGTCGCTTTAACTGACAATTCTGCGGCCGTGCGACGTTACACCAAAACAAAATTGACGTCCTTTTTTTCCTACAAATAGAGCTTTCTTTTGGTGGTGTTTGATCACCTCCGCGGTTTTTATTTTTTTGCGCTATAAAAAAAAAAAGCTATTTTTTTTACTTTTTGCTGTAATAAATATCCCCCAAAAATATATTAAAAAAACATCTTCTTCTTCTACATATTTTTGGTAAAAAAAAATTGCAATAAGCGTATATTGATTGGTTTGCGCAAAAGTTATAGTGTCTACAAAATAGGGGATAGTTTTACGGTATTTTTATTTTTTATTTTTTATTTTTTAATTAGTAATGGCGGTGATCTGCAATTTTTATCGTGACTGCGACATTATGGCGGACACATCGGGCACTTTTGACACTATTTTGAGACCATTGTCATTTATACAGCGATCAGTGTTATAAAATTGCACTGATTACTGTGTAAATGGCACTGGCAGTGAAGAGGTTAACCACTAGGGGGCGATCAAGGGGTTAAGTGTGTCCTAGGGAGTGATTCTAACTGTGGGGGGGATGGGCTACCACTGACATGACAGCGATCACTGCTCCCGATGACAGGGAGCGGAGATCTCTGTCATGTCACTAGGTAGAACGGGGAAATGCCTTGTATACATAGGCATCTCCCCATTCTGCGGCTCCGTGACACGATCGCGGGACACTGGCGGACAACGAGTCCGCAGGTCCCGCTGTACGTGGCGCGCATGCCTGCTAGCCTCGCCAATCAAAGGGTATGTACAGGTTTGCCCATTTGCCCACCGCTGCCATTGTACTAATGTTTGTTGGTGTGCAGCAGTTGGCAAATGGTTAATTACTTAATTTTCCAAAAAATTATAACTTCAAAAAACTCGCCATGCCTCTTACTAAATACCTCGGACTGTCTATTTTGCAAAAAGGGGTAATTTGGAGGTCATTTGTACTGTCTTGACATTTTCGGGCCACAAGAAATGGGATCAGCCATCAGTACATCAGGACTGATCAATTTTCATATATATATCCCATAGATTGTGGACTCTATAACTTTTCTACAGACTAAATAATATACACTGTATGGGTTATTTATACCAAAGAAATGTAGCAGAATACATTGTGGTCAAAATTTATGAAGCCAGAAATGTATTTAGCCAGAAATAAAAACAATGGTGGTAAATATCACCAAAAGAAAATATCATATGGGTACTGTTTGTTGGTTGGAGATTTTGCCTTATCTTTATTCCCCCTCTTTTTTTGGGGGGAGCTTTGAGAGAATTTTGGAAATATATGTATATTAGGCTTTTTTTTTAAATGTTTTTTGGTATGCATATTCATGGAGTACTACATGTACATGTGTATGTTGATTATGAATGGTATGTTATGTATTTTTTGTTTATAAAAAAAAAAAAAACATTTTTAAAACAAAAAATTATATAAAATAAATGAATAATGTCTAAAAATACATAAATAAATAATAATTAACTCCTAACCTTAAAAAATATAAAATAAATTATTATTAATAATAATAATAATAAAAATAGTAATACTAATAATAAACACCAAAACCCCCAAAAATGTATTATTAATAATAATAATAATAATAATAATAATAATAATAATAATAATAATAATAATAATAATAATAATAATGTATTTATTTGTTTTGTGTTAGGATTAAGGTGTTTAGCTATTTATTACTATTATTTTATTCTTTTAAGGGTTCGGGGTTAAGGTTAGGGATTAATTATTTGTTTAGTATTACCTAGTATTCATTTATTGAATTTATTTATAATTATTTTTATGTATTTGTGTATTTATTTTATGTGTATTTATTAATTGTTTATCATTATTATTATTATTATTAGTAGTAGTAGTAGCATGACCGCGTAATTGTCATTCAAAGTGTGACAGCGCTGAAAGCTGAAAATTGGCCTGGGCAGGAAGGGGGTGAAAGTGCCCGGTATTGAAGGGGTTAACGATCAATTTTCTTCTCATATAACTGCGTTTCTGAAAACGAGTGTTTGGTAACCAGGAGTCACGAGGGGAACATTATCTCTGGGTTTGAAGTGGAAAAGATTTTCACCCACTTAACACAGCAGATATCCCGGTCACATTCCCCCATCACCCTTGTAGTAAATGAGGCCATTAGTATTATCTGCGTTGGTATTAATGGCGGTAACATTGTTGCGTGTTCTGCGGTATCAGCTGTGAAATTCCTCCTCTAGGATGATGTCAAACAGGCGATTTACATTTGTATCTCACATCGCTACATTGTTTTCAACCTCTTAAAACTAAGTTGGGAAAAAAAAACAAAAAAAAAGTTTTGTTAAACAATTGCCAACCGCAATACGTATATATAAGTCACGGTTTGCAAGTGGTTTACCGGGAATATGGCTGAAATATCACCCATGACCTCGGTATCGTTTTCTTCAGCCGGTGGTTGGTTTTCTCGTGAAAGCGCTCCGAGCGGCTCTTGAGCTGCTTTCACGTTTCTCCTCCCGCCGCTCGCCGTGTTTCTCGGGCTTACCGTTTCCACCCAAGAAACAATCCGATGCTGCAGCCGGCTGGTCGCAGAGCCGATCAAAGACTAGATGGTCTTTGATCGCCTCTATGGCTTTGGAGGACCGGAGCGACATCGTGACGCCACTTCCTGGTCCAGGGTGGGAGTAAAAAATTTGAATGGAAACTGCACCATATGCGCATTTTTTTGTGCGCATTTTGTTGCACGTTTTTAATGCGAATTTCTGCTCAAAGGAAAAATATGGAAAACATAAAATAGTTGTAATATATGAATAAATAAATGTAAAATATATACACAAATAAATAAAAACTCATAAATAAATGAAATAACAAAATAAATAAACAATTCACAATTTTTAGACAATATGGATTTTTAGGGTAAATAATGAGGAAGGGGTCCCCCCCCCCCCCTTTTTTTTTTTAGGATAAGAGCACTGCATTTGGGGTATATATTTAATAAGGGAGTACGGGATAAGGGTGTAATCTGGGAGACAGCGGTTAGCAGTCATCTTGGGACCCACCCCTTAATAAATATTTTATAATTAATAATTCACAATTTTTAGATAACACAGGTTATTATGGTTTAATGGAGGGGAGGGTTTTTTTGTGTGTAGTGAATTTGTTGGTTCAAGATTTTGCCCTCTCTTTATTCCCCCACCTTTTTTTTTTCTTTTTGGGGGAGCTTTGAGAGAATTTTGGAAATATATGTATATTAGAGGTTTTTTTTAAAATGTTTTTTGGTATGCATATTCAAGGAGTACTACATGTACATGTATACGTTGATTTTGGTATGTTATGTAATGTGTTTTTTTTATGAAAAAAATTATTAAAACATTTTTAAAGCAAAAAAAATAAATAAAATAAATTGATAATGTGTAATAATACATAAATAATAAAGTCCTAACCTTAAAAAATATTAAATACAATAATAATAATAATAATAATAAAAATAGTAATACTAATAATAAACACCAAAACCAGAAAAAAATTATTATTAATAATAATAATAATAATAATAATAATAATAATAATAATAATAATAATGTATTTATTTGTTTTGTGTTAAGGTGTTTAGTTATTTATTATTATTCTTTTATTCTTTAAAGGGTTCGGGGGTAAGGTTAAGGGTTAATTATTTGCATATTCAAGGAGTACTACATGTACATGTATACGTTGATTTTGGTATGTTATGTAATGTGTTTTTTTTATGAAAAAAATTATTAAAACATTTTTAAAACAAAAAAAATAAATAAAAGAAATTAATAATGTGTAATAATACATAAATAATAATTAACTCCTAACCTTAAAAAATATTAAATATATTAAAAATTATTAAAATTATTATTAGTAATAATAATAATAATAATAATAATAATAATAATAATAATAATAAAAAATAGTAATACTAATAATAAACACCAAAACCAGAAAAAAATTATTATTATTAATAATAATAATAATAATAATGATATTAATGTATTTATTTGTTTTGTGTTAAGGTTAAGGTGTTTAGTTAATTATTATTATTATTTTATTCTTTTAAGGGTTCGGGGTTAAGGTTAGGGGTTAATTATTTGTTTAGTATTACCTAGTATTCATTTATTGACTTTATTTATGATTATTTTTATTCATTTGTGTATTTATTTTGCGTGTATTTATTAATTGTTTATCATTATTATTATTATTAGTAGTAGTAGTAGTAGTAGTAGTAGTAGCATGACCGCGTAATTGTCATTCAAAGTGTGACAGCGCTGAAGGGGGTGAAAGTGCCCTGTATTGAAGGGGTTGACGATAGATAGATAGATAGATAGATAGATAGATAGATAGATAGATAGATAGATAGATAGATAGATAGATAGATAGATAGATGTACATGTATTTATTCATTTTTTTATTATTATTATTATTAGTAGTAGTAGTAGTAGTAGTAGTAGTAGTAGTAGTAGTATTAACACCATAACAAAAAAACCCCCAAAAAAACAATAATACATAACCCCAACTCCTAATCCTAACCCTAACCTTAAGGCCTCTTTCACACTTGTAGGACCTGAAAGTCAGGCGACTTTGACGCAAATTTAACACGACTTGAAGCGATGCCTGTGCAATGTTGAGGTCTATGGACCTTCAAGTGGCATCAAAGTTGGACCAAAGTAGTGCAGGGACTACTTTGAAGTCGCTGCGACTTGAAGTTGCACAGATATGAACGGTACTCATTGGAAATCATGGGGTGCGACTTTGCAGTTCCAAGTCGCAGGACAAGTCGCACAAGTGTGAAAGGAGCCTTACTCTAACCCCTTTCCCTAACGAAAAATAATAATATTAATAAATGAATAAAAAAGAAAAAAAAAGAAATAAAAGCGAATGAAAAAGCTAAAAAAAAAAAAAGCTGAAATACCAAATGATGCAACAGATGAGTTTTCTCTATTGGCTAATAAAAAAACGGCAAAACTCAAAATCGCGCATAAAACCACACAAGTCGCATAAAACACGCAACAAAATCGCACATAAAAACCCACTGGAAAAATGCTTAAAGACGCTACGCTCAGGTGTAAATGCAGCTTTTTGACTCCAGATCTCTCCATAAAGAGGACCTGTCATCCCTTATTTCTATTACAAGGGATGTTTACTATCCTTGTAAACGGAATAAAAGTTATTAAAAAAAATAAATAAAAAGGGACAGTGTAAAAATGAAAAAAATTGAAAATAAAATAAATAAGAAACAAAAAATGTAAAGTGCCCCGTCCCTCACACGCAGAAGCTAACGCAAACGTAAGTCGCGCCCACGTATGTAAACGGTGTTCGCACCACACATGTGAGGTATCACCACTGTCGTTAGAGCGAGAGCAATAATTCTAGCACCAGACCTCCTCTGTAGCTCTAAACATGTAACCTGTAAAAAAAAGGTTACAGTGTCGCCTATGGAGATTTTTAAGTACCGTAGTTTGTCACCATTCCACGAGGGTGCGCAATTTTAAAGTGTGACATGTTAGGTATCTATTTACTTGGCGTAACATTATCTTTCATATTATACAAAAAAAATTGGGGTATATATATATAGTGTGTGTGTTTTTTTTTTTTATAGCTCATGAAAGTGTATTTAAAAAAAAAAAAAAACAACTTTGTTTGAAAAACTGCTGCGCAAATACCGTGTGGCATTCAAAATTCCAATAACCACCGTTTTATTCTCTAGGGTCTCTGCTAAAAAAAATATATATAAAGTTTGAGGGTTCTAAGAAATTTTCTAGAAAAAAAAAATACTGATTTAAACTTGTAAACAAAAAAGTGTCAGAAAAGGCTCGGTCAGCAAGTGGTTTAACTTCTTGGCGTCCGTGTAGCGCAAATATGCGATCGTTTTCAGCCAAGCAAGCGGCCATCTTTGCCTCTGTTTAGTCTACAAATGCCATAATGCTGATCAGTTATGACACCGGCCATTGGACGGTTTGACAGTTTGGTTGGGAGCACAACCAATCGGAGTGTTACATTTTCAGGACGTGCCAGAAATGAAACTGTTTTATGGATGGGTTTACTTCCGCTTTAATATTATAATTATTATGATAATAAAAATATTGTTGTTATTATTATTATTATTATTATTATTATTATTAGTAGTAGTAGTAGTATAAGCATTATACTTTTATTATATTTTAATTATTATAGTATAATTATATATTATTTTATTATTATTATATTATTAATAATTCTACTTCCTACTAATATTTGTACTTTATACTTACTTCTAATATTTTTAATGTTAGTATTGTTATTTATTATTGGTATTATTGTTATTAATAATAATAATAATAATAATAATAATAACAATCATAATATTTCTACTTTTATTATATTTACTTCACCTTGACAGAGTTTTATTATATACATTTTTTATTGTTGTTGTTATTATTATCGTATTATAAAATATAATAATATTAAAAAAATGACAATAATACTATTAATTAAAAAAAAAACTCTGTCAATGAGAAGTATACATAATAAAAGTAGATACAGTAAATGTAAAAAAAACAGTATTTTAACAGTATCACTTTTATTATGTATCTATTTCCAACTAGTATATCTACTTCATACCTTTTTTCTAATATTTGTAATGTTATGAATAATTGTAAAAAGAAAATAATAATAATAATTTGTTATAATTAATGTATTAGCATTATTTTATTAGTGGTAGTAATGTTATTTTATAATACAAATAATAATACAACTGTCAATCAGAAATAAATATAATAAAATAATAATACTAATTATAATAATAAAAAAAATACTAAAATAATAATATTGAACTCTGTCAATTAGAAGTTTACAAAATAAAAGTAGATACAATAAAAGTAAAAAACAATATTTTAACAGTATCACTTTTATTATGTATCAGTATAAGTAATAAAAGTAGATATATTAAAAGTAAAAAACAATATTTTAACAATATCACCACAATAATATTAAGAAGAAAAATTCAAAAATAAAAACATGTCAATGATAAATAAATGTAATAAAATAATACTAATTATAATAATAACAAAAAATAATAATAATAATAATAATATAAATAAAATAACAATATTGAAAAAAATATTAATTACTAATAAATTAATAATTGTAAAAAGAAAATAATAGTAATTATTTGTTATAATTAATGTATTAGTATTATTTTATTAGTAGTAGTAATATTATTTTATAATACAAATAATAATACAATTGTCAATCAGAAATAAATATAAAAAAATAATACTAATTATAATAATAGCAAAAAATACTAAAATAATAATATTGAAAAAATAATAATTACTTATAAATTAATAATTGTAAAAATAAAATAATAATAATACATTGTTATAATTCATGTATTAGTTTTATTTTATTATTAGTAGTCATATTATTTTATAATACAAATAATAATAAATATTGTCAATAAGAAGTAAACATAATAAAATAATAATACTAATTATAACAATAACAAAAAAATTATAAAATAATAATAATAAAATAATAATATTGAAAAAAATACTAATAAATTAATTGTAAAAATAAAAAATAATAATAAATTGTTATAAATAATGTATTAGTTTTATTTTATTAGAAGCATTAATGTTATTATGTAATATAGATAATAATAATCACAAATAGAATAGGATGTGGAAATAATAATAATAATATAATATAAACTATAAAAATAAAATAATAATAAACATTTTTAAAAATTAGATATAATATATTTGTAAATGAGAAGTAAATATAATAAAATAATGATACAAATAATAATAATAATAATAATAATAATAATAATAATAATAATAATAATAATAATAATAATAATAATTATAATTATAATAATAATAACAAAAAATAACAACATAATAGTAAATATAATAAAATAATAATACAAATTATAATAATAACATAAAATAATAATAATAAAATAAGAATATTGAAAAAAATACTATTAAATTAATTGTAAAAATAAAATAATAATAATAAATTGTTATAATTAATGTATTACTTTTATTTCATTAGTAGTATTAATATTATTATGTAATAATAATAACAATTGTAGATAGAATAGGAGGTGTAAATAATAATAATAAATATTAATATAATACAAACTATAAAAATAAAATAATAATAAAAAAAATTAAAAAGTAGATATATTATAATTGTCAATGAGAAGTAAATATAATAAAATAATGATACAAATAATAATAATAATAATAACAAACAATAACAAAATAATACTAATATATTAATAATAAAAAAATAATAAAATAAAAAATAATAAAAGTAGATATCATACGAGGTTGAAATATTATTAATAATAATTACTAATAAATGAAAAATTATAAAAAATAAAATAATTATAAAATAATAATATGTAATCGTCATAACTCATATATAAGAGAATTTGTTTATTATTATATAATACAAATAATATTAATAAAACAAATGATATAAAAAAATAATAATTATACAATTGTTATTATTATTGTGATAAAATTATATTGTTTTTATATA
The DNA here is from genome assembly GCA_037952925.1 of Lithobates clamitans. Classification (NCBI taxonomy): domain Eukaryota; kingdom Metazoa; phylum Chordata; class Amphibia; order Anura; family Ranidae; genus Lithobates; species Lithobates clamitans. The sequence continues at coordinate 2,997,272 of JBBGZY010001348.1, forward strand.
TAACAAAAGCAAATAATAATAATAGATATAAGAAAAGTCTTAGAATTGTGTACAGAACAGAAGAAGAGGAATGAGTGGTCAGTGTGTGACTGATATTCTTTATATAATAATCTCTAAGGTGGAGTTCCCCTTTAAATGAAGGGCAGTGAGCGCTCCGCATGTTGTCACTCAGGGAAATGACCGCAGAGCCGCGTCACCGGGCGGATGAATCCACCGCGCCGTGCCCCGTCCGCCCCGCCCCTTTGGCCACACCCAGTGTCGCCCGCGGCCTATGAATCGGCCGGGAGGAGGGGGCGGGGTTAGCAGGGTGTCTGCGGGGACACGGTGGGCGTGTCGAGTGTGGGTGGGAGTGTCCAGTGTGGGTGGGCGGGGGTATCCTGGCAGAGGGAGGGGAGGTGACGCGGCTGGTGAAGAAGAAAAGTTAGAAGCGGGGAGAAGGTGAGGGGGACGGAGCGGGGAGAGTCCGGGAGGACATCGGGCGCTGATCACTTGTGTGAGGGGGGGAGGCGGCGGTGCTGGTGGCGGCGGCCATGTCCTCCATTCTGCCCTTCACTCCCCCCATTGTGAAGAGACTTCTGGGCTGGAAGAAGGGGGAGCAGAACGGCCAGGAGGAGAAGTGGTGTGAGAAGGCGGTGAAGAGTTTGGTGAAGAAGCTGAAGAAGAGCGGACAGCTGGAGGAGCTGGAGAAGGCGCTGACCACCCAGAGCATCTCCACCAAGTGTATCACTATACCCAGGTGAGGGGAGGAGCCTGAGACCGGGGGGAGGGGCCTCACCACCCAGAGCATCTCCACCAAGTGTATCACTATACCCAGGTGAGGGGAGGGGCCTGAGACCGGGGGGAGGGGCCTCACCACCCAGAGCATCTCCACCAAGTGTATCACTATACCCAGGTGAGGGGAGGGGCCTGAGACCGGGGGGGAGGGGCCTCACCACCCAGAGCATCTCCACCAAGTGTATCACTATACCCAGGTGAGGGGAGGGGCCTGAGACCGGGGGGAGGGGCCTCACCACCCAGAGCATCTCCACCAAGTGTATCACTATACCCAGGTGAGGGGAGGGGCCTGAGACCGGGGGGAGGGGCCTCACCACCCAGAGCATCTCCACCAAGTGTATCACTATACCCAGGTGAGGGGAGGGGCCTGAGACCGGGGGGAGGGGCCTCACCACCCAGAGCATCTCCACCAAGTGTATCACTATACCCAGGTGAGGGGAGGGGCCTGAGACCGGGGGGAGGAGCCTCACCACCCAGAGCATCTCCACCAAGTGTATCACTATACCCAGGTGAGGGGAGGGGCCTGAGACCGGGGGGGAGGGGCCTCACCACCCAGAGCATCTCCACCAAGTGTATCACTATACCCAGGTGAGGGGAGGGGCCTGAGACCAGGGGGAGGGGCCTCACCACCCAGAGCATCTCCACCAAGTGTATCACTATACCCAGGTGAGGGGAGGGGCCTGAGACCGGGGGGAGGGGCCTCACCGCCCAGAGAATCTCCACCAAGTGTATCACTATACCCAGGTGAGGGGAGGGGCCTGAGACCGGGGGGAGGGGCCTCACCACCCAGAGCATCTCCACCAAGTGTATCACTATACCCAGGTGAGGGGAGGGGCCTGAGACCGGGGGGAGGGGCCTCACCACCCAGAGCATCTCCACCAAGTGTATCACTATACCCAGGTGAGGGGAGGGGCCTGAGACCGGGGGGAGGGGCCTCACCACCCAGAGCATCTCCACCAAGTGTATCACTATACCCAGGTGAGGGGAGGGGCCTGAGACAGGGGGGAGGGGCCTCACCACCCAGAGCATCTCCACCAAGTGTATCACTATACCCAGGTGAGGGGAGGGGCCTGAGACCGGGGGGAGGGGCCTCACCACCCAGAGCATCTCCACCAAGTGTATCACTATACCCAGGTGAGGGGAGGGGCCTGAGACCGGGGGGAGGAGCCTCACCACCCAGAGCATCTCCACCAAGTGTATCACTATACCCAGGTGAGGGGAGGGGCCTGAGACCGGGGGGGAGGGGCCTCACCACCCAGAGCATCTCCACCAAGTGTATCACTATACCCAGGTGAGGGGAGGGGCCTGAGACCGGGGGGAGGGGCCTCACCACCCAGAGCATCTCCACCAAGTGTATCACTATACCCAGGTGAGGGGAGGGGCCTGAGACCGGGGGAGGGGCCTCACCACCCAGAGCAGCACTATACCCAGGTGAGGGGAGGGGCCTGAGACAGGGGGGAGGGGCCTCACCACCCAGAGCATCTCCACCAAGTGTATCACTATACCCAGGTGAGGGGAGGGGCCTGAGACCAGGGGGAGGGGCCTCACCACCCAGAGCATCTCCACCAAGTGTATCACTATACCCAGGTGAGGGGAGGGGCCTGAGACAGGGGGGAGGGGCCTCACCACCCAGAGCATCTCCACCAAGTGTATCACTATACCCAGGTGAGGGGAGGGGCCTGAGACAGGGGGGAGGGGCCTCACCAATCAGAGCATCTCCACCAAGTGTATCACTATACCCAGGTGAGGGGAGGGGCCTGAGACCGGGGGGAGGGGCCTCACCACCCAGAGCATCTCCACCAAGTGTATCACCATACCCAGGTGAGGGGAGGGGCCTGAGACCGGGGGGAGGGGCCTCACCACCCAGAGCATCTCCACCAAGTGTATCACTATACCCAGGTGAGGGGAGGGGTCTGAGACCGGGGGGAGGGGCCTCACCACCCAGAGCATCTCCACCAAGTGTATCACTATACCCAGGTGAGGGGAGGGGCCTGAGACCGGGGGGAGGGGCCTCACCACCCAGAGCATCTCCACCAAGTGTATCACTATACCCAGGTGAGGGGAGGGGCCTGACACCGGGGGGAGGGGCCTCACCACCCAGAGCATCTCCACCAAGTGTATCACCATACCCAGGTGAGGGGAGGGGTCTGAGACCGGGGGGAGGGGCCTCACCACCCAGAGCATCTCCACCAAGTGTATCACTATACCCAGGTGAGGGGAGGGGCCTGAGACCGGGGGGAGGGGCCTCACCACCCAGAGCATCTCCACCAAGTGTATCACTATACCCAGGTGAGGGGAGGGGCCTGAGACCGGGGGGAGGGGCCTGAGACAGGGGGGAGGGGCCTCACCACCCAGAGCATCTCCACCAAGTGTATCACTATACCCAGGTGAGGGAAGGGGCCTGAGACCGGGGGGAGGGGCCTCACCACCCAGAGCATCTCCACCAAGTGTATCACTATACCCAGGTGAGGGGAGGGGCCTGAGACCGGGGGGAGGGGCCTCACCACCCAGAGCATCTCCACCAAGTGTATCACTATACCCAGGTGAGGGGAGGGGTCTGAGACCGGGGGGAGGGGCCTCACCACCCAGAGCATCTCCACCAAGTGTATCACCATACCCAGGTGAGGGGAGGGGCCTGAGACCGGGGGGAGGGGCCTCACCACCCAGAGCATCTCCACCAAGTGTATCACTATACCCAGGTGAGGGGAGGGGCCTGACACCGGGGGGAGGGGCCTCACCACCCAGAGCATCTCCACCAAGTGTATCACCATACCCAGGTGAGGGGAGGGGTCTGAGACCGGGGGGAGGGGCCTCACCACCCAGAGCATCTCCACCAAGTGTATCACTATACCCAGGTGAGGGGAGGGGCCTGAGACAAGGGGGAGGGGCCTCACCACCCAGAGCATCTCCACCAAGTGTATCACTATACCCAGGTGAGGGGAGGGGCCTGAGACCGGGGGGAGGGGCCTCACCACCCAGAGCATCTCCACCAAGTGTATCACTATACCCAGGTGAGGGGAGGAGCCTGAGACAGGGGGGAGGGGCCTCACCACCCAGAGCATCTCCACCAAGTGTATCACTATACCCAGGTGAGGGGAGGGGCCTGAGACCGGGGGGAGGGGCCTCACCACCCAGAGCATCTCCACCAAGTGTATCACTATACCCAGGTGAGGGGAGGGGCCTGAGACAAGGGGGGAGGGGCCTCACTACCCAGAGCATCTCCACCAAGTGTATCACTATACCCAGGTGAGGGGAGGGGCCTGAGACAGGGGGGAGGGGCCTCACCACCCAGAGCATCTCCACCAAGTGTATCACTATACCCAGGTGAGGGGAGGGGCCTGAGACCGGAGGGAGGGGCCTCACCACTCAGAGCATCTCCACCAAGTGTATCACTATACCCAGGTGAGGGGAGGGGCCTGAGACCGGGGGGAGGGGCCTCACCACCCAGAGCATCTCCAAGTGTATCACCATACCCAGGTGAGGGGAGGGGCCTGAGACCGGGGGGAGGGGCCTCACCGCCCAGAGCATCTCCACCAAGTGTATCACTATACCCAGGTGAGGGGAGGGGCCTGAGACCGGGGGGAGGGGCCTCACCACCCAGAGCATCTCCACCAAGTGTATCACTATACCCAGGTGAGGGGAGGGGCCTGAGACCGGGGGGAGGGGCCTCACCACCCAGAGCATCTCCACCAAGTGTATCACTATACCCAGGTGAGGGGAGGGGCCTGAGACCGGGGGAGGGGCCTCACCACCCAGAGCATCTCCACCAAGTGTATCACTATACCCAGGTGAGGGGAGGGGCCTGAGACCGGGGGGAGGGGCCTCACCACCCAGAGCATCTCCACCAAGTGTATCACTATACCCAGGTGAGGGGAGGGGCCTGAGACCGGGGGGAGGGGCCTCACCACCCAGAGCATCTCCACCAAGTGTATCACCATACCCAGGTGAGGGGAGGGGCCTGAGACCGAGGGGAGGGGCCTCACCACCCAGAGCATCTCCACCAAGTGTATCACCATACCCAGGTGAGGGGAGGGGCCTGAGACCGGGGGGAGGGGCCTCACCACCCAGAGCATCTCCACCAAGTGTATCACTATACCCAGGTGAGGGGAGGGGCCTGAGACCGGGGGGAGGGGCCTCACCACCCAGAGCATCTCCACCAAGTGTATCACTATACCCAGGTGAGGGGAGGGGCCTGAGACAGGGGGGAGGGGCCTCACCACCCAGAGCATCTCCACCAAGTGTATCACTATACCCAGGTGAGGGGAGGGGCCTGAGACCGGGGGGAGGGGCCTCACCACCCAGAGCATCTCCACCAAGTGTATCACTATACCCAGGTGAGGGGAGGGGCCTGAGACCGGGGGGAGGGGCCTCACCACCCAGAGCATCTCCACCAAGTGTATCACCATACCCAGGTGAGGGGAGGGGCCTGAGCCCGGGGGGAGGGGCCTCACCACC